>CM054821.1:21764652-22370069 GCA_028984105.1 Lavandula angustifolia | reverse complement strand
CGTTGTGGAGTTTTCTAGTAATGAATTAGGAAGAAATCCATGGCCATATTATTAGTATAATTATTAGCACAATATTGCTATTTTTTACACAATTGTCATGACAAATTCTTTTTCTTTGTATAATTTTTCTTGTAATGTCGTGTCATGATATCTTCAAATATAAGCATGAACTTAAATTTCACGAAGCCTATAAAATATCTACGCAAAAAGTGGAAGTATTTTACATAGAAAAAAAAATTAGTTGAAAAAATTCGGTGGTGGCGGCCGCCCACGCCAGCCACCACCTGCCTCCGCCTATGATTGCATTTGAATGCACACATTGATATAACTTAGGGCATCTTCAAGAGTCTCCCTTATCTTAGGGGAGTCGTGTTCCGATTTTTGGGCGGAAACAATATTTCGTCTCCAACGATGTTCCCTTATCTTTTTCCCTAAAAATGAATATTTCATAATATTCTTTTTTTTATTCTTATAAATTAAATTAAAATATAATTAAATAATTTTTCTAATTACAATTTAATGAGATAATATCTTTAATTTTAATTTAATTATATAATTAAATTAAACACAATTATATATTTAATGGAAAAATTAAAACTAATTGCAAAAAAAAAAAAATACTTAAATTATGGGAAAATTAATTTGACATGTAGATTGTCCGGTTGCATCTAAGGAGAATACCGGGTTGTCAATGACGCCAAGAAAACCAATTTGTCGTGGTCCTTATACTCGACTATTGATCGAGGGAACCGGAGTACTTGAGTTCGATCATAATTTACTTAGTGGAACTCAAATCAACAATGAACCTTGTTGGATGATTGTCCGGACGAGGGATTTGGAGAAAGTGATGAGGAGGACATGAACATGGCTCCTAAAAATCCACCAGACTTTGAATTCACCAATACTGATCAAATTGATGATGCTACTATTGATAGATCGATGTCTACACAAGAATCAAATAGGCCCGAAGACAATGTGGAATTATATGTTGGTCAAAGATTCAACACAAAAAACGAGTTGCAAAGTGCTGTGAAACTATACTCATTAACAATGCATCAACAATATCAAGTTGTGAGTTCGACCACTAAATTGAGGGTGCTTAAATGTACACAAGCACCGGACCGCGTTTGGAGATTATGTGCTTCTATTCATAAAAGGATCATCTTTCTTTGAGATCAAGAAGTATAGTGACCCTCACACATGTGTTAACCGTGAAATCAATAAGGATTACAAACAATTAGATTCTGAATTCGTTGCATGTCAAGTGAAGTCCTTAGTGAATGCCCAACTTTTGATCACATTGAGCGCTATTCAAGATTTAGCTAAGGAGCAATTCAAGTATGAAATCTCAAAAAAGAAAGCTTGGCAAGCAAAGCAAAAGGCGATTGTAGAACTTTTTGGTGATTGGTCTGAATCATATAAGATGCTCCCTAGATATATGGATGTGCTACAAGTGGTGAATCCAGGCACAATTGTGCATTGGGATAAAGAACTCGCTGAGAGAAATCCAGAGCATGAAGTATTTAATCACCTCTTTTGGTCATTTGCAACATCAATTGAAGGTTTTAAGAATTGTCGTCCTGTCATTAGTATTGATGGCACACACCTATATGGAAAATATAAAGGAACAATGCTAATTGTCGTTTCTTGTGATGCAAACAATCAGATGTTTCCACTTGCTTTTGCAATAGTGGAGGGAGATAATAACGATAGTTGGGGCTAGTTTATGGCTTGTATCAGAAGATTCGTGACTCAAAGGAACACATGGCTTAGGATGGACTGAGCCACATGCTTACAAAACTTTTGCATACGTCATTTAGCGAACAACTTCAATAATAAATTTCATGAGAAAACAATGAAGAAACTAGTTTGGTTGCCTGCAAAGGAAAATCAACATCGCAAGTTCAAAATGAGAATGGAAACTAGTGAGATGATCAATCCCGAAGCTCGCAAGTGGTTAGAGGAAATACCTTTGGAGAAATGGGCTTTAATTCATGATAATGGTCATCGTTATGGCATAATGATGACTAACTTATTGAAAGTGTTCAATAGTGTATCGAAAGGTGCTCGTTGCTTGCCTATTACGACTTTGGTCCAACTTACGTTTTATCGTGTGAATAGTTATTTTGCCATTCGACGACAACAAGGACCATAAAGAGTGGAATATTCACTCCTTTTGTTGATGGAAAATTGAGTTCCAATGGCATAAAAGCAAAGGGACTTGAAGTTGAAATGTTCGACGGGTTGGTTCGGTATATTGAGCATAAAGATGGGTCGATCAACCTCAAGTACAAGGAAAGGTGGAAATGTCCAGATTGTGAAGTTAACTGAGAAGTTTTGTTCTTGTCAGAAATGGAAGATATTTGTATTTCCTTGTTCTCATGTCATGGCTGCATGCCAGAGTTGTAGCTTAGATCATACCACTTATGTTGAGGATTGGTTTTCGATAACTACATATCAAATGACATGGGCACCTCTTCTGCATCCCATTCCCCACGAAGCTTATTGGCCTCCAACTAGAGATATGATACTTATCCCATCTAGTTCTATGAAAAGGACTAAGAAAGGGCGTCCTAGGTCTACATGTTTGCATAATGAGATGGATGTTAGAGAAGGTAAGTCAACTGTACGATGCAACATTTGTAGAAAGGAAGGGCATAATAAAGCGAAATGTCCAGACAAAAGTTCATCAAGGTAAAAAAGTTATATTTCATTTCCTAAACTTACTTTTTCTAAGAGAAAGTTAATATCTTCTACGAATTTTCGTTTAAGTTTTTTTTCGTATTTATAATATGCAGGTCGTAGAGTTGAAGATAAAGATGTTTCTTCGATTTTTAATGTCATGCCGCATTGAGTCATTTGTTGCTTCAAACTAAATTAGGTTTCTTGTAATGGATATTTAAGTTGTTCATGCTGTTTTTTAAAGAATTTTTTTTTCTAGTGCACTAAAATTTGTGGTTAATTTTTTGTTCAATTTGTTGTTAAAACTTGATCTTTAGTATAAGAGGAGCAAGTTACCTACTCGATTTAATTGGAGTTAAAAACAAGAAGATTGATTTATTTTGGAGTATTATAGTAGTTGAATATATTATTGTCACTTGCAAAAATAGGGTTCTCACTTCTAGCAAACTAACAAGGCATATTCATCAAATAAATACAAGCATATGTATATTAATCTTCACGTACAAAAGTTTACATAAAAGTTAAACAAGAAAATAAAATAAAAGGTAAAAGTCGATTTAATTGTTGTGATATCATAATAGAGTTAAACCTCGATAAAGTAATAACTTTGGGACCGAGAATAAATATTCATTTAACGAGTTATTACTTTATCGAACATTATTTTAGTACATTGACTCATATCGGGATCGGAAGAATTTATTATTTTAGAGAGATTATTACTTTATCGAATATTACTTTATTGAGGTTTAACTATAGTTGATTCTTGATATAAATAGTTTACTTCAATTATATTATTGATTTGATTTGAGATAAAATACAGTTAAAATAAATAAGTAATTAGATGTGGTTGCTTATGTGGCATAGAAAAGATTAGTTTGAAATATAATTTTTGAGAAAAGATTAGTTTGAGAAATATTTTTTATGAAAAGACTATTTGAGAAATTAAATTATGTACATGTTGAATGCTTACATGGCATAGGAAGACTAGTTTGAGAATTATTTTTGAAAGAAAATTAGTTTGAGAACTATTTTTTTTAAAGAAGATTAGTTTAATAATTCACTCGATTAAAGCACATGACTAAATTTAACATGATAGGAAATTGTAAATTATGTGAAATTGTGAGAGGAAAGTGTACAGCTTTGCTTGCTGTGTTTTTAGTAAAGAATCTAGTCCAACTGACTGAATGCAGACTTTTTCTCTTTAATTTTTATTTTGTACGGTACGATTTTAAATTTTCACACTCATCATCTATCAAATCAGGTAAACTTTGCTGGTAAAAACATCAAATTCATGAAATAATACAACTGTAATTATCATGCAAGAAATGACATTACTCACTTTAATATGTTAAAAGACTAGATTCCTCCTATTAGCATTACAGGTGTTAATTGTAAATATACGAAATTCAATATCATTTTCATACACACCCACACCAAATTTGAGTAAAAATGTTGGTTTACATAAAGAATCCCATCTGTCCAGATAGAGACATTGGTTGACAGAAATATATTGGGTCGGAATATCTTGTAACCGAAAGTCATGAGTTCGAGTCCCATCAATATTTATGCATAAGTCCATCATGCATGATTGGTCTAGCATGATTAACTTAATATGTCATCGGTAACGATTGTGAATTTCTCTAGTCTATAACGACAGTGAATTTCTATTGTCACCAAAAAGATTATTAGTGTTAATGTGTTTATTCATAATTGTCTCACATAAAACATTATCCTAGTATATAAACAGTATATATTTTGTGCAAGTACATAATATATTTATATAGAGTATTTTAGTGTTCAACAAACGCTTCAAAACTCTTATTTTTCACACCCAAAAGAGAGAGCTTTGGGCAAAGATTCGTAATAGATATAATATGAAACCAAACATAATTAAATATTAATAATAACTATATAAATATAATTTAATAATACCAATTTGAATAATATGAGTAGTTTAATTATACTAAAGATAACGTTTTTAGCAGCATATGAATATGATTCTGTTGGCATTCTTTGATTTAGCTCGCTCGCTCCACCCGTGGCCCTCCACCATTCCAGTCTCCGCACACCCAACAACTGTGCCCCTTCTTTCTCTCTCTTTTGTCTCTTTCATCCTTCCTTTCTCTCTCATCAGCCATTTTGCTCACTTCACTCACTCTGCACCCCTCACAAAATCCATTGCTTTTTCTTCCGCCTTCTCTTTTCTTTTCCTCCCTTTTCCACTAAGAATCTCAAAATCCACAAAAAAAACTTTCAATCCCCTCCCTTTTCTCTGCTAGGGTTTTTGATTTAAACGCAATGCTGAGCTGCTCCTTCTCTTTCTGAACTGTTTGATCCGATTTTTTGCTCTTGGAAAAAACTCGAAATGGCGTTGAAAAATGTTTTCGTGCTGCTGTTCACTCTTGCTCTGCTTTTCGGCGGCGTGTGTTGCGTCTCTGCTCCTTCATCGCCGGCGAGTAAGTGTTTATACATACTCATTCTGTGCGTGTTGTTCGATGTTGAAGTTTTATAATCATCTCTGATTTGATCTGTGCTGAGACTTCTTTCTCTGTTTCTGTTTTTGTAACAGGAATCGTTAATGGTGCTTTCTCCAACGCATTTTCGTTGCTGATGAAATGGATTCTATCGCTCAAGGCCACAACTAAAACTGGTAGTGATTGGATTTTGGTTTTGATTAGTTTTTCCTTGATGATCTTGTGTTTTTTTGAAAAAATGGTGTTCGTAATTCGCAGCGATTTCGGGGCGTCCGATGATGAAGTTCGAGGGTGGGTATAATGTCGAGACGGTGTTCGACGGAAGCAAGCTCGGGATTGATCCGTACGCCGTCGAAGTCTTGCCTGATGGCGACCTTCTGATTATGGATTCTGCCAACAGTAATCTCTACAAGATTTCCTCCTCCTTGTCATTGTGTAAGTTTATCCGTTCATATCTATCTCTGTTGGATTTTGTCGTTTTGAGTTGTAGATGTTTCGTTTTCATTCTGGAATTTGATGTGTTTGTCGTGAAGTAGAAGTTGAGCTGCTGATGCTGAAAGTTAGTTATGCCTTTACCGTTGATGGTGTTTTCTTTATAGCTTAGTTATGCTGATTTTTTTATTTTTTTTATTTTTCTCTTCCTATTGATAATGTACTGATTCTAGCTTCTGATTTATGTTTGTGATTTGTCAATGTTGGATTCTTGTTGTTCTGATTTTGTGTTTTTGAAACTTTTTTTATGTGGAATAAACTGATAAGTAGTGTTGCTTTTGATTTTTGTGAAAAACAGAGCAAACTGAAAAATGTTTTTGTTTGTTGTTCAATTGCATAACCATTTGCCTTTGATTCCAATTACTGCTCCTCTTGTTAGCAGTTTTGGTTATTGATATCCGGTGTCCCTTTTGCATAACCTCAGTTATCTTGTTATTTTCAGATAGCAGGCCGAGGCTGGTTTCAGGGTCGGGAGATGGATACTCTGGACATGTGGATGGGAAACTGAGGGAAGCAAGAATGAATCATCCAAAGGGGCTTACTGTTGATGATAGAGGAAACATTTACATTGCTGATACGGATAATATGGCAATCCGGAAGATAAGCGATACAGGTGATTTGAAACAAGAAGACACTTTTTCAGCACACTCATTGCACTAATTGGTGTCTTTACATCGTCCTTTTTGATGATATTTTTACTCCTTAATTGTTTTTTGGTTTTGATATGGTCAATTTGTTTGTCTTTAGGGGTCACAACGATTGCTGGGGGAAAACGAGTTCGTGGAGGTGGCCATGTGGATGGACCTAGTGAAGATGCAAAGTTCTCAAATGATTTTGATGTGGTATATCTTGGAAGCAGCTGTTCCCTCCTCGTTATTGATCGTGGAAACAAGGCAATTAGGGAGATTCAACTCAACTTTGATGATTGTGCTTATCAGTATGGAAGTGGCTTCCCTCTAGGTAAAGTTTACACCTCATAGCTTATCCTAGTTATATCTAACCCATACAAATTCTTATAAATACTCTTGTAGGAATCGCTGTGCTCGTTGCAGCTGGGTTCTTCGGTTACATGCTGGCTTTGCTTCAGAGAAGGGTTGGTTTGATTGTATCTTCTGAAAATGTAAGTCTCCCAATCCCTCTTAAAAAAATTGCATTTATGAATCCTGCATATGTGATTGTTCTTTGGCAGTGGTAAATTACAGTATAAAGAAGAAACACACGTTTACTAGTGTCTTTGTTTTGCATTGGTTTTTGCTTGGTGAAGGATCAGGAAGCCATGAGTGAGAGTTTCCACCAAAGTTCTTACCAGAAACCACTAAAATCATCGTTGAGGCCACCACTAATCCCAACTGAAGATGATCAAGAAACCCAAGAAGAAAGTTTTCTGGGCTCTTTAGGGAGGTTGGTGGCACAAGCTGGGGAATCTGCTGCAGAAATCATGGGAGTAGTGTTTCCCATGTTCAAGAAGAAACAGTCAAGCCCTCAATATCAAAGCCAACGTCAGTATCACCTGCAGGCCAAGTATACAAATCCTCTGCCAGTGCAGGAGAGCTACGTTATCCCACGTGAAGACGAGCCTCCTTCCATAGACAGAGCTCCAACTCCCAAAAAAACATATGCCTTCATGACTAAAGATTCCGAGAAAATGCAGCAGCTCCGACAGAGCCGGGCCTTCTACTCCGGATGGGATGGCGATATTCAGACCAAGAAACATCAAAATCATCATCAGTATCGTGTATCATCCGCTCAGACCTACTACGAGCAATGCCCGGATACAACAAATGAGGTTGTCTTCGGAGCAGTACAAGAGCAGGACAAGAAGAGAGAGAGTGTGGTGATAAGGCCCCTTGACCATGGTATCCCTCTCTATGATCATCAAAATATCCGGTCTCGAGCCGGCTACAATCATGGCCGTTGATCATATTACCGTGGTTTGATTTCCTCCATATTATTAATTGAATAGGAGTTTGGGGGTATAGGTGAGGTAGATGCAAGATTACAGTATTAATTAATAGTATGTCTTTGAGAGTGCAATCTGTTTTACTGAAGTAGGATTGTGTTGTAGCCCTTGAGAAAACAACTTCAGCAGAAGCTGATCGAATTTTCTTGTCTCAATTATTTATTGAATTATGAATTGGGTGCAGTCAACTACTTCCAAGAAACTACTTAGTCTAATATAAAAGCTGTGTGTTTTGAGTCATGTTGGTCAGAGTTGTCAGCAGATCCAATGTTGCTTAATAATTTGATATTGGTTCAAATTAATATATAATGCGAGTGGGATCTACATTATGAAGTAGATACATACATTCGTCTTATGAAATTATTTGTGCAAGAATGTCTGAACACTTGTTTATTTCAGATGCGCCAAATGAGGATCAAGATTCGAGTCACGTGACCAAGTTAGTGGGAGCTGTTAGCCAGATCATAAGCTTTCTTCATGTTCTTCAAATGTTATCTACTCGCATCTAATGGTCGAACTAAGTCCGACCATAAAACAATCATCTCAACTGTCATTTTATACGTATTTAGGCCGTAGCCATGCATTTATACATGGACACACTGCCCTTCAACCTAGTGCACCTTCCATTTTATATATATATATATATATATATATATATATATATATATCTAAATGTCAAATAACTTATAGCTTAGTTCAAAATAATTTTCAACTCGCCTCATTATTAGTCTGAATTCAAACCACTTCACTATCAAATCACATTGAGGTAGCCTGTAACCTTTAATCAAATCCAACCCACAATCCTTAAAAGTCGAGGCACTCTACATTACCAAGTTACTACTAATTACTACGATAAATTAAACAGCCTTTAATTTTTATGTAGGATAAATCGCAAGGTACCAATTAATTATTGAATGTTTTTAATTATTAAAGCACCTCCATAAAATTTGTTTAACAAACAAAATATCGTGGAACCTAAAGTAATTGTTTCTAATAAATTTATTATAATAATTTGAAAATAAAATAAAATTGAGATAAATTTGTTTTCACACAGCAATCTATTTAAAATAGGTGAAAGTAACAGGCAAGAACTTGGAGCTTGTATATCTGTGGTTGTGAGAGAGAAAGAGAGAGGAAGAGAGGGAAGTGGGAAAGAGAAGAGAGAGTCTCATCAACATTCAAGTTAAGACTACATAGCTCAAAGGTATATATAAACTTATTGCAGGTAAAAATCATCAAAATATTTTAATTAATTCAATATATTCTCTCCTTATTCTCGAGCAATAACAAGCAATAAACTAAACGCCTAAACCTAACGCAATCCCACCAAACAACTCACTCAACACCATCATCAAACCAAAAAAACCATTCAACATCCGTTGTTGTTCATACTGCTACTTACATTAAGGTCATGATGATAACTATAATGCTGGCCACGGTGGTGATACGGCGGCGCCATTGAGCGGCTACTCTCTCCGCCCTCATTCTCGTTCCTATCCTCCTCCTCATACTCCTCTTTAGCGACCCCCATCACCTCCATCGGCCTACTCACCGGCAAGTAGTGGTGCTGCGCCGATGCCGGTCCGACGGAGGGCAGTTTGGAGAGGAGGGCCTCGAGGCTGCTCATCGATGGGGTTATTCTCATCGGCGGCTGATGTGAGAAGTGATCGTAGTATTCGTGTGGAGGCATTAAATTGTTTTGGTAGTTCAAGGTGGCGTCTTGTGGGTAGCCCTCGATTTTGTACGGGTATGCTGATGAAGAAGGGTGTGGTAGTAATACTCCTGGGATGCTTTCGATGTAGCTTAATTTCTTCCTTAGCAGCACAACATAGCTCAAGTCCTCAACAACCTTTAATTAGAGAGAGAGGGAGTAAGAGAGAGAGGGAGTAAGAGAGAGAGAGAGAGATTGAGAAAGAGAGAGAAAGACCTTGTGAACAGCTCCTAATTGAATGACACCTTCTCTAACAGCAATCAAAGCAATAGTCTGCAGTAAAAGAAGTAGAGGTGCATATATATAATTATTAAGATTGTAAAATTAGTACTACTAGCTAGCTCTTGTTTTCAGCAAGTTATGATTGAGAAACAATATTGCTTCATTTATTGCGGGGAATAGTACCTTAATACCAGACTGAAATTGAGCTTCCCAAGTCCTGGGGTGCTGTTCATTGTTTCAAGACAATAATAATAATAATACTAAATTAATTAAAGAGAAATTAAACTTAGGGTTCAGATTAATTAATTAAACAATTATCTTTGTATACTTACTGAATCAGCTGAGTTATGCCATGCAGACAAGAGGTTGATTTCTTGATCATTTGGCTCTTTGTGGATCCATTTGTGGCTGTGATCAGCAGCCACTTTTCCGATCAAACTGAGAAATTAATAATATCAAGACAAAATATTCAATAACTGAAATCAAGAACAATAAATTAATATATAACTCTTTGGTTTTGAATTTCATTCTTAGTTCTTACCCTTCACCATAATTGTAGATTTCATGTGACATCTTGAAGAACAGCTCAGGCTGCAGCCCTTGATAGTGCTGATACTCACAGTTTCCGTACACCGACGAGCTCGGACACTCACCGGCGTTTATATCACTTGCCGAGGCAGCAAAATTGCAGAAACCATCTTCCCAAACCAATATCCTAACAAAAATTCATCTCAAAATCAAGAATCATATATAATGATAGTATATTTTTACAATAGGTATAGATTGATGGAGTAGCCTAAACTCTTACCAATTCCTCCTCACCCCTCTTGACCTGTCATATGCTCCTCCTTGGCTATCCCACCTATATCATCACCAAAGAATCATTACAAAAGATGAGAGAGAGACTAATTAGAGAGAGAGAGAGAGAGGTATTAATTAATTCCGGCCTAGCTAGCTAGGTTAATTTTTGTAGAAACTAATACATATATGTAGAGATTATTAATACTTTGGAGGTGGATAATTTCTTGGAAGAATCCTCCAGAAAACAGCATAGACCCATTGGGAGTTTTCATGATTGCAGAGACTCCTCAAAGTGTGTTGAAGAAGATGGGTTACAGCAAGAGAGTTGAGCTGTTCTTCCATTGGAACTAATTAATTGCCTTCTTCTTCTTCTTCTTCTTCTTCTTCTTCTTCTTCTTCTTCTTCTTCTTCTTCTTCTTCTTCTTCTTCTTCTTCTTCTTCTTCTTCTTCTTCTTCTTCTTCTTCTTCTTCTTCTTCTTCTTCTTCTTCTTCTTCTTCTTCTTCTTCTTCTTCTTCTTCTTCTTCTTCTTCTTCTTCTTCTTCTTCTTCTTCTTCTTCTTCTTCTTCTTCTTCTTCTTCTTCTTCTTCTTCTTCTTCTTCTTCTTCTTCTTCTTCTTCTTCTTCTTCTTCTTCTTCTTCTTTTACTTCTTCTTTCCTTTGATGGAGATAACTGGCTTCTTTCTGGTGTGCAGATGATGATAGAATAGACTTCCTCCTTACTCTTTTTATTCTCTGTCTTCAACCAATTCCAAAACAAGTAAAACCCCAATATCTCTTTACTCTCTTTATATAAGGCCACCATTCTCTCTCTCTCTCTCTCTCTCTCTCTCTCTCAATTTGCTAGATGCTTTAAATTTCACCAAAAAATTAAATGAATTGAGGAGGCCCACAACTTTCTAGTTTCTAGTTTTTGCTCTCTTTTCAAACCTCCATTCAAAACTACCCTATAGTCGTATGCTTTTTTCGTCATCCCCATTACTCAATTATGAATCACCAAAAACCTCCATTCCACACACATAATGAGTAGATCATCTTCATTTATTTCTAAGCCCCATATCTTTCTACCCAAAATTCTGACATGTAGTATATATTACCACTCATTATTTCAATCCCATGAATTCTTTTAATTTTTTTCAATTAAAAAAATTATAATTCTTTGCCTAATGTAATGTGTCCCTCCATATTAATTAATCACTCCCTATATATAGTAGTCTCTATGAAGAGTGTACTTTTTCATATACAATATATAGCTATAAACTTTTTGGTGGTTTCAAACTCGTATGCATTTAATATAATGAATAAACTAGTTATGTAAGAGGATTGTGATTGTGAGTAGTCTTGCTAACAGTGTATACATCAGCCTCAAACACTGACTCATCGTGTACAAACATATATATATCACAGTTTTAATACAGTGTACTTTTCTTTCTTTCTTCTTCTTCTGAGCCTTTCTTAACTTCTACTGTTTTTTTCCTTACATACTGCTGCATGATTACAACAGCTGATCATATCATATCAAAATACATGCATAGATATTATATGTGAATACTACAACTATTTTTTGCAGAACGTGATGCCATGGCCGGCTCTAGGGGTAAAGCCGGTGAAGCCACCGGCTTTAGGCCCCCAGCCGAGTGCAAGGCCCCGTAGCATGTGTCTTTGAGGGTTAAGACCTTATATCTTTATATATGCATTTGTTTTGCATAAAATATATTATTGAAAGCCATAGCTAAGTGGTAGAACACTAGTTTTTTGCATCTTAGAGGTCTTGGGTTAGAACACTATTTCTAACAAATTTTTTTTTTTACCTAGAAAAATAATAGATATGAGAGCTGAAGAATCAAACTCGGGTGACTTAATAAAAATCATTAGTATTTTTTCACTAAAACAAAGCAACTCATTATAGTTTTTATGTAACAAAATATATTTTAATATTGCGCTTTAGGCCCCCGAAAACTTTGAGCCGGCCCTGGTGATGCCAAAAAAGCAGCTGCTTTTTTCTCTTGGGAGGCCAGTGAAAAATCAGTGTGTGTGTGTGTCTAAAGAAAGTTACTCATATTATACACATGGTGCGAGTGCTTTCATACCAGCCTGACACAACATTAACAAAGTCTTTTTGACCATTCATTAACAAGAACATGTACTCTACTCTAAACTCATGCAACCCTTTTTCATTTATTCAAATTAATTAAATATTTTTTCTTCTTACAACACAATTGAGCTAGAGAGAGAGAGAGTAGGGTTTGTTATAATAATATTGTGAGAATTCATTGCATTGTACATTGACAGAATGTTGGTTCGGTGCGTGTATGTACTGTACAAGCAGTCAAAATAAACAGGATTTTTTTGTTAAATAAAAATCAAATACTTTTATTGATTTTGATTTACGAAAGTGATGGTTCTAGTGATATTGGATTTTGTTCATATTCATGATTTTTGGGTATTTCTTTAATTTTTTTCGAGATTCTGTTTGGAAAATAATTTTGATATTATGGGAAAATGATGAGAGAGAGTGGTGTTGGGTGAAGATAACAAAGTGGGGGAATGGCTGCCCCATCCCTTTCCTCCATTAATGAAGTGGAATCTCTGCCCTTCCCATTCAATGTTACTTGTCTCACATTATTTTTATTTTCTAAATTCAAATATTCCGATTTATCCAATAGTTTTATGCTTACCTATATATAATAAATATCTGATGAACAATATTCACCACCCATATGTCTCTAAATTTTGGGTCTGGATATCTATTGGGCAATGGATAATACTCATATGGGTAATGTGTATTTAATTTTAATACTCACTGTTGGCCAAAGCCAAAAAAAAGAAAACAAATTTAGCTTTCCCTAAACAAAAACACAAATCTAGTCATTTTGTCTTCTTGTGGGTGCAGAGTGTCAGAAGGGCTGATGGGGGGCCGATGGACAATTTTCAGGGCCGATGGTGGCCGATTTTGAATGTACTGAGGGCCGATCGAGATCGGCCATCTTTAGGCCGACCTATCGGCCCTTCTGAAAAAACTGAAATAATTGAAGGGCCGATGGTGATCGGGCCCTTCAGCCGAGACATCGGCCATCGGAAAATAATTAACTTTAATAATTAACAAAAAAATTTAATAATTTTTTTTAAAAAAAATGTAAATAAAATGAGGGCCGATGTCCATCGGCCCTCTTTCGGCTGAGCCATCGGCCCTGATCCTTTAGAAGCCGTTACATGTAACGGTCCAAAATTTACTGAAGGGCCGAAAAGAATTCAACCGTTTATTAAACGAGGGCCGATACCCATCGGCCCTTCCATCGGCCCTGAGTCGCAATTATTGAGGGCCGAATGAAAATAACCGTTGGCCAAAAATAACTCACATTTTCAAAGATTTTCGCCGAAAATTTATCCATTCTCTCCAATCCAATCGCCGGCGATCAGATTCCGCCGCTCAGCGCCGCCGTTCGCCGCCCATTTAATCGCCAACAACTGCTGCGAAACGCCGCCGCCGAATCCGCCGCCCATCCCCTTTTCCTACCATGTCTTCCGGCGAAATTGAGGTTCGTAATTCCGATTCCTTGGCCCTTCCATGTTAGAAACTATGCGAATTCATGTTAGAAACCACGTTGAGTGAATTAAATTGTCGATCTATGCGAATTCATGTTCAAATGTAGAAGTGTCATTTTTTGAATTGTCGATTTATGCCACAAATTGTGATTGAATTTCATTGATAGACGAAATTTATGTTGAAATTGGGTTGAGTTTATATTGAAATGTCCAATTTTTGATGAAATTGTTGTGAATTTGGAGAGGATTCGAGTGTTAATTTGCTGAAAATTTATGAAACTGGGGCCGATGGGGGGGCCGAAGGCAGGGCCGATGGAGAATACACTCCATCGGCCCTGCCTCGGCCGAACTGTGTTGAATAGGCCGTAGAGCATTTGGCCCCGGCTGGCCTTAGAGCCTTCGGCCCCGGCTGGCCTTGGAGCATTCGGCCCCGGCTGGCCTTCGAGCCTTCGGCCCTAGTTGGCCTTAGAGAATTCGGCCCTACTTCGGCCCTTCCATCGGCCCTACTTCGGCCCTTATTTATTCGTCTTAACTAATTAATTCATTTTTTTGTACATATTGCAGCCCGCTTATATCCGACTACCGGTTAGACAAAAGATCACAAAAGTCACTACATATTGGAGAGATAGTCTACCCGAACTGATAAAAAACACTCTTGCCAGACGGGGGGGTAGTGACTTAGTCCGTCGATTTAGAGAAGGTCAGTTTGGCCATTTGCAGAGTTGGAGGAAGGGCAAAAGTTTCATCTTAGCTTTGCATCAGCTCATATGCTATGAGGTGCAGACACCGCCCGGGGAGGTTCGTTTTCACATATCCGGACGGGAGCTTAGATTTTTGCAGTACGAGTATGCACTCGTAACTGGATTATTTTTCGGCGCTTCTACTTTCGATACGACGGCAGCTCGTGCCCCTGTAGAGTCTGGAGTATAATGAGACTCACAGACAGGAAAAGACGATCTGCTTAATTTATAGAAAAATGATAAGCTCGGTGACCTCTCCGAAGACGATTATTTGAAGGTGGCTAATGTGTTGGCACTGATGTGTTTTTTCTTCGTACCTGCTGATGAGCCTAGATTTGTAGCTCATTTATCCATTTAATTTGTGCGTTTTATGTTATGCAATTGCAGATAAGTAGCCTGGATTTAGAGAAAATAGGGAGAAAAGATGGTGCTGCTGGATCTAGAAGTCTTCTGGCCGAAATTGATGGAACTGCCCAGAAGATCGGAGAAATGGTCTGAAAACAGGCCAGAATTAATGCAGAATCCATTGGGCCAAAAATTGAGAAGAAAAATGTTGAAGCAAGCCCACTAACCCGGCCCACATCATTCTGGCAAGCTTATGGCGGGAACTAGGGACCTAGAAGCTACAGCATGGCCTTACTCTGACCAGCAGCCCATACCTGCAACAGTTCTTCCCACCTACCAAATCCAGATATTTTGTGAAGACTAAAAGGGAGGGAACGAAGCTGATAAAAAAAGAACTTTTCATACTTACATTTTCCATGGATGTAGCTCGTTCCTCTCTCTAGAAAACTCTCTAAAATTTCCACCATTAATGTAGTTCCAAAAACATATTTACTTTTCTGCCTAGAATAGCTTGAAGCTCTCCAAGGAGAAGACTTCCTTTTGTGAATGTTATCGGTCAGCTTTATTACAGTTCTTAAATTCAGTCTTTAATGCTTACATTTACTCTTTCATGTTCGTTGTTAAGTTCCTCCACTATTCACAGCTAAGTTAATTTATTGCATGCTTTCTATCCATATCACGCCTTTAAATATAAATGTCTTTGCTTTCGTACGATGTTGTCTCTTGTTATTTTTAGTTAAATGTTCATGCTAGTTCTTTGTTGTTTTACGAAAGTTTGTTGTTTCAACCTTAAGTTTCAGATTTGCTTCATGCTTTATTTTTACATGCCTAGTTTTATGTCCTTAGCCAATATGTGTAGCTAATTTCCCAGATCTGGCCGAGGTAATGTGACACCACTCCTAAGAATCCGTGAGATATGAAAACGTGCTTGATAATTGGTTGAGTAAAGGTTTTAGTTGAACCCTGTTTGAGATAGTTGAGAACTGCTTAGATCTGATCAACCTGGGCAGGTACACATCTTTCTGGGCAGATGTAGACTAGCTGGGTTTTCTGCTTTGAATGCTAAACATCGGTAGATGCCTTGATTTGGTTCCTTTGTTCTTAATGCTCTTTAGTGCCTCCCTAGTCATTGCTAAACAAGATAGGGTAGTCACTTGGGTAGGGGACTGTTTCTATGCTCAACATGGCAGTTCCAGCGTAATAGAAGGAATGGACGCCCCTGTGCTCAACACAGCGTCCTAGCCAGATAACCTTAACTAAAACTGATTCACATAGTAATCTAGGATCGGACGGGGGGGTGAAATTACCTTGGTTGGATTGCTTTTATAACTTGTTATTTGATTGTTGATTATTTTATGTTATCTTTCTGCCTAATTATAGAACACTCAAAATTTATGGTGGCTGCTAGCCAAACCCTTTAGGCCAGTAGAATTTGTTGCTTAATCACCCGTTCCCTGAGGATCGACCTCTTGTTTGTCACTATACTTGGCCAGTGTAGTTTATGCGCAGGTGTTCTTACTTATAAATTTATTTGGTCCGCACGGTTCTAACAGCGACGGAACTGCGTGTCCATCACCTGCCGACACGAAGAAGGTCGAGACATGGATGTGGGTTCTTGCTGACGATGTAGACGCGTGGAACGATTTTCCATGGGGATCATACACGTACAATGCCCTCCTGCACTACATGAGCTTTGCACCGAAGCGACTCGATACAGTAAAATCGAAATATAATATTTATAGGCCAGTTTGGGCTCTTCAAATATGAATTTATATTTAATAATTTAATTTATTATAATTTTTATATTTTATACTTGTACTGATCTTTAATCGTATTGTAGATCTGGGCATATGAGGCGATACCAGATTTGGCCCGGCTGTGTGTACGCCTTATGAATGATGGTGGTGTGCCCCAATGTCTGAAATGGGTATTTGTCACGCCACCAGATACGGAATGGATTAGTTTCTTTGCCTTGCCGGTAAATAACATTTTAAATATTTATGAAAATATTTACAAGAAACAAAAATGTATTATAACCTGTTTTTTTAACTTTTCGAACAGATGGAGACACCTCCCCATGAGACTCTTACGCTCACTCCCGAGGAGCAGCTATCGGAATACTAGAGAAGGGTGATTGGAGAGAATCCGATTGGTGTATTTTTCCCAGACCGACCCCCGTACAGCCGAGACGAGTTGATGAAGATGGCAGTGTACGGGATCCTCCACCGGCTACACAGAAGAAAAAATCGAAGAAGAAACGTGCACCGGTGGAGGGTGAGTCATCTGGGCCTCGAAGGGATAAAGATTCCACTTTGCCCACGTACGAAGGAATGATCCGCTCGATAGATGAACGGTTCGAGCAGCGCGAGAATGAATTGTTAGAAAAAGTGGATAAGCGGTGGAAGGAGAACGAGGATCGGTTCTTCAAAAAAGTGGGGAAGTTGTTAAAAAGTGTCTTTAGAGCCGACAAGGGCAAGGGCAAGGGTAAAGGCATAGGATCCAGTTCTACGTGGGACGTGGAGTACAATCTGAATGAATCGGATGAGGAAACATCTGCACCACGTGAGCCACCACGGGGGAGGTTTGTCACTGTACATGAGTGGCCCAGTTGGAATCAAGATGCCGAACAGCCACAGGCAGATGTGGAAGATACGACGAGTGTCGATGCAGATCCCTGGGATATGGCTGCTCGAATGGCTAATCGGGGCTATGATCAGGGGTGGCATAGCATGTACGAGGAGAGAGATGTTTGGGTCCCCAAACGTTGGGAGCCACTCCCTTATACTGCTCCACGGTCCCCACCGCCTGTACAAGTATCTTAATTTTGTTGGTTGACTATTCAAATTGATTTTATGTTTTTTTTTTCATTTGACCATGAGTTTTTGTCCAAAATGCAGCAACATGAGTCGGTCGTCATGGACTTATTTGATACGCAGCATGTACAACGGTTGTATGATAGCCAACCGTCGGAGCAGAGAATTTTACAAAGCACTGAGGTACAAATATGATTTTAAGTTATATATTTTAGGATTTTTTTTTAATACATGTTATTTGCAGCCCATAGTGAGCCGCCAACCCAATCCTACTGGAGCTCCACACATTTTTGATCCCGCAAACGCTTTGAGGAGGAATTTTGAGAATTTCATGCGAATGGAAATTTCTGCCAATGTCACGGTTTCGCAGCATGAGCTGTCGCACGACTTTTTCAAGAACCTTTTGGATACACAGTACGACATGGGCCACACAATGCTTGATTTGTACATATGCTACCTCCGGCAGAGGCTTCAAGACAAAGACCGTGACGTGTTGTCTACACCCGATTCACGCTATACCATCATAGCGGCTTCGTCAGTGTTCGTAAGTACATATATATATTTTTTTAAGATAGAATGTGTTTGTTTTTAATGCTCCTGCTAATGTGTATATTTTATCACATACGTCTTTAGCCGAAACTTGGACTTCTAAAATATTTGAACCCGATAACGAGTTCTATGAACGGTACGAGTTGAACTATAATGAATGGATCCCTGCACCGGGTTTAATGGATCTTTGTTTTTGGGCGGATACGGGATTTGGCGTCGCCGAGGATTTCGTGGTTCGATGCAAAATTCGTAAGTTATACTCATTTCTCATTTCTGGTAATGACTTTATAATTATTTGTTAATTACTAAGTTGCATTAATTATAGGTGATTTTCCCGGTGTTGGCCGCCTCCCATTGGGTCGATCGGATTGTGTATCGAGTCATGGACGTTGGAGTCTGTATGACTCACTCAAGCGGGCGTGCGAGCCGGCAGATATTTGAGTTGAGAAAACGGAATTTGCGGCCACTCCGCAAACTGATCGGGCGCTTGCTAGATGTACGTATTTTAATATTTTACCGGTTTTTCATTTTAAAATTCTCTTTTATAATTATTTTGAATGTTTTTGGTTAGGCTTCTAATTACTGGACGATGAACAAGTACATTCTTACGCATCCGGGAACGCGGACACCCGAGTTGGTCTTGATGCCGCAAAAGGAGCAGTTCAAGCAAGAGGATTCGAATACTTGTGGTTCATATACATGTATGGCAACTGAGCGGCTCATCACTGGATTTCCTACACCGAAATGGGGTAATATGTGTTGGGTGATGATTCAATCCTCAGCATGACCATACTTGTGGGAAATGACTCTTATCTTCCATACTAAATCATGCTCAGTAGCCTCGTGCTCTGAACTGTTGAGAAGATTTGAAGATCCCAAAACCCTATCTGATTGGTGAACCATTCCTTTGTATTTTGTATTTGTCTCTGAGGTTTCAGACTCAGTAGACACTCTGCTCTGGTCAAGGCGCTCAGTAGCTTATTTGCCTCAGCACCGGTTCGGAAGACTCGGTGATCTTGGACTCGGCGAGAGCAAGATATGCGAGAGAGTCGATTAACCGAACTCGGCGAGGAGTAGTTCACTGAACTCGGAGCCGATCCTCGGTAGATTTATCTCGGCAGTTTATCTACGAATACAAGGTCGGACTCAAGAACGGCGGATAGTCTTCGGGGATCGTCGGAATCTTTTGAAAGAGAATCGGCATTGTCGTATACGAGGAAGAGAGAAGTCGGCTCTGACTGTCTCGAAGTTTGTCTTTGTCTCAACCACTTCATTCACCTCAACGAATGACAAACATACACGTGTCTTCTCACCGCTAAAGGCTGCAATCAACCTTTTACCTAAAAAGGTGGGAAAGTACACGTCATTACCTACACCAAAAGAGCCGTTTGCTACCAAAAGAGAGAGAGAGAAGAAGATCGTCTCCAACGGATCTATTTCAATCTCTCGCTCTATAAATAGAGGGATCATTCAAGATTTAGAAGAGAATGCGCGCCTAGAACACGAGAAAGCATTCAAACGAGCGAAATTAACGACTAAGTCCTCCGCAAGAAACAACCGAGTTATCTCCGCGAAAGACTACATCCAGGCTCAAAAGGAACCAAGCCGAACCGACATAAGCTTCTAGCATCCAAGCGATTGACACGAACCTATAGCTAAATCCTCGACTGTTCGTCGCTCCTAGATAGCTACATTCTCGTTCCTTATCCCTCTAACCCTAAGCTCACTTGTTATATCCATAGCTTAGACGAAGGAGTTCACATTTGAACCCAATCCTTATTGTATAAGGACTCCTTCACTTTGTTGGAGAAGTTTGTCAAACGCTTTAAGTTTGATAGTGTTGTAACCGAGACTTGGATCGGTATAAAAACCAAGACGCGGCTTTGCCCGGTGTGCAAGGCGCCGAGACTAACTCGGGATAATAAATAGCCTCCCGATCATTCGGGACAGTGGACGTAGGATTTGAGCGATATCCGAACCACTTTAAAAATCCTGTGTCTCTTCTTGCTTTCTTAAGCGTTGCATTGATTTTACTATTCATACCGAACATCATATTTAAATCAATCAACTATCTCAAGCATACCGAACTCTATATCTACCGAACCGAGACAACGTTTTCTCACAAAAATTGATTTGGGCCTACACATTCCCGCACACCGAACTCTCACCGAACGATACCGACTCGACCTAGTCGGTTAGCGGATCTCGGTGAGTCGAGTACTCTTTTAGCCTTTTACTCGATTCGAACGGTTATGCAGTCTGTCCCATTGAAGCTGCATGCACACCATCCCGAATAGGATTGTTCAAGTTCGAAATTGAGAAATCGAATCAGGTGTATTCACCCCCCCCCCCTCTACACCTGACCGTACACTCGGGACCAACAATATGAAATCAAACATCAGAGTATATCGGGAGTGGATGGTATGGAAATGTTTCGAGCAGTGCTACTACGGAGATTTTGGTTCTAGCTCCCAATGAGTAGAAATCAAACACTTGTAATAGTTTATTTTATGGAATTCTAACACTTGTAATTTTTGTTTTATTTTAATAGTTAATTTTGATATTTTATTTTAATATTTGGAAATATTTTAAGAAACATTGGAAATCAAACTGAAAAATCTCTCGGCCTCTGGCCGAGAGACTTTGCCTTCGGACGAGGGCCGATGGAGGGCCGATTGGCTACGGCCCCCATCGGTTTCGGCCCCAGATTTGGCCAGGAAATATACCTCTCGGCCTCGGCCGAGAGACTTTGCCTTCGGACGAGTACCGATGGAGGGCCGATTGGCTACGGCCCCCATCGGTTTCGGCCCCTTCTCCATCGGCCAGGCTATAACCTCTCGGCCGAGGCACGAGAGAAGCCTCCTTCAGACGAGGGCCGATGGAAGGCCGATTGGATACGACCTCCATCGGCCTCGGCCCTAGGAGCATGCACCATGCATCTCTCGGCCCGACCGAGAAAACTCCCTTGACCCCGAAGGGTTTCGGCTAAGGCCGATGGAGAGCCGATGGGTGAACCCCCATCGGCCTTGAAGGGTTTCGGCTCTTACCCGTTTTTTTTTAGTTTTTTTTATTTTCTAGCTAATAAATCAATTTAAAATAAAAGTTCGCAGACTTTAAAACTAAAAAACCGATCAGTTACAAAAAGACGCTTTAATCGTTATTTGTCGTTCCAGATACGGGGCATCTCCGCCTTGTGTGACCTTCTTCTCCACAGTTACCACATTTTTTCCGACGGCGCATTCCAGATGTACTAGCTTCTGCTCCGGAAGGACGACGGCTGTTTCTCGGGCGTCCTGCTTGCCGCATAATAATTGGTGGAAGAACAACAATGTCCTCTATTTTCGGTGGGACACCCCACTCATTTCGAGGAGGCAAGGGATTAACCACACCGGCATATATCTCCTTCCACGTCGCCGTCGTATAATAATCATTAATATGATTGTACAGATTTTCCTGACGATAATACAAAACGGCGACAACGTGACTACACGGCAACAGGTCGATTTGTCAGACGCCGCATTCACACATTTCATCTTGAAGATTGACCCTCCACTGTCGCTCACCTGCGTCAACCTTGTATTTGTCAGTAGTCACCTGCGTAACCGTAAACCTCCTAGCCAGATCATCTTCGTTCCGCACCCTCAACTCAGAAGCCTCTGTCAACGGATTGTTTCTGGAACTTGCTTTTACTCGTCGTGTATCGAACCACGACTCTATCATATGACGGATTGCCTCGAGCATAGCTAGAATTGGTAGTCGTCTAGCATGCAACAGTCGAGAATTTATTGACTCGACAGTATTCGATGTCAGTAGACTGTAACGACGGCCTTTACTGAAAAGTCTGGACCACTTCTCCGATCTGATTTCCATCAAATTTTCATAAATAGCCAGTTTTCCCCGACGGATGGCGTTCATGGCGTCATGGAACTCTGTCGCCCGATAAGCATAAGCTGCTCGATAGAATGACCGGATAACCCACTCACCGTGCCTAGCAAGCTTATTCGATAGATGGTAGTAACAAAGTCCGTGTTGTGCGTCTGGGAAAACCACTCTTACCGCATTCGCTATGCTTTTATGTTGGTCTGAAACAATCACTAAACTGTCATCCGTTGGAAATGCGGCTCTCAGTCGCATCATAAACCACGTCCAGGAAACATCATTTTCAATAGGACCTACACCAAAAGCGAGTGGGAATATTTGCTCGTTCGCATCAAAAGTAGCTGCGACGAATAATATTCCCTTGTTTCTCCCTTTCAAATGGGTACGAGTCCACCACAATAACCTTCTGGAGGTTGGCTAACCAAGGGGCTCGTGATACACCAAGCACCATAAATAAATGTCGGAAACGACCATCCTCACCAACATCAAGATCCATATAAGTTCCCGGATTTGTTTGTTCCAACAAATGCAGATATTTAGGCAGTTTGTTGAACGAATCAGCATGTCCGGCATAAATCATCGAAATAGATGCGTTGCGCGCTCGGAGGGCCACCCTGTACGTTGCTTGTATTCCAAATTTATCCAACAGATCGGCCTGAATATCAGCCGGTTTCATTAACTTGCTTTGACGACGCATTTTACGGGCTATATAAGCAGCGATAGCCTTCGACCTCACATTTTGTTCGCCAAGTCCGGATAAATCAGTTGTACAGTTGTGGTCCGCAACCTCTTTAACAACCTCCCAACACGTCTGACCTCTACAGTATGCCCGTAGCTCGAATGGACAATCAACACTTCTTCTGCACAAATATTCCAAACGGGAAGCACTTGAACGTTGCACTCTGAAATCCGCACCATTTTCCAAATGGAATAAAGCGACAACACCATAAAGTTCGTCTTTTGAGCTAAACATCAATCCTGCTTGCAGACTTCCGTCTACAACAGTAATCAAGTTCTGCGCCGCTACTGAATCGGATATATCAAGGGGAACAACAGGAAGTAGCCAGTTGCTTGCTGCTTCTATGTTGTCGTATACAGTCTTGTCATTTGTTTGAGAACGATTGACTGGAACTAGCAAAGACATAAGTTGACTTACGCCACCCTCCCTCCGAATCTATGCAGCAAAATCTTGTAACGAACAATTAATCAAGGCAGAAGGAATATCTTCATCCTCATCATCATCAGATGATGAGTCCAAATCCGCCTCACCATCTGAATCCGTCTCCACAAGAACATTCCTTTCGGGAGCCCGTCCGCCATCATTACTTCTACTTCCTTGCCCCGTAAACCAATTAGGACCCCCGAAATTAGAATTATCTTTGGGAAATTGATTTGAGTTCGGAACACCAAATTGAGGATTTTGCACTTCAGGATACACAACAAACACAATCGACTCTACGTCGATAGAGCACAGCCGCATAAGATCAGTATCATGACCTAGAATGGCCTTCATCATCCTACCGGTTCGTCGGGAAGCAGCAGTATAGTAAATGAAGTAGTTGAACGGAAGGGAATAAGCAGTGAGCCACCGATCAATGTTTTGTCGAATATATTCAAGAGAAATATTGTTTGAAGGAATGTAAACCATGAACTCATGGCCACCGACATAATTCGACTCTGCATCGAATTGGCCGTTCAATTTCACAATAATTGATCGAAAATCAGCCATTCTTATCAAATTTATTTGAAGAATTGAGAAGAGTGGAAGTGAAATGAGTAAATTTTTCGGTGATTCAACCAAATCGGCCATTCTACGTCTTATAAGAAAATTTTCTGTAAATTTTCACGTGAAAATCGAAGTCTAGTAGCCATTTCACCATAGGCCCACCATCGGCCCCCCATCGCCCCCCCCCCCATCAGCCCTCATTAACGTGCATGTGCATGTCATATCCGACTAGTCATTTCAGCAGATAAAGCTGATTTGAAACTGCACCTCCCACATGCCTTCGATCGGCCCTCCATCAGCCCTACTGCACGTTTGCAGGAAAAGCCTTCCAGGTGTCTTGTTCAATCTCGTGTCGAATCCAGTCTCGAAGGAAGGGATTGAGGGCAGATGGATACCCACCTTCGGCCCTCCTTCGGCCATCAAAGCCGATAATTTGTCTAGCCGATAAAACTGGGTGGGCCGATGGGGTTTTCGGCCTTCGGCCTTTTTTCTGTCGGCCGATGGCGGTTATGTTGGGATTTTGTATCCTTGGAAGCAAATTTTATGCTTGTATACAATGTGTTTTGTCCCTACCACTATTTTATTCTCCTATCGATAAATATATATATTTGCACATGTTATCCTTTTATTTTGTTTAAAAGTTAGATTGTGTGGTGTGTCGGGTATCACCAGAAGGCAACACAAATTGGTTGAACTGACAAGATATGAACAGTTATCACAGCTGAGACAACTTCAGGATAAGTTGTCGGTTCAAGCTGCAGTTTAGATAAGAAGTGGCTTGTCTTAGCTGATTGTCTTTACTGGTATACTGAAGGTGGTGTATTGATGGATCACAGTGAGATGTGTTATCCTAACTGACCTTAGTGGAGAACCAAGATCTCGGTGACTTAGCTGTTCTTAAGCTTGATAAGACTTCAGCTGAGTGCATTTGGCTATCTATCACTTTGACCTACTATGGTGAACGTCATCGCGACCGGATCTACGTATCTTGGGTGCTAGTAGTCATTTGTGGCTCAGGCTGGTTGTCTGTATCTTGCAACTGTATCCTAGTAAAATGGGTTGATAATATCCCCTAAGGAACTCGAAAGGATTAGCACACTAAACTCGGCCGGTTGATTAAGTTCATGTGTGTTAATAAGGTCGAGTGGTACTACTCATGAATATAAGATGTTAATTAATTTAAGCTGTCAGTGAGCTTAATTAATTAACGGATATTTCTATTTTAAATACGGAGATCGATTAAGTCTAAAATACAAGCCCTTGCTCAATTTGGGATAAAGGGGTAAGTCAGCACGAATTCTCTAGTGGAATGAATCTGTGTTTATTAATTAATTTTGCTCTGGGCTGAGCATGGATAATTAATTAATTTGAAGCCCAACTTTATTTCTTATATTGGATCTCTGATCTGGCCCAATTAGTTGCCTAGTAATATATTGTCTCTCAGAAATCATTATTAATGGAGTAATGTATTTTTACATTATTTAATAATATTATTTATCTGGAATTAGTTGGTTGGGCCAATTAAATGATAAATATTAGTAGCCCAGTGAATTAATTAATTATATTATGGGCTAATTATGTGGAAGCCCATTAGAAATATAATTTAATCAATGAGATACAAATATATTAATATTATATTAGCTTTTGAAGCCTATATATATATTAGGATTCTGTTCAGAAACAGATTACACACAAATTCACAAATTAAAATCACGCCGTGCGTGAGTGAAGAGAGACAGAAATTATATTTTCTCCAGTTCTCTAACCACCCAGAGGGAGAAAAAGGCCGGGACACAGATCAGAAAATCTAACACAAGAGCAACAATCAAAGCCGCGACAACATACGAAGGAGGAAGGTATCGTTCCTAACCATCAATTATCCTTCAGGTTAGGGCTGACGGACACCACCCCTTCGGCCTCCTTTCGGCCCTCAAAGCCGATAATTTCGTCAAATCAAGTTAAGGGCTCGGCCGATGGGGAGGGTTCGGATTTTTTGGCTCAAGGCCGATGGAGGGCCGATGAACTCCCCCCTTCGGCCCCCATCGGCCCTGCGCCGTATAAAGACAAAATGACTACTTTTGTATTTTGTTTTAGTGGTGTGCTATATTTGTGTTTCGTTCGGCACTGTTCGGCTACTGCTGCAAAAGCTTCTTAATTTTATCGTCTTTATTATATTTAGTATGAAATTATATAATATAACAAAATAAAATTAAAATAAAATGACGTCGTGAATAATCAGCAGGCTAGAATAGAGGAGACAAATTGGCCTTCCTCGATCCTCGGTAGAATTCTCCCTAAAATTAATTAATGATGATGATCTGACATCATCCACACTTTTCATATGTTTAAAATATGGTTTAGAATGTTCTGTAATAATTTGTGCCTCTTTCCAATAGGATATTGCACTCATGCTGTTAATTAAACAAATTATGCTTTTCTTTTTCTTTTTTTTTTTAAAAACAAATTGTATATTTGTCTTTCTGGTGTTTTTTCTCGTATACTAAAATTGATTGTGTTCGTTAATTGATATGTTCTTAATTCTTAACTATACCTGTAATTCTTTTTGTGATCAAAAGAATTTCACATTCAATATATTTATTGTTAGGTTGAGATGGTCAAAGGAAGGTTGGTGACTTCTTTCTTGTTTATGACTAAGATGCAAATTACAATTTAATGTTTGTTTGCCCAAAATTTGCCAATCATTAAAACATACCTCAAGCATCGAAATTGTATTTTAGC
Source organism: Lavandula angustifolia (assembly GCA_028984105.1). Taxonomy (NCBI): domain Eukaryota; kingdom Viridiplantae; phylum Streptophyta; class Magnoliopsida; order Lamiales; family Lamiaceae; genus Lavandula; species Lavandula angustifolia. The sequence goes on along the minus strand of CM054821.1, from coordinate 22,343,393 downwards.
AGAAATTAAGCAAACTATGATGATTTTTATGGAGAAAACTGTTCATCCACTAATATTTTCTGAAAATTCTTAGTTTATCAACTGAAATTATGAATTTTCCCAAATTTGAATATTGGTTCTTAATTCTAAACTATATATAAACCCAAGTGTATATGGTATCCCACAATATAATACGAATTTTTTTTATTATAACGTACAATGATGATTCCGACAGCATAATCATATCAAGGATATGCAAATCATAAAAATCGGTTGATATAAAATTCAGTGTCTTTTCTTGGAGTTATAAATTTAGAATCTCCCAAAATCTCAACTATATGCATATAATAAACAAATTCAACAATTTCCAATACGCCTATCTTTAATTTTAACATTCTAAATTCAGAAACCGGCCTTCAGCATTCAATTAGAGATGACAATTTTGCGGGTCGGGGTTGGGTAGTATAGTACCCGGACCCGCCTTACAAGTTCGACTCAGAGACCCAGATCCATACCCAGACTTGTACGGGTCCAGAAACTCATAACCAACCCCGGACTCGCAGGGGGCGGATCTACTCGGCCCCAGATCCGTTGGTGTCGTTTCAATTGCTAATTTTGAATTATTTTATTTTTTAATTATTAATTCTCGTTAGTGGAAGCCTTTTTATTTGAATTTTTTTATTATAGTTGTCAGATATTAGTATCTAAAAGTATGAATTGAAGAACATAAAAATTCAAATAATATAAAGTAAGATTACATAATAAAATTAATAAAAAAAATAGTAATTCGGGTCTGAAACGAGGCTGGGTGAGGCGGGGCGGGTAGAGAAATTGGACCCGGATCCGTCTTGAACCCACGCGGGTTGGGTCCAGATCCGCCCCGTACTTCTACGGGTCTGGGTATTACCCGCCCCATCGCGGGGCGGGCAGGTCGGATCCAACGGGTCAAGTTCCAATTGCCATCTCTACATTCAATCCTTCCACCGGGCAATTTTTTATTGAGTTCGGGAATGAACATTATTAATAATTAATGTATACTACTAATATACTCCCTCTTATTTAAAATAAGTGTCGTTGTTCATTCATTAATTAGAAAATAAGTGTATTTTACTTTGACTTAATAATTACTTTATTTAGAATTAATTGTTGTTAAATAAGCTTTGTAATTAGTATGCAAATGATTAGCTAAAGTAACAATTCTTAATTTGGGCGCCAAATGCCAAAACGACACTTATTTTGAATAGGAGGGAGCATATTTTTGGTCAAAAATCACGAGTTTTAAAATCTAACGTCGTTAATAGATCGAATTCTAGTTATCATATACGAACAGTTACGAGTTTCTTCTAATCATCCAAAACTAAAACAATGAAATTCAATTACATCAAATATATATAATTCATATTCTGAACAAATTATTCTCTCTATTTAGCCATTTTGCTAGATTTATAGATTATAGGACATGTGCATTAGACTGTCACACTGAGAATATTCCATTCTCAATCTAGCTATATTTAGAGTTGCTAGCTTATTATATTTTTTGAATAATAATCAAATTCAAATTATTAGTACTACTATATGTTTGTGGTGAAGGTTGTAACCCACTAGCTAGGTAGTACTCTAGCTAACATTGAGGGACATGTTGCACTGTGCCTCGTGTTAGTCAACATTTAAATAAATCCATAATCTATTAGTCAAAATCTTAATAAATTCATCAAAATATCTTCTCTAAAAGAGCACATAAAAATATTCAACAACCCAAAGATTATTAATGTACTATAGGACAGGATATGGAATAAAGTTTGTCGCACTAAAATTAAATTGCAGGCTTAGTGGAAGCTAGACTTGATCAAATCATGTGTATATATTTGTCAAGTATATTTGTCGTGAGCCGAGATGAACTTTTTTTCACTTGTCACTTAACTACTTTCTCAATCATTGTTGCTTTTTGTTCGTCAGGTTTATAATTAAGAATGATTAAGTTTAATAATGGAAGTAATAATTGAGTAGTACGGTTTGGTTTAGGGCTGAATAGGGCAGGGAGAAAATGAAATAATGCCAACACGCCTTCTCATTGTTGTACTTTTAGCCCACAACTAATCAATCATACTTCATTTTAATTTCGAGTTTGTCTTAAATAATTTGTGTGAGAAATTTTGGATTTATTAATAAAGAATGAGTTTGTTTTTGGTTTGTAACGTGGTTGCACCTGTTCTTTTAGCAAACAGAAGTATTGAATATGACTAGCAATGATAGAAAGATGGAATAGGCATCTAAGGGTTTTGTGATGGAAGGCACGACTGAGATATGTGGGGTTCAAATTATACATTGGATCACTCTCTCTCTTCTTTTGAGAGAGAGGGAGAGACCATAGCCTATTATTCAAAAATTTGCAGGTGACATGAAATATGGAGATATTTTTAGCAAGTTGAGAATAAATACTTTTATTCTTGTTTTATTTTTGGTGACGTGAAATGAAGGGGATGGGAGTCTTTTATTGAGAGACTAAAAAGGGTAATTTTCATAAAGGAAATGATCATATATTCTGCAAGAAGGTCATTTCAATGGGAACCAGCAACACCTGTACTTTGGTTGTTGAGTATCTCTTTACAGACCAGATTGCACATGTTTTTGCCCAATTCAAGATGCTCTTTGTTCTCCCACTAACCCTTTTTTTAGCTTCTCGAATCTTCCTTACTACTAATTAGTTCTTGATTACATAATTAAATGGTAATGAAAACGTGATTGTGCCCATATTTAACATAGATTTAGGATGGGTTGTCACGTGATTATGTGGTTGGAGATTAATGTTTTTAGATGTGGGAGTTGTTGAAGTAATTCGGTAATGGGCCTATGAATGGCGGCCCACAGTCATATGAATCCTGCATTAACTTAACTTTTTGAACTTTATAACTTAATTTAAGGATAAGTTAATATTTAGTGTTTGCAACAACTTATAAATTGCAAAATTCTCTAAAATTGATGTAAATAAGTTGAAGTTGTTGGGTTGAACTAACTTCTCCAACTTAATGACATATTTGTAATTCTAAATAAGCTGCAATTTGATACTTCAGTTCTAAATTTAAAAATGAGCTACTACAATATAACATTTGCAAACATTACTATTCCGACTTTTTCTACTTTTAAGTAGCATTTGCAAACACCCTACTAATTCTCTAAATTACAACTTTTAACAAGTTTTCATTAAATTAAGAACTTAAAAAAAGTTTAAGCTATTGCAAACCCACCCCTAAATCTCACGTTATTAAATTTATCATTTCGAAGAGGAGAAAGTATCGATTTTGGTCCATTAATACGGCATTTGTTCGTTTTAGGTCTTCTAATTTGGCCATATCAATTTGATCCTATCACTTTATAAAATGTTCGATTTGGTTCTATAACTTTATAAAGTGTTCGATTTTAGTCATTCGGCGAAGAATGTTAATGAAGCTAAGGCTATGAACTTGAGGTTTCAACTTCACCCTCAAGAAAGGAGATCTTCCTATAGATGATTACATCATGAAATTCCGATCTATTTTCGATGAACTATTCAATATAGATCAGCCTATAGCAGAGGCAAAATTGGTCTTGTTCATTCTTGGGGGTTTAGGACCGGAGTTTGAATCTATTTGCGTCCATCTAATTGCACAAGCCAGCTCTCTAACTAATAATAAAGTGCAGAGCCATCTACAAAATCATGAGATCAGAATTCGATCACAAGCTAGTCAGGCCACTCACAATCTTGCCACACATGTGGCCTATTCTCAAAATGAGCCCCTAAAGGCTCCACATTACAGGTACAACAATTCATACCATAGAGGCAAGGCCAGAAATTAAGGAGGTTTCAGATGTTAGTTCTCAACACAAAAAAGGTTGTGCTAGAGGAAGGAACAGCAATAGACCTAGTTGCCAACTCTGTGGGAAAATTGGACATGTGGCCTTCAAGTGTTGTAAGAGATTTGATGTGCACTACCCTGGTCCAAACACTGCCTCATTACCACCAAATCAAGCTCATCTAACTACAGTTTGGACAACTGCTCAAACAGGCTATGGTGCTGCTGGAGCTGGAACCTATAATAATAACCCATTCACTACTCAATATCCACCTACTTTTTGCTCAATTTCCAGTTGCTAACACTACATCTCAAGGTGGAACCTCTAACAAAACAAGAGAAAGGTACTTGGATAGTGGAGCTTCAGCTTATGTCATTGCTGACATGACTCAACTGCAACCGTCTACACCATTTCATGGGGAGAACAACTTGTCTAAGTTGCCTAGTAAAAGATATAGCTATCTGCATCTTAATAATATCTTAAGAGTTCCTCAAATTTCTAAGAAATTTGATTAGTATGTCTAAGTTAACATATGATAAGCAAGTGTTTGTTGAATTGCATAGTTTGTTGAAGCAGACACAAGGTTCTGCTGGAGGGAACTGTTGAGAATGGACTATATCAGTTGAATCTTCAAGGATCCCAAACACACTGACCTCCGCGTTCGAGTTGAAATTTGTAATTAGGTGTATTCATCCCCTCTACACCTGAAGACTCGTCTATGGACCAACTGTGTGAACAATATTTTAATTGATTTTTTGATAATTTTAACCACCCTTAACCCAAATTGACCATCCCTACCCCAAATTAACAAAGAATTTTGAAACGATAGTAAGGTAAAATAAGTAAATTGATTATCTGGATATCAGTATGTGACTAGATTTGTGGTTACATATTTTCAGAATATAAATTCATTTTCCTTATTAAGTGTTTGACCAGTATAGTCGACGCACGTTCATGTTATGCACATTGGCGATCCTCAAACTTTTCTGTTTGGTGAGCATGCTCTACATTTTTTTTAGTGACATTTGATTCCCAAATAATTTATTATTAGCAGAAATGGTGCTTCTGTTATCATTCAATCTAGTTAATCAATCTTTTTAAAATTGATACTTTCTCCATCTGATTTCCATCTCATTGATCTTGTCATGTTTCTTTTTCGGGGTGTTTCATTTATCTAATCGTATATTTAGAATTGAAACAAATGAGTGAACTAGAATTATCTAAAGAAGTGAATCCTACTATTTTATTCTTTTACATCATTATTTTATACCTTTACACACATTAAATTAAAAAACCAAAGGACATTTTAGAGATTACAATTTTATGAGGATCAAATACACCAATTGTAAAAAAGTTTGAGTATCAATTCCACCAATTATAAAATATTTTGGGACTATACAATAGTATTTCAGATAAATTAGTATATTCACAGAATATGGTCTCCAAATATTTTTTAATTGGGGGAATTGTTCCTCAATTTTACAACTGATGCATTTGATCTCGTAAACTAAATTTGAAGTGTTCAGAAAGAAAAGGTTTTACTAAAAGTTGACTAGATTATTTAACGAATGATCATTTTAACCGATTGTGAATTATTTGGGCACCAATTCCATAAAAAGAAAAGAAAAGTTTGGGACTATCCATCAAAATAAATAGTCTGCTACATCAAAATGATGAGGTATAATTAATACCTCATCAAGTCAAATTCAAGTGCATCAAATCAAATAATTTATAACATAAATCAAAATCTTTAAAAAAAATTAATCAAATTGTTGTAGTATTATAAGCTTCTTTTATTTCATCAAAAACATAAAGCAGAAAGAAAAATGTAGGCGAACATGATGAGTAGATTCTGGGTAATTCGACATACTTTTTTTTTTTTTTGATAATTCGACATACTTATTAAAGCTCAAAGAGAATTAGGGGCTACAAGTATGTTCACGTACACACTGTTGAGTTTGTTGGTGAAGAAGTGGGTTTGTTGGTGAAGAAAGTGGGAGTTGCAGAAGTCAGTTGGAGAAGTGGTTATGAAGATGGCGGTTATGAAATGGAGTTGGCGGTTGGCAGTTATTTTCATTCTGTTATGATTACAGTCTTTGGATCAAATGGGACAGCTGGATGATCGGAAGGCTGGGAAATGAGAGTTACTAATAAAGACGCGTGGGAGTTAAAGGCGTGTTTGTTTTGTGTTACGTTTTCTGTGTGTAGTAGTTAGTCGAGTTATTAGCTGTATTAGAGTAGTATAAATACACGATCATGTAGTATGGACGATTAAGAAATAATAAGCTTGATTTTCAGTTTTCATCTTCAAGGTCTAGAATGTTCTTTCTCTCGTTCTCAGATCCACATTTCTAGATCTCAATTTACATCATGGTATCAGAGCAATGGTTCGGCTACATCGAACGGATTGGAACGTTCTGCTTGAAGAAGAAGTAGGGAAAGGAAAGACCGACGGAGCTAGGAGAAATCCGGTGAGGAGAGGGAATCGTAGAAGGGGAAATACACGAAATCGCGAGAATTTCGTAACTGAAGGAATTCACCAACAAACCGTTGGATCAAATCATATATCAGATCCAGAAATGGAACGAGGTGAGCAAGGTGTGAAGATTAATGACATCTATTATCTTAGTCCTCATGATCATCCAGGAATTAAAATTGTGAATGCGATGTTCAATGGACGGAACTACTATGCGTGGAGTAGAGCAATACGCAGAGCTCTAGCTGGAAGGAACAAGGTATGTTTCATTGATGGTGGAGTTCCTAAACCCCTTGAGACACACGCTACCTATAACTCATGGATTCAAGTTGACTTTATGGTTACCTCATGGATAATGAATTGTATCTCACCTGAATATGCTGAATCTTTTCTGCTTGTTGATACTTCACACCAACTGTGGGATGAACTTAAGATGCGCTTTGATCAAAGTAATGGTGCGAAGATTTTTAAGTTGAAGAAAGAGTTGTCTGATTTTATACAAGGAAATCATTCGATTATGAAATATTATAAGCTGTTTGAATGTGATGTGGGATGAGTTAAGGCTTTTGGTACCAAACACGATATGTAGTTGCATCCAAGGCTTCCGAATGTGTGTGTGGAGCGGTAGAAAACCGTAAAGTTAGCAATGAGACGAGATAAGTTGATGCAATTCTTGTTAGGACTCAATGATACCTATGAAACGATGAGAAGTCAAATCCTATTGATTGAGCCACTTCCTACTGCAAGTAGGGCATATTCGATGCTTTTGCAGGAAGAGGAGCAGAGGAAGATAACTGCTACCCACACACATCCACAAGAGCAGGTTGCTATGAATGTTAAGGTGGATGAAAAGGAGCAAACGATCGGAGAATGTAGTGTGATGAATGTTGGATACAAAGGAGGTGATAACAGAGGTTTCAAACCAAGGATGAGTAAAGAGGATAGAAAACGACTAAAGTGTAGTTTCTGTGAAAGAATGGGACATGAACGCAGTGAGTGTTTTAAGCTAAATGGGGTGCCAGACTGGTACCAAAAGCCTGAAGGATCGAAGCCAAGGAGCCAAGCGAATTGTGTCACACAACAAGGAGGTTCACGGGTCTCATCTAGTGAGTCCAGTCGTGTGAAGACTCGATCTCGGAATGTTGGAGAGTTGATCTCGAATGTTGAAAAGGCTCTAAGCCAACTTAAAGGTTTGGGAACTGGAAACAGTGTCAATAATGTTGAAACATACACCCCATTGAATGTGATGGAAACACATTATTCCTTCAGTCTTGTTGAAGCTCTGCGGAAGGAGAAGGTGTGGATTATGGACTCTGGAGCAAGTAATCACATCTGCTGTAACAAGGATCTTATGACAAGTATTCGGGAGGCCGGAAAGTCCTCAAGGTGTATATTTGCCAAATGGAGATATGCGAGATTATTAATGAAGTTGGTGTGGTACGCCTAACGGAGGAGTTGTTCTTGGAAAATGTCTTTGTATGTTCCCGAGTTTACACATAACTCCGATTTCTACACACCCACTGAATAATGGTCCGCATCCGAAGTGTGTATTCTATCCCACCTATTGTATGGTGCAGAAACTTTCCAATGATCATGTGATGATAATAGGACAAGCTCAAGGAAGACTTTATGTCATTGATCCAGACCATAAGTTGGAAAGGATTAATCAAGTTTCTGAGTCCAATGATTCCTCTTCCTTGACAGACTGGCATATTTTACTTGGGCACACTTCTTTTACAACATTGCAGCACATCCCTCAATTGGAAAAGCTGTGTAAGAAGGAAATGCAGGAGGTCATAAACGCTTGTGAGATATGTCACAAAGCAAAACAATGTAGAAATCCATTCCCAATTCTAGAACACAGAAGTATGCAAGCATTTGAGCTGCTGCATGTGGATGTTTGGGGACCGTATAATGTGGAGAATGTAGTCAATGCAGCTTATGTTCTGACTATTGTGGAGGACTACAGTAGGAGTACGTGGACATATCTTTTGCAGTCCAAGAGACAGGTTAGCAAAGTCCTGGAGAGCTATCTCAGAATGGTGAGAACACAATATGAGGCTAAGGTAAAAAAGGTGAAAACAGACAATGGTACAGAATTCTTGAACTCGCAGATTCAAGAACTATTTCATTCCTTGGGTATTATCCACTTAAGAACTTGTGCTTATACACCACAGCAGAACGAAAGAGTGGAGAGAAGACATAGATCACTACTTGAAATCGCTCGGGCATTGATGTTTCAGAGTAAATTGCCAGAGCAGTTTTGGCCTTTCTCTATATTGACTGCAACTTGGATCTTAAACCGACTACCAAGTAGAATTCTTGGTTGGAATTGCCCTTTCTCTGTTCTGACTGGGGGCAGAATTGATCTGAATCAGTTGAAACCATTTGGATGTTTGGCTTACGCAGCCAAAGTCAATCCACACAAAAGGAAGTTCGATGCTAGAGGGTCAAAGTGTATTTTCCTTGGGGTTGCTGCTGAGCACAGAGGTTATACACTCTTTGATTTGGAGAACAGAGAAGTCATTGTGTCAAGAGATACCAAATTTTTCCCTCACATATTTCCTCTTGCTGTTTCAGATAAGATTACTGAAGAGGTGATAAGTCCTCCTTCAGTTGTTCCAGAGGAGAGCCCCACTGGTAGGATTGCTCCTACGGATATGGTACTTTCTGACTCAATATCTTATGAAATGCCTCATAGATCTAATCATACGGTCCTCGGAATGAATCTTCAAGTTCCAATTCATCTATGGAACCTACCGAACATGTGACACCCTCCGCCGAAATTGTTTTGAGACCTAAAAGATCTATTAAACCACCTTCTTGGTTACATGATTTTGTGAGTCGGGTTGATTTATCTCGCCTAATCGCCTTCTACAACTTTTACTCCTCCCACATTTCCCTACCTTTGTTCCCCTGTTTTCGGTTCAACCTATCTTTGCGTTTTTGAGTAAGATAACCTGGCCATGCAGGAGCCCTCTAATTACAAGGGGGCCAATCAGTTTGCTGAGTGGAGGTTGGCTATGCAGAATGAGTTGGATGCACTGGAACAGAATGGTACATGGATATTCACTGATCTTCCTGCTGGTAAGAATGTTATTGGATCTCGGTGGGTGTATAAGGTTAAGCTGCAGGCAGATGGATCTATAGAATGGTTTAAAGCTAGATTGGTAGCAAAGGGTTATAAGCAGGAGTATGGCATAGACTATGAGGAAGTCTTTTCACCCGTAGCAAAGCATGTGACAATTATATTGCTTATTGCTTTAGCATCTGCAAATAACTGGCATCTGCATCAAATAGATATTAATAACGCCTTTCTTCATGGTGTTCTTACAGATGATATATATATGTTGCCCCCCGAAGGGTATTCTAAAGCTCCAGCAGGCAAGGTTTGCAAGCTAGTAAAGAGTTTGTATGGGTTAAAGCAAGCCTCTCGCGAATGGAATGCAGAATTGTGTAAGGCTCTTTCTTCCTATGGGTTTGTTCAATGTCCACATGATTATTGTTTGTTCACTAAAGGAACTGGATCTACCTTTTTGGGTTTGTTGGTTTATGTGGATGACATTCTTATAGTTAGTCCAGATATGCATTTGGTTGCGGATTTAAAGGATTTTTTGCACAAGCAATTTACTATCAAAGATTTGGGAGTTGCTCGTTATTTTCTAGGAATGGAAATAGCTAGGGGGGAGCAAGGTATCTACTTGAATCAGCGAAAGTATGTATTAGATGTTGTTAACGGTCTTTGGACTCTTAGTGGTGTAGTCCAGCCTTCCACTCCCTTTCCTCAAGGAGTGGATCTATCTTCCACCTCCCGTCCTCCTCTTTCGAACCCGACAAATACGTAAGATTAGTGGGTCGCCCATCGTACTTAAACCTTACACGACCCTGATCCGACTCACGTTACTCGCCAGCCTAAGTCAATTTGTGGCTTCACCTTGTACTAACCATTGGACAAGCAGCCCACTCATGTTCTCCAGGTACCTAAAGGGATGTCCATCTTTGGGTCTTTTCTTCCCTTCACAGTGTTCTTTGCCGGCTTTAACTGCATATGCAGATGCGGATTGGGGATCTTGCCCGATGACTAGACGGTCTTTGACTGGTTTTTGTGTTTTTCTAGGTGGGTCTTTGATCTCGTGGCGATGTAAGAAACAAGAAACAGTTTCAGCTTCCACAGCTGAAGCGGAATACAGGTCTCTTGGTGCAACTGTGCGTGAAGTGGCTTGGATTACCTATTTGCTTCAGAGTCTACAAGTTGAGATTCCTACACCAATCCCGTTGTACTGTGATAATGCGGCTGCAATCCACATTACGCGGAATCAAGTGTTTCATGAGCGTACCAAGCATCTCGAACTTGATTGTCATATCGTGCGTGACAAATACAAGGCAGGACTCATTCATCCTACCTCCATTCATACGACTGAACAGCTAGCGGATGTCTTTACGAAAGTGTTGCCTGGACCTAGATTTCGGTATCTTCTGTCCAAGATGGGACTGGTGGATCTCCACCGTGTCCATCTTGAGGGGGGGTGTTGAGTTTGTTGGTGAAGAAGTGGGTTTGTTGGTGAAGAAAGTGGGAGTTGCAGAAGTCAGTTGGAGAAGTGGTTATGAAGATGGCGGTTATGAAATGGAGTTGGCGGTTGGCAGTTATTTTCATTCTGTTATGATTACAGCCTTTGGATCAAATGGGACAGCTGGATGATCGGAAGGCTGGGAAATGAGAGTTACTAATAAAGACGCGTGGGAGTTAAAGGCGTGTTTGTTTTGTGTTACGTTTTCTGTGTGTAGTAGTTAGTCGAGTTATTAGCTGTATTAGAGTAGTATAAATACACGATCATGTAGTATGGACGATTAAGAAATAATAAGCTTGATTTTCAGTTTTCATCTTCAAGGTCTAGAATGTTCTTTCTCTCGTTCTCAGATCCACATTTCTAGATCTCAATTTACATCACACACAAATTAATTGATCCCATGTTAGTACAATACGACTCAGGGGCAAGTTTTCACCACAGTTCCAATTTCACCAACTGCAACATCAACATTTTATATAAATTAATTATGGCATCAACTAAATTCTTCCATAACCATATATATTGAAATATAATTTACCTGAGGCTAAAGTAAGAATCAATAGAATGCAACTGGATGGATGGATTGAAATCATTTTTGCAATCAGGTGCTTGTGTTTTACTACCTACTCAAGAGAAAGCAATACACACTTATCTACTAACTTGTAGTATGTGAATATATTTATATATTTATAGGGTGTGTTTCCTACCATCATCTAGATAAGAAATAAGAATTAATAAATGGTAAATTAGCTTTAATAGTCTCCAATATTTGTATCTTTGACTAAATTGGTCTCTAATATTTTTTTTAAGGTTTTTGGTCCCTAAACTATTGAAATTTGGCGGAATTGGTTATACCGTTACATTTTTCATTAATCAACTGTTAGTCAACGATATTTTGAATTAATTAATAAAACATTCAATGGTTAAATTAAGTATTGATATTTTCAATGACTAATTAGGCCAAAACTCTCTCTAATTTATTCTAAACAATTTAGGATAATTGAAATAATAATCATATTTCACAAAATTTCACCAAAGATTTTACGGCAATCCGCTCGCTCCCGCTGCCAAAACCGCCAGCATCTGACCACAGCCTTTCCCCGTCGCTAGCATGTTGCCACTCATCCACTGGTCCGCCACCACAAGAAGCTCCAGCGTTGGGCCTTCTCTCCTCAATATACATTTCCCTTCCATCCAATTGAATTGGAGAAGCCTACGAGAATTATTTTAAAAAACAAGATGCAGAGATTTAATTCAAATTAATAAGGAATAAAGTATAATCCGATATTCATGAAACATTGAGCTAAATATTTAATCGCAAGAAATAGAGGAAGATGGGTCAGTTCGGCAACGACAGCGGGAATGAGATTTTGCAGCGGCGTGAGTTGGGAATTCAGCAGCGGCGGTGTTGAGGGGATTCCGCGGCGATGGACCAGGGGATGGGCAGCAACATGCCGGCGACGGGGAGGGGCTGTAGTTCAGACACTGGCCGTGAGGAGTTTGGCAGCGGGAGCGAGCGGAGTAGAGAGACACGGTAAAATCTTCTGGTGAAATTTTCAGAATGGGTCAAATATGATTATTATCTCAGTTATCCTAAATAGTTTAGAATAAATTATGGAGAAGTTTTGGCGGAATTGGTCCTAAAAAATATTAATACTGAAATTAACCTTCGAATATTTTATTAATTAATTTAAAACATTATTGACTAACGATTGTCTGACGAAAAATTTAACGGAATGACCAATTCCGCTAAATTTTAATAGTTTAGAGGCCAAAAACTTTAAAAAAAAATTGAGGGCCAATTTAACCAAATATGTAAAGATTGGGGACTATTTAGACCAATTTACCTAATAAAAATGTTTCGTATTAACCCGAATATCTCACTCCAAATTGCAGGGGCAAAATAGTCAAGTTCCTGTTGGATGTAATTTCAAGACCAAGTTGCCTACGGTGAAAAAATAAATACGAAACTTAATTTATTAATCATTATTATTATTTGGAATAGAGAATGTGGTCCCGTAGGGACATAGCCAAGATGGGACTTTTAGGGGCATTATTGGGCATGAAACATTTAATTAGCAAGAACATAAGCATCCAAATCGTTGAAAGTCTTGTTGGCAAAATCCATAATGAAATCTGGATCTGGGGTTTCTTCAGTAGCCTTGTCGAATTCACAAGACCATTTCACCGAACTTCCATTTTCGCCCTTGCTGCTCACGGCGAGGTTTCCTTTGAAGTTCTTGTAGTATTTCAATATGTCCCCCTCTATCACACTGTAAACTAGGGTTTTCTCCTCTTCGTCAACCGCTTCAATCTTCTCCGTTATGCTCGAAACTGCCGACAATCCTGCACCCAAAAAAACAGTTTATATTATAGAGAGAGAGAGAGAGAGAGAGAGAGAGAGAGAGAGAAACTAACCTGGCGGATAGTTAACGACGCGAACGGAGCCGACGGAGCTGCCGTCTCCTTCAATGACTTGAATGCTTTGGATGTGCTGAGGCAAAGCTTTGGGGAAGAGAGTGACGGATTCTCTTATGCTCTTCCATATCTTTTCTGCACTGCTTTTCAACTCGATCTCAACTTCAACCTTGGAACCCATTTTAAAACCTAAGAACCACAAATTCGAGCAATGTAATATGTATGAGAAAGTGATGGTTTTGAGCCTCTTTTATAGACTCGTTTTCTCGACACCTACCGTGCATCATGCATCATGCATCTACATTTATTGGAAATTTAATTCTCTTAACGACCTAGAATTTTGCATGTATAGATAACATGAAAAATGTAAAATAAATATAATCAAGGGTTAGGTGCAAAAATGCTAGAGTAGAAAACAAAAATACCCTTCAACTTTACATTAGAAAGCAAATATATCCTTATAATATAAAGTTCAAGGTGCAATACTCGAAATTAAGGTTATTAATTTTGTTCTTCGTTGTAGAACTCAAGATCATTTTGCATAAAAATATACTACATTATAGGGTATCCTTACTTTTCATCGCAAAATTAAAGGACATTTTAACACTTTATCCCTAAAATTAATAAAGATTGAAATCGTTGGCCGTATTTATGTATAGCACATGAGTCTATGAAGCAACTTGGAATTTTCTACCGGTCCCAACTCCCAACCCATATATATAAAAACACATAGAGTCAGTTGTTATACTAACATTTAATGTAGCTTTTTTAGGCCAGTTTGGTTCATCATCTTCTACCTTCAATGTTATATCTACTATTTTATTCTCAGCATATATACGCATTTGAATATATTAATCTTATCCATCCATTATTTGAAGGAACCGTGATCAGAAGGATTTTCCAGCCCTGACATGATTATCACAGTGTATCCAAGTGCTTGCACTTGGATACACTGTGATAATCATTAGCACATGTATATACTCAATACTTATTCATGCGTTAAATATTAATACTTACTCATTCCCACTAAAACCGTCATCTTTCTCTTTTGTACGAGATCAAGAAAATAATATTGTATGGTTTGGATAATTATTTATGTCCGCATTTTCTTTGCCCTTTTTAGAAAAAGAACACTTTTAATGAAACAACTCAATTAAAAAATAAGGGTGCTTATAATGAGGAGGGAGTAATAACTATCACCTTGAATGAATTTTCTTTTTTTATAATTAATGGCATTGCGATATTGGATGATCATGAGACAGAAGATTTACGACAATAGAATAATAATTTAACGACTCAAAGTCTCAAAGATAGAGGATGCCTTTGCGTTTGCGATGAATAAAGTAGTACTTAAAATGTTTGGACGTTCGCCTCATGAATTTATTTATTTATATTTTAGACCCATCTCATGCATTTATTTTGAAACAAAAGTTCGTTAAGATATAGAGGTGCAATTAATGGGTTATGTTGGGCCTTCAATTTCAGCTGGTGGGAATGCAGTAGGTAGTTAGAAATCATTAAGGCTCCATAAATTTTAGTTCCTCTCTCTTAATTTTCACGAATAGGAAATAAATAATTAAATAAAGCGAAAGGAAAAGAAAACATAAAATACACAATCGAACAAAAAAATTCGAAAGCCCTCGTGAATACGACCGACGTCCTTATCAAAACATGCGAAAAACTCGTACAAAGCAAGACTGTCAAAATAAGGTAATAAATAAAAAGTACACTCTAAAACATAAGATTGAAAATATGAATAGCCTCACATCCACCCCTAAAGTTGATTAAGTAGGACAAAATTGCAATTTCAAAATAGAAGAGATGAAATTATCAATCTCAAAGGATGGAGAGAATGATTTATTTACTATTTTTCTCCAAAAAATACTTAAAAAAGTCATATTCGAAATCCCTCTTGAATCCACAAAGGTTTAGACCACAATTATGTAGATGTTAGTATGTGGCATATGTGGCTACTTTTTTTAAATAAAAATTACTATATATCATTACTCATATGGTATGATACACAATTATATTACGCACACCAAACCACTCTGCCCATACATAGGAATAGTCTATTCATGAAGTGAAAGTCTCACCAAATAGACTAAGAATCCTGGCCCTTTATTGAAATTGTTCATCATTAAATAATATCCGCCGTTACTATCAAATTCTTTCACAATTTGGTTAAAAATTATAATCATGTATGTCTCTTATTTCAACATTACCCTTTATAATTTGAAAATTTATACTCTTAACATTTTGTTTGTATAATCTGCTAGAAAAAAAAATAGAAATAAACATATAAACCGGCCACCTGAATAGCATTTATGTATGTACGTAATAGAGAGAGTCGAGTCTTTTCTTGATTTAAACCCACAACTCAAGATTCAAAAAATAGAAACAATGCCAAAAGAATCGGAAAAAGACGTGGGACACATATACCATTCTGGTGTAAAAATCAAGAACTCTTAGAAGACAATTATTCCTAGTATTTTTATTATTATTTTTAGCGAGAATTAAGGATTAAACCACGAACCAAACTCGAAAAAGTGACGTAGGATGGAACGAGGATGAGGTGGAGCAGCAATGAAAAGCCCCCCTCAACCTACATTGTATCACAATCACACAAACATCAAGAAATTATGCAACAAGAATTAGCAGCTCATCTTTCACTTTCAGACATACCATGCCAAGCCACAAGTACCTAAACCAAAGCAAATTATACCATCCTCTCCACCTTTTTCTTTAACTTCAAGTGAGAAATCCAGGTTGTTAGGACTAAGTATGCACCAAGCTAACCTCCTCCCACTTGCTTTATACGTACTCATATTCGGATTCTCGTACTTCCAAACAATATAACACCTCTATGTATTCTCCCATCTCATCTAAAGACATCATAGTCTCTTATAGTCTAAGGAAAGCATCCGGGGTATTGTGGTTCACATGTGGTGTTGAAACTAATTCAACAACGATGCCTTTCGGATTAGTTTCTGCATGGAATAAGCGTAGGAGAAGCAAGTCTGAAGATCAGATCAATCCTTGTAATATTTATTTCTCATACCATTTATGATGATTCCAATGCAATAATATATATGTTTCTGTTCTCAAATTTAGTGCTTAATTGGTTTAGGGATATACAAACCTGTGGAGCAATGGCAGATAGAGAGCAAAGGGCCGCCACCCAAGAGAAGAAGCGCGTCAGCAGTGTATACACTGAAGGAGATGGAGGAGGCTACGTGTTCCTTTAGTGACGAGAACCTTCTCGGGAAAGGAGGATTTGGGCGCGTATATAAAGCCACTCTAAGGTCCGGAGAGGTATGAAAGTTTGAAGTTTGAACCCGTCATTTCTCAACCCTGCAATACATAACCAAGATTTCAAGAATGTAATAACAACAGGTTGTGGCAATCAAGAAAATGGAGCTACCGCCATTCAAAGCAGCAGAGGGAGAGAGGGAGTTCCGCGTGGAGGTTGATATCTTGAGCAGGCTGGACCACCCGAATCTTGTAAAATTGATAGGTTACTGTGCGGATGGGAAGCAGAGGTTTTTGGTGTACGAGTATATGCACAAAGGGAATCTGCAAGATCATTTAAACGGTGGGTTAGTTAAGACTAACTTAAAGAGTGAGGTTTTTGGTTATTATGTTTTTCATTTATAGGAGAATGATCCTACAGGAATCAGAGAAGTAAAGATGGACTGGCCTTCGAGGCTCAAAGTGGCTCTTGGAGCAGCAAGAGGACTTGCATACCTCCATTCTGATGTAGGGATTCCTATTGTCCATAGAGACTTCAAATCCACCAATATTCTTCTTGATGGTAATTGTGAAGCAAAGGTAAATAATTATAACTGTCATATTAGCACTATATGCTTGTTAGAGCTGTTATAGTAAACATATCAAGACTTATCATCAGAAGCTCTACAAACAGATATCAGACTTTGGGCTAGCAAAGCTAATGCCGGAAGGGCAGGAAACTTGTGTGACAACAGCAACAGTGCTTGGTACCTTTGGCTATTTCGACCCAGAGTATACCTTGGTATGTCTAATTCTGTTTTCTGACTATAATCTTCTTCTCAAGCATGTTCGGTTTCTTTTTCTTGACTATTTATCACAAAAGTTCACAAAGTTGCAACTTAAATTGAGATTTTGAAGCAGAACCTAAGAAGACGACAGCATTAAATCCACAAATAGGCATCATGTTACATGCACCTGATTTTAGGAAACAAGACTAATAACATAACCACGAAATGATATTCTTTGAACTTATGATAGTTACAAGAGAGAGATAAAATATCGAGTTTGAATATGAGAGTTCAAATTTAAGATTGCATTCAGTACAAGGCGAAAGATGATAATTAAGTACGATCAACAAGATGTATTCCTTGATTTTACCAAATACTGTATCAAGTTCTCAAATAGGAAATTAAGTGCTTATCCTTTTTTGATTCATAAATGCTAGAACTGAAGCACGCATAAACTCACAACATTTACTAAGCATGTATTAAAGGTTTTTCCAAAAATAGCATAAAACGGGACTTTTTAGGCTTTGGACTTCAGAAAGCCTTCTCTACTCAAGTGCATTTGTTAGATTGTATTGAAAGGTAACATAACTAGGCAGAAGACGATACTAATACAGAAACTGTTGTTGCTTCAACAGCCATTATGTAGTTTTTACAAGAATAAACAATTATATATCTATCTTGCTATAAAGATTTTAATTGAGGCAATTGTATAGATCAGGTGCCGGCTAACCTCTCGCACTTGATGAATCCCATTTAGCTTAACAATAAAATTTTGTACCAATTAACCTAGTTATAAGTAAACTTAGTCTTTTGGTGCCCTATAAATCTTGGAGATCCTTCCCTAACTTACAAAGGGAGGATATCTAGCTTTCTCTCTCGTTGTTTTCTTGAGGTAGGACTTATAAACTCACAGCAGGTGATCCATTTCTAACTTTAACTTATGGAATGGCAAGAGGGACTGAGCAATGGATATGTCTACCTTGCAACAGACAGGGAAACTCACTCTACAAAGTGATGTTTATGCATTCGGAGTTGTGTTACTCGAGCTTTTGACTGGAAGAAGAGCAGTGGACCTGAACCAAGGACCAAGTGATCAAAACTTAGTGCTCCAGGTAAACAATATTTACTCTCCTTGAATACCCTACAACACCACTAATTTAAAACTCAATTACCATTACCAAAGAGTGTATATTAAATTCCACAGGTTAGGAATATATTAAACGACAAGAAGAGACTGAAGAGGGTGATTGATCCTGAAATGGGACGGAGTTCTTACACGATGGAATCAATAGTCATGTTCGCAAACCTAGCTTCACGATGCATCCGAGTAGATAGTCAAGAGAGGCCCTCAATGAAGGAATGCGTGAAAGAACTCCAACTGATCCTCTATACAAATTCTAAAGGCTTAGGGATGACGATGCATGCACTTAGAATGTTGTGAAACCAAACCGCTCGGAGATGGTTCTCTTTAAACAGAATAAGGCATGTGGTCAACCACAAGATTTTCCGACTAAGGAACTTCTAGATGCACCTAAGACTTTATATTGAAGAACCATACTATGGTAAGAAAACGCAATTCAACATGTCGGAAATGTTGATGTGTTAATGGAACCTCACAATGGTTCCAGAGATGGCACAGTTTTCAGAGTAATTTAAAAGTACCAAGCAAATGATCCTAAATTCCAGCTGAAAAGCATTCATGTCCTTAGAAATTTATTTTGTTATATTTCAATATAGACCTCTCTGCTTTTAAACATAAGTGAGAATTGAATACTTAATGCCATATGGATTTCTTACTACAGTTCTAACTGTAAAATATAGCATTACAAGCTAGCGCTGCGCAACTAACTTATATAACAATAGATTCACATCCATGTTAGACCACAGTCCACAGCTACAAGATTGTGTAATGCAGACAGAATTTCAGTGTATCACTTGACTATCAAGACTATTTGTCTAATGAAATAAACCGCAAGGTTATTATATAAATAAATAAATAAATAAAATTCACTTTCTGATATTACGGGTGATATAATGATAAGCAACAAAAAAAACATATGTTATCGGAAGCTTTAAATTTCAATATGTTATTTTTAAGCATAGAAAAGTCAAATGTGCCAAAATTCAATGACATAGTAAAGCCGAGTATTAAGCAACCTAGGTGAGAAAAGATATCAGTAATGATTTGAGTAAATGTAAATCTACCAGCTACTGGATAGCACGGTACATATAAGAACCTATAACTTCAGTTATCACAATATAGAAAATGATTTAGGGGTTTAGTCAATATAGTTTCTGAGTCAACACTTTTCGAAGAAGAATATGTCAGCAAAAAGTGAAAATGACATAAGTCAAACAGCCAAACTAAGGGCAGCATAACCATAATAAATGTGATTAGTGGATAGTGGACACAAGTACTGGCATGAATTGATCATCGAGTACAAGTGATAGCATTAATAAAACTCAGTGTCGGACGTAGAAAATACAGTATAAAAGTACTATTGAGAGTTTCAGTGCCATTTTCTGGGACATTACATCTCAGTGAAGCCAGATGATATTTGCATTATTGTCATTATGCAATGGCAGCATTGAATTTGGTATAGTACAAAGGAACTTACAATGCTTGCTAATCAGCCCTCTTCAAACACCTCTGATGCAATAATGGCAATAGAGCAGAAGCTTATAAATTGTAAATTCTGTTTCCTTGGTGTTGTATAATGTAGAACTACGATCTTCATCAGGTGAAAAAGAGAATTGAAGCATAAACATAACAAAACTCAAGTAAGAATTTTTTTGACTTTATTTCTTGCCCCTTACCTCAAAACTCATTTTCAAACCTCTGGATCAAGTAAGCCGGCCAACAGAGGTATCTATCCTCGGAGGCTGGAAGTTGTTTGCACATCAAGTGCCTCCGCCTCTGTAATGTTAACAAGGTCAAGATGCTATCCGTCTTAACAACGCCATAACCTGCTCTTGTATACATGTTGAATGGACCTTCATCAATAATCCTGCAGTGCAGATAGACCTCCCTAGAGGAACTCATCTTTGTAATAAGGTCTTCACCCGCTCGTAGTAGAACGCCTCTCCTGGAATACAAACGCGCACAAGATATAAATATTTCCATGAATGACAGAGAAATTGTTTCATTTGGACAATAGAGTGCTTGGATAATTGCTCAGAATGCACCCAACAAATCCGGTAATATGTAAACCAATCCGAAAGAGGAAAAAGGCAAAAATATTAACTATGAAAAGACATGAAGTGTGTATATCATCTAAGTGGCTTCCTGACGGCCATATTACAAATGTAAGGAAGGAGAGTTGTTGGGCGGCGTAGGCGTAGGAGAATTCGCATTCGAACCCTTTCCATCAAATGTCAATTCTACGGTTCCCGCCAACTCAAAATCTTCCTCCCCTTTTGCCCTAAATATTCCAAGAAGCGTAGCGTTATGTGGCATCTTCTCTCTCCTCTCAATCAAGTAATTTTTCACTAAGAACTCCAGCAATTTTACATAACCGGTTGCCATCATCATCGATTCCGCGAAGGATTCCGAGAGAAGAGTGACGGCGAGGTCCATTTCCTCCTCTCTCATTAGACGAACCCACAGAATCCCAGATTCCAATTCTTGATGGTAGCTGTAGTTGCTGAGAAACTCGAGCATCTCGAGCTCTTCGTTGGTCAGAAATCGCCCGTTCTGTACTAACGGTGAAGATGAAGAGGGAGATGGAGTTGTAGAGGGAGAGGGAGAGGAAGCTTCGGAGGCTGATAGAGAGACAAAGGGATTGTGCTGCTTGTGTTTGGGAAATCTGAGAAAAGGGTGTCGGTGGCTTGCTGTGGAGAGGTGGCGGAGGTGGTGGTGGTGCGGCTGCAGGGGTGAGGATATGAAGAGTGAAGCTTCTGTTGCCATGGATGATGAAAGAGGTTGAGGCTATTCGGGTTTCAAGATTTAGCGACTGGTGGTTACTGTTGGTTAAGGTTTCATCCAACTTCAACAACGCTTGTAAGAATATTTTGTAAATTTTTTTGGTTTTTATTTTATTTTATTTAGTTTCATATATTTAATCTCTTTTTTATTCACAATAGGATAGGATGGCCTTTTATTTATTTAATAACGAGATAAATTTGCAATCCCTATTCGGACTTTGTATTGAGTAACTTCAATTTTGTGTAATGACTTGCAAATAAAAGTATATGTATGATAGAATCAAAGACGATAAATTCGAATCTATGACCTTCAACCTATAGATGGTAATTAGAACTGACCTAATGGACTCACCCCGCAATGGGTCTGGATCACGCGTTGTACTCGCGCAGCCTCGCATAAGACCTGCAATTTAATTTTTTAAATTGGTAAATTGTAATTTATGATTTATGATTTTTGGGTTTAAGTCATAAGTCTTTCTCATTGCATTCGCTACTCTCTCTTAGTATCTTTAGTTTTCAAGAATTGTATAAAAATATAAATTTACTTCAATATACATATTTATTAACAATTTGAGCAAACTTTATGTTTAATCAACTTATAAAAACTCTAGTTCTTTACCAAATATATTTGATTATTCTCTAAATGTTTTCTTGAAAGGAATTGGCATGGCATGAACATACAGGTCGGGTTAGTCGACCCGCCAGTATGAATCTAGATTTGGGTTTGAGATTTTTAGCTTGTATAGATTGTGATTCGGATTTTAATCCATGAATTTAAAGCACCAGACAGATCTAGATGCAAGATATCAGGCTCTAGCCGGCAAAATTGTCCTACTTTAACCACAAAGCAACACTCCAAACTTTATGTTATTCCAAATAGACACATTTCTGGGTGCAAATGAAGTTACGAGAACGTTTTTGGACAATTTTTGTTAAGTGTACTTTCTAAAATCATTTTCAAGAAGCCCTTTGATAATTATTAATACCGGTACCAGTTCAAACCCAGTAAGAACCTAGCCAAGACCAGACCAGCGTACTTCTATATGGGTTCAATGGACATTGGCTTTACTTCAAGCGTGTTTAGAACAATTTATGCTTCACAGTTTATAATTTAAAGTTGTATATTAGGTGTTTGGAAATTCAGCTTTAAGCTGCGGCTTCTTTATTTTCGTACAAATTTTAGAAAAGTTGCTTAAGTTGGTTTACCTCAACTTACAACTTATAACTTATAATTATTTCGGACAAATTTGCCCTTAATAAATTTGTTTCATTCCAAAAATAACCTTAACCAAAAATTCCACATAAATAAATCAAAAAATAAATAAATTCAAAATTTATATTAAAATTAATTATATTTTTATTTGGTAAAATATAAAATGAAAAATAAAAATAAAAATATCTATAAAAATGTGTTACAATTCATTTGACATATAAATTTATTTATGAGGTTTTTGGTTTTACAATATATATATATATATATATATATATATATATTTAATTTCTCAATTGATATTTATATTTCATTAAATAAAAATATAATTTATTTAAATGAAAATTATGATTCTTATTTTATAATTAATTGTGTGGCTTTTTTATTAGATAGAAATTTATTTTTGATTTTTATGTATCGTTGGATTTTAAATTAAATAAAAAAAATCATAGAATAAGAACAATTTTGTATTTTATTTATTTATTATAAATTATAATTATTTAATAACATCATGGGCAAAATAGACATTTATTTTAAAAAGTAACAATAAATTACTTCTATCGTGAGCATTTTCAAATATTATTTTCCCCATTTTCATTAGCTTACAACACTTATTTTCAAACACTAACTGATCTTCAAATAATTTTATCAATAAGCTTTAGCTACTCCAAATACCCACTTAATCTCAATTTTAGGTTTGTTAGGAATATCTTCTGTTTCACAACTTATAGATTAAAGCTATAATTTTGATGTTTGAAAACTCAACTTTAAGCAATAACTTCTTTATTTTCTACCAGCTTTTTCATAAATTGTTAATTGACAGCTTCAGCGGCTTCTGCTTAACATATTAATTCTTTTTGGACAAATTTATTCTTAATAAATTTGTTTAATTCCAAAACAACCTTTAACCCTAAAGTATATTTAATTCCAAAAAAATTTTCCAGTAATTTTTTCTTCTTCAACAACAACAAAAAATATCATATTAGTAAATATATACTAATATGATATAATATATAAAAATTTATTTAATATTTTATAATTTTGAGATCAAAATTATAAAAAGTAAAAAATAAATGTAAATGTGATTAATTTCTCAATTTTATTTATTTATTATAAATTATAATTTTTTTATAATATTAAGGGCAATATAGACATCTAATTTAAAAAGTATAAATAAGTATCAATAGCATTCACAAACACTACTTTCTTCATTTTCAACAGCTTTCAGCACTTATTACCAAACATTGGCGGAACTAGAGGGGGGTCGGGAGGGTCGACCGACCCCCGGCCAATGAAACTTCGACTAAATAGGGTATATAGGATTCGTATTACTTATATATAATTTTAGTGAAAATTATATTTTATTATTTGCTCGTAGTGCAGTTGGTTAATGATTTTATCTCTTTTAAAAGAGGTTTCATGTTCGAAACTCAATGCACTCATTTGATTTCTATTTTTAGACTTTTAAATTATTTTTTTCTAGTTTTCTTTAGTTTTATTACAAGTATAATTAATTCAATATATATGTATAACTCTCTCACATGTTATAAATATTTTTCTCTCTCTTTTTTCTACTAATTATATAAATATCTTTCTCAGCGTAACAAATACGAGAAATAATATATATTATATCTTTCATATCGTATTTGTGTTCGAACCATTTAAAACTATATTTAACAACTCTCGATTTTTTCTCTGCCTTCGGCCACCGTTGTTCCTCTATTTCGACCCCCCAATTTCATACCTCTAGTTCCGCCACTGTTACCAAACACCTACAGATTATTACATCAGCAGCTTAAAAACAGTTTTCAACACTTATAAATAAACTTCAACTATTCTAAACACCCTTTTTATTTCTTTTTGAATGGTATGCAAAAAAAAAAAAAAAACGATTTCTCATCCTCAACGTCCGATGACGCTATAGAATAATTGTCTTGTAATTAGTCTCCTAGAAGTAACAAAAATTACGTTGATGTTCGGAGCTTGTGAAGATCAAGATTGTTATGCATGGTTTGTAAGCATGGAGAGGGGTTTCAATGATGTTTTGAGTTTTTATCGTATTAAATATGAGGTTATGGAAAATTCCCCAACATAAATTAATTTTGGCAAATTAGTGAATTTGCTCCCCACTTGATCCTTAAATTTTTTTCCATTAATAGACTTCAAATAATTTATATTTGAAAAAATTGATTCTTCTGTTAAAGTTAACTATTAATTATAGGGTCTTAGCCGAAATTAATAAAATAATTAAAGAGCATTTTCGACATATCAATTTATTGGGAACCCATTATATCAATGGATTAATTGCACCACTTGTAAAGACCAAAATACACACCAATTTTACGAATTAGGAAACATATTCATCAATCTGACTCGGGTGGAAGGTTCCCAAATTTAATCTCGACAAAAGATGCAAAATAAACCATTGTTAGAAAGATTCAAATAGAAATAGCAAATTGTAGCTCTAATTTACAGTCGATAAGTTCAAATTAGTGCGAGAATAATCATGTTTCTATCGAACATATGTCTGCACCCATTTCTACAGTAACTTAGTGAAGTACATCAGTCTCGGGCCAATAAAATCACGCCACGCGTCGACATGCTATGGGCTGGTATGCTGAGAAGCTAATTCCAGCCTAGAGCACGAATTTGATGTTTTTGACTGTGAGAATTTGCGTACAAGCTACCAGCTTTAATTATACTAAGTTCGTTATAGCCTGGCACCTACTATTCCCATTTCCCACTACAATAAATTAGTAGTAATATAGGATTTTGCATGTCTTCGTGTAGTATTAATATATTTCATGGAATAATATTTTCAAGAAATGTGACTAACAAAGGTAGCCCAGATGCTCAGCAACTTTATCTTTTGCTCAATACTGCAAATGCAAAGTTGATTATACAAAATTCCATATGATTTCTCTTTTTGTTTCAAATTGCATGAGACATATATTCCCCTTGGAAGGCGTTAATTGCTGAGAGATTTGCATTTGTTGTGCTTTATCTTTTGCTCTCTTTTTTTCCTGCTTTCTTCTCAGCTCTGCTTTGGTTAGGCCCATTTTCGCATCTGCTTTATGCTGTTGTAGGATTTCTTCTTCAAGAGGGTTATAGTCCTTTTTCGCTATACCACACTGGCTGCTTGTGAAGTACTCCTCACTTTTCCCACTCAACCCAACTCACAGTAGAAAATAGTAAAATTTGATGCAGCCACTTTGCATGCTTTCTTTTTCTTGATATCTTACACTGTCGAAAAGATTTCTTGCAGTTTCCATTTTCAATTTTCAGTTTTTCTCTAGGTGGAAAAGGGTCATTGGGCAATCAAGTTTCGGTGATTTTGTCATGTGGGTTATTGCTACTTAGAAGGAGACTCTTGGGGTGGTGGTTCTTGATTTGTTTTGTTTGAGATTTATGTTGTAATAATTGGGATTTGTAGTTTTCTCAAGAGAAAGGGTTAGTTAATATAAGTTGGTGGGTGTTTTTTTAACTTTTATTACTGAGAGTAAAGGAAAAAAAGAAAAGAAGAGATCATGGCCGGAGGCGGAGCGGCGGCGCCACCGCCGAAACAAGATGAGTTGCACCCACACCCAGTCAAAGATCAGCTTCCCGGAGTTTCTTTCTGCATTACTAGCCCACCTCCTTGGCGTGAGTTCTTTTTTTCTTGAATATTTTCTTGTTTCTGTTTTTCTTTTTTCGTGGCACTTGTATGATTAGTTATGTAACAATTAAACTGTGATTCTTGTAATAAAGTATGATTTAACTTATGTTAAAAAAATTGTTGGTGTTTATTAATGAAGCTGAGGCCATATTGCTTGGATTCCAACACTATCTTGTTATGCTTGGTACAACTGTTCTCATACCCTCCATTCTAGTGCCCCAAATGGGAGGAGGAAAAGTAAGGATCTAACTGCACAAACAGTTCTGATAATTATATGCAGAATTCCTGATTTGAATAGAACAAAATTCATTTCCCCTGTTAGGAAGAGAAGGCTCTAATGATTCAGACACTACAGTTTGTTGCTGGTTTGAACACATTATCTCAGACATTGTTTGGAACTCGCCTACCGGCTGTGATCGGAGGATCCTACACCTTTGTCCCTGCTACTCTTTCAATCGTTTTAGCTGGTCGGTATAGCGATGTTTTGGATCCTCATGAGGTGATGATCATTAGGCCCTCATTCCCATTCACTTCTCCTAGGAAGCTATATATATAGTTACATTGATGGCTTGCATTTCTACATTTTCGAATCATATATAGAAATTCAAGAAGATTATGAGAGGGATCCAAGGGGCTATGATTGTTGCTTCGACTCTTCAGATTGTGATCGGCTTCAGTGGCCTGTGGCGGAACGTGACAAGGTGAAAATCATCACAAGTATATGATGGTATTGTTTAGGACGTAAATTGACTAATGTAGCTCCATATGCAGGCTACTGAGTCCCCTTTCTACAGTTCCATTGGTAGCTCTAACCGGGTTCGGATTGTATGAATTAGGCTTCCCTCTGGTAACATTTATGTGAATATTTTCTTAGAATTCAAAGAAAGTATCTAGACTTCTTGATTTCCCTAAACTACTATTCATGATGTCTGTTTTGATCCGTATTTCTAGGTTTCAAAATGTGTGGAGATTGGACTTCCTCAGCTTGTTCTGCTTGTGATTTTTTCACAGGTAAGAGAAAAGATATTGGTTTTGCCCATTCATTTGACTAGTGTCCTAATATGACTTTCTAAATGGCATTTGCAGTACTTGCCGCATCTCATGAAAGGCGGGAGAAATGTGTTTGATCGGTTTGCAGTGTTGTTCTCCGTGATCATAGTCTGGATATACGCTCATCTACTCACCGTTGGAGGGGCATACAAGAATGTGCCACATGCAACTCAGCTAAGCTGCCGAACAGACCGCGCTGGGATCATAAGTGCTGCTCCTTGGTAAGGAGAGGACTATCATTTAACTGATCAAACCGAACATCCAAATAAAACCCGGTTTCTGATCTGAATGTGAGGTGTTTGCAGGATCAGAGTACCATACCCTTTCCAATGGGGAGCTCCTACCTTCAGTGCTGGAGAATCATTTGCCATGATGGCTACTTCCTTTGTAGCCCTCATTGAGGTACAGCTACTTTCTCCACTAATTCTTGATCAAGTGAATCTTTATAAGCATTAATTTTGTGAATCTTTGTGCAGTCCACTGGTGCTTTCATTGCTGTGTCAAGGTATGCCAGTGCAACTCCTGTCCCACATTCTGTTCTTAGCCGCGGCATTGGCTGGCAGGTCTGCTCTTCAATTCAGTACTCTTATACATTACTAGAATTTGGGTTGCTTATTATCATGGTTTCTTCTAGGGTGTGGGCATTTTGTTCTCAGGAATTTTCGGAACTGGGACCGGATCATCGGTGTCTGTGTAAGATCCTCCTCTGATCTCTTACAACAACATAAGTATAACTTGTTTAGTCCCACATAGACTTTACCCTCTTGTTTTACAGTGAAAATGCTGGTTTGCTTGGGTTGACACGTGTTGGGAGCCGGAGAGTGATCCAAATATCTGCTGGATTCATGCTGTTCTTCTCCATATTAGGTAGGTTAGTAGTAATTAAGTTTTCTGCAGCAGTTTTGTGTTTCAATTTAACACCATTATTGCATTGAGTTATCTCAGCTAAATTTGGGGCTGTCTTTGCTTCAATTCCTGCACCTATTGTTGCGGCTTTGTACTGCCTTCTATTTGCCTATGTTGGTAAGTATGTTAACTCATCCCTCTACGGTCCAAGATTCAAGATTTCAATCCCACCATCCAAATTAATTTTAGTCCTTTATTTTTTATTTTTTATTTTTTCTTGAAGGTGTTGGTGGGCTAGGTTTCCTACAGTTCTGCAATCTGAACAGTTTTAGGACAAAGTTCATTCTTGCATTCTCAGTCTTCATGGGACTGTCCGTACCGCAGTACTTCAATGAGTACGAATCCAAGAAGGGTTATGGACCAGTTCACACCAATGCAAGATGGGTAAGTAGCCATATATCAATCTCTAATCTTCATCAATCACCATTATATGTATGTTAGATTTTCTTGGCAGTTCAACGACATGATGAATGTGCCTTTTGCTTCCGAAGCATTCGTTGGTGGAGTGCTTGCACTGCTTCTGGATGCGACTCTTCCTCCGAAAGACAACACGACGAGGAAGGATAGGGGGATGCATTGGTGGGACAAGTTCCGGTCTTATAAGACTGATACTAGGAGTGAAGAGTTCTACTCTCTGCCTCTTAATCTCAACAAGTTCTTCCCATCAGTCTAGTGATCATCATTTGTATGTTTCTGGATGCCTTTTGCTTAATCTGGCTTTATCACTTCTGAATGCTTTCTCTAGCTTCTTTGTAAAATGAAGGCAGTTTATACTGTCTGTGTCAAGTTTTTGGCTTCTTGCGTGAAGTTTCATGGTGAGATAGATCTCTTTATTTTTGTAAAAGTTAGATCAAAGATTTTGGATTTGGTTTACATCACCACACCTTCTAAGTTTGAAGTTGAGTCTGTAGTATAGAGTTATCGTAGTTCCTTTACTTATTTCTTTTTTATTTACAGACTATTATACACTAAGTTATTACACAAGACAAGGTGCACTTGGCCGCGGAGCTAGGAGAGATATAGATAGAAATACCCCCAAATTCTAGAAAAATGAACATTTTACCGACATTTATGTAATATACTATTTTATCTCCAAATATCATATATTTCCAACATCAAAATTATAAATACCAATTTCCGTCGTCCAAATCATGATTCGTTCATAAAACACTCCTTAGTTACCATATGGCTCCCGCCACTATCAATGCCATTGATAGACTAAATGATGCGCATTGAGTTGCTCCTAAATTGCATAGGGCATCTCCAAGGCATTCCCATATTTTAGGGGAACCCTATCCCAATTTTTTTGCGGAAACAGTGTTTCGTCTCTAACGCTATTCTCCTATATTTTCCCGTAAAAATGAATATTTCATAATATTCTTTTTTTATACTCTTATAAATCAAATTAAAATATAATTATATGATATCTTTAATTATAACTTAATGATATAATATTTTTAGTTTTAATTTAATTATACAATTAAATTAAATATAATAATATATTTAATAGAAAATTGAAATTAATTGCAAAAAAATAATTTAAATTACTTGAATAAAAATCATATTAAGTAATTTCAATTAATGTTAGATTATATCTAAATTTATTCTTAAATAAAATTAATTAATAATTTATTCTAAACAAATAAACTAAAAATCATTATTATTTATAATAACAAATTAATGATAAGTGATAACCTAGAAATAGATTATTATTTATAATAATAAATTAATGATAAGTGATAAGTAATTTTTGAATTAAAATTAAATAAAAAAAAGGATAGGGAAGAGGCAAATTCTTCCTCAAAATAATGGGAGAAATCTTGCCTCCCCTATATATAATACGGGAGTGGTTAGGGGAGCGTTGGAGGTGAAACAGTGAAAAAATTTGAGGGATTCCCGTAATATAGAGGAGCGTTGAAGATGTTCTTATATATTTTAAAAAATATTATTTACCCATCAAAAATTGCAAATTTTGTAATCCTATCCTGAATAATAGATTTTGGTGAAATTTAGGGATCCACCCTTGATCGGTTCACATTTCGAATAGTAATTATATTTAGAAAATGTAGAAATATTCCAAGATATATTGCAAATTTTCAGCATATTGTCTGTGGTTTCTTAGCGAAAAAAATTTCAATTATTTTGCAAGAAGTGATACCACCACATGGACCAAAATACCAATAAAGAAAAATGGCCTTTCCCTTTCCAGATAAATATTTTACAGATAAAACAAAGTCTCTGTTTAATAAAATTAAAATATGATTTATTTCTCCTGCCAGTTTGATATTTTGTCAGCAAGCAAACAGACAAAATAATATATTTAGAGTAGAAAGTTAATAGAGAACAAGATTTTGCAATGACAACTAATTTTATTTTAATCCACACAAACAATCACCATTATTATGCTCTAATGTCTGCAAAACTATAGCAACTATCCAAAAACTGACAAGAAATCACCTCAGTATGTGGTGGGCAACAGAACCACATCCACTTACGTGTCGCCTTGTTATTGGTCGAGTTCATCGACATGTTCCTGCTAACCAATAATTCTGATCAAGGGCTCCTCAAATTCTTTTTCTTTTCTATTTTCATTTTTGTTTATATTAACCTAATGTCTGCATTCCCTCTCTTCCTCTCTCTCTCTCTTGAGAATCTTTTTCTTGAGCGGATCGCCTTAAAGTTGACGAGTATATATATAGTATTGCATAGTTTGACAAATTAATAAAGCTTTTCATATTATTGCATAGTTTGACGAGTATATATTAGTTTTACATCACATTAGTTATTACATAGATTCGTTTTAGGTTAGTTTTAATATTGATTTCTTTTCCCTAACAAGAATATATGCTGCATTATCTTGTAATAAAGAGCTATTATCTTTATGCCCTAGTGTTCCTTTAGATAGCTTAGAATCTCTTTAGTGGTGTCTTATTAAAATCTTTACCATAGAAAAAAGAGGAAATTGCCATAATTATACTTTGGTTATTTAAATGGTAACCGTATCATAGCTTAGTTTACATTTTATAATATGTTTACATGTAGTATAGCCAGAGTTTTAAGGACGCCGAGAATTAGAAAGTGAGGCTTTCACTGCTCTACCAAATACCCATTTGGTCAAAAAAGGGAACTACTAGTACTAATTTGAATTTTTAGGGGCAGTGCCCATTTCTAACTAAGCCACTGTTTACATGAACATACATAAATAATATGATAGATATTGATGTTATTAATTAGGTGCGTGAGTGATAGAACTTTACTAGAGAACACTCAGCCTATATATATATATATATATATATATATATTTGTATAGTAGTATCATTGTATGTCTTTGGACATCTTTTAAGATACACTGAACTATTAGCTCATAATGTGTTTTCCATAATTGAGTGGAGAATGCAAATAAATCTGCTTCTCAACAACGAAAGTCAGTACTATATTAAAATTGTTCCCTTCGACTTCCATTATTAGCATGCAACTAAAATTTTTCCCCACTTAACCAAAATGTTATTATTATTAGGCAAATTGATATAAATAGTCTCCAATTTTTACATTTTTGGTCCTCAAAATATGAAAATTTGGCTGAATTGATTCTTCCATTGATTTTTTTTGTCGGTCTATTGGTTAGTCAAAGATATTCTGAAGGACCAAAACGCTAAAAATAAATAAATTAGTAACCATTCTAACCAAGGATGTAAATCAATTAGTCTACCAAGAATTGAACAATTCAGCAAATTTTTCATATTTTGAGAATTATTTAGACCAATTTGTCTTATTATTAAATTGACTCTACCAATAATTGAACACTAAATTAATCATTTACGCAGAAGTGAGAATTCCAATTAAGCTACACAATATCGGTACCGCACATAACCAATAATAACTTAAGTAGAATCTTAAATTGCCCCTATTGAAAAGTTGTTTCTATTTGTAGTAAACTAGAACAGCACCCGTGCTATGCACGAAAAAATATATATTATAAATTCGTTATAAACTAAAATTATTGACATATAATTTTAATATATAATTAACCTTTTTAACATCATATGCGTAAATTGAGAAGCAGTTATTTAACATTAAACTTTTAAAATTTAATAGATTTGAAATTGATTTATCATATAAATTTGCGCTTTGAATTTCTTTAATTATATTTTATAAAATATTAGATTTAGCATGATTGGGCGTAAATTGAGGGATATTTTCAAAGTATTAATATTAACAATTAATGGGCGTAATTTGATAAACATTCTAAAATTATTTCATGATTGAGCATAAATTGAGGGACATAATCTTACATATTTATGCCTCAATTTAATGAAATTTCAATTGAGTTTAATTGAATTGAAATTGAAATTGATTTAGAATTGAAATCATTCGGTTTTTATATATATAAGATTAACCTTTTTTAACATCATTATGCGTAAATTGAGGAGCAATTATTCAACATAAAACTTTTAAAAATTAATAGATTCGAAATTGATTTATCATATAAAGTTGTGCTTTGAATTTCTTTAATTATATTTTATAAAATATTAGATTTAGCATGAATGATCGTAAATTGAGGGATATTTTCAAAGTATTAATATTAACAATTAATGAGCGTAATTTGAGAAACATTCTAAAATTATTTCATGATTGAGCATAAATTGAGGGACATAATCTTATATATTTACCCCTCAATTTAATGAAATTCCAATTGAGTTCAATTGAATTGAAATTGAAATTGATTTAGAATTGAAATCATTCAGTTTTTATATATATAAGATTTGTTCCTTAAAATTATTAACATATAATTTTAATATATAATTAACATTTTTTAACATCATTATGCGTAAATTGAGAAGTTATTCAACATAAAACTTTTAAAAATTAACAGATTTGAAATTGATTTATCACATAAAGTTGTGATTTGAATTTCTTTAATTATATTTTATAAAATATTAGATTTAGCATTATTGAGCGTAAATTGAGAAACATTCTAAAATTATTTCAGGATTGAGCATAAATTGAGGGACATAATCTTATGTATCTTATATATTTACCCATCAATTTAATGAAATTCCAATTGAGTTCAATTGAATTGAAATTGAAATTGATTTGAAATTGAAATCATTTGATTTTTATATATATAAGACTACTAGTAAATGTGAAAGTATGATAAAAACGGAGATTATTTAAAGTCACAAGTACGACTATAGCCCAAGTTGACACTTGTCAAATATATCCTTCGACTCAAAAATAGTAATTTGACATCTTTAGCACGGAAAACTCTATCCTAACTCCTAAGTGTTTATAAGCATTGTACACCTCATTATGTGGAACAATTAGCATAACATTATTTAAAATTTATAATTATGTGTTGTTTTTAAGAACAATTAAATTAACATGGCTCTACATCACATTGTCTAGGCTCTCATTTTCAAGTATTTATTTATACATAAAAATAGTTAGAAAGTGAGTCAATAATGCAAGAAATAAACCTCAAACAAATAATAATTGGGTGACCGTTAATGCATGGGCCGGTCCAGGTGGAAGCTTAGGCCACCGCCCCAAACTCGAGCATAAATCCGGATTTTCTGTGATTTTTAAAAATTATTGTTTCACTCTCTTTTTCGAAAATGTATATTTCGTAAACTTTGAAGATTTTCTTTGATTTTAATTTAATAATATAAGTTAAGTTAGGTCTTGTTTGCACCAGAAATGGTCGATTTCATCATTTAATTAATTTTAGTCAAATATTCCCTTAACAATAATTAATACTTTTAATTAACATTAATTGTATCTCATTAACACAATCAAATGATTCAGAAATTCGTATTAATTTATGCCCAACAATGTTAGACCCTATTGAATTAAGATTGTGGAATTGATTTTCATGAATATAGATTGTGAGACTGATAAGAAATTGTCATAAATTCAATAAAATTGGGAAAAATAAATACATAAGATTAATTTGAAAAAAATCTTAAAATAAATCATTAAGAATTGCAAAAATAGAATAGAGGAATCAGTTTTCAACTACAAAATTTTCTTCATACATATCTAATAACAAAAACTAGACTAATATAGATATAACTAATATTTGAACACTAAACATTTGATAATAAGACAAATTTATTAAGTTATAAGTCATTAGGGCTTTTAACAAAGCAATCTTTATTCGAATAGCTCGGACTAAAACTCATTAAAACTTGAGATGAATATGAGCCAACGAACATTTTAATTCTATGAATTTAACTTTCTTCTGAATATATCAATTCTACGAATTTAACTTTCTTCCGATTTATTTTGCAACGAATATATTTAAGTCCCTCCGTCCATTGATCTTGCAACATTGGTTTCTGTACAAATTTTAAGATAATGGGTGTACAGATATAAAGTAGTGGTGTAAAAGTATAAAATAGTGGGATCCATTTGTCCAGATGATTGTGGTCCACTCATTTATTTTTACTTTAGGCAACGTTGTAAGATAAGTAGGACGACGTAAAAGGAACTATTGTAAGATCAATGGGACGGAGGGAATATTCATTTTGTTGTTTTATAAGCAAATATTTAAAAAAGGGAAATATTTATAACTATAAGGATTTCTGTTGGAATTTTTCTTTTATTTATTTATATAATAATGATAAACTAAAGATATTTTTTAAATTTGTTTTTATAAAATTAATTTCCTAACAAAATAATATATATATATATATATATATATATATATACACACTTTTTAATTTTTAAATTTTTTTCACGTTATTTTATTTAATATAATTATACATTATAGAAATAAAATTAATCAAATTACATATAATAAAATTATACAATCAAATTACATTTATTCAAAAAATGATAAATTAAATTTTGTATTAAATACAGTCCAACACTCAAGAATTTAAAAAAAAATATTTTTTAATTCAAAAAATGAAAAGTCGGATTATTGACATGAAAAATTAAATATATAAATTTTTTGATTGCCAATAATAAATCTTGTATTAAATTCTTCATAAATTGAAAGTGAAAAAGGACAAACTTGTCTTTTGATATTTTGTTGAAGTTATTTAAAGGAATTGATCCGGATCAATTTGATCCATTTAGCTTTTCCCTTTAGAAATTATAATTATTGGGCGATGTGAATATTCAATTTGAGATTAGTAATTTTATACTCCCTTCGTCCCGCTATTACTATCCTTTTGATTTTGGCACGGAGATTAAGAAATTTTTGTTAGCGTATATTTTCTAAATTTAATTATATAAAGAAAATGACACAGTTTTCAAGAGGTGGTTGGTGGGAAAAATGCGAATTATCCAATTTTTAAAGGTTAGTAAAAGACAATCGATTTTTTTTTCTATATTTTTTCATATTGTAATTGAAGAAATAATCTAAAGTTTTCAAAAAGTTTAAAATCATAATTTTATGAGTTCGGAACGGAACATAATCGTGTGTGATATAGATTTTTGAAGGGAAATAATATAAGAATGTGAGATTGAGTAGTGAGTAAGGGGGATCACTTTGTTTTATGTTTAAGAGTAACTATAACTATTTTAGGAACTATGAGTGTAATAGCGGGACATCCCGATTAAGCAAGTAGGACAACAATAGACACGGATGGAGTATAAAATTTAGGTAAAAGTTACAATTTTCAAATTTGAGGAGTATGGTGGCCCACGGGCATACATTGTAACCTCATATGTGAACACATTTATAATTTATCCATAAGAGTATGACGCATATAGTATTTATTCAACGCGAAAATGCACACCCAACGATTAGGTACTTAACTTCAGATTGTTTTCCTCGTTAAATAAAAAGGTCAGGTATCCCCATTTTAAGATATCATGCTTGTAGAACTTTTACACCTAGTTTAAAAAAAAAGAAAGAAAAAAACTGAAGGTAGAAAAATAATATATAAATGTTTGGTTAGAACTCACGAATTAATGAATTATTAATGTTAAATTTACTATTCAATTCCGAAAGTAGACTTGGAACGTATCATAATAAAATATAACAAGAATTAAAATACTATCGCCTGGCTTTTAGACCTGCGTAAAGAAGAACCTTGGCGTTCATGGTTGTTGGAAACCGAAACAAAACAAATAATAACTGAATTTACAATAAGGCTAAATGTCAGAAGCTATTTTATAGGTGGCCAAAATGTATTCCATCATAAAAAAAAAAAAAATTAGGTCGAGTATGTTCTGCGTTGTTAGCACAGTACTATTCTTAAGTTTGTAAATAATTTGTAATTATTATGAAAAATATAATATTTTATATGTACGTAAATATTAATAGGAGTTACAAATTTATCCCATTTTACGAAATTCAAGTATTTTATGTCCCCTTGGGATGACATAGCGGTTAAGGTGTGTAGCCTGTGACCGGAAGGTAATGAGATAAAAACCCATCAAAACAACTATGTGTGAGCCTGTCACCTATGGTTAGCCTAGAGTGGTTGAACCTTCCTGTATTTTTTGCAAGCTAGAGCACAAAAGCAGGGTTTACCCAATGCGCACTTCGATAGCGGTTGTGGATTACCCTCATCATCAATTTTTTTTTCTTACTCTATGAAAGTAGACACATCGCACGAGGATAAAATATATATTTAGCCGGCTCATTCATTAGACTAAAAAACGATTAGATTTCGTGTAATATTCTATCTGATTATATCATCAAGAGTTGAGTTTTTGAAGATTTAGGTACAAAATAAATTAAAAGGAACAGTTACACCTAAACAGTTGACTCCATTGTTCTTAATCTTTCGAAATTTAATCAATTAGCGGCAAGAACTCGAACAAAAAATTTCATTTTTATTTATTTATTAACTAAGCCCGCATAATTGTATATATATTGTAATAAATACACATGATGTAGACAGACCAAATTTTGTCCGGTCTCGAACAAATGAACTGTCTCCATTCTATTAAATCTTTCAACACCATGTTTCACTTAAGCATTATTTTTAATTGTTTTATTTAAGCTGTTGATTAGCATTTTTAATTAATAAGCATTCTACTTCTAGTTTCTATTCTGGACCAAATTCTATGAAATTTTCAACGGTTAATAGCCAAACTCGAAGGCCTCTTGAGATGAAAAAATAGATGTACAAAAAGAAGGTAAAGTGTTGAAATAAATATATATAAAGTATATAAGCCTAAAAATGTATTTTGATACGATAGAAATGTACGCTAATGATAAGGCCATCACTAGCTGACCGAAATCAACACCTTGACCGTATCGACAACCCCTCCAAAATCACCACCACCTTTGACGGCCCTCCACATGGCAATTTCACCACTCTCACTGCCGGCCCCAATCAATTGCCCGTGACGCCATTTCATATGAAAAAATTACAAATGTCCCTTGGGGATATCATAAAGGGTGAGACATATTAATTTATTTTATGGGCGAATGTTATCAGTTTAATTATCACAAAATTTATTAAGTATGCGTGTGTCATAAATATTTTTGTAAATATCACATGTCATTCATATAAAAAGTGTGATGTATAAGAGAAAGACGAAAACGTAATTAAAAAATTATCAGAAAATTAGAATAATAGAGAAATTTTTGTAAAGATATTAAATACAAATTAGTACATTTCAAATCAGACAAAAGTCGGACACTTAGAGAAACATAAATACAAACTTGGATTAGGTATTATAGGAATGTGGCCTATATAATTGTATAAATTAACAACAATTGTAGGCGGACAAGTGAATTAACTTGTGGTAAAACGTTATAAATTTGAATCACATCAATATTTTTCAAACGGTTGAAAATAGTATATGTGATTTATCCCGGTTATACAAATGAGAATAAGTTAGTTATGAAATTGGAGCTGTTATTTATTTATATACCAATGGATTGGAATTGGAGGGTGCATGGAGGTGGGTACTCCTTAGAAAAGGGACCATGTCGATGAGTTAGGTAGCAGTACCTCTATCCCCTCCTCCTTCCTTGTTTCTTCCCCTCCCTCTCCCTTATCCCATCCCATCTCAATTAATTCCCCCCTCCTTCACAAAACATTCCTAACTGAAAACAACACCCAAACCAAACCAACCCAATTCATTTATGTCACGCGATTTCAATTAATTAAAACACACAAACTTAGAGAGAGAAAATGGGCAACTGTCAGGCTGTGGATGCGGCCGCACTGGTGATACAGCACCCCTCCGGTAAGCTTGAGAGGATGTACTGGCCCGTCACCGCCAGCGAGGTCATGAAGACCAACCCCGGCCACTACGTCTCGCTTATAATTCCGCTACCGCTTCCCGCCGGCGAGAATTCGGACGATGGCAGGACCGTGAGGTTCACGCGCGCCAAGCTTCTCCGCCCC
Organism: Lavandula angustifolia; assembly: GCA_028984105.1. Taxonomy (NCBI): domain Eukaryota; kingdom Viridiplantae; phylum Streptophyta; class Magnoliopsida; order Lamiales; family Lamiaceae; genus Lavandula; species Lavandula angustifolia. Next base: position 22,305,035 of record CM054821.1, on the reverse strand, counting down.
ACCGATACGTTGGTTCTCGCCCGGGCCTATCGCCTCGTCACCACTCAAGGTCTCATTTTCCATGTCGTATTTCAATTTCAATTTCTTTTTATTTATTTAAAGATTCTGAGTTGAGTTATTCTGATTGTTTGGCAGAGGTTGTGAAAGTGTTAAGAGCTAAGAAGCATGCAAAGATGAAGAGAAGCGTGTCGGAATCTCATTTCAATGAGTCCGAGGTTGAAAAGCCTGCGCCGGAGAGCGTAGATCAGGTAATAATCTTTGGCCGTTACGTCAATTTATTCAACAAATATTAGATCTAATAATTGAGTCTAGTGAGTCCAATCGAGTGGTGAAAGTAACTAAAGTTTGCAATTTCGGATGGGACCTGTTGAATATCATACTGCATATATTTCTGTTTCCCTAAAAGGCTCTTTAATTGGAACATTTAGGATACGAGATCGGAAAGATACCGGCGGCAGAGGTCGGGTTCGACGTCGAGCGTAGGCGGAGGGAGGCCGAAGCAGTGGCGGCCGATTTTACAGAGCATATCCGAGGCTGCAACCTGATCGATATGTATTGCAAGTTGCAACACCACCAAATTAAATGCGAGTTGAGAAAATTGCTGAGCAATAAAATTAGTTGTAAATTTTGTATAGCAAGTAGAAATAATACATTGTTACATTGTTACATAGTTACATGGGAGTAGCAAAATATCGACGCCAGTGTTGATTAATACTCCCTCCGTCCCGGATGAAACATCCTCTTTCTTTTCGGCGTGGTAATTTATGCGGTGTACTTTAGAAATAAAGAATGGTGGTCCACTTATACTTTAGAAGTAAAGAATGGTAATTTATGGATAGGTGTGTGGTAGTGGGTAGGTTAGATTTAATGTTGTGGGTCATACATAAAGTAATTAGATGACTAATTATTTCCAAAAAAGGAATAGGGGACGTTTCATCCGGGACACCCCGAAATAGAATAGGGGACGTTTCATCCGGGACGGAGGGAGTACATTGTTACATGGGAAGAGACGATTTACACGAGGAAGAAGAATTAAGTCAAAAAGCTTGATAATTAACGTACTTGGTTGATCATTACTAACTTATCGAACACAAATAATTATGTCAGATCATGGACCCGCTAAGACGACTCGTACGAATCATCTGATTGTATATTTGTAATTCTAAGTTACAAGTTCCCCTCTGTCGATTTTATCCGTCTATATCTTAATGTAGTATCTGTACCTATTGAGTAGTATGGAGTATTATACTGAGATGCGCAAGCAAGTTGTGCTGAACATGTGAAAGTAATTCTTGTCATAGGCATGCGTAAAATATTATTACCAAAACATAGGAAAAAGATATGAAGACGAGGGCATCAAACCAGGCTTCATGTGACCCTAATGTTATCCAGTTCTAACATCGCCTTCCAACAAATTCGGGCTAAACTCATTTCATACCGTGTTTAATTTCATATTAAGACGTAATAATTATGTTAAGATATAAACTTAAACACGGTTTGGAAACTAAGTACAACAACTCTAGTAGTTCATGCAAAATTTGATACTTTGTACTATTCACACTATCATTCATGCAAAAGGCCCTTATATACGAATTAGGAGGATCATTTGTTTTTTTGCGTAAGAGAGTAATAAAAATACTTTATAGTATATGAGTCAGAGGCAGATACAAGGGCATATGGCCGCCACTGCCCTTTTGAAATCGTGTCGAAACTCGATTTTTATATGTAATTTTCATGTTTTTTATGTTTCCCTTCATAATCCTAGATCCACCCTTTATATAAGTTGTATTGATTAAATTAATCCATGAGTTTCAGTGTCACAAATATTTGATCTTTTGGAGAAGGGAATTGAATTGGAAACCCAAAACTGAATTACATATTCCAAGCGTATTGGGCTCGATTTCTCAAAAATAAAATTAGAAAAAAAGTAGTGGGCCGAGTTCAATAATCTGTCAAAACTATGTAGAGCTAACTGAGCCGAGGTCAAAATCCACACACATGACACATAAATATTGTGTGTGTCGATCACATTAAATTAAAATAAGTCTTGGATTATAATAAACGTGCTCAAATACCGACTAACATGCAGTAAAGTGAATTTTTGACTGGAAAAGTGCAACTCGTGATTCCAAATCAAGAAATTAGTACATTGCATATTCCCAATAAGACAAAAACGCAGGCGTTAGAGGTAATAAATTTATGATTTCTATTTTAAGGAATATTAGTATACACCGTTCAAATTAATAAAATTCTAGAAAAAAGAAAGCAGATTTTTTGGTCCACTGTCCCGGGCAAATATTAGGGTATATCGAATTAATAGAATTGTTTTTATTATATTTTTGATGTTGTTAATGCGTGTCGAGTGTTCATTAACTAACGACGTTATTCGAATAGAAAACTTACACTATCAAGACTAATTAATAAATTCGAATATAACCTTATATTGATCTTCACATTTCCCTATCAAAACTAATTATTAAATTCCTCTCTTTATTATGTTTTGCCTTTTACTAATAATCTAAAATTTGATTGATTCTTAAATGTGTTCAAACTTACAAAGCTTTCGGCCAGGGCAAAACAATCGTACCTTCACATTCCTCTATCTTTAGAATGAGACATAAGAAAAGTGAAAAAGCTTTATACTAATTAAAATAACTTGATTTAATATATGTATATATATATATATTTAAGCTACTTTTCATTAATTATATAATTATCACAAAAAAATCTGAGAAACTGCCAATTTGTCCCTATGAATAAGCAGCCTATTTGCTTAAGTGATTAAGACAGGAAAAAATAAGATAATGATAAAAATATTATATGGTGAGTTTATTTTGATGATTATAGAGATGACTCTTTTGTTTCCACTCTTTATAAAATTGTAGGGCTGGCCACTATCACACTCCTCAGACGCTCCCCTCCATTACTACATATATATACTACGTCCTCCCTCTCCTCACTCCACTCTATCTCTTTATTTCTCTCATCTCCTTTTGAAGCTTGCCAATTGGGATCCAAAGCCATCTTTCTGTCCCTTTTCAGAGAGAGATCTAGAGAGAGAATTAAATCACATCTTTTAACAAACCTTTCATGTTCAAACTTATACACATTGCAACGTTTCACATGTGATCTTCCCTTTTTGTTAAAATATCTATCTTATTATTTTTTGTAGTGGGATGTATATAAATACAAAAGATTATAATGATAATGTGTCTCAATATCTAGAGACTCTCTATCGACAAAAACTGAAATGATATTTTTAAAAAAATCAAGATTTTTTATGTCATAATAAGGTAAAAAAGAATAGAGGTATTAATGAATCAACAGTTTGGCAGTTCAATAATAATTATGTACTATAATTTTCTTGAGCAAAATCATTATATTTTGAGCAGTCGACGAGTAATCATGCACAACATCTTCATTACATCTACAGCTTCCCCTACGCATCACAGCTGTAGACTTTTTTGTACATTAATATCATTGCTTTAAATAAGTACACAATTCTGATTCAACTATCTACATATTTATATAGTTACAGAATAATACTTGAATGAAATTCCTTTAAAAAAATCATTTTTCAAATAAAATTCTTGTGGCTCAAATCTAATTTTCAATTTTTATAGTAAAGAATGATCTTGAATGTATTTATGTAGTATTATAGAATAATATTAGAATGTTGGAGGGTTAAATCTAATTTGAGTCCCATCCATCATTGAGACTTCAATTTGATAGTTATATCCATATCGAAAACTAACTTCATTACTTTTCCAATAAAGAGATTTATTCTCTCATTATTTGGACTGATTAATTCATTAACATCAAAGATACTATCTTTTGTGGTTTGTGGTTTTGGGTCTAAGATCCTTAGACAGTTCCTGATCCATCTTTTATTAATAAATTGTTGAATTTTTTTGTAGATCTATTTCTTTATTGTTTTTTATTGAATTTCCAAGAACCTGTTTATACTTTTGACGTGGTCCAAACAATATATGATTCCACATAATTTGACTAGAAATAGGAAAAAAATAAAATTATAAAACAGTTTTTGATCATTTCACATATACATATATTTGCAGGAAAAAGGTATTCCATTTTTATTATATTAATAATTTTTCTCAAAAATCTCAACAAGAAATGGGGACCATAAAATGCAAGTGATGCTGTCTAGCATTCAGCATAAAATATCAGCTGTATCTGCGGGGAATGAAGGAAAAGAGAGACAAGTCTAAGAATGATTCCAACTTTTGAAATAAATTTCATTTTATGGTCCAATATTGGAGCCACACGATAACCATGCAATAGTTTACAACACGAAAAAACCAAACAATAATTGAATTATAAAAAAAAAGTATAAATAAAAAGCTGAATTTTAGGTCTCTTTTTTCTTTGCCACACACAGAAATATACGCCTAAAAAGCTTAAAATTCTTAGTTAATTTTCTTTTGGTTTTTGACATAAAAAAAGGAGTAAGAGAAAGTGATTGAAGAACGCTCCCCTATACCCCTCCAATAGCTGCATTTCATGGGGAGAGAGAAAAGTTATTTTGGCTTTTAGGAGAGATTATCTTTAAAGATCACACTCATATATATGCCTCTTTCCCTTTTGTTTTTTTCTCTTGTAAGGATCTCTATACGATGTGTTTGAGAGTGTTCGTATTTCTTATAACGAATCATTTTAAAAGATGAGAGAATTCGCAATTACTATTAAATAAGTTGAGAATGTTCAACTATCTATATAGGAATCAACCTTTTTCCAATGTCACTAGATAAAACGGTGGCATCCTAGTGGAAATCTAATGCTTGAAAAACAGGGGCGGATCCAGGATTATAAGGGAGGGGGGCGAAACTTAAAAATTCGATAGAAAAGAGGGTGAAGTATACATTCGATGAGGGCGAAATATGAAATTTCTTAAAAATTACATATAAAAAATCACATTTCGACACGAGTTTGGGGGACCCCTTGAATCCGCCACTGTTGAAAAAGAATAATCAAAATATTTATCTACTTTACCTAGTTCACATTTTATGAGCATTACATTTACATTACATCATTTATGACCCCACATCCTATAAAAAAAAATTACGAATTCCCTCATAGATACATGCACACAATTACATTATATTATGTCCATATGTTAAAATAGTTTGTAGCTCAATAATTTTCAGCCCACTCAAAAATAACTTTTTAGACTATTCCACGATCAAATTCTGTATCTACCTCTATAGACTTCTCAAGTCATATAAGAAAAAGTTGTTACTACACAGTACACTCCCTAGTATCGTGTGATTAAATAATGTAATTGGTTGTTAATCACCTAACAAACCCACAAAAATTAATTAAGCTTATATTCAATATAATTGCTCGAAAATAGACCAGATCCTTAGGCCTCCTAAAATTGACTCCACAACTAATTGGCACTTGCCACATACCACTAAATATAAACTATGATTCTACATAGTTCTAGATTAGATTCCATCATTTTAAATGAGCTCGATTGTCACAACATTTTGGCTCGTGGGCGCCACTTCATGTGGTTAGATTCAAATTGCCTAAAGTTTTTGTGCAATTTCAAAAGCCCTTGTCCCTATCAATCCCGATTACCCAGATTTCTTAATTTCTTTTTCCCCTGAAATTAATCTCTAATGGTCCCAGAATAAATAATATACATAATGACAAAAATTGTCACATAGTGGTTATTTTATGTACAGAGTGGACCTACCAAACCAGCTAGTGATAAATCATAAATAAACATGATTGACGAGGATATAAATTCAATTTCCTAAAAGTTTTTGTACTTAGTAATTTCAGTACTGTCCCCAAAAATATACTACCTTTTACAGACCATATTTATATGGTCACGAGCCATGTTTATTTATTTTTATTATAACTAATATCGACAAATTGTATGTCGGGTACGTGGGGGATTCGGACAACTGCATCTGCTCGCCCTTTTGTGCCTAATTTCCATTTTTTTTTTGTAATCGCAATGTAGGGCCGTAAACGGTTCGAATTAAAGAAGAATTTGTTCGCGTCGACTGGATTAAAGTGGAGAGGCTAAGGCTAAGTGTCTGAAATCTAGAGGCCAGTTCACGAGAAGTTAAGGAGTCATATTCAATTGACGGGATGAGTGTTTTATTGCTGGAGGGACTAACCCCACTCACTCACATGAATTTCCACAAATTTTTATACTCACTAATAAACCAAATTGCAAACCTACAAAATCTTCATTGTCAATCACATGCATCGCACTGATCTCCGATAAATGTGCCGAGGGGTCGGTTCCGGTGGGACTGGGAAATTTCAGATCATAATATAATTGAATATACTCCTTATTAAATATAAAGAAATTTAAGAAAATTCAGTAGCACCAAAATGACAAAAAAGGCCCCAAAGACCTCTGTATTGGTTAGGCCACCACCTTATTGGCCATCAAGAAACATACATTTCTAAAATAAATACTATAAAGAAGAAAAAAAAATATATCGACGCGCGTGCGTGTATCCATCTTACGCACGTGCGATCAAGTCCAGTATATGGTTAGGACAAAAAAAAAAAAAAAGAAAAAGGGATAATTTTCCCGCCAAAAAAGCACACATGCACATGCGCACATCACACCATATGTGTGTGTGGGCACCACTCAAAAATCCGAATTAAAAAAAAAAAGATTAATTTGAAAGGCATCAGCCATGAAGGGATGAACCTCGTTTAATTTGGTCGTCACTTCTCTTTTCTTCGCTCCGACAGCAGCCTTGAATTTGCAGACCGTATTTTCCTCGATTTGCCGGTCCCACAATCGATGCAACCTTTGAATTTGAATCACATATGCCGCTTGGTTCATACTCCACCACTCCCACTAAATCAACTAAATTATTATTATTATTATTATAATTTTCTTTCTCACTCTTCTCACACGAATTATATTACTACTATGTACCAAACCCTGTTATCTTGGGAATCCGCGAGCAGCGACTCCCACTAACCAAAGGGTAACAATGAAATCTCTCTCGTAAAATACATACATTATATATATCTACATGGCTCGTGTCTAATCTTATCACCCTCCCATGAAAAAAAATACGATATATATTGAGGATTCTAGACAAACCTTGGACCACCATTATTATTATTTTAGTCGTTCCCTCCCCCCTTACTCGGAACTTCTCTTGTCATTTAATCTCCTTCTCTTGTAAGGTGACGAGGATGAGGATGATGACGAGGAGGATGACGACTCGCTCGAGGAGATACTCGCCCGAGTCATGACTCGGAGCTGCGGTAGAATCTTTGGTTGCTTTCTCGGCTTGTTTTTCAGGGCGGTTTGCTGGATCAATTTGTAGCAACTCGTGATGTTCTCCTGCAAGATTTGTATGTATCCCATGTTGGAAAAATGATTCTCTCCTAACTCGATATCAAAGATAGGTTTATTTTCTTACTGAGTGAAGTCCATCACTCCATGACTCGGCATGCTCAGCACTGATCATGGAGAATTTTGGTAGATCGTTTGCTGCGAAAAGCATGGCTGCTGCAGCTGTGCATGACGGCCTATACTCAAGGAAGCTGGCCTCTGTTTAAATAAACAATTTTATTATTCCAATAAGTGTTCATAAATATTCATGCATGCAGGAGCGGATCCAAGATTATGAAATTTGCAATTTCAGAATATACGTACCTTGAATCGTTGAGAGGATTATTTCTTTTGCCCTTGATGCAAGAAAGCCGGTATAAGTGGCAGTTGGATCGATTTTGGTTGCGAAAAAGCTTAGATAGCAAAATGGAGAAACTGATCGAAGTCTCCAGTCCAAGACTCTTAGCACAAGAAGCTCCATTCTTTGGATATTTTTTGGTTCAAATATAAATTTTGCACTTTCAACCTAATAATGAAAAAAAATAATATTAATTTGCAAGTAAATCACGATTTTGGGAGAAAAATATATTAAATATAAGTAAAAAATCAATTACCTGAAGATCCAAAAGAGAAGGAACAAGTGGTTCCTCCATCTTAGCAGCTAGTGACAAACATGCTACAGACAACAGTTGTAATGGCCATCCGTCTATTTTCTGCAATTATTGGATTTTTTTTTTGATTAATTAGCAAAAGAAAAGAAATATAAAAGAAGTGCCATATACGATGAGTTAATTCCGAGGTTGTTACGGACCTCGAGGGGACAAATGGACCATCTTTATTAGGATAATTTTGCTTATTAATTATGATTAGCAAGCATGCTTAATATTGAGTCATCAAAGGCATACTGCATAATCGAACTCCAGATCAGCAAATAATTGTGTATTAGGAAAAGGATACCCATCGATATTAATTAATAGGAGTTTAAGCATAATTAATTAATGCTATAATTTGATGATTGATTGGAAGGAAGCGCAACTAATTGCCTTTAATTCATAAAAGCGCCCTTTGTTACAATGTAGTCCATACGTGTGACATTTTTTCTCCATAAACACCAATATTTATACTATTATTTTATTTAGTGGGAAATTTGGTGTCGTGGACAAAGACTATATACATATATATAGATGGATTATGGAATTCACCAAAAAGACATGATATATAGTAAGTACTTTAAAATAATGTCCCTATCTTGATGCATTACCAATAAAGTACGTATTTAATTAATTATACATGAAATAAAGGAGTTTGTAAAATCTGCCAAATACTTATTGTATTTTAATCAACACCACCTAAAGATTCATTTTATAGGTCTTTGTCGATTGGTATTAAAAGTCAATATTTTTTTTTTTTTTTTGAGGAAAATAAAGTCAATATTGTTTATTCATACTAATTACTAAATGGGTGAATTTGACCAGAGTGGCAGATGAAAAAAGACTTAAATAAAATAATTTCATCAATCCATTGATTTAACCGTCCAGATTAAATGGCCAGTTCTTAAACTTGATTCAAGAGAATCTGATCTTTTAGTTAAAAGAATATATATAAAAAAATAAGGATTTCATTTAGTGTATTTGACGGTGACGGGGGGTCTTACCGGCAAGTGATGGGAATGAAGGAAACGATCGAAATAGCTGACGGAGAGGTACGCCGTTAATGGCTGGAAACCGTAATAACGCCGCACCTGCAACCAAAGCAAAAACTCTTCAGTCAACTCACCATAAAATGCGCCGGAAAAACTAAAGTGCGCCACAAGCAACTGTTTCATCGCGTCCTCGAATACTCCGCCGGCGTGTACTAGCACTACTAACCATGACCAATCTAAAGTGCGCCGTCACTATCGCCAGTGCATAACTAATTCCATTACTGCGCAACCAGCGTATTAAGCTACAGTTCGCCTCCTGCGCATGATAGAGAGGACCAATCGAAACGGAATCTGGAATTCGGAATATACCTTGAGAATCCATGCAATAGATTCCGTCCTAGAGGAAGCATCGATTGATTGGTGAGAGAGAGGCGAATTAATTCCGGCGAGATCTCTCTCGTCTTCCAACAGTCCGGCGATGGATTCCTCGACGTCTTGAGGAGTGGATTCCATGTCCGACGAATATTCCGGCATGTCATCGACGCCGCCAGCGAAAATGATTTTCGAGTCCTCACCGCAGAGCAGGTCGCCGGAGAAGCAGTCGGAGCACGACAGTGACATAGCGAAATGCGACCACCGATGATAGACAGTTACTCTCTTCTGATCATCTTAATCGGAAGTTCGACTTCGACTAAAGCCGGAAATTCATCGGAAAATGTGGCCGGTGGCCGGTGGCCGGTGGGAGTTGTGTGCTAGGGTAGGGACTGTGGGTTTTGTTGGGTTTGTTTTAGACTCCTGTTTGCGTCCGATATATAGGTAGATAGATTGAAATGAATATATTTTTATTTATTTATTTATTGATAGTACTATTTCTATATTTTTCTTCCTTTTTTACATTAAATTTTCATGTTTTTCTATTTCTTTTATGATATATAAAAAATCCGGCTGTTAGGGCCTCATAATCGATCCAAAATTAAGAGAAAGGTGAAATTTACAAATACGAAAAATGTTAATATTCAGTGTAAGCCAAAAGAATAAATCGAAAAAGCAAATAGTGAAAAGCCCCCCCAACTTTTTTCTCTCTTCCTCACGCAAAATATGGCAATACCCACCTATACTCAAAATCCGACGTGGATTTATATTTGCACAATAATCCTCTAATTCTTTGATAATTTCAACTTTCTTAAGTGAGGTGAAGTGGTGAAGGTTTTGTGTGCGATGGAGAGGCCTGATAGAAGGGACCGATCTTCATCGACCCTCAAAGACATGTTTAAAAAAAAAAAAAAAGTTATTTTAAGTTGAGAAGGTCATAAGCCTTTTAATTTTTGTGCAAATTAACAATTATAACCTTTTTTTTTTTAATTTGAGGGTTAAAAATTATAAGCCTTTTAATTTTTTGCAATTTTCATGCAACCTTTTAACTATAAATATTCTACTAATGCTCTCCATTTATTAATTGTTTCATTAAAATATTCAATTTAAAAAACTAAAAAATTATATTCATATATATATATATATATATATATCATAATTTAAGCTTTTCCATTAATTAAGTATGAGTGTATTGTTGTGAGTCAATCTTCTTACAACATAAATTAATTTTTATTTTAAAGTTGAGGGCCGATGGTATGTTAACAATTATTTTTTTTATTATATTTTTTTAAATATGTTGAGGGCCGATGGAAAGATTGGGAATGGGTGTGCCTTACCTTCGGACCCCTCCATCGGCTCTCGGTCGCCGATAATAATCTTCATCGACCCTCAACATGTTTAAAAAAAAAAGTTATTTTTAGTTGAGGCCTCGGCCTGCTTACCGCATGAATTTTTTTTTTTTTAATTATCCCCCTTTTTCTTTAAATATATATATATATATATTTATATTTTTTTTTTTTTTAAGTTGGGCCATCTTAATTTTTTTTTTGGGGCCGATGGTTGTTAACAATTATTTTTTTATTATTTTTTTTTAATATGTTGAGGGCCGATGGAGATCGGCCTACCTCCATCGGCTCCGTCCATATAATTCTCTCCAGATTGGGATAAATGACAAATTTTACGGTATTTCATTTTTTTTTGGTGTTTTGTTTTAGTTATAGGCTACATTTGTTTTTTATTTCTACTATTTGGCTAATAGTAAAAATGCCTCATACAAAAATGAGGGGGAAATATATTAAAGAAAATTATAAATCATATGTTAAACTACGAATTTCGTATAATTTAGGATCTCTTTCATCCGCTACTACACTGTGTGCCATTGTCCAAAGTGCTTATATGATTCTAAATATGCCATCTAACATGTTTATCAGAATCAAACTCTTAAAGTTCTTAATCCTTTTTCAGTGACTTCCTCTGTACATTAGAAACAACACATTTTTTTTTAAGTGCAGGAATAAAAAAAGTAGTTTTATGTAGTATAGAATGCTCGACTTTTTAATTAATAGTTAAATGTGGTCACTGTAATTTTTACTATTTTAAAAAATGTATCATTTATAGTAAAACATTCCTATAAGAAAAATATATCATTTGTAGCTTGACTAATGAAGTACGGCTAAAGAGTTATGATGGGACATAAACTAAAAATAAAAATAAAAAATAAAATATTTTTAATTTTTTTATTTTTTTTTTTTCAGTTACGAGATTGTTTAGTGCACTAGTAAAATATCCAAGGCATATTATAAATTTTCTAACTACCAGTTTCCACATTAAATTTATATAATCCGAGGAGGTTTATCAGTAAAATGATTATTAATCTCACACCCAAAACTTTTCAAAAGACTTTAAAATTAATGACTATTAAATAGACTAATGTTCAACTTTCAATAGCGATTCAAACAAATAATGAATAATATTGTTGAATATTTGGGTTTTTCCATACGTACATTTATTAAAGCTATTACATCAATCAGTTCGATTATACTATGTTGTAATAACGTGGTTATAAGTGAATGAAATCTTTATTTTCAAGGTACTCATTATAATAGATCCCAACAGGAATCTTTCTTTACAAATAGTAGGTCTTCGTCACATTGATTTCGAAAATCACACATTGAATTGAGATGACAAGAATTACAGGTTATATTTTTTAGGAAATAAATGACTAATTGATTGTATTTTCCGTCAAAATTTAGTTTTAATAAAGTAGATGGTTTATCATTCTCACAATAACAATACGGCAGAATTGTCCCCTTGAGATGGCGTAGTGGTGAAGGTGTGTGGTTTCCACTGAAATTGTTATGTATTGCCTGTCACCTATGGTTAGCCTAAGGTGGTTGAACTCTCCCGTGTGGTTTGCAGGCTATTGCACAGTAGCGGGATTTATCCAGTGCGCACTTCGGTAGCGGCTGCGGATTACCCTCGTAATAAAAAAAAAGTAATCTTGCATGATTAAATTGTGCATGACTAATCTATGTGGGTTAAAGAATTAATATCTCTTGAAATGCCACAACGATGAGAGTGTTTGCCTTGTAGTCGAAGATTACGAGTTTAGAGTTAATTAAATATTCATTGCTTTCCACTTTTAGTGGGAGTGTGCTTGGTTTGACTAATTCATCTCATTGCAAAACTAGCACGAATATGAAATAAATTATCTTGATTTTAATTATTTTGCGATTTTTAGAAGTTACAATTTGAAACTATTGTAATTCTATTGCAATTATAAAATTCCTAGATTTTAGCAAAATTTGTGCGACGTTTATTACCGAGACATGGTTTGACTGATTAATAGACTTCCAATGCAAAATCTTGCAAATGTAATTGTAAAAGGTGCTTGTATAGTAATTGCATATTATGATGAATATTTTGTTATTTGATATAATGTGCACGCACTCTTTAGAAATAATAAAACTGAAGTAAACTAACATGTTACGTGGATGTTATATTTATGGGAAGTTTGGTATTTAGCACAGTGGTAGAGATGTGCTGACTTTTTCCAACTGACCCGAGTTAAATTCTTAAACCAATCAATTTTGCTTCTTCTATTATAGTATTTTATTTCTTAAATTATTTTCCTTTGATTTCTTTTATTATTTTGTACTTTGTTTTCAATGTTTTGAATACTCTTTTATTTATTTCTTTTGTTTCCCTTATTTATTTCTTTTATTCGTTTCACACTTTTAAATTTTCGTATTAATTTTCTTTCATTCTTTTTCCTCATCAGTATTTTTGTTTCTCCTTAATTCTTATTTAATTTCTTTCCCATTTTTTTTTGTTTTTCTAATTTCTCCATTTCTACCCCCCCCCCCCTTTTTTTTCTTTTATTCATTTCATTTTTTTTGTTTTTCTAGTTCATTTGTATTTTCAAATTTTCACGCTTTATTTTCTAATTATATTGAATTTTGGTCCTTTGAAAAATGGTAACATGTAAATATATATATATATATATATATAATATGATAGAAGTATTTATTTTTCAGCCCACCCCACCATAAGATCCTAGCTCCGCCCCTGGTTATATTATCATTGCTAGGTAGTTCTCAATACATTGTTGATACTATTGGCCTATAGCGGTTAGGCAAATGCCCATTTTCAAGTAACTTTATATTAAGTAATGTGGTTTTTTATTTATTTATTATTTGATGTGTATGCCCTATGATTAAGGAAGGTTGGGACTTTTCAATTCACCTAAGAGAATGACATTTAATGGGAAAGTTGAACCACAGAAATAATTATCTTTAAAAAAAAATATGAAAGAAAAACAGCCCCAAAATGTAGGGACATCAAACATTTCTTCCTCCTTCATCTGCCAATTCAATTAATACTCGTGGCATTTTGTCAACTGTTGCTAACCTACTAGCACATTCTGTCTCACCCCTCCCCCCCACCCCCCCCATCAATTAATTCTCCATAATAACCAAAGTATTCAACTTTTAACACAGTTTTCTTGATAAATTAACATGAATATATATATTCTCTAAATTGCACAAAAATCTTAAAATGATGTCGATGGATAAAATCAACACACTTTAAGAAATCTTCGAAACAGCGATGGAATACTGAAAAATTTAGAAGTAGTTCGAAATTCAGGTAATTAAAATAAATGAATAATAATAATAATAATAATAATAATAATAATAATAATAATAATAATAATAATAATAATAATAAATGTAGTCAAGATGACATGAATAAAGCATAGTGCCCATATCCTGAGGAGGAGATAAGGGGTTTTGCTGGATGTGGGATATGCTTCTCTATATATAGTATTTGTTTTTTGGCCTCTTACACACTCCATAATTCTATGTTTTGTGACACCTATATAGTAAATAGCATGCCCATTTGATTCTTTATATACACTGCAAAGTGGGGGTGCATCATTTTCTTTACTTCATAAATCTCACTTCTTTTTCTATTTTTTCAAAAATTAATTATTGCACTTTGACAAAATCTTAATGCTCACTATTATTTTCTGCTTTTGTCACACCTGTATAGCCTATATTTCTCCAAAGATCATAGGAATTTTCATTAGAGACTTAGGATAAAAAAACCCAACCATCAGTTAGATATATTCAGATTTTGGATTCTTTAATATTTGGCTGGTTGTATGATAATATAACAAACACATAAGAATTTCGAATTTTCTGTTTATGTTTTAAAATTATTATTTTGTTTGTGTTCTCTCAAATTGCAAATTTGATCTTTTGATCACGAATCTGCCCTTGATTGTGACAAATTATGTCCAAGAAAGATTAATTTGAAAAAAATAAGTTAGCATTATTTTCCTTATTATATTACAGCGTGGCTGCTAAATAAAAGATTGAAAATTTGAGCCAATGTGATTTGTCATTAGATTCCTATTTAGTATATTAACAATTAGATAATTAATAAAATGTCTGAATCTATATATTGCCAAATTAAAGGAACATATTAGACAATACAGGACTTTTCAACCGAAGCTCAAGATTGATGTCTTTTTCTGAAGAGAATATAAGAGATCTATGTTCGGATGATCGTTTAGGGCCTATATTTGACCAAGAAAAAAAACCCTAATTAGATTAAAACAAAATGTGACAGCCTATTATGCCAACAACCAAATATAGTTGAAAGTGTCACAAATTAAAATGATTAATTATGCCTCCAATCTTGTAATTCGGCACAATGTTGTCTTAACTCCCAACCTTTTCAATGTAAAGTGTCAATTAAACCTAATGAAGCTTATCCACATATGACATAACTACATAAGTAATTTTGTATTAATATATATAGTTGTATCTAATGTACATAGATGTGCGTAGATTCACTGCATGATATACGATAGTAACTATCATGGTAGTTACTACTTATGTTTTTATTTCAAGAAAACAACATGTTATAGAAAAGTGAAGTTGTTTTGAGTTAGGCTTCTTAGACTTAGCCAAATCAATAATAGATGTAGAAAGAGTAAAGATTACTTTCCCACCAAAATTGTCAAATCTATTGAGAGAAAAGGCAAAGTAGCTTGAAATTTTGTTTCAAGTAATCATTGATTTTGCCGTTCTACACTAGATCATTTGTTACTATCATATAATTCAATTAGAGATGCATTTCATGATTAAAATCTGTGCATGGGATATATTATTGTAAACTACCTTAAATGTTACATTCATACTAGTAACGTAATTAGGCCAATGGAAACACAAAAATATATTATGTTCACATTAAAAAAGAATTTTCATAATTTGAAAAATTAAGTATCATTAGCGGTTGCATGTTCCCTCGTCACAATAAAATTAAAAAGTTTATTATGTTGTGAAAATTACTCTTAGCTCCCTTAGAAATTAACTCTATATTACTTTTCAATTTCATCTTTGGACTGGCCCTATATCAAATTTAGAAATATAAAATGGGCCTAATAAAATTGTAATTACTTTGAGATTGATAAGTTGGCCTAACATCTCATTTTTTTGGGCCTAGGCCCATGAAAAACTAAAATTGAAGACTGCTCTGAAATTGTTCTTTCCGACTGCCCTTATCTAAAATTCATTGAAAATCTGCAACTGACGAAACCAGTAAAAAACGATAATCAAGATTCAAGATTGTGTAGTTTAATCTATATCCAGAGAGTTGGGCGAGGAAAATGCTGAATCAAGTAAGATTTCCTACACAGTTACAGTACAGCGTTGTTCTCCTCAACCCCACTACAAAATTTCTTCAATTTCCTCTCAAATTCCACTTGTTGAAATCGGCCCGTCTCGGTTTCGGAGGTGTTCAAGTAAAATCTCGAAGTGGGTACTTCTGCAAGGCCTTGGGAACTAAGGAAGAAGGAAGCTTTAGTTTGAAAGACACGGACGGTTCTGATGAATTTGAAGATGAAGATGAAGATTTTGATGATGAGCTATCGGATTATAGTGTGACTGACGATGGCGGCGGCAATGACGAGGATGAGGTTGTTATTCCGCTGAAGAATATGAAGCAGTGGCTTGAGAATAGGCCGCGTGGTTTCGGTGAAGGCAAAGAGTATGATACTTCGATAGAGGATAAGTTGATGGAAGAAATTGAGCAGAGTAGGATAGCTCAGCTTGCGAATGTGAATAAGCTCAAGAATAGCCCTGTCAAACCGATTCCCAAGAAAGATAAAGGTCGGCCATTTCTTTTCAATTCTTTTTACTATTGGATTGCTTTTGATGTTTGTAAATTTTTAGTGTTTGAATTAGTTATTGCTTTGACATTTCGTTATGTATATTGTTGAGTGTTAAAGTGGAATGTGATTAAACCGTGAGTTTCTATGAAGTTTGACTCAAAGAGTAGTTTTGGGAATTTGTAATTAGGGATGAAAAGGGTCTAGTTTTTGGTGAGTTTGATTATGCGAGGAAGAAATTTGACATTAGGAGAGCTCGGTTAAGGTTATGAGGATCTTGCTGATCAATGTTTGTAGAAATTGTCTAACGTTGTTTCTTTCTGCAGGATTGCTATATAGTTATAGTATGTTTGCAGAATAATTTATATGTTTGCTCGTCTTGATTTGATGAGAACGATTTGAATGCAAAACATGTATTGTATGAGAATTCTCTCTTGGTCCATTCTATTTATTTAGTACATTGTCCCATGATATAGCTTTGTAGAATTTATGAGTGTCATTTTAGTGTTTGATGCCTTAGTGACTAGTAAAGGTTCATGTGGAATTCTTGAAATGGATTACCCCATATTCTTCCCTGTACTACAAACATCAGTATTGCTCACTTCTTGATGCTGGTTGCTACTTGGCTCTACCAATTTCGAATGCTCTGTTCTGTGTTAGTCATCCAATGTGTCTCTTACTTCTTCTAGCAGAAGAGTTGTCTCTGTTACTTAGGACTACCTTAGAGGGGCCTGTACTAACAAGGGCATCCAATTTCATTAGGCAGCCAAGGAAGCTTGCTTAGTATATCTAAAGCTCCGGTGTCTCCTAATAATGTAGACCCTAGCTGCAAGTTTCCTAGTTCATCTTCTTTCAATTATTTTAAAGGTTAACTGTGCCAGATGCAAGGAGCTTGCTTAATCACTTGCTACTTCTCTACTTGATAGTAATAGAGTAAATATTTCCTTATAGCAACTAACTAGGTAAAGAATGTATTGCAGCAGTACTTAGCTTTTCTTTTATCTGCCTGCATCCTCGCAATTATGGATACATGGCATTCTCTTTTAGATATAACAAAACATGCTGGATGTTCTGCAGTCCCCCAGCTTAGTCATGATGGATTTCGAGCGCGTCTGGTCAATCTTCCTAGGAAGAAGAACATTCATAGGGATTTAAAAGTAGCATTCCAAGGAGTTCCTGGAATAGTGAACATAGTCCCAGTTGTTTCTGGAAATGAAAAAACAAGGGATCCAGTCTGCAAAGGACTTGCTTTCGTCGACTTCAAGAACAAGGATGACGCACAGAGGTACACTTGTATATTTTAACTAACACTTACCATTGGATGTGCTTCTCTTTGTAGACCAAATATTCAGTCTTGTTGGACTTGTTTTGTCTTGGTAGGTTTGTGAAGAACTTTTCTGGTAAACCCATATTCTTCGGCAAGGTTGAAAAGCAAATCGAATGTAAACTGGTGGAACCAAAGGTGCCAAAGCTTGAACAACCCGACTCCAATCCGGATGAAGATCGTAGTGTTGGCTACAAGGCTGATGTTCCAGTATCATATTCATTAGAAGATAGTTTCCCTAATGAAATCGAAGATGCAGTGGAAAGGCACGTGTCGGAACAACAAGAAAAAGATGATGGAGGGATCAACTCAACTACCTCCATCTCTGATTCAGCTGATGAACCGGAAGAAGGAGAAAAGTCTGTAGTGAACTCCTCTTCTTTGAAACAAACAAGAAAAGCAAAGAAGCAACCGAAAAAGGTGGCACAAAGAAAAGTGAAAGCCAACGCTCCGAAACTAAACATACCGGGATCTGCCAAGAAGTAAGAACTTACACTGTTACTAATTTAGACATTAGGGAGTAGCTCAACTTCTCCTTCAGTCCTTCTCTTTACTAACTATTTCTTCTATATGCAGGTTGAAAAGTAGAGATCAGGAGTTGCTCTCGGGAGCATTTTCGAAATACGGAACTGCTGCTGCTACTGTTACGACCATAAACTCTCAGAGTAGATAGCAGATGGCCTAACACGACCCTTCTTGAAGAAAAATCGTTTTCTGTGTTTCAAGATTTTGGCATGTCTGTTTAGAAAACCAATTTACTCGGTCTTTTGATTTGAACCTCTGTATTGTTTCTCCATACCTTACTTGTTCATCTGAAATTTAGCTTGGGAGTCGTAGTATTTTTCATATTACGGGCGGTAGCCACGCGACCCATGCTAGATGTTTTTTCTTCAAGATTTCCAGAGGGTTTACGAAATAGTATTGTGAGAAGTTTACATGTTCCACATGTACCACACCGGTATCTAGGGGTGTAAGTGGTTCCGCTCTGAACCGCGAAACCGATCGGATCGAACCGAACCAAACCGAAAAATGTGGTTTGGTTCGGTTTCGCAGTTTGGTTCAGTTTATTTTTTTAGGAACCATTTACATTCGGTTCGGTTTGCGGTTTTAAGAATTTTTGAACGGTTCGAACCGAACCGAACCAATGTCCTATTTTTTAATTTTTTATTTAATATTTGTCTTTCTTATATGAGAATATCGTTGGATTTAGATATTAGATATAAGTTAAGATCAATTTTAATCTATACAAAGGAAGAGAAAGGAGTAACACCTCTATACTTATGAGTTCGGAATGAGTGACATCCTATAAACTATTATTTTTGCATTATTTAGGATTTAAAAAATAAAAAAATAAATAAAAAGATGAACCGAACCGAACCAAACCATTTATAAGCGGTTCGGTTTGGTTTGGTTCCGATATTTTGAAACACATTGAACCGAACCGAACCGAACCATTTCTATGTGTTCGGTTCGATTCCTAAAATACATAAAAAATCGAACCAAGCCGAACCGTTACACCCCTACCGGTATCTCATAAAATTTTATGTACTTATACAAATAATGGATCACGGGGTGATTCGAGTCCATTGTTCGGGTAGAAAGCTGGTTGAGGTGCAACTCCATCCAGTCGTGCTAGGCTCCCGATTATTAGACTACGAACGGCCATTTGTTCAACAATGTTTTAACATTTTGTTCTCGGGGAGCTTGGGAAAACTTGTATTTGGGATATCTATTTTGTAGATTGTAGATTTGCAAATAGTGTAGAGATATAAGATTTGGGGTATATTTTTATTGTAAGATTTTAGTATTGCTTAGCTTTTGAACGTGCCAATGTCATACAAGCATTACAAGCTTTGTGATACAATCACATGTGATTTATTACTTTATGTCAACGGTGAAGATAGTGAAATACAACATTATTGTAAAAGAGAGTTGGGCAGCTTATATATTCACATGTGAAGATAGTGCTATAAAGTTCATGTTATTTATTGCTTTCTACCATGCATTATCTTCAAGATGATATGAATATAGTGGGATACAGTATTATTGGTGCACTATCTTGAAAATAACATACATATCTGCTACGATCATATACAATCGAGTATACTTTTTCTATCTCACTATCTTGATGCACTATTGATGATAAGAAAACTGAAAACCACAATACATCAATACACTATACAATGTTCAATACAACACATGCCATTGGGTATTGATTTTGCATGTGAGACACATGTAATTGAATCAAACTGCATTATCACGTAGATTCAATTGATTGATAGTAGAAGTTGAAGACTCCAATTTGAATGAATTGAAAATATATTACAAACAACACACTTACTACTAATACAAATTCTTTGGGATTTTGGAAATTTTGATAGTTAGGATATTAATTTTGAGAGTAAAATAATAAAATGAGAGAAAATAAGAGAATTTAAGATGTGAATAAACATATTGGTCTCTATTATAGAGAATGAAATACTATGAATTTTGGTATAATTTTTTTTATAACATATATAATTTGATATTATCATTTTTTATATATATATATATATATATATATAAAGATTGATAACCGATAACTCAATGGTTAAGAATGATGTGACCACCCAATTGTTTTTCTTTAATTCAAAATCAATTACGGCGATATATCTTAGCCTTAACGGAGTGCAAAAAACTCTCCGGAACAATCATCGATTGGCGCTTCAGAGGGACACTCTGTTAATATGTTTAGGGTTTATCTCGATTAGAGTATAAATATAAAATTGAACTTTTATAAAGTGATTATAAAACTAATCAATTTATCCAAATTTTTTAGTTTTGTATTCCTTCCAAATTTCTTTGTAATGTTACTAATTTAGGATGTCACTCACTGGTTTATTTGGGTGGTTTTAATTTTTAAATGCAGAAAGAGTGAAAATAGGATGCAGCTTGGAGCATAAAGAAAGCAAAACAGCGAGTTGCAACGATTGTAAAACTGCTTAATATCATATCCGAAAGTGATGATGGCGGCGCTTTGGAGGCGGTCTGGGATCGCAGCGGCGGCGCCACTTACGAGCAGTAAAATTTGTTGGAGTGCATCTACGGAGCCCTTGCTCTTTCGCCGCTATTCGTCGTCAGCTCCGTCCCTGCTTGTCAGTGCGCACGACGGCGTTTCCCACAAATGCCACACCGGTGACTTTTCGCTTTCTTTGTGAAAATACCGATGTCGTCTTGATCTATTGCTTTAGAATGCTTATCAATGTGTTCTATAACGTATTAACAACATATGTTAGGGTTTCCCCAATTTGCTATTGTTTTGATTTTTTCACCGCTTCAGTTAGGTTATTATTTGTGTTGGGAGTTTTGAAGTTTTGTTAAAATTGTTAAAATATCATGATTGGGAATGTATGTTATTTTGAATCAATCTGTTCTTGTGCATTTTGAATGAGAATGTTTCTGGGATTCATTCAATCTGCAGGAAGGAGATGGATCATCGAAACCGACAAACATAAGAAAATAAAGTTTCGTTTCTGTTGTTTGCAATCAAAAGCAACTCATGTCTAAATCAGTTACCACTTCATCTGTTGTCTTTGCTTAAAAGATAACATGTAAGTCGCAGTTCAGGCTGCTAATATACCTGTCATTCTTTCTCGAGGTGATGTAGTGGTTGCATCAGAGAGGGGAAGTGGTGAAACTATTTATTTGAGCACTTAATCATCTGATACTTCACTACTTGGTAGTATTAGATTAAATATCTCCTTATAGTAACTAGCTATGTGTTGCAGCATATCTTCTATCTGCCTGCATACTCGTGATTATGGATACATGGCATTTTGTTTAAGATATAACAAAACATGCTGGGTTTTCTGCAGTTCCTCAGCTTAGTCATGATGGATTTCGAGTGCGTTTGGTCAACCTTCCTAGGAAGAAGAACATTCATAGGGATTTAAAAGTAGCATTCCAAGGAGTTCCTGGACTAGTAAACATAGTCCCAGTTGTTTATGGAAATGAAAAAACAAGGGATCCAGTCTGCAAAGGACTTGCTTTTGTCGACTTCAATAAAAAGGGCAAAGCACTGAGGTTCATACTTACATGCACGCACTTGTATTATGTAATAACACTTATCATTAAATGTGCTTCTTTTGTCTTGGTAGGTTTGTCAAGGACTTTTCTGGTAAACCCATATTCTTCGGCAAGGTTGAAAAACAAATCGAATGTAAAATGGTGGATCCAAAGGTGCCAAAGCTTGAAAGAGAGTTCAATGCTAATGAACTCAATGATGCAAAGGAGAGGCACGTGTTGAGACAACAAGAAGAAGATGATGGAGGGATAAACTGCAGTGAACCAGAAGGAGGAGAAAAGTCTGCAGTGAACTCCTCTTCGTCGAAACAAACAAGAAAAGCAAAGAAGCAACCGAAAAAGGGCCAACGCTCCGAAACTAAACATATAGGGATCTGCCAAGAAGTAAGAAACACAGTTACTAATATAGACATTTGAAAGTAGCTCAACTTTTCCTTTCTTTACCAACTATTTCTTCTTTATGCAGGGTGAAAAGTAGAGATCAGGAGCTTCTCTCGCATATTTTCGAAATACGGAACTGCTGCTGCTACTGCTATGACTGTAAACGAACAGAGTAGATAGCAGATGGCCTCGCACGACCTTGAAGAAAAATCATTTCTTGAATCTGTGAGAAAGATTCTGATGTCTGTTTAGAAAACCAATTTACTCAGTCTTTTGGTTTGAACCTCTGTGTTTATCCATACCTTAGATATTCATCATTAACTTTGCAGTTTAGATTGAGAGTGAGTCTAATGCCTTTCCATTTTTGAATTTTATTGTGAAATTTTAACTGCCATGTCATCCCATGACCTTTAGGTAGAAGATTATTTTGTTGGATTATGTTTTAGTTATGTAATATTAAGGCAGTGCTTGAAATAGCTTTTATAATCAATTTTTAGATATTTTTACTAAGTTACTTTTAAACAAAAATTGTTAGTATTTGCAATATTAGGGGAAAAAAACAACTTAATTTTAGAAAATGTAGTATTCCAAAATTCTTATAAGTTGATTTTCAGTTATTTTTGGCTTCTGATTTTAAAAAAATTGTCATAACCACTTTATGAGTTTTTGTTTATTCTGGTTTATTTTAAGTTCTAAAAAGCAGAAGTTTACATTTCAATTATTAAAAAGTGCTTCTACAGTGAAAAGACTCATAAACGTTTTATTTAAACTGTTCCAAACACTACCTAATGTGATTAATATTTTGGTTTTTCTTTCAAAATTATTATTTTCGTTTCGAATACAAGTTATTATGGTTTTTATTTTGTCCAATAAAAGAATTTAGGTTGGCATGATTGTTCATTTGTTACTATTGTTTTATGATTTAGTAATAATAAATTTAAAAAGGGCAAGGTTTGGGTTTAAGGACCCGTTTACTCAACCTTGTTGAGAGATTTGAAATACAATTCTAGACCCAGGAGGCCAGGACCCGTTAGTATAATAAATTAAATAAGGGCAAGATTTTTTTTTCCACTACCCGCCTACACTATAGTAAATCTTTGGAACTGTCGGTTACATGGATCAGTCAATAGTTAGAGATTAAAGAGGTGTTTGGAATAGTTATGATAAACAACTTATAGTTAAAATCTATATTTTTAGTGTTTAGAATTTCAATTGAGCTTTTCTATTTTTTTATATTTTAGAAAAGTTGTTAAAGCTGTCCCATCCCAACTTGTAGCTTATAACTTACAACTTATTGCATTTATTTAACAAATTTATCTTAAAAAATTATTGTATTCCTAAAATACTTACTCCATAAAAATTAATTATAATTCTACAATAAATGAATAATTATATTTTAATATAAATTAAATTATAATATAAATAACAATGCAATAATTTATTTAATATATAAATTAATTTTATATTTTATAATATTGAGATGACAATTAAAAAGAAAATAGCAAAATACTAATATTGGGAATAAGACTATCATGTCATTTAAATAGTGAAAATAAGTTATTGTATAAGCAATATTTTTAAAAATTATGCAAATAAGTAATATTTAAAATATAATAGTATTATATGTTTATGCTAATATAATATAATTTATATAATATAAAAATTAATTTAATTTAATATTTTGTAATACTGAAATCAAAATTATAATGAAAAAATAACTTTTAAATTTTATTTATTTATTATAATTATAATGGTTTAATAACATTAGGGTAAGACATACATTTTATTTCAAAAATTATAATAAGCTACTGCTATTAGCAGTATATTCAAATATTATTTTCTACACTTTTAACAGATTTCAGTATTTATCAATAAGTTTTAGCTACTCTCAACACCAACTAAAATTAAATTGAGTCTACATCGTGTCGATCTCACTTAAATTCTTGTGTTAAATTATGCTTAAAAGAGATTTAGTGACAAAAATGTTGGGAAATCTTGTAAATTAAGGAAAATTATCGAGCATTAAATTGCTTGTTGACTTGAATTAATCTCCGTCAACCTTGACCACATCTTCGAGTCTCGAAATGTATCCAGTTTATGAATTAAAATATATAGCATCGATCTACGTTTCAAGTAGATGATCGTAGTGTATTTAATTCCTCGATTTTGATTTTTGGTGAGTGAGAAATAACAGCTCGAAGAAGTTTGTGGAATAAAACTAATTTGTTGCCTAATGTGCGAGTAACTTACCTTATTCTGATTTTTGAAGAGTTGGTAAATTCAAAACATTAATCGATGTTACATATTGATTAATTAGCTTTAATAGTTGTGGTATTTAAATCTCTATCATTTAATAGAAGATAATATAGCGACATGTGGTTGACTTATACTATAGTTAATGGGTTTGATGGGTTACTTGTGAGCTGACCCAACTCTTGGTGTAGTAATCCTGTCATAAATGGTTGTGTTAATTGCTCCAACAACTCTTCATCGGAAGATGCTATAAATAGGTTGTCTGTATTAGCATTTCACACGCCAACATTCATACTCTCTCTGCATCTTCATTTTAGCTCTTTAGATCAAGCAAGATTTTGTCTTCGCCTTTGTCCAGTTTATTGGAACTCGACGAAATGCGGTGCTACAGCCTTCGAGACGAAACATTATTTTATCTTTGGGGACGAAACGCCGGAAAACGTGAACATTATCAAGACATTTTTCATCTTGCGGAAAGAGAATTCCTCGACACGACGAGTTTGCTTCTTCGAACTTTCCATTTTTATTTTTTGACTTACTACTTTGTACTCCCTCCGTTCCACTCCATTGGTCCATTTTCTTTTCGGCACGGAGATTAAGAAAGTTGTTTGTTGTGTGTAAAATAGTATAAAGTTGTGGGGTCCACTAGAATATATAAGAGTGTTATTTTAAGTTAAAAAAGGAAAGTGGACTAATAAAGTGGAATGGTCCGAAAAGGAAAACTGGACTAATGGAGGGGAACGGAGGGAGTACTTGTAATAGCCACTTTTGTAAGCAACAAAAAATTAGATTATGCCCAAAAAGCATAAAGATCGAAGCCTATTTGGATGATATATCATTTTAATATTCTACTTTTATTGACATATCATTTCAATTACGGAATTACCTGAATGGAAATATATAGTGCATTCAATATATATATTCGGCTTTAAGCCTATTAGAACAAAATGAAGCAATATTAATCTCCAATTTGGTTTAGATGTTCTAAGCGGCTAATTAATTACATGTACTGTTTGGAGATGCTTTTGGACAGTGGACACAACTAATTAATACCGAAGTCTTTATTTAAAGTTAAACCTCGATAAATTAATAATCTCGCTAAGATAATACTCCTTCCGTCCCACTCATCTTGACGCGTTTCTTTTCGGCACGGGAATTAAGAAAGTGGATGATAAAGTATGAGAGAGAGATAAATGATAATGTAAGAGAGAGAAAATAAATGAGTTTGTGAGAGAGTAAATGATAAAATAGGAGAGAGAAATGAAAAAGTATGAGAGAAATAAAAAAGTAAGAGATAATTTAGTAATATTTTTTAAAGTTATTTCTTTTTAAGGAAACATGTCGTTTTAAGTGTGACGTCCCGAAAAGGAAAACGTGTCATGTTAAATGGGACGGAGGGAGTAATTTCTTCCGGTTCTGATATGGGTTAATGTACTAAAATAATATTCGATAAAGTAATAACCTCGTTAAATGAATATTTTTTTCTCGATCCAAAAATTATTACTTTATCGAGATTTAACTGTAGTATCAACAAAATGGGTTTAATTAATTCATTACGCTAAATAGGAAAAGTCTTGCTTTCTTTTATACTTTCTTTCGTGCTTGCGCATTCATTTTATCGCTGCATGTGAAGTTGCGAAATACGATTTGGAATTTAGAATACGACCAACATATACGTATTTTAATTGGTATTTTTCACTCAAGCATTAATGTTTAATGTAGGATTCAATCTCTTCCCATCATCCCATGTCCTTCCTATAGGGTAGATGTTAAAGAAAAAACTGCGATTAGGATATGGTATTATTAGTAATAATTGCTTAGCAACTAGTAATTAGACAACTTAATATTATAAGTATCCAAATTAAAAAAACAATAAAACATACTAGACCAGATAGTCCAAAAGTTTGGAAGACTAAAACACAACTAAATTTCATAAAAACAAAAAAGCAAATACTAATATAATTTGATTAACGGACTGTTTCATGCAGCCGACTTTTCGTCCATTCTGTCTGTCAAGAACTGTACGGAACATCAACCTCCTTAATGTTGACGCTATTACTATTCACGAAATCGGGCATTTACTCGGGTTGGGTCACAGTTCCGACGAGCATGCGGTTATGTACCCGTCTATTGGGATGAATGTCCGGAAAGCGGATTTGTATAATGATGATATTACGGGTATCCAACTGCTATACGGGCCTCACCCGGACATCGCCCCGGCTGCTACGAACCGGGCTCCAACTGCTGCGGACGATATTTGGAGGGGTGGAGTTTGGTTTACTGTTGCATTAGTATCACTATTATTATTATTATAATTGTTTAATTAATTACTTTTGTATGTATTCCTTATTTGATTAATTCGAATAAAAGATTTTTTCATTTCCTTCTTGTTTACAGTACATGAATCAATAGTTACATTGTCAAAATTATGCTAACCTTTGTTTGGTTGCGGTGAGAAAATGGGAGGAAAAATATACAAGAGAAAGAAAATAAAGAGAAAAAGAAAGGTGAAAAATAGAGTAGATTTTATATGTTGTTTGGTTTGAGAGGGAAAAAAAAGAGAAGAGAAAGAAGTATTTTCTTCTCTATCTTCCTTGTTCGATTGTAAAAAATTAGAGAGGACAGAAATAATGTTTATTTTAAAAGATATAAATATCATTATTAAAGAAATTATTAGTAAATTATTATATGAGATATTAATGTCCGTTTCATAGTCAAATTTTATTTTCTCTCATCTTTTTGAATTCTTATGTTTGGAGATAAAGAAAAATAAAGTGGGGCTCTCCATTTTTTTCAATTCTCTCCTCTTTCTCCCCTAAACCAAACGAGAGAAAATTACAATTTCTATCCAAATTCTTTCTTCCCTATTTCTCTACAACCAAACACAATGAGATTATGGTAAAAAGTCGTACGTTCAAATTGAATTTGGATTAATAAATTTCAATTTTTGAGCAATAACTAATAATTTTTTTTACATATTTTGCCGACAAATTATCTTGATTATTCAAATACGTACAAATTTAGAATAACTTAAAGAAATTGAAAAAAAAATTATAATGCAAAAAATTAAAGGTTTTTTATTTCAATAAAAGGATTTCTACATATGAACTCCCCATAAGCTATTACCTCTGAAAGTAAAGCAAAACGAGGTTATGAATAGCTTGTTTAATTTTTCTCAAACGCGCATATACAAACTTATATAATCTGTTTATAAGTATGTGTAAACCTGATTTTCTTTGTTGTGGACCGTTTTCGACCTAAACCAACTAATTACCAAATAAAACATTAGTTTTTAAAACTAGATAGCATTTTGGTGAGAAAGTAAGATACTTACTAATTTAAAAATATAAACTATTTTAAATAAGATCCAGTGTTTTAAAGGGAAAAGATGTGGAAATATCCTTTATGTTTACACCTAAGACAAAATATGCTGTGATGTACGTTGTGGTGCACAAAAATGCCCAAGTTGGAAAAATAGGGCAAATATATCCAGATTTTAACACCTTTCCAGCGTCGTTACTCTTTAGTTTCTAACTCTAGGCCACCTTTGTTCTTCTTCACCCCTCTTCGATTTTTCCTCCGGATGCAATTGAAAATCCTACTCTTCTATCACTACCCTCTTCTTTGATTCTTCTTCGCCCCTCTTCAACTTTTCCTCCACTTGATGCACTTGAAAATCCTATACTTAGGGGTGTTTGCAAATGCTTGCTTTTGTTTAAAGTTGAATATATTGCTTTTAAGTAAAAGTAGGAGGTTTTTGGTATGAATAATAAAAGTTAGATATATTTGGTAGTTACGCAAATTATGGTACTTTAAGCACCAAAAGCATCTCAATAGATGCTTAAAAAAACTGCTTAATTAAGCGATTTAGTTGCTTAAATTATGTTAATTTATTTGTGTGGAAGGGTTTAAATAAATTCATTACGCTAATTAGGAAAAGTCTTGCTTACTTTTTATCGATAGTACTTATTTATCTTTCGTGCTTGCGCTTGCATTTTCATCTTTGCATGCAAACTACGATATTAATTGGAATTTTGGGATAATTAATTAGATGCAGTATTAATTAGAGCATAACAAATTATGATAACTACTGGAGTAGATTTATTAGATACAACTGATTTTAAAATACAACAACTGAATTTTTGGGATTATTAATTGGAACATATCTATGCATGATACGATGTAACGATATTAGAATATAACTATTAAATAACTACGGGGTAACGGGAGTATATATTTGATTCAATTGATTTTATTTTACTTATCTGTTTAGGATTAGGATATAACTCAAATTCTCATAACACGTTAGTTTAAACCTCTCGTTCCCGTCTCGATCATATAAATATTATAATCTTCATTATATAATGAAATTCCCGTTTCCCCTAGTCACCGTGATTTTCCTCTTCTTCCTCGTTTCCTTTGATCCAAATCCAGTTTTCGGTGAAATTCTTCCCAAAATTTTCATCACTTCCGGTTTCATCGACCCCAACGGTTCGAGGTGGGAAGCTTTGAAGACCCTCCATGGCTGCCGGAAAGGAGACAAAACTGAAGGCTTACACAAACTCAAGAAGTATTTCCATCACTTGGGCTATCTCAACACTTCCTACAACGACTTCTCCGACGAGTTTGACGACCACCTCGAATCCGCCGTCAAGACCTACCAGCTCAACTTCAACCTCAACCAAACCGGCGTGCTCGACGCCGCCACGCTCAACCACATCGCGCTGCCGCGTTGGGGCAACGCTGACATCGTCAACGCCACCTCCACCATGCGTTTCGGAAAATTCAGCCCTAACTCAATCCACACGGTGGGGCGCTACTCGTTCTTCCAAAACAAACTGCGCTGGCCGCCTGAGAAGAGTCGACTCACTTACGCGTTCCAGCCGGCTAACCATCTCCGCGATGAAGTGAAAGGCGCGATCGCACGCGCGTTCGAGAAGTGGTCGGAGGTGACGCCACTGACGTTCGTGGAGGAGGAGGCGTCGTACAACCAAGCGGATCTCAAGATCGGATTCTACAAAGGCGACCACGACGACAGTTCGTCGTTCGACGGCGCACAGGGGACGTTGGCGCACGCGCTCGGGCCGCCAATTGGCATAATGCATTTTGACGGTGACAAGAAATGGGTGATCGACGGTGGCTTTAATTTTATCGACCGTTGGGTTAGGTTGGGACGAATGGATCTGGAGTCGGTTGCAGTTCACGAAATTGGGCATTTACTCGGGTTGGGTCATAGTTGTTGGATTACAAGCTGCTATTACAAAGTAAACTGGTAAGTCGGAAAAAGAAACAAACAAAAAATGTCTAAAAGAAAACTTCGTCGAGTCGAGGAAGACCTCTATCCGCAAGATGAAATACGCACCGGTAGTGCTCTCGGTTTACGGCGTATCATCCCCAAAGATAAAACGACGACATCTCGAGGATTGCAGTACCGCAAGATCTTCGAGCTCCGGCGAACTAGACGGAAGGCGAGGACTTGAGCTAGATGAACTAACTAATATGAAATGTATGAAGATACTTATGTTGGTGTTGTTGTTGTATAAAATGAACTCTACATGCTCCTATTTATAGGTGCAAATCCACTCATGAAAGGTCCATGAATTAATGAAGACATTCAAAACACCATAGGTTACTAATCATTAGGGAGCCAAAGAGTGTTAACAACTTAGAATTTGAAACACTTCAAATTCACGTAAACATACATATATATATATATATATATATATATTATCTAATATCAAAAAATGATATAGATAAGGTCCGAATTCGTTCAAGCCTATTAAGTCGGCCCGACGACCAAATCCCAACGATTAACACTTTAACTCCCACTTCTCGTGCACCTATTTCTCACTCACCGAAAATCGGAATCGAGAAATTAAGCATACTATAATTATCTACTCGAAACGTAGATCGACGTCATATATCTCAATTCATAAATCGGATATGTATCGAGGCACGAAAATGCGATTAAATGGGTTGAGTATACATATATACTATTACCATTTTTCCAAACCTATTACTGATTTTTCCAAACCTATTACAGGTTTTTCCAAACCTATTACCGATGGCTCGAGAAGATGATTAAACAAACCTATTACCGATTTTTCCAACAATCCCCCACATGAGTGGAAATAGCCTAAATGCATGCATGCAGACACACAACTCAGTCCTCAAGAGACAATAAAGCATCAGGGTAGGTGGCTTGTGACCTTGAACCTTCCTTAGTCAGTGCTATCGAGCATACCGGCGGATTAGTGGACACCTGGCCTTGAACTATTCCTCCATGGTGTATACTAAGACAATAGCACTAACGCTATAGAGTCTCAACCTCGTCCGTTCTCACGTTTGTGTCCTTTACAGGCCATGGACAACCTCTTTGGATTCATAAGTGTTACATAAAAGCGGCCCTCACTTCTCACTTACATAGGTGATTCTTACTCGAGTATCCTGTCATACTCCACCTTCTCAAGGCATCCAAGAATCATTAAAAGTCAAAGACTTAACCTCGCCACTTGACAGGTCACCAACACTCTTGAGCTCTTATAGGGAATAGACTATTTGAGTGTGGTATCAACAGACTCATATAGCTTAGCTTTCCCATTGAACCAAGTTCATGGGATCTCCAATCTACAAGGTTGGGTATCCACTATAATCGTCTTTAATTTGTGGATTTAACTCCCATTCCCTCTACGACCTTATACATTTGATCTCGATTCAAACTCTTTGTAAGCGGATCCGCTAGGTTATCTATAGACTTAACATAGTCTACAGAGATAACCCCACTCGTGATCAAATGTCTTACGGTATTATGTCGACAACGAATATGTCTCGACTTACCATTATACAACCCACTCTTGGCCCTACCAATAGCCGCTAGGCTATCACAGTGAATCATCACAGGTGGCACGGGTTTCATCCAACATGGAATATCTTCAAGAAAATTACATTGCCATTCGGCCTCCTCACCGGCCTTATCTAAAGCAATAAATTCAGATTCCATGGTGGATCGGGCTATGCACGTCTATTTCGTGGATCTCCACGACACAGCTCCCCCCTATAGTGAACACATAACCACTAGTAGACAACGACTCTTTAGTGTCGGATATCCAATTTGCATCACAGTACCCTTCAAGTACTAGGGGATGTCCCGAGTAAAGCAACCCAAAGTTAAGAGTGTATTTCAAATACCTCAGAACTCTTACAAGAGATTTCCAATGCTCTCTACTAGGATTACTAGTATAGCGACTCAGTTTGTTCACCGGACAAGCTAGATCAGGCCTCGTACAATACGTGATGTACATAAGAGAACCAATGACTATAGCATAATCCTCTTGAGCAACAGGATCACCCCTATTCTTGCTCAAGTGAACATTAACTTCTAGAGGAGTCTTTGCCGGCGCACCATCAAAGGCATTAAACCTCTTAAGTACTTTCTCAATATAATGAGATTGAGACAAAACAATCCCTTTGGGAGTTCTTTGAATCTTCACTCCAAGAATAACATCAGCAACTCCCATGTCTTCCATATCGAAAGTTCTCTTAAGCATACGCTTGGTGTCATTTATGACTTGAAGGTTTTGTCCTATAATTAATATGTCGTCTACATACAGACAAACGATTACAAAACCGTTCTTTGTATTCTTTATGTAAACACACTTGTCACATTCATTAATCTTAAAACCATTCGACAACATAGCCTCGTCGAATTTCAAGTGCCATTGTAATGGTGCTTGTTTCAACCCATATAGGGATTTCACCAACTTACATACCTTTCGCTCTTGGCCAGGTACTACAAACCCTTCAGGTTGTTCCATATAAATTTCTTCTTCCAAATCTCCATTTAGAAAGGCTGTTTTCACGTCCATTTGGTGAATCTCAAGATTGTGCAAAGCAGCAATCGCGAGAAGCACACGGATAGACGTAATTCTCGTTACAGGCGAATAAGTATCGAAGAAATCATATCCTTCAATTTGCTTAAAACCTTCAACCACTAAACGAGCTTTATATTTGTCAATTGACCCATCTGCCTTATACTTTCTTCTTATGATCCATTTACATCCTAAGGGCTTGCAACCTTCATGTAAGTCTGCTAAGACCCAAGTGTGATTCTGCATGATGGAATCAATTTCACTTTGGACGGCTTCTTGCCAAAGTGGGCCATCGGGTCTAGAAAGAGCTTCTTTTATAGACCGCGGTTCTTCATCCAAAAGAAAGATAACATAATCAGGACCAAAGTCCTTAGCAACTCTTGCTCTAGTGCTACGTCTTGGTTCTAAAGTTTCAAGATCGGCAGCTTGCCTTTTACGCGTAGCGGGTTCTACCCCCACATTTCTAGAACTACTAGCAACTTCTCTTGCTTGACCACTCGAGCTCGATTCAACTTTATCATCCTTTTTACATGGATAGATATGTTCAAAGAATATAGCATTCCTTGACTCAATAGTAGTTCCAGCATTCATATCGGGCACAACCGACTTATGAATGACAAATCGATATGCACTACTATTCAGTGCATATCCTATAAAGATACAATCGACGGTCTTAGGTCCGATTGTAACTTGCTTAGGCAAAGGCACTTTTACCTTAGCTAAACACCCCCACACTTTGAGGTATTTATAGGAAGGTTTCCTTCCTTTCCACAACTCATAAGGAGTAACATCTCTACCTTTTAGAGGTATTTTGTTCAATAAGTAGTTAGCCGTCAAAATGGCTTCCCCCCACATGTTCTGGGGCAGTCCAGAACTTATCAACAAAGCGTTCATCATCTCCTTTAGAGTTCGGTTCTTCCTTTCAGCCACACCATTTGATTGAGGCGAGTAGGGGGCAGTGGTTTGATGAATAATACCACTTGTCTTACACAACTCTTCAAAAGGAGCTACATACTCTCCACCTCTATCACTTCGTACCATTTTGATTTTACAATCAAGTTGGTTTTCGACTTCTGCTTTGAAGTTAGTAAAAACTTCAATCGCCTCATCTTTACTCCTTAAAAGATAAAGAGTACAATACTTAGTGCAGTCATCAATAAAAGTAGTAAAATACCTTTTCCCACCTCTAGTCACATACGTCAGTGTGAATGAGTTCTAGAGGTTTTGCGTTCCTTTCTACAAAATGAAATGACAGCTTAGCCAAGTTTGCTTCAACACAAACTTCACACTTGGTTTTGTTAAACTCATTTACTATAAGTAGATCGAGATTAACTAATCTTTTTATCGCATTTAGATTAACATGTCCTAATCTAGAATGCCATAAATCGGAACACTCAATCAAGTAGGAGGAAGTAGCTTCGTTCTCATTATTCTTGCCCTCAAGGGGCTCCTGGCGAATTACCATTACAGATAATTTGAAAAGGCCCTCAGATAGGTAACCTTTTCCTAGGAACATACCAAATTTTAACAAGATAAATTTGTCAGACTAAAAAACTAGTCTAAAACCTCTCTTGACTAGTACAGAGCCGGACACAAGATTTTTCCGGATGTCGGGGACATGCAGCACCTCTCCAAGAGTAAGGTTCTTTCCGGAGCTCAACCTTCACAGTACCATAGCCAACTACCTCAGAAGAAGCTTGATTTCCCATATTAAGCTTCCTCCCTTGGCAACTCTTGTACTTGGGGAAGCGGCTTCGATCACCACAAACATGTGCCGTGGCAGCGGTATCAATATACCACTTCCCCTCATTCTCCACGACATTAGTTTCTTCGGTGACAACAGCCGCAAGGTCGGCTTCTGTCATCTCCAACATGTTGGCTTGACGAGCCCTCTTCTTCTTCGGCTTTCGGCAGTCCTTCGACATGTGGCCGGACTTGCCACAGTTGTAGCAATCCCCTTCAAACTTTCGGGATTGAGCCTTGCCCTTCCCTTTGGGGTTGATGTTTGGATGCCCTCTCTTGACATTATTGGAGTTTCCACCTTTATCAGCAAGGTTGACCCTTGGTTCCACGGGTGCATTCCCATCTTGAGTCCTCATATCGGTCTCTATGCGGAGCTTGACAACAAGGTCTTCAAGCGTCATTTCCTTTCATTTGTGCTTCAAATAGCTTTTGAAGTCCTTCTAGCTCGGGGGAAGCTTCTCAATTACGGTTGCCACGATAAAAGTATCTGGTAAAAGCATACCTTCGGCGTGGACGTCATAGACAATGAGTTGGAACTCTTGCACTTGCTCCATGACCGGTCGAGAGTCCACCATTTTGTAGTCCAAAAACTTGGCAACTACAAACTTCTTGGTTCCTGCATCATCGGCACAATATTTTCCTTCAAGTGCCTCCCAAATTTCCTTGGAGGTCTTTACATTTGCATACACACTATATAGACTATCATCTAGTCCACTAAGCAGGAAATTTTTACAAAAATAATCTGAAGTAAGCCAATTTTCGTAGGCTATGCGGACTTCAGCATTCTCCTCGCTGTCAGTTGGAGGGGCGGGTGCATTCTCCAACAGCACGGTTGTAAACCCTAATGTTGTCAAGTAGAACAACATCTTTTGTTGCCATCTTTTGAAGTCGGCTCCACCAAACTTTGCCGGCTTCTCAGCAGCGGGCAGCACTCTAGACGAGTGCATAGGTGCCGTCAGGGTCGAGTTCGAACCCCCCACCACACTATGGTGGTTCATACTCCCAAAAGGGACATTGTTCTGCAAAGCAGAAGACATCGCAGTAAAGTTAAATGCCGAGTTAGTGGCACTAGCACGGTTAAGTACGATCCTTGCATCGGTGGCGGCGAACATGGCAGCAAGGGTTGGATTAGCAAAAGTCAGGGTCACAACTTGGACAGACACCGGCGGGACCACATTATCGGAGGTGGCTACAACGTCAGAGACGGCGGGGTAAGTGGTGGCGGAAGCGGCGGCGGCGGCGGAGATGGCAGCAGATGATGAAGACATGTTTGCAGATACTCGAAGCAGCTTAGGTACAAATATGTCGTCTTGCGATTGTTGGATTAAAGCTGCTATTACAAAGTAAACCGGTAAGTCGGAAAAAGAAACAAACAAAAAATGTCTAAAAGAAAACTTCATCGAGTCGAGGAAGGCCTCTATCCGCAAGACGAAATACGCCCCGGTAGTGCTCTCGGCTTACGGCATATCGTCCCCAAAGATAAAACGATGACGTCTCAAGGATTGTAGCACCGCAAGATCTTCGAGCTCCGGCGAACTAGACGGAAGGCGATGACTTGAGCTAGATGAACTAACTAATATGAAATGTATGAAGATGCTTATGTTGGTGTTGTTGTTGTATAAAATGAACTCTACATGCTCCTATTTATAGGTGCAAATCCACTCATGAAAGGTCCATGAATTAATGAAGACATTCAAAACACCATAGGTTACTAATCATTAGGGAGCCAAAGAGTGTTAACAACTTAGAATTTGAAACACTTCAAATTCACGTAAACATACATATATATATATATATATATACATTATATATTAAATATATATATATATATATATATTATCTAATATCAAAAAATGATATAGATAAGGTCCGAATTCGTTCAAGCCTATTAAGTCGGCCCGACGACCAAATCCCAACGATTAACACTTTAACTCCCATTTCTCGTGCACCAATTTCGTGCACCTATTTCTCATTCTCCGAAAATCGGAATCGAGAAATTAAGCACACTATAATTATCTACTCGAAACGTAGATCGACGTCATATATCTCAATTCATAAATCGGATATGTATCGAGGCACAAAAATGCGATTAAACGGGCTGAGTATACATATATACTATTATCGTTTTTCCTAACCTATTACAGGTTTTTCCAAACCTATTACCGATGGCTCGAGAACATGATTAAACAAACCTATTACCGATTTTTCCAACAATAGTTCGGATGAGGATGCAGTTATGTACCCGACTCTTGGGATGAATGTCCGGAAAGTGGAGTTGGATAATGACGATATTGTGGGTATCCAAGTACTGTACGGGTCTAACCCGGACATTGGACCGGCTCCGAACAGGGTTCCAACTATTGCTGACGATATTTGGAGGCGTCGAGTTTTGTTTACTATCGCTAAAGTTGTCCTTACGGAAGATTAGGAGTTCGTGGTAAAAAAAATCATGAGATCGAAGTGAACTTGAATTATACTATTTGGGCCCTACTAGGATCGTGAATTGTAGAATCGTTAAATTTTAAGTAAATTAACTTTAACAGATAAAAACTTAGGATATAATTTCCATAAACAACATCTAAAAAGTCATCAAGTCTCTAAAAAACACAAAACTTCAATCAACGAATAAGCTATTTCATTCGGTGTTGGTCATATCAATAAATAATTAAATATAGAATTAGCATATGCATTGTGTAGTTTATGTCTTGAACAAGCATCCTACCAATGATAAAACCTGTAAACTGTAAAGAGACTCCATATCAAATTTGATAAGAGAAGAAACCAGACATCTTTCATTTTTTAGTATAACTTATGTCTATAAAAACACACTTTTTAGCCTTATCATCATCTAGTTTTTTTTCGAAAATTATTTTTAGAAATCAAACAAAATTTTGAATCTTGAAATATATAAGAAAAATTTAACAGCAAGGAATTACTTCGAGAAGTAAAAAATTTCGAATTTTGAGACAGATAAAGAAACTAATTAAAATTACATATGGTCCATACATTAAGAAACATATCCTTTCTTCATCAATCGAAGCTCTTCGAGAGATGAAGTCGTCAAGTCACAATTGATTGGGAACTCGAATCAATTGATTGGGCTTTTTTGAAGGGGCATTTAGTCTACTTGGAGTCATTTACGGCTTTTTGGGAAAAACAATAAATATATTTTTATTTAAAAAAAAATTCTGATCTTGTAGACTCGTGTTGACTCGCACGATCCCACGAGTCTACGTGTTGACTCGTGATCCCACCCGATCCTATCACACAACGATCCTACACCGATTCGGCTCGTTTGAGCCTCGCGACTCGTAAACTCGGACGAGTCTACGTGTTGACTCGCGAGTTTGACAACATTGTATATAACTCCATTATTGAGTAATATATATATTTTTTATTTTCTTAACAAATCATGTTGATCATACAATTACAAAACACGCCATTGAAAACATAAATTTATGTAGTAAAAATTTGAATGAGTCAACACATCGTGTTAGAAAATATATTCGTAATCTGCCGAACACAAAAACACGTGAAATGGAAATGGAAATTACAACTTGAACATTAAACCAAAATATAATCAAATGCAAAGCCGAGTAGAGGAAAACTCTCTATCCGCAAGAGACAAACGCCTCGGTAGTGCTCTCGGTTTAGGCGTGGTCTCCCCAAAGATAAAACGACTTTCATCTTGTTATAGGCAACACCGCAATATAACAAGCTCCGGCGAACTAGACGAATGGCGAGGACAAAGCTTTGAACTTAGAACTAATGCTAGATGATGAGATGAATAATTCTTGTAGTGTGTGTAAAATGTCATGCTACCTACAACTATTTATAGGGACTACACCACATTGGAGGATTAATACCATTCAACACCATGATCAATGCCATTCAACACCATTATCATGGACATGGCGGTTACACAATCATGGCCATCAATGGAGAGTTTGAGTTCCTTTCAAATTCAAAACATATATTATCTCCACTACTTTGTGCACTAAACTTCGAGAAACTATTTCTCACTCACCGAAAATCGGAATTGAGAAACTCCTCTATACTTCATTTAAATGCAGATTTTCCAACAATCCCCCACATGAGTGGAAATAGCCTAAATGCATGCATGCATACACTAAACTCAGTCCTCAAGAGACAATAAAGCATCAGGGTAGGTGGCTTATGACCTCGAACCATCCTTAGTTAGTGTTATCGAGTATATCGGCGTACTAGTGAACACAATGTTTTGAACTATTCCTCCAAGGTGTATACCAAGACAATAACACTAACACTATAAAGTCTCAATCTCGTCCGTTCTCACGTTTGTGTCCATTTCTAGCCATGGACAACCTCTTTGGATGCATAAGTATCGAATAGAAGCGGCCCTCACTTTTAACTTACATAGGTGATTCTTACACGAGTATCCTGCCATAATCCACCTCCTCGAGGTATCCAAGAATCATTAAAAGTCTATGACTTAACCTCACCACATAACAGGTCAGCAACACTCTACTACTCTTTTTATGGAAGAATTTTGTTGAGTGTTGTTACACAAATAAACTCTTATAGCTTAGTTTTCCCATTGAACCAAGTTCATGGGATCTCGACTCTACAAGGTTGGGTTACTACTATAATTGTCTTAAGTTGTGGATTTTACTCCCATTCCCTCTAGCAGTTTATACATTTGATCTCGATGCAAACTCTTAGTAAGCGGATCCGTTAGGTTATCTGCCGACCTAACATAGTCAACAGAAATAACCCCACTCGTGATCAAGTATCTTACAATATTATGTCGTCGACGTATGTGTCAAGACTTACCATTGTATAACCCACTTTTCGCCCATCCAACAGTAGCTTGGCTATCGCAGTGAATCATTACCGGCGGTACGAGTTTGGTCCAACATGGAATATCTTCCAAAAACTTACGGAGCCACTCGGCTTCCTCACCAGCCTTATCAAAGGCGATAAATTATGATTCCATGGTGGATCGGGCTATACACGATTGTTTCGTGGACCTCTACGACACAGCTCCACCCCCTATAGTAAACACATAACCATTCGTCGACAACGAGTCCTGTGTATATGATATCCAATTTGCATCACAAGTAGCCTTCAAGTACCGGGGGTATCTAGAGTAGTGTAGCCCAAAGTTTAAGTGTACTTCAAGTACCTCAAAACCCTAATCAAAGCTCTCCAATGCTCCCTACTTGGATTACTCGTATAACGACTCAACTTATTTACAGGACAAGCTAGATCAAGCCTTGTACAGTTCGTGATGTACATTAAACAACCTATAATCCTAGCATAATCCTCTTGAGCAACGAGATCGCTAATATTCTTGCTTAAGTGAACATTAAGTTCTAAAGGAGTCTTGGCCGACAGACCATCATACATATTGAACTTCTTAAGCACGTTCTCAATATAATGAGATTGTGATAGAACAATTCCCTCAGGAGTTCTTTGGATTTTCACTCCAAGAATAACGTCAGCCACCCCCATGTCCTTCATGTCGAAATTTCTTTTTAACATACGCTTGGTTTCATTAATCACTTGACAGTTACGTCCCATAATTAGCATATCATCAACATAAAGACATACAATAACAAAATTGTTATTTATATTTTTGATGTAAACACACTTATCACATTCGTTTATCTTGAATCCATTTGAATTTCATCAAACTTCAAATGTCATTGTAAAGGGGCTTGTTTTAATCCATATAAGGACTTAACCAGCTTGCATACCTTCCTCTCTTGGCCAGGTACAACAAACTCTTCAGGCTGTTCCATATAGGTTTCCTCTTCTAAATCTCCATTTAGAAAGACAGTTTTCACATCCATTTGGTGAATTTCAAGATTGTGCAGAGCAGCAATCGAAAGTAGCACGCGGATCGAAGTTATTCTCGTGACAGGTGAATAGGTATCGAAAAAATTGTACCATTCCCTTTGCTTAAAACCCTTTACAACTAACCGGGCCTTATATTTCTCTATTGATCCATCAGCCTTATACTTTATTTTTAGGATCCATTTACATTCTAAGGGTTTACAACCTTCTGACAAATCTGCTAATATCCACGTGTGATTTTGCATAATGGAATCAATCTCACTCTGGACAGCTTCTTTCCAAAGTGGTCCATCGGGTCTAGTAAGAGCCTTATTAACAGACATCGGTTCCTCATCTAAGAGGAACACCACATAGTCCGGACCAAAGTCCTTAGCAATTCTTGCTCTCGTGCTAAATCTCCATTTAGCAATTCTTGCTCTCGTGAAGTTTGATGAAATTTGAATTTCATCAAACTTCAAATGTCATTGTAAAGGGGCTTGTTTTAGTTCATATAAGGACTTAACCAACTTGCATACCTTCCTCTCTTGGCCAGGTACAACAAACTCTTCAAGCTGTTCCATATAGATTTTCTCTTCTAAATCTTCATTTAGAAAGACAGTTTTCACATCCATTTGGTGAATTTCAAGATTGTGCAGAGCAGCAATCGAAAGCAGCACACGGATCGAAGTTATTCTCGTGACAGGTGAATAAGTATCGAAAAAATCGTATCCTTCCCTTTGCTTAAAACCCTTTACAACTAATCGGGCCTTATATTCATCTATTGATCCATCAGCCTTATACTTTCTTTTTAGGATCCATTTACATCCTAAGGGTTTACAACCTTCTGACAAATTTGCTAATATCTACGTGTGATTTTGCATAATGGAATCAATCTCACTTTGGACAGCTTCTTTCCATAGTGGTCCATCGGGTCTAGTAAGAGCCTTATTAACAGACCTCGGTTCCTCATCTAAGAGGAACACCACATACTCCGGACCAAAGTCCTTAGCAATTCTTGCTCTCGTGCTACGTCTTGGTTCAAAAGCTTCTAGGTCAGAACCAGGTCATTTTCGTGAAACTGGTTCAACCCTTCTAAGCTTAGAACTAGTAGCTCCATCTGTAGTTCTAGTATTAGAGCTAGATTCAACCTTATCCTTACATGGATAAACATTCTCAAACAAAATAACATTCCTTGATTCAATAGTTTTTCCCACATTCATATCAGGAACTTCCGACTTATGAATAATAAACCTATAGGCACTACTATTCAAAGCATATCTGATAAAGATACAATCGACAGTCTTAGGTCCGATTGTAACTTGCTTAGGTAGAGGCACTTCTACCTTAGCCAAACACCCCCACACTTTAAGGTATTTGTGGGAAGGTTTCCTTCCTTTCCACATCTCGTAAGGAGTTATAGCCTTACCTTTAAGGGGAATCTTGTTCAGTAAGTAGTTAGCCGTTAAAACAGCTTCCCCCACATGTTCTGGGGTAACCCCGAACTAATTAACAAGGCATTCATCATCTCCTCAAGTGTTCGATTTTTCCTTTCAGCAACGCCGTTAGATTATGGCGAATAAGGGGCAGTGGTTTGATGAATAATACCACTTGATTTACACAACTCTTCAAATGGGGCTACATATTCTCCCCCTCTATCACTTCGAACATTTTTAATCCGACAATCTAGTTGATTTTCGGCTTCCGCTTTGAAACTTTTAAAAGCTTCAATTGCCTTGTCTATACTTCTTAGAAGATAAAGGCAACAATAATGTGTGCAATCGTCAATAAACGTGATGAATGTTTGCACAAATTTCAAATCACACACATCTGTGTGAATAAGTTCAAGAGGCTTAGTGCTCCTTTTTACCGAATGAAATGTCGGTTTAACCATTTTTGCTTCTACACATACTTCACATCTTTTATTTTCATTAAATTACCCTTAGTAAATCGAGATTAGCTAGACGTTTTATTGCATTTAGATTCACATGTCCTAATCTACAATGCCATAAATTGGAGCACTCGGTCAAGTAAGAAGAAGTAGAAGCATTATTATTATTTTCTTCATTCTTAGGCACGTGGCGAAGTGCCGCTACATTGAGCTTAAAAAGCTCATCGGTAAGATACCCCTTACCAAGGAATACACCAAACTTAGATAAGATAAACTTATCAGCTTCAAACACTAGTCTAAAACCACGTTTAACTAGTACGGAACCCGACACAAGGTTCTTTCGGATATCCGGAACATGAAGCACTTCACTCAAAATCAG
Source organism: Lavandula angustifolia (assembly GCA_028984105.1). Lineage (NCBI taxonomy): Eukaryota > Viridiplantae > Streptophyta > Magnoliopsida > Lamiales > Lamiaceae > Lavandula > Lavandula angustifolia. The sequence goes on along the minus strand of CM054821.1, from coordinate 22,262,787 downwards.
TTCTTTACCGGAAGTCATCCTCAGCACGACAGTTCCAACTCCAACCACGTCGGAAGATGCTTGGTTCCCCATGTTCAGCTTCCTCCCTTGACAGGGACAATATTTCTTGAAGCGACTTCTATCACCACACACATGTGCAGTTGCAGCAGTGTCGATGACCCAAAGGCAATATTTGCCTCTTCCGTAATCACAGCCGATAGGTCCTCTAAAGTGAGATCATTTTCCATCAAGTTGGCTTGTCTCGCCTTCTTCTTCTTGGGCTTTCGGCAGTCCTTGGACATGTGACATGCTTTGCCACAATTGTAGCAATCTCCGTCAAACCTTCTAGTTTGACCTTTACTTTTTGCATGGTCTTTACCGTTGGAACGCCCTCGCTTGTTAGAGTCACCACCTTTCTCCAACAAGTTAACCTTTGGGTCCATCGGGGCTTTGGACTTTACGTCTTGAACTCGGACATCAGCCTCAATGCGAAGCTTTACAGTCAAGTTTTCAAGCGACATCTCCTTTCGCTTGTGCTTGAGGTTGCTTTTGAAGTCCTTCCAACTTGGAGGGAGCTTCTCGATCATAGCTGCCATAATAAATGCATCGGGCAATAGCATCCCTTCAGCATGAACCTCGTGTATAATTAGTTGAAATTCTTGCACTTGGTCCATGATGGGTCGGGAATCCACCATCTTATAGTCCAGAAATCAAGCTACAATAAACTTCTTTGTACATGCATCGTCAGTACAATATTTCTTGTCTAGTGCCTCCCATATTTCTTTAGAGGTCTTCATGTTTGCATATACACTATACAAGCTATCCACTAGATCACTTAACAAAAAGTTTTTACACAAATAGTCGAAAGTACGCCAATTTTCGTAGGCAATGTAGACTAGCATGTTCTCCTCATTTGCACTTGGAGGTGCGGGACCATCTTCCTTGAGGATGTATCCAAACTCTAATGTTGTTAAGTAAAACAAAATCTTTTGTTGCCAACGTTTGAAGTCGGCTCCACCAAATCGTGGTGGCTTTTCGGCGGCGGGCAATGCTCTTGAAGAGTTCAATGGTACCAGCAAAGTTGGGGTCGAGCCCCCCACCCCTCCAAGGTGGTTCAACGTCCCAAAAGGGATAAACGGAGTCACCGAAGACGACATGATAGCATGAGTTGCATCACGTAAATTGTACACAATCCGATCATTAGTAGCGGATGACATGGCGACCAAAGTGGAGATGACGACCATGTTGGATGATGACAAAGTAACACTTATTGTTGAAGATGCTATGAACGAAAATAGAGGTGGTCCACCAAATCCGATAGTAGAGATGCCGATGGAAATTGCCGCGGGGAAAGGGACTCCGGTGGAGGAGACGACCGCGGATGAGGTGGAGGTTGCGGCCGAAGAGACGGCGACGGTGGTGGATGATTTAGCGGATGAAGACGCCATTTCCAAGGTAAGTTAATTTTCGGTTTTTGTTTCTGGCAACAAGGTCGCGGTTTGTCTCTTGCGATTGTTACAAAATATATTCGTAATATGCCGAACACAAAAACACGTAAAATGGAAATGGAAATTATAACTTGAACATTAAACCAAAATATAACCAAATGCAAAGCCGAGTCGATGAAAGCTCTCTATCCGCAAGAGACAAACGCCCCGGTAGTGCTCTCGGTTTAGGCGTTGTCTCCCCAAAGATAAAATGGCTTTCAACTTGTGATAGGCAACACCGCAATATAACAAGCTCCGGCGAACTAGACGAATGGCGAGGACAAAGCTTTGAACTTAGAACTAATGCTAGATGATGAGATGAATAATTCTTGTAGTGTGTGTAAAATGTCATGCTACCTACAACTATTTATAGGGACTACACCACCTTGGAGGATTAATACCATTCAACACTATGATCAATGTCATTCAACACCATGATCATGGACATGGCGGTTACACAATCATGACCACCAATGGAGAGTTTGAATTCCTTTCAAATTCAAAACATATATTATCTCCACCACTTTGTGCACCAAACTTCGAGAAGCTATTTCTCACTCACCGAAAATCAGAATTGAGAAACTCCTCTATACTGCATTTAAATGCACATTTCCCAACACATCGATCAAAGGTTAGTGGATTACATGCATAAGCTAGCCCTAAAAAAATTATTAAAATAAATTAAAATTTTTATTTTTAAGAATTAACTGTTTATGGAGCCAAAGTTGTTCATATTCATGAATTTCACTGGACTATTAAATGTTAATAGTTTAATACTAAAAATTCTTTTTAAAAATATAAGATCTATTATCTTAAAGAAATTATAAACTTTATTTACAATTATTATATGTAGCTGGAATAGCTCAGTTGGTTAGAGCGTGTGAATGTTAACCACAAGGTCGGAGATTAAAACCCTCCTTCTAGCGTTTACTTTTAATTTTAGAAATTTAATGTTGAGCTTTTAATTTTAATCTTGGAAATTTAATGTTGTTTGAAATTTTAATTTAATAATTGACTCCTTCAGAAAATGAAGTGGTGCCAAGACCCATTAGTTAGTTGATCCTTCTTTTATAAAAAAACAAATTTTTTTAAATAAAAAAAGGGTGATTATGTACTAGATGCTCCAAAATATTACTCCTCTATCCCACTCATTGTGTCATGTTACTTTTAATTTTGGAAATTTAATGTTGAGCTTTTAATTTTAATCTTGGAAATTTAATGTTGTTTGCAATTTTAATTTAATAATTAACTCCTCCAGAAAATGAAGTGGGTCAGGCTCATTAGTTAGTTGATCCTTCTTTTATAAAAAGCAATTTTTTTTAAATAAAAAAGGGTGATTATGTACTAGATGCTCCAAAATATTACCCCTCTGTCCCACTCATTGTGTCATGTTGAAATCCGACATGGAGTTTAAGAAAGTGGGTATTGTGTTGTTAATTAGTGTGACCCACAATATAATTCATTTTTGTAATAGTGAGACTCCAACTAAATATAATTAAATGCAGGGATCTATAACAAAAAATATCTACATTTTTTTTTACAATTTATCGACAAAAGTAAATACTTGATTTTAAAATTTTGTTGATTTTTTTTATGTTGTGAATCTACTGAATTTTTTGGAGGCAAAATATTTCACACATCGAAAATGTGAACTGCTCCTCCATAATTTAAGTTTCCTCCAAGTTCTTTACACCAAATCCAAATGAAAGGCAAAGTTGAAATTTCAAAATTTTCACCTTCACTCATCTACATATAGGTTCATTACAAAGATTCATTACAAAATCTGCACTAAATTCACTTCCTAAAATAGGTAAGATGAGAGTTATGCGTAGCAAAAACTTATCTACTGACGAGAGGAATGTCATTGTCCAATTTCTTCCACGAAACTTCAAAGCGGGAAACTGTTGAAAGGGAAGATAACCGAAGCAGCTGCCCTCTACGCAGTCTCGTCACGAACCGTCAACCGTCTTTGGGCTGAAGTGAAAAAATAACAAGAACAAGGGCAAGTTATCCAGCTTAAAAGCGGTAAAGTTGATAGATTAAGCAAAACTCGAATTCACGTCGACTTGGAGTTCATTCAAAGCTTGGAATTGCATAAAAGAAGCACAATAAGAAAGCTTGTAGATTTAAGTAGCAGTAGTGGCCAAGTCATTTGTAGATTTAGATAGCAGTATTGGCTAAATCTTTTGGTAGATTTACAAATCTTTTCTAAAGGTGTTTATTATATGAACCCAAAACTATATGCAATATATGCAGTAAATGCAGGAAACTAGGCAGCAGGCTAACTATTAACAAAGCATGCAACTTTAAAATAAAAAAAAGCAGAAAGTAGGCAGCTTTAAAAACATTAACAATCAGTTTTAAATGCAGCATGGAGGCAGCAAACAATAATTTCTAAATGCAGCAAACCATGTCATAGAAGTAGGTAGCAAGCTAAGCATTGACCAAACTATTAACCAAAGTAAGCAATAAGACAACAAGCAAACCAGTTATAAAATCAAGTACCAAAGTAGGCGCCAAGAGAACCATTCATGAAAGTACTTCTAATGCAAGCAAAGCATTGACCACACTATTAACCAAAGTAGGCAATTAGGAAGCAAGCAAACCAGTTTGGGGGGGCAGCAAATCAGGTAATAAGGCAGTAAGCATTCATCATTGACAATCAGACAACAAGCAAACCAAAGTAGGCAATAAAACAACAAGCATTCATCAAAGTATGCTCTCAAATATGCTCTCATAAAGTAGGCAGCGAGCTAACTGAAGTATGCATGATAACGGGGCATCAATTAAGTAGCAGTAACTAAGCAATTATGTAGAAGTATAAGCATGATCTCAAACTTAGAAACTATGTCGAATTCCTCATAATCAATTTAGAGTAAACTATCATATCTCATACTAATAAAGTTGTAATCATCTACTATATGAATATGGAATGGCACCAATATGAACCTAATTTCATCATCTCAAAGCCCATACCCCAACCACGCATACTAATTATTGGCATAAATCAGAACCTAAGTTATCAATTAAGGAAGAGCATTTAGAGAAGATCTCACCAAATTAAAGTATGAAGGGAAACAGATCTGCATCAAGCTCTCCATGAACTTCTTTTCAGTCATCCTATTCAAATCGCATAAAGTGTCGGACACCAATGCACTCAGACGGGATCTCTCCGCCATTTCACCGCCCTTCTCATCTAAATCGACGACTCGAAACTGATCGCTCGGAGGGGTTTCTTCCACCCTCTCAAAGCCGTAGTCCACCGTTTTAGAGGAATAGAATGATTCAGAAAGTCCATCAACGACACGAAACTAGTCACTCGGAAGAGTTTCTTCCACCCTCTCAAAGTCGTGGTCCACCGTCTTAGAGGAATAGAAGGACTCAGAAAGATCATCGGCGACTATCATGTTTTCAACGATTGTCAAGCTTTCGGAGAAGGTAAATTCGAGAGGAGGGCTTCCATCATCGAGGGGGAGGTGGCGATGAACGATGTTTTTTTTCTTCGTCGTGCAAGGCTCTATGAGGCAGAGCGGGATTTGAGAGAGGAAGCGGCGAATCTAGGGTTTGGGGGGAATAGAAAGAGAGAGAATGAGAGGGGAACAAAAAAACAGAAGGCGTAAGTAAATTGTAATTAATTAAGTCAATAATGGTGTAATTAGATTAGATTAAGAAAACATTATTTTCCTTTATTATTTTCAAAAATAAAAAGAAGGTAGTATGAGTGATATGCTCCGGTATGGTATATAAATCAGTATGAGTGGGACGGAGGGAGTATGTTTTAAGTTTACAATTACTTTATCTTGGAAGGTTAAAGAAGAATAAATAGAAACAAAATAAGTAGGTAAAATTTCTGGCATCTATCGACGTCGACCGGTCGACGGCAATAACCATTTCCGCATAAAACAAATGGATAAAAAGGTTACGCTTCCACTTGGATCTGGTTTTGAACGGAAATGAAAAATGTTATGGATCAATTATTAATTCAAAAAAGAATGTAAAAAATAAAATAAAAGTGGGGGCTGCTTTACTTAACAATTATGTTTTTTTCTTAGAGCTACTTTAGACTTATGCTTGATTAGTCTTTTTCAAGCTGCATTAATCATTTAACATGTTTTGTTTTGGGACAATTATGACGTACTCTAAAATGATGTTATTTCTTCACCTACTAGGTTAGATGATTAAATGCCTTGATTTAGAATTTATGGTCACATGTTCCAGCTAATGGATGGTGCATTTGCAATATTTATAAATGCATTAGTGTTCGATAGAATACTATATTATACAATAGAATATAATTAAATGCGTATACTAGACTAATTATATTCGACTAAATAGTTGGACGGAGCAATGCTTCAAGGAAAAGGAATGATGATATTTTTGGACATTTTGGTGAAGAAAATTTGCAAAGCGAGTGAAATGTTCTTGCAAGTAGCTCAGTGTGAGCCCACATCATCTCATCCATCCACACTATTTTCTCCTTTTCAAGTAAATTTAATCTTGATTTTGAAATCTCACAAAACAAATATGGATAAATTTCTGACTATTGGCACATCAGAGTTATCGCCATTGGATGAAAATTGTCTCATATTTTTTCATGAAACAGACCCATTTGGCTCTTCCAAGTCTAGAGAGAGAGCATGAGAGATATTGGCGAAAAATGGAATCAAGGAAGGGTCCAAGCAAGTGGAAAGAGTTAGCATTCCGTATCCAGTGTCCTCCAGCCAAAAGACACTCTATTTATTAACTGGGCCAGAAGGGTACCACGATATTATAATTAATACTTTATAATCTATATAAAATATATAGCATAACCAACATTTATAACTCAAATTAAACTATTTGAGTCATTGCAATCATAATTTAAAAAAAAAAACTTTCATGCGGAAACCAACACGTATCATATACTACAGTTAAACCCCGATAAAGTAATAATCTCAAGTAAGATAATAATTTCTTTCGGCCCCGATATGGATCATCGCACTAAAATAATGTTCGAAAAAGAATAACCTCGTTAAATGAAAATTTTTTCTGCTCCAAAGATTATTAAGTATACTTAATCGAGGTTTAACTGTATATTTGAATGGTGGGGGAATAAAACAGACCCACGTTAACAAAAATTGATTGTTTGATATCTCTTCATCGTAACTACTCATAATTTAATTTTATGTTGAAAAATGAAATACGAGACGTGACACTATAGTTGATCAAATATCTCTCTCGTAATTTAATTTGGAGGATGACATTAGATCATATATGATACATGTTGTGGATGCGAAACTGCAATGAATTAATTCCGAATCAGAAAAGACGGCTTTAAATAGTTTTGCCGGAATGGATCCAGCGAATTTATCGAACTGTCTGGCCTTGTCTCCAAATAGCAAGTGGACCATTAAAATAAGTGGTAATGCCCACTGTTAGCCAAAATAAAAAAAAATACACAAATATAGCCTAAAAGTTAAACAAAACACAAAAGTAGTCATTTTATCTTTATCCGGCGGGATCGATGGGAGTAAGTCGATGGAGGGCCGATGGGTCCATCGGCCCTTCATATTTTTTTATTGTTTTTTTTTCACTAAGGCAGAGGCCCTCCCCTCCTTCATTCATTTTTTTTGGTTTTTTTTCCTTTCTTCTGAGGGCCTTCGCCCTCCTTCATTTCCTTTTTTTTTTTTTTTTTTTTCACTTAGGGCCCTTAGTGATTATTTTTTTTTTCTTTCTTCTTTGAGGGCCATCGACCCTCCTCAGTAATTTTTTTTTTTAATTGAATACACATGAGGGCCGATAAGAAAAAAATAATGAAAAAAAAATTACTATGTCCACGATGCCTTCACGTAAGGGCCATTGGCCATCGGCTCTCACACTTTTTTTTAATACACATGAGGGCCGATGCCCTTCCAATTTTTTTTTATTTTTTATTTTTTTATTTTTTATTTTTTATGGAGGCCTATGGACTCCATCTACCTCCATCATCGCCCATCTACCGCGCCGTATAAAGACAAAATGACTATATTTGTTTTTTTTTTTGTGATGGGCTATATATGTATGTATATATCTACTGTATGGCTACTGTTGCAAATGCCTCTTAAAATAATGTCAAAAAGTGGAAATATTATTAACTTTTTGAAGATAAAAATATGGGCAAGCCAATATCTGGACTCATGCCCAACCCTTTCTATGAGTACTATACGAAAAAAATACGGATATTCATTTACTGTTTGTTGTCGATGGGCCATTAATTAATTAATTTAGAAGTTGGTCTACAAACAAAAAATTGAAGTCGACTAAATCTATATGATATTAATTTACATGCAACAAATTTGATGCGACAATCACTGCTGTAAGTAGGATTCTCAGTCTCTAGTTTAACATTTGTTTAACGATAAACTGCTAAGATGCGCCGCGACGCTAAAATGCACACCCCTCCTCCTCTCATCGAGTCTATATAAATTATAAACCAATTTGAGCTCCCATATTCAACTGTAAAAGACTTGAAACTCAACAAAAGATTCCTCCGTTCTCTTCTCAAGAAAAGACAAATGATGGGCAGATTTATTCCGTTGCCTTCCCCTTCCCCTTCCGACAAATTCCAAGATTCCGACCACTCAAACTCCACGTCCCTCGCTTCACAGCCGAGTCTCCCTTCAGTCCCTTCCCTAACGCCCCCTTTTGACCAGCACATCAACGGCGGCGGCCACTACCACTGCTTAGCAACTCTGAAAGGCCACTCCTCCTACATATTCTCCCTCGCCCTAGCCGGCAAAAATCTCTACTGCGGCGGTTCTAATGGAGAAATCGGCGTTTGGGACCGGAACCCATCTTCCGACAACCACGCCGTCTCCGACAGCCAGAGCGCCGTGAAGTCCATCGTTGTTTTGGGCGAGAAGGTTTTCACGGCCCACAACGATCACAAAATCCGCGTGTGGAAAATCGAAGACAAAAAAGAAATCACGGCGATCGCCGTTCTGCCAACCTTGAGCGACCGCTGCATGAGCCTCTTATCGGCGAAGAACTACGTCAAAGTGCGGCGGAACAAGCGGTGCACGTGGGTCAACCACGTGGACGCGGTGTCGGCACTGGCGCCGATGAACGACGGATCTCACCTCTACTCGGTGTCGTGGGATCGAACCTTCAAAGTGTGGCGGACGTCGGACTTCAAGTGCTTGGAGTCCGTGCAGAACGCGCACGACGACGCAATAAACGCCATCGTTTTATCCGGAGACGGCCACGTGTACACCGGGTCAGCGGATAAGAGAATCAAAATATGGAAAAGGAACGGCAGAGATGAAAAACACTCGCTCGTATCGACGTTGGAGAAGCACAGGTCGGCCGTGAACGCGCTCGCTTTGAGCTCCGACGGTTCGGTTCTCTACTCCGGCGCATGCGATAGGTCGATAATTGTATGGGAGAAGGACGGCAGCGCCGACCATATGGCGGTGGCGGGGGCGTTGAGGGGCCACGCGAAGGCGATTCTCTGCCTCGCTGTGGTGGGTGAGTTGTTGTGCAGTGGGTCGGCTGACACAACCGTTAGAGTGTGGAGGAGAGAGAGTGGAAATAGCTATTCTTGTCTGGCAGTTTTAGAAGGGCATAAAAGTCCAGTCAAATGTTTGGCAGCAGCTTTGGACAATTCCGACAATTCTTATCTGATTCACAGTGGCAGTTTGGATTGTGAGATTAAGGTTTGGAATATTAGGGTTCCTTTTACTTAATTAATTACACGTTTTACTGAAAGACTGATCTTTATATCTTTTTCGGCCTTTTAATTTGGCTAGGATCATGTGTAGTTACTTTACGAGTGATCTTACTTTATATAGAAATTTGGAGGATAGAATGTTAATATTGGATAATTTTCCTTTTCTAGTTAATTAAGGTTTTGTTTATTGTATAAATCAATTTGATATATTATTTTCTTGTGTGTAACAATAAATTGAAATATCTTAAATAGTTTGATTTCATTTCAATGTACAATTTTAAGTGGCCTTTAATTAGGGACATATGCATCTGATCATATATGCAAATATTTAATATACCGCCAACTTAATTAATTTAATTGGTATTTCTTACTTTCGCGAGAATAATTAATCTAGAGTTCAATCTCCCATTAATGTAGATTAAAAAATAATAATAGTTCAGAGTATCTATTATTCCATAACTGGTAGAACATGAAATAATGATTGTTATTCCAACTTGCAACTGCTTCCCATATCGTATGAATAGTCTGAATAATTGCAAGGATGTATTCACCATTGACTAGCTATTATAATAGCAAACTAGCTAGTATCACTCTGTACAAACTTTAAAATAGGTATATAAATATATAGGTATATATCTAATCAGATTTATTAATTAATACGTTAAGGGTTAAGTGGGTCATCAAATTTGACCTTTGAACAATGTAACTTTCAGTGCAAATTATTAAAACATCATATCTTACCCACCTTCATGAGATTAAAAAAAACAAGTGTGAAAAAAAAATATTAAAAAATAAACAAGTGTGCCTATGATTAATTTAAAAGATTAATGTAAACGTATGTAATTATCTGTAGTCAAGTTGTTAATGATAGTAAATAAATGTCGAACGTAACGTTTTTACTAGGAGCGAACGTGTTGAGGTGCTATTTCTCAGTCTGCTTATACAGTTATACTACTCTACAACATAATCCATAATCATAAATATTCAATTAGCTCTTAATCGTAATCTTCGTGATATTTGTCTACTCTTTTAGAGTGACCGTCCAATGTATAAACAACCATATCAATTTGCGTGCTTGTATTTCTTACTCTTTTTTTTAGTAGTAGAATGATACTAATAAATACTCCCTCCATCCCATTGGAAGCGTCTTGTTTCCAATGGGCACGGATGTTAAGAAAATGATAATGTGTGGTGTATATTGTTTGACTTTTGGATAGTTAAATCTTGTCCACATATTCTTGTCTGTTTTAGAAACAAGACGCTTTCAATGGGACGCCCAAAATGAAAAACAAGACGCTTCCAATGGGACGGAAGGAGTATAAAAATCAAGTTTGTCGTATATAATTAATTAGTCTAGTGTAATATATAATTTTTTAAAAATTTACGAACTATGATATTAGATAAGGATCTAGTAAGAAGATTGTATAGGAAATGTGAAGTATGCATAATTAATTCTTATTTTTTATGCATAAACTTATAACTTTTACACTTTTGCCCTTTTGTATAAAATATCCCTCTGTCCCGCCAGACTTGTCTATATTTTCTTTCCGGGCTATCCTACTCGACGTCTTCTTTCAAAAAATAGAAACTTATTATTCCTTAATGAACACATTACATATACTAATTACACCTACCTAAACTAATTACTCGTATACTGATCTTAGATACACTAATTAAATTACAATATACATCAACATATTTATGAAACCATAAATCTAAGATCTCATACCATCGTCTCTCTCTCCTCTGATTCTTGGCGACGCCGCCTCCTCTTCTTCGAAACCCTACCACCACCACCGCCGCCACCCCCACCTCTGCTGGTGAAATCCCCTTCCTTCTGCTTTCTCCTCCTCCGATTAAGCTGTATCTCCGCGTTGAGCGAAACCCCATATGCCAAATCGGAGCAAAGAAACCTTCGGTCGGCATCTATATCGACGAAGCTTGTTTCTCCTTCGAAGAGCCGATGATGATCTATGAGGCTAGCCCTGAATCTGTCCGTTTGTCCGTTCAGTCGCTCATTTTGTCGTAGACAAAAGGCTACGAAGGAGGAGGCAAGGTGTCGCCGATTTGCCGATACCGCCGAGGAAGTGTTATAGAGATGATTTCCAGATCTATTTCTCCCTATATTGAATCCGATGAGATCGTTCCATGTCCCTTCCTTAAAGATTTTTTGCATTATTATTATTGTAATCGTAGGCAGTTTGGATAAGATGTGGTGATGTGTGGATGAAATGAATGAACGCTCATATTTAGATAATGCGAACAATATCGATGAGGGGATTAATATAATCTGAGATTTGTTACTTGTAGTCAAGTATTTCTCTGTTGTGAGTCCTTTATTTGGTGTTCATTTGGAAATTAATTGCAGTTTGTGATGCTATGTTGTTGAGATTGTCCATTATACTTGCTGTGATAGGGTGTAAGTGGTTGTAAGTGGTTCCGCTCCGAACTGCGAAACCGATCGGACCGAACCGAACCAAATCGAAAAATGTGATTCGGTTCGGCTTCACGGTTTGGTTCGGTTAATTTTTTTAGGAACCGTTTACATTCGGTTCGGTTCGCGGTTTCAAGAATTTTTGAACGGTTCGAACCAAACTAATATCCTATTTTTTAATATTTTTATTTAATATTTATCTTTCTTATATGAGAATATTATTGGATTTAGATATTAGATTTAAATTAAGATCAATTCTAATCTATACAAAGGAAGAGAAATGAGTAACAACTCTATACTTATGAGTTCGGAACGAGTGACATCCTATAAACTATTATTCTTGCATTATTTAGGATTTAAAAAATAAATGAAAAAATAAAAAGGTTAACCGATGAACCGAACTGAACCAAACCATTTATAAGCGGTTCGGTTCGGTTTCGATATTTTAAAACACATCAAACCGAACCGAACCGAATCATTTTTGTGTATTTGGTTCGATTCCTAAAATACATAAAAAACCGAACCGAACCGAACCGTTACACCCCTAGCTGTGAAGCTGGTGATTGTGTTGGCTGGTCCACAATTTATATATGTAGTATCATCACTTTTTTTGACATTTTAACCTTACAAAATGTCTAGACTATAGTTGCACATTACCTTCATGGTTTGATACTATGATGCTAAGTATTCCATTAATGTTGCTCTCATGTTGATCATTCATGCTATGATGTTCATATAGTCAATTATTGATGTTCTGATTCTGATTTATGTATGCTGAAATAGTCCATTACTGATTTTTTTTTTTGATTTTTAAGTGATTTATGTACTCCCTCATTGATAGGGATGGCAATGGGCCGGATTTGGACCGGATTCTCCTCGGTCCAGATCCAGATCCGAGATTTTTTACTTTGATCCAAATCCGGTCCAGATCTATTGGATCTCAAAAATAAGATCCAGACCCAGATCCATTGGATCCACAGGGTCTCGGGTCTAGACCCGGATCCATAATTTTTTTAATTAAAATTAAAAAAAATCTAAGTCAATTAAAATTTAACTAAGTTAATTACTTCTACGATAACACGATAATCTATAAGTGCATTACTATAATTAAAAAAGTTAAAATACTCATGATATTATAAAAATATTACAATCATCTATAAAACTACGATCTTCTCTCTAAAAAAAACTTTCAAATTCGTGGATAGTGGGTACTCAATCTCCTCCCTCTTTTCTATTTATTAAATTACTAATAAAGTATTTCAAGCTCAACAAATAATGTAATATGATATTTTAAGTAGAATAATATAAATATAATATTTTAGATATGATAATAAAATAATATTTTAGTAATAAAAATTGGCGGATCTGGACCGGATCCAGATCTCAAATCGTAAAGTCCAGATTCAGATCCGTAATTTCTAAAATGGGTCCAGATCCGATCCAGATCTAATGAGTCCAATTTTTTAAAATCCAGATCCAGAAAAATGGATCTGGATCCACGGATCTGGACCGGGTCCAAGATCCATTGCCATCTCTACTCATTGATTTCGAAAACACCAAATTTGTCCCTCTCAAATTTTTAGAACAGTGCATAGGTACTTGCTTGTATTGTTGATGCAACATGATTAAGATGTTTTTTGGTGGGAGATTGAAATTTGGTAGGAGATTGAATTGTTTCAATACAACTATGTTTCAATACATTCATAAATTTGGTTTCAATTTCTCCCTCTCATTATATAGATAAATATGGAATAAAAGATTTGCCTCTCAAATTTTGTCATTTTCGTATATCTCTACTTATCATTATAGATGCTATGTTAATTTCGACTATAATTCTCAAATCATAGAATCATGTTAAAAACTTAACAATATCAAGATGGAATTCAGGTTTAGCGATTCGATTATACTTTGCTTTTTTTTTTTTTAGAATTACTCAATTATTAATTATACATATATATTCAGTTTTTGTAATGATAAGTCAAATGCTCATAAAAATTGTTAAGCCAAACAACAATATTGGTAAACCCATAGATACTTAAATCATCCAAGAAACGTGTCAATCCAAAATTAGATTACATTAAGACTCCAGATCAATACAGCAGTTCCATCATACAATTGAAAACATAATTTACCAAGTTTCAAGTGAAGGGTCAGTTAGAACCATATCATCATAAACCATCACAAACCATCATAATTCATCATACACCATATCATCATAGAACAAATTACCAAATCCAGATCTGAATTCAGATTTAAGCTTAAATTCATCAAAATTCAGAATCCATACTTATTCCATCACACATCTTCAGTCATAATTCATAACGAAACCAACATTCCAGTATTAAATCCCATAGCAAATAATACTTTTTAAACTACGAAACTGCAAAATGAATTCAGAATTCACATATAATTCCTCACAATTCACAACCAAATCCGTCCAGACATGAACCATTTCACGCATTCTTACATTTAGTTGCCGCAACCAGTAGATCATAGATATCGAATTAAAATTGAAACATAATTCATCACAATTCATAACCAAACCACCAAACATACAGGCCCAAAATTAGCAACAGTACATAGATAGAAACTTTGAAGGACAGATCTCACCAGATGGCCCTAAGTTGGGAACATAATCACAAAAACCTCCTCAAAGAGGAGGATTTTCTCCTACTCTGCTCTGTCCTCGGCGTACTTAGGCCACAGATGAGATTCATCGTATGGTATCATCATCGGTACGGATTGAGAGTTGTTTCTTTCCGGCGAAAACCTTCCTTCTTACCGCCGCCTTTCGACCAGAGTTCAGACATTTTGGTCTCTCGGACCACAGATTCGCTCCCGCCGCTCTCATCCTCAGCGAAGAATGTAATGTATCTTCGACAATAGCATTGCAAGTGGCGCTCTCGTGGTCGAACAAAGTGTCTTCGACCATAAATTCGCTAGTAGCACTGTTGCCGTGGTCGTGGCCAAAGAAGGTTTCGTCGACCATGGAATCGTAGAAGACGGTCTCTCCCACCATCGTTTCGCTCAGAAGCGGCTCTTGGACCGTCGTATTCCTTTAGGATTGTGTAGTATCTATTTTCGATTGCAAGGGATCTAGTAGATCGGAGTGAGAACCAGCAAATTCGGTATCCATTATTCTCACGGCGAAGGAGGAGGGTTACCGCTCGGAGAAGAGAAAGAGAAAGAATGGATGAAACACAGAAAAGGGATGAAAAAGAGAGACAAATTATAATCCTAATTTATGTACGTACTTTGCCAGACCATATATTACTCTAAACATACGTGTAAAAAATTAACTAAATACGGGTATTTTAGTGTGAGAAATACTGTTATTCCTAGCCTGATTAGTTGTAATAGAATAATTGTATTATAAGTGGGCCATCACAATCAACATACAATTAAAGGCTTGTAAAAATATCCGTGCCGAAACTAAAACTGCATGCTCTAATGAGACTTAGGAAGGAAGTATTAAGATTATACATAGATAAAGGATAGTCAAACCATTCAATAATAAAACGAAGGAGTCATTCAACATGATTCATTCCCCTATTATATATAATTAAAATTTATCTAACACCCACCGCAATCAAAAGATGTATGAGGAAAGATGAAAATTGTGGGCACAAATTTGGGGTAAAATGCTTAAAAACTTGATTAGTAAGAAATATTTCGGTCTCGACCACATCCGGGCTCAAGTCATTGGGGCTTACTGTGTGTTTTGGACTTTAACTAAAGCATTTTGGTCATGATAAATAAATAATTTTAACACACATGTTTCGAATAAATATTTAATACCATTACTTAAGACAAGATTAAAGGAATCTAATAAATTGAATAATGTGTGATTTATACATCTGTACAATGCATGTTTAAGTTGCGAAATAAATTCAAATATGAGCAAAGTTTACGATTTTACCTGATAATTTTAAGATTCTTAAATTATAGACCGGGTTTAGAGGATAATTTTATCTAATTGAATTTCCGTTGTTTCTCTTTTTACTAATCCCAAAAAGACAATAAGATAAATCGATTACGAGTTAAAAGACTATGATTAACCTGATAAAGTTGAAACAGGAAAGGGAAAGGTGAGGAGAATGTGTGGGTGGCAAACAATTCGAAGTGGGAAATTTAAGGAGTCAAACATAAAGGTTGAAAATGAGAATGATTATGATGATTTTCTTGGATTAATTAAAAAGTCAAAGAAGATTTTTCTTTAATCTTGGAAAATAATTACCTATTAAGACAATTTAGTTTAATTATATTTTTAAACGTAGTATCATTATTAGATCAAATGGAAATAAGTACATCACGTATATAAAATAATGATCACGGCCTAATTGGATCAATCAAACAAATGTTCCGTGGCCTTATTAACATGTATTATTATCATAAAATTTGAGAATTCAGTTGCAAGTTGCAACAAGTGCGAGGGAAGTTTAAATTATTCCAAGTGAATCAAATAAATTACTCCTAGAACAAATACTTATAGCTTATTTTAGAAATGTCTTAAGGAAAATAAAAGAAATGTGGTCAAAGACGGTATGGATGCAAAGAAAGGCAATTTCCCCGGAAAAAACAAAAGAAAAAAGAGACAGTTTCTTATCCTAATATATTATTTTTTGCTCTCATACAAAAAGTGTAATTTATTGAGAGAATTAATTAATTTAGTCATATGATATAAAAGTAATAGTAGTAATTATTAACCTAACTAACGAATCACATAAAGTTGGACTTTTTGTAAATATTTGGCCCAAGCACAAGTACCAAATAACCATAATTCTCCTAGTGGCAAACTTAACTAATCCTTCACAACACATGGATGATACTACATAATATTACAACTTTAAAAACACTCACAACAGATAGTATTACAGTTTATCAAATATACAATTCATCATTAAATGTTGGCAGACATCGAGAATCAAAACTTAACTCACAATCTGTCTTTGTATATGAGCAGAGTTTTTTCAGTATGCTTCTCAAATAATAACTATATATTTTTCTTATCATTACCTATTAAAAAGAAATATAAAGAAAGGTACAAATGTTTCTATACTTATTTGTATATTTCCCTTTAACTCGAAGCCTATTATTGTCATTTAAAATAAGGGTGATGCTATTTGGATCAATTTGATCCAAATCAAATTCCATAAATAGATTCACCCAAATTAAAAAAGACACGTTTATCTATTTTATTCTGTATACTAGAAATGTAGATCAATTGAATACATAAATTGATTTTGATCAAATATTAAATTAATTTCTGTCATTAATATATCAATAATTTCATTGACATTCAACCATACGAAAAGAACTAGTGCAGTACCCTGCGTTCGCACGGATGTTTTTATGTTTCATATTGTTTGTTATATATGTTATGTAGATTTAGACATTGTTGGAAAAATCGAAAGTATATATATTTATATATATATATATATATATATATGAATATATTGTTATTATGGAAATTTAATTAGCATTAAATGCTAATTTAACGTGGGCAAAATTCAGTCCGTTTAATCGTCTTTTTGAGCCTCGATATATATTCGATTTATGAATTGAGATATATGACGTCGATCTACGTTTCGAGTAGATAATTATAGTGTGCTTAATTTCTCGATTTCGATTTTCGGTGAGTGAGAAATACTGACTCGAAGTTTGGGAGACAAAACTAATATGTTACCTAAAGTGAAGAAACTTATCTAATTCGGGTTTTGGAGAGTTATTACATTAATCAATGTCCACATTGATTAATGTGTGATGTTTTGTGTAGTTTTTAACTCTCTACCATTTAGTAGGAGATAACAAAGTGACATGTGGTGGGCTTGGGTCACACATGCTCATGCGTGCGAGCCTTTTCGCCGACCGCCTCGCACGCGGCGCGCCGCGCCGCACCGCGCCTGTGTCCGTGTTTTTGGACTTGGGACTTGAATCTTGGCAATTGGTCCTTTGGGTGGTCCATGGGCTTGTCTGTTGGGTTTGGCATCGATCGACCCGGCTCCAACATTGGGCGGCTGATCCGCTTGGTGCGGTGCTCCCGCCGCACTGCAGTATCTCTTTTTGGAAGTCTCTGGAGTGAAACTGTGCAGGAATCTCCACCCCTCCACTTTCCTTCCCCACGTCCACCTGCCTTAATGGCTCCAACAACTTTTCACCTGGGGGAAGATGCCTATAAATAGGCCAGTTGCATTTCAATCCAAACACACCAACAACACTTGCATCAACATCATTTAGCTCTAGTAGTTGTCCAGTAGCTTCTGTCTTTGTCCTTGTCCAATTCGCCGGAGCTCGAAGATCTTGCGGTGCTGCAATCCTCGAGACGTTCGTTGTTTCATCTTTGGGGGCGATTCGCCATAACCGAGAGCACTATCGGGGTATTTTTTATCTTGCGAATAGAGACCTTCCTCGACTCGACGAAGTTTTCTTTTCGATATTTTTTATCGGTTTGCTTTGTAATAGCAGCTAGTACTCAACAATCGCAAGACGAAAAAACCTTACCTAAGCTGCTTCGAGTAAACTGAAATATGGCTTCCTCATCTACTGCCCTATCCGACACTGCCGCCGCCACCAATAATGCCACCGCTGCCGCCACCTCCTCCACTTCGGACGTTGTCGCCTCCTCCGACAATGTGGTCCCATTGGTGTCTGTCCCGGTTTCGATCCCAACTTTTGCTAATCCAACTCTTGCCGCTATGTCCGCCGCCACCGATGCAAGAATTTCACTTAACCGTGCTAATGTCACTAACTCGGCATTCAACTTCAATGCTATGTCCTCTGCCTTGCAGAGTAATGTCCCTTTTGGGAGTGTGAACCACCATGGTGTGGTGGGGGGTTCGAACCCAACCCTGACGGCACCTCTGCACTCATCTAGAGTGTTGCCCGCTGCCGAGAAGCCGGCCAAGTTTGGTGGAGCCGACTTCAAAAGATGGCAACAAAAGATGCTGTTCTACTTGACAATATTGGGCTTTACAACCGTGCTGCTGGAGAACGCACCCGCCCCTCCAAGTGAAAACGGGAAAAATGTTGAAGTCCGCTTAGCCTACGAAAATTGGCTTACTTCGGATTATTTTTGTAAAACTTTCCTGCTTAGTGGACTAGATGATAGTCTATATAGCGTGTATGCAAATGTAAAGACCTCCAAGGCTATATATGAGGCACTTGAAAGGAAATATTGTACTGATGATGCAGAGACTAAGAAGTTTGTAGTCGCCAAGTTCTTGGACTACAAAATGGTGGACTCTCGATCAGTCATGGAGCAACTGCAAGAGTTCCAACTCATTGTCCATGACGTCCATGCCGAAGGGATGCTTTTGCCCGATGCTTTCATTGTGACAATCGTGAAGCACAAGCGAAAGGAATGACGCTTGAAGACCTTGTTGTCAAGCTCCGCATCGAGACCGATATGAGGACTCGAGATGGGAAGGGCTAAGCACCCGTGGAACCGAGAGTTAACCTCACAAAGAAAGGTCGAAACTCCAACAACATGAAAAGAGGGCGTCCAAACAGCAACCCCAAAGGCAAGGGCAAGGTGCAAGCCCACAAATTTGAAGGGGACTGCTACAACTGTGACAAATCCGGCCACATGTCCAAGGACTGTCGTAAGCCAAAGAAGAAAAGGGCTCGTCAAGCCAACATGTTGGAGATTGTAACGCCCCAAAATTTTCAATATAAAATACATTGCATATCTATTCATGCATGTTATCAAGTGTTTTAGTTCTGTAAGTCGCGCCTTAGAAATTAAAATGAAAATTAAAGCATCTATTTTTTTTTTCATTAAATCATTTATCTTATTTATCGTTAAATCATCTTTGTTATGTAAATTTATGTTGAATTTTGAATGTGTTTGTTTATATCATATTATAATAATATTGTTTATTTATTTATTTAGAAATCATGTTAGAATTATGAGGCTACAATAATTTTTATTTTGGAATTCATAAACCTACTAGGATTTATAAAAGGATATAATATTTATTATTATATTAAGTTATTAGGAGATAATTTAAAATTATATTTTGTGAATAAAATAGATATTGTATTTGTGATATACATGTTTTAGGAAAAAAATCTAGTTGTGTTTATCAATATCCTAATTTATCTATGATTGAATCTCTTATATGGTAAGTGATACACTAAATTGTATATAAATTATATAAGTACGAAAATAATTATAGATAAAATATATTTGATACCTTATATGATTAGGAATCTTTATATAATGAATTCTAGGCCTATAAATACACCCTTAGTCGTCCATAATTTAGTTTCACATTATATTTTTGAAAATCTGTCAGCATATTTGCGAACTGTTTCAAGAATTATTTACACAACTTCCAGTCATCATTTCTTCGTGAAAATTTAGTATCGTCTTCCTAGGTATGTATAATATACTTTTTTATTTTTGTAGAATTTTTAAAGCATGATAAATATTTGTTAAAATTTTTTATTCGTAACCTGCCAGTTTTTGACAACATGTCCATAAGCTTGATAGGAAAATTGTTTTTCATGTTTTCTTTGAGTTTTTTTCGACCATGCTGAATATTAATAGGATATAATATATGTTAGGTCATTCATGTTAAAAATATATAATTTTTAGAATACGTTTACTATTTGTTTGTTAATTTGTTTCTTGATGTGCCAGATTATTTTGTCAACATGCGTGTAGATTGAAAAATAAAAGTTTTCAGGATATTATTAAATGAATTATTGATCATGATAAATTTTAGTATGATGGTATATGTAATATGTTGTTCATGTTTGAGGTCTATAATTTTTAGGACAATACTTTTATGATTTTATTAATTTATTTCATGAATTGACGGATTACTCAATCCATGAATGAATTGTTAATAGAAATAAGATTATGTTTAATATACTTAAGTTTATTACCATATGAAATCGTTAAAATTGCATGTTAATAAGTAGATTATGTATAGTATATATTTGTTTGATTATTTTGATCTATGTGTTGAATTATTTGAATTATTGATGCATACATGACATTCTATGTAGAGTCATTAAGATAAATTTCAATATATAAGATCGGCGCGCATGACTTAAACATTGATATCCATTATTTTCTTCAAAGTCAAGGTTAAGGTGGGGAATATTATATGTTGTGTTCGATATTTCATGTGTTTATAACAGGCATGAAAGGATGGGTCGAAATTGGATCCTTGGATCGAAATTGGATCCTAAATGAAAATCGGTCGGAATTGGGCCGTAGGATTGGAATTGGGTCCTCAATGAAAATCGGTCAGAATTGGGCCGTAGGATCGAAATTGGATCCTCTATGAGAATAGGTCGGAATTGGGCCTATGAAAATGTTATGGTCTGTGTGACCGAGTATCTCTTTTTATGATCTAATTTTCCATGTTTTATCGGTGTGATATATAATTTTGGTAAATGTGTACATCTCCCACTGAGTAGTCGTACTCATCCCTATCATTTTAACATTTTTCAGGAAATGGTTCGGCCGATGCTTAAAGGTGTTGGTGGTGATGGTCACACGATGAAGGATTATGAAACTCATTATTGCATTAAACTATTTTTATCATGAACTTTACATTTTATTTTCGAAAACTAGTAGTCGCATATGCTTTTATTTTTAAGACTTCCGCTGAGTATGAAAATGACCTAAGTTTTGCAACGGTTCTATTGAATGAAAATGTTTTGAAAGAGTTGAAATATGAATGTTAAGTATGAAGTAGCGTCCCTTAAAGAGTTATGAAAATTGGGGCGTTACAGAAATGACTGAAGCCGACCTTGCGGCCGTTGTCACCGAAGAAGCTAATGTCGTGGAGAATGAAGGGAAGTGGTATATTGATACCGCTGCCACGACACATGTTTGTGGTGACCGAAGCCGTTTCACCAAGTACAAGAGTTGCCAAGGGAGGAAGCTCAATATGGGAAATCAAGCCTCATCTGAGGTAGTTGGCTATGGTACTGTGGTGCTAAGGTTGAGCTCCGGGAAGAACCTGACTCTTGGAGAGGTGTTGCATGTCCTCGACATCCAGAAGAATCTTGTGTCCGGCTCTGTACTGGTCAAAAGAGGTTTCAGACTAGTTTTTGAGTCTGACAAATTTATCTTGTCAAAATTTGGTATGTTCCTAGGAATAATGGCATTGCGCCAAGAGCCAAGAGCCAAGAGCCCACTGAGGCCAAGAATAATGAGAATGAAGCTAGTAATCCTAGCAGAGATCATTGAAAATCTCTTGTAAGAGTTCTGAGGTATTTGAAATACACTCTTAACTTTGGGCTGCACTACTCGAGACATCCCCCAGTACTTGAAGGGTACTGTGATGCGAATTGGATATCCAACACTAAAGACTCGTTGTCTACTAGTGGTTATGTGTTCACTATAGGGGGAGGAGTTGTGTCGTGGAGATCCACGAAACAGACGTGCATAGCCCGATCCAACATGGAATTTGAGTTTATTGCTTTAGATAAAGCCGGTGTGGAGGCCAAATGGCAATGTAATTTTCTTGAAGATATTCCATGTTGGACGAAACCCGTACCACCTGTGATGATTCACTGTGATAGCCAAGCGGGGTAGGGCAAAGAGTGAGTTGTATAATGGTAAGTCAAGACATATTCGCTGTCGACATAATACCGTAATACATTTGATCACGAGTGGGGTTATCTCTATAGACTATGTCAAGTCTATAGATAACCTAGCGAATCCGCTTACTAAGAGTTTGAATCGACATCAAATGTATAAGCTCGTAGAGGGAATGAGAGTTAAATCCACAAGTTAAATACGATTATAGTGGATACCCAACCTTGTAGACTGGAGATCCCATGAACTTGGTTCAATGGGAAAACTAAGCTATATGAGTCTGTTGATACCACACTCATTTAATCTATTCCCTAAAAGAGCTCGAGAGTGTTGGTGACCTGTCAAGTGGTGTGGTTAAGTCTTTGACTTTTAATGATTCTTGGATGCCTTGAGAAGGTGGAGTATGGCAGGATACTCGAGTAAGAATCACCTATGTAAGTGAGAAGTGATGGTCGCTTCTATGTAACACTTATGAATCGAAAGAGGTTGTCCATGGCCTGTAAAGGACACAAACGTGAGAACGGACGAGGTTGAGACTTTATAGTGTTAGTGCTACTGTCTAAGTATACACCATGGAGGAATAGTTCAAGGCCACGTGTCCACTAGTCCGCCGGTATGCTCGATAGCACTGACTAAGGGAGGTTCAAGGTCACAAGTCACCTACCCTGATGTTTTTTGAGGACAGAGCAGTGTGTCTGCATGCATGCATTTGGCTATTTCCACTCATGTGGGGGATTGTTGGAAAAATCAAAGTGTATATATATATATATAT
The DNA here is from genome assembly GCA_028984105.1 of Lavandula angustifolia. Classification (NCBI taxonomy): domain Eukaryota; kingdom Viridiplantae; phylum Streptophyta; class Magnoliopsida; order Lamiales; family Lamiaceae; genus Lavandula; species Lavandula angustifolia. Next base: position 22,239,867 of record CM054821.1, on the reverse strand, counting down.
ATATATATATATATATATATATATGAATATATTGTTATTATGGAAATTTAATTAGCATTAAATGCTAATTTAACTTGGGCAAAATTCAGCCCGTTTAATCGTCTTTTCGAGCCTCGATATATATTCAATTTATGAATTGAGATATATGACGTCGATTTCCGTTTCGAGTAGATAATTATAGTGTGCTTAATTTCTCGATTCCGATTTTCGGTGAGTGAGAAATAGTGGCTCGAAGTTTGTGGGACAAAACTAATATGTTACCTAAAGTGGAGAAATTTACCTAATTCGGGTTTTGGAGAGTTATTACATTAATCAATGTCCCACATTGATAAATGTGTGATGTTTTGTGTGGTTTTTAAGTCTCTACCATTTAGTAGGAGATAACAAAGTGACATGTGGTGGGCTTGGGTCACACATGCTCATGCGCGTGAGCCTTTTCGCCGACCGCCGCCGTGCCGTGCCGCACTGCGCCCGTGCCTGGCCTCGGCCCCGGCTCCGGCTCGTGCTCGTGTCCGTGTCCATGGACTTGAATCTTGGATCTTGGCAATTGGTCATTTGGATGATCCGTGAGCTTGTCCATTGGGCTTCGGTGGTCTACTTGTGGACTGGCCCAGCTTGTGGGGAAGTCTCCACCTCTCCACTTTCCTTCCCTACGTCCACCTGCCTTAATTGGCACAACAACCTTTCACTTGGGGGAAGCAACCTATAAATAGACAGGTTTGCATGACATTTCAACCAAGCCGGATCTTCTGGCTCATTTCTGGTGGACCACTCGATGGCCCACCAATCACGCGGTGTCACGCGTGCATTGGTGGGCCACGTTACCAATAAATAAATATTTTATTTGTAAAAACATGGCCCACCAATGCACACGTGGCATCGTGTGATTGGTGGGCCACCGAATGGTCCACCGGGAATGGGACAGATGATCCCACGCGCATTTCAACACACAACACAATCTTTTCTTGCTCTGCATTGCATCCTAGTGTTCTAAGTTGTCCAGCAGTTATGTCATCGCCGGAAAGTCATTCGCCGGAGCTCAAAGTCTTGCGGTGTTGCAATCCTCAAGACGTTCGTCGTTTCATCTTTTGTGGGCGATACGCTAGAACCGAGAGCACTACCGGGGTGTTTTTCGTCTTGCGGATAGAAGCCTTCCTTGACTCGACGAAGTTTTCTTTTCGACTTTCTATTTTTTTCATTTTCCGACTTACCGGTTTACATTGTAATAGCAGCTTGTATTCTACCATTTGCACTTGGAAGAGTTTCAAATGTTTAATTTTATTTATCGATCATTGCACATTTTAGCTTTCTCCCGAGCATAGCACGGGTATTACTCTAGAACGAATAATAAATAAAATTAAAACAATTAATTTCAGTCAATTTAACTATTGTAAATTACATGACATGCTCAATTTATATTTCTGGAATATGCTAATTTAGTAAATATGTCAATACAGGGTCTTAATATCTGCATTCAATTTGCACATTAAGTTTGGGATTCCTGGAGTTTCATGATAATTTGCATTCAATTTATTTTCCTATTGCATGATAATAATTCTCCGATTTTGTTTTCCACATTAAGCTTTCGGTTTTTGGAATTTCATTTATAGTTTTGATTTCTATGATTTCTCCATTGTGGCTTGAAGCAGAAATTTGACAGATGGAGCTTATCTCGAATAAGTTTGTTATTTGTGATGACATAATCTTATACTTATAATATTAGGGGGATTTCTTGCTTGAGTTTTGTACTTAATTTGGTTAGGATTTTATTATCTGAAATTGCTACTAATTTATTTTAATTATGAAGAGCGATTTGATTACAAGAATTTTGTTGAGCTATTCTGACAAGTTAGATATGTTGTGGATTTGAATCTTATTATTCTTAAAAAATTGTGCTCGCGTTAAAACCTCGGTTAATTGAGTCATTTCGAAAAATAAAATATCTAGATTTTGTCTCGATATTACTCATTTATTTGCACAAATATATATTGTCTTTAGCAGTGTGATGTATATATCATCTTTGCCTTCTTCAAATTGATCTTGATAATTGAAGTTGCTTGAGTTCTCATCCCGAGAGGTTAGTTAGTTTAATGTCTTCATTAATCTTCTGCAACTTCTCATTCTTGATAATTTTCTGATGCTTTAGGTACTTTGCGTTAGCTTGAGAACTTAAGTTCCAGTTTTGTCATTTGTTATGTTGTTTCTTTATTCTTTGTTAGTGTATGGAGTTCTTTGTTATTTGTTTGGTTTTGTCTTGCAATGTTGTTAACTTCGCAAATCAAGATTGGGTATTTCTGTAAAGAAAAAAAATGTCAAAAATATCATCCTAAGATCAAGGCATTCTAACTATATCGACAGTCTGTGATGGCTACAATTGTTCGAGGATTTGAAAATAAATTGAATGTTAGAGTTTTAGTGTGTTTAACATAGTGGCATAATATTTTTTAAACCATGACGATGCATAAACAAATTAGAAACTTCAATAATTGCAATGGCATGTAGGAAAAAAATTAATTAGATTGGTTATTGGTTATTTTATAAAGCTATTCACTGCATAGTAATGTGTAACACCCCATCTAATGCCCCAACACACCATGCACTACTCCAACAATCGTTAGCACATATATATGTATATTTTGACAGCCAAAAATCGATAATTTGTTAATTTAACATAGTCACAAGTAGTGACATTTGAAACAACCATTGAAACATCGAATATTAATTTGGAAATGAATGATGATGGTTAAATGTATTTATGTCGCCAAGGATTATATCTTATCCATCGTGATAGTTGCGAAAATTGACCATTTCTTAATTTTTGAGGTAGTTTCTTGATTGCACTTCAAAATCTTTGTGTTTCGCATTGACACGTATGAATGCAATTTAACACCATCGAGGCTTCACAATCGAGGTACAAGTGTTTGGGCGTGTTCTTGAAAAAATAGTTGATCAGTATATTTGATTTTTTTTCCCTGAATTGAGCACGCCCAAGACGATAAATTTTAATGTAGTCCCGGAACATCATTTTTTTAAATTTATCGTTAGCTGACTGCTATAGTTGGTGATTGGTGTTAGTTTAATGTTTGAATCTTAGACAATCTACTCATACTATAAATTTTCAGAGATGGTAAACACGTTCAATTACATTATTGATGCTTTATATCGGTATTTATTATTGTTTAGATTTAAATCATTTTATAAAAATCTATATTATGCTAAAAGAAACAATTATTTACCTACCCTAGTATCCTTAGAGCCCTAAAGGCTAATCATTTTCGAATTCCAATTATTGAGTATCAATGGTTCTATATTACAGATTGATGCTCGGCTGCATAATATTTTCGGATAGAAAAAACAATCAAATCTGAAAATAAATTAGAAATTAAGTCAATGATTTATCTATATCTATATAATACTTAAAAGTTCCAGGATCTCCTACTTGCTTCCATTGAAATTTCGACAAAACCCCTACTTTCCTGATTATTAACAACACATCCACCAATCTATTACTCCCTCCATCTCGTTATTTGTGGCTCAATTGGTTTCGGCACGGGAATTAAGAGAGTAGATGATAAAGTATGAGAGACAGCAGATGATAAAGTATGAGAGAGAAGATGAGTAAAATAATGAGAGAGTATGAGAGAAATGATGATAAAGTAGGAGATATAATGTAATAAAGTAAGAGAGAAAATATGATAGAGTAGAAGATATGATAAATTTTTTTTACCAAATTATGAAAGTGGCCACAAATAACGAGACACCCCTTTCGGGAAAGTGAGTCACAAATAGCGGGACACAGGGAGTACTTAACATCTACTCGAGTGGCACTATCGTAAATAATGCAAAATTACTGCCCTATCCTGGCCGCTTTACGTACCAAAAATATGTATTTATTCCAACACGGGTCATCTCCCACAATTGTCGTTCTCTTCACACCGCCACAACGCCTACAACATGATTCTCCCAAAATCAGCTTCGTCCGACCCCCGTACCAGAAAATCAATCAGACGCAGTCCGATTTCGTCCCTCTCTTTACAATTCTTATTCTGGTGTGGGTCTCTCTCTGTAAGTCTTTGTATGTTTTAGATTATCTTATTGCTTACTAGTTTGTATTCTTGCATATCGATCTTCATAACCTCCAAAATCTCTCATGGTGGCAGTTTTGATTGAAATAGATGTACATGGCCTTCTGAATATTTCACACCCTCTCTTTTGTTTAGTTATTTGATTTTCCTTTATTGTGACATATATGGAAAATATATTATGGTTAATTTGGAAGGATATCAGAATATATCTGAAAAGATATTATGGTTAATTTGGGAAGATATCGGAATATATATAGAAAATATATTATGGTTAATTTGGAAGGATATCTCCCGATATATTTGATGTGATTTGGTCATGATTTCGATATCCTTAATTTATCTTACTATTTATTTGTAATTGATATTTTCCTTTTTTAAGGTTTCTTAGTATGTATATATATGCGTTGGATTTCTTTGTAGACAGACAGAGAATACATTAAAGAATATTTTCTCTACTTCTTCTTTGATTAAATTCTTGACATGGTATCAGAGCCGTGAACTCGATCCAATTTTTGTTTACCGTCACGAGAGTTCATGACGGACGGGACCAGTGATTCCTCCACCAAGAAGGTGGATATGGCTTATTTTCTAGGTTCAAGCGATGGACCTGGAAACATTATCACACCCATTCAACTTCGTGGTGATAATTATGATGAATGGGCTCGCGCGATTCGCACATCCCTTAAGACGAAACGTAAATTTGGCTTTATTGACGGAACTATTCCGAAGCCTACCACCGCCGATAAACTGGACGATTGGGTTGCCGTCCACTCCATGCTGGTTTCATGGTTGATGAATACCATAGAAGCCTCGGTTCGTTCTACTCTCGGTGAATATGAAGATGCACAATTGTTGTGGAACAACCTTAAGTCGAGGTTTTGCGTGGTAAATGGCACGAGAATTTGCCAACTGAAAACGGCTCTCGGTGAATGCAGACAAAGTCCAACTGAATCTGTATCTATGTACTTTGGTCGATTATCGAAGATCTGGGAAGAGCTCAACACTTATGTGAAGAATCCCACTTGTAATTGTGGAAAGTGTACCTGTAATATTGCTCACCAAGTTGAGACTTTGAAGCTTGAAGACCAATTACACTATTTTCTGTAAAAGGTGGGAAAGTACACTGTTACCTACACAAAAGAGCCGTTTGCTACCACAAAAGAGGGAAAAAGAAGAAGATCGTCTCCAACGGATCTATTCTTCTCTCCACTCTATAAATAGAGGGATCACTCAAGATTTGAAGCACACTAACACGAAGCAAGAAACGCACAGAGCATTCAAACGAGCGAAATTAACGACTAAGTCTTCCGCAAGAATCAACCGAGTTATCTCCGGCGAAAGACTACATACAGCTCAAAAGGAACCAAGCTGAACCGACATAAGCTTCTAGTATCCAAGCGACTGACACGAACCTATAGCTAAACCCTCAGCTGTTCGTCGCTCTAGATAGCTACATTCTCGTTCCTTATCCCTCTAACCCTAAGCTCACTTGTTATATCTATAGCTTAGACGAAGGAGTTCGCATTTGAACCCAATCCTTATCAGATAAGGACTCCTTCATTGTTGGAGAAGTTTGTCAAACACTTAAAGTTTGATAGAATTGTAAACCGGGACTTGCTCAAGATAATCCCCAAGCCACGGCTTTGTCCAACTGTACAAGCCGACCGAGACTAACTCAAGATAATAAATAGCCTCCCGATCTATCGGGACAAATGGACGTAGGATTGTTGATATCCGAACCACTTTAAAAATATCCCGTGTCGTTTACTTATCGTTTCATTGGTTTTACCGCGCATACCGAACATCATATTTAAAATCGATTTAACCGTCTCAGCATCTCGAACTTCTTATCTACCGAACCGAGACTTGCATAAAACGTTTTCCTCATTAAAACCGATTGGGGCCTACACAATTCCCGCACACCGAACTCTCACCGATCGATACCGAATTCGACCTAGTCGGCTAGCGGCATCTCGACCGAGTCAAGTACTCTTTTAGCCTTTAACACGATTCGGAACGTTTTTTCCGGTCTCGCCGAACTATTTCGCACGGCACCTTCCCCGAATAGGACCTGTTCGTGTTCGAAAGTTGAGAAATTTGGATTCAGGTGTATTCACCCCCCCTCTACACCCGAACTCACTCACGGGACCAACAATTGGTATCGAGCGGGAGTTCTTTGACTCTTGTTATCTTTGAGACTGGTCTATTCGAACGGATCCGAGGGAAAGCGTTTTGCGACCGCATATCACTCTACATTCATATCATTATTCTTCATGGCTGATATGTCGGGTATAAGGATGGTACCTATGTTCTCGGTGGAGAACTACGGAGTATGGCGAGTCAGGATGGAAGCTCATCTGACATTCCTCCATGACAGTATGACTGAAGTGCTTGAAGATGGACCTATCGTTCCTATGATTGATAGTGTTGTGACTTAAGACCAAGCTCAAGGAGGAGGAATGGTGACCGGAAAGAAGATCCCCAAAGACGAAGTCTCTTCACTCCTCGAAGAGAAGAAGCTTCACAATCTAGACCGAGTCGCCGAGAATGCTATACTAACCACCCTTAGTGATTCTTATCTTGGCGAGGTTCGGGAATGCAAGACTCGCTAAAGAACTCGGGATGCTTGCGCTACCGAGTCGAGGGACTCGAGAAGATTAAAGCCAACAAATTAGCGCCGGAACTCCAAAAGGCCGGAAAGCTTGTCTCTCATGCCGGGGACAAAATCGAAGATCTAAACGTCGATTTACCAACTCGATGAATTCTATCAATGGGCCGGGAAAGACATTCAAAGAATCGAGAGATGAATCGAAGATTCGAGGGCACCGCCTGACGGACACTCGGACACCTTTTACCACTTTATTGCGACATTTCGATTTAGATGCCGTGTCTCCCGACCATATCTTTTCGTAATTACAGTGCAGGAGTATGAGTTCGACGGACCTCAAAGAAAGCCGAGAGCTGAAGCCGATACGAAGATTGACCATGCTTTCAAAGCTACAATCGCACAACATCTCCCGCTACGAGCAAGACGACGAGTAAGACCGAGCCTTCACTCACCGACCTACAAGAAGGAAGTCTCGCTCAGAAGTATGCGCTGCTCGCTGTAAAGTATCAGAAGGAGAAGGAGCGACGCAGAAAAGTGACTAAAGCCTATCGGGAAACGAAAGGTAAGTCAGAATATACACCTAAACGCGCTCCTGATACTCAATCTTCGAATGCGTAAAAGAAAGATTGACTCAAAGCACTCTCAAGGGATAGTGCAACCAAAGAAGAAAAAGTCATCACTTGCTACAACCGCAAGAAGCCGGGACATTATCGCATGATTGTCCCGAGCTCGAAGGCTTCGAACGCGCAAAGACGCAAGGCAAGGAGAGAGAAATTCGCCCGTAAAAGACAATCCTACATAGCTGGTGAAATCTCGGACGACTCGAAGAGATCGACTCCTATGGATTCATCGACGATGAAGTAGCTTTCATGGCCTTAGAGCATGAATCGGATGAATCAACCGAAATGTGCATGATGGCGAGCGAAGAGGATGAGGTAAATTCTCATGAACCGGTTAACTCCTCTTCACACCGCACACACGACACTATTTCAAGTGCGGATGGGAATTTGGACATCTCGACCGCATATGAAGATCTACTAGATGAACAAATTCGGATGAGTCGCAGCTCAAGAAGACTCTTCGGGAGTTGGATACCCCGAAAGTGGAGAATCGAGACTTTCTCGGGAGAGTCGGTTGTTATTCGAGGCCGAAGGACTTGTGTTGAGATTCGTGGAGGAGATAAACTCTCACGATGGCCAAGTCTCAGCATCAAGAAGATCGGATTTTAGTCTTGACCAATGACTTGACTCGAAAGATATCGAACCGAGTCTATCAAGCAAGAATCGTCGGGACTTGCACCGAGCACGACGCACCGAAGAAAAGTGATGATGTCCGGAGGAACCTCGATGACCGAGAGGTATATGGGCGCAGAGAAGAAATTGGAGGCTATGCTAGCAAGCAATAAGCCAAAGCACCGCAAGGAAGGACTTGGATTCGGTCCCAGGAGCTTCCTCATCTCGCCCCAAGACACTCGGAAGTACGGCTTGCCGATAGATTTGTTCGAGGGGAGACTATCAACGCAGATATACCGAACCCCCTAGCAAAGAACAAACAAGAAGATGAAAGCACTTCATCCCACACATCAGCATTCGACAAGAAGATCAATGCCAAGAAACCCCGGTTCGGCCAAGGGGGGAACCAAAGAAATCAAACTTGGCGGATCAAGGATGGACCTCCGAAGCCGACTCATCCCCGCTCGGCATGGATCATATTATTATGAACCTATAGTCGAAGAGGCTCCAAAGGTCGAAGAAAAAGAAAGCCACACGTAAGGTAAAGGTCGGCAGTCCACCAACTCGGAAGATCGGGACTCCCGAACCCTCGAAGCCTCGAAGTCACTGCGCCCATCCAGTGGTCGGATATGTTGACTCCAGTGGAAAGAAAATGTCCGAAACCACCGGGGTTGTTAGACAGATTGGGGTTACTAAAACTAACATCTAAGGACCCAAAATCAAAAATAAAGGGTACCCGAATATAATTCTCGTTTTGCAAAGTGCGTAAAGACTCATGGTATGTGGACGACGGATGCTCAAGACACATGACATACCAAAGGAGTCTCATCAAGAATTATATCACCGAAGAAGGACCCGAGATTGAGTTCGGAGACAATGCAAAAGGCTATACCGGAGGATATGGAACACTCAAAGATTGGAACTCGCTAACGTTCCAAGAGTATCATATGTTGAAGGACTTCAAAGATAATCTTCTCTGTGTTAGTCAATTTTGTGATAACTCAAATAGAGTGATATTTGACCTGGTTTCTATGATGTTATTGATAAATCCACGGGGAAAACAAGTGTTATCGTGTTCGCGCAGAAAGAACATATATGTGGCCGATCGGAACTCAACTGAACTCGAAGCTTGCTTATCTGGCAAAGAATGACAACCGCACGGGGTGGCTATGGCACAGAAGACTCAGCCATCTCAACTTTAAGACGCTCAACAAGCTTGCAAGAGACACTCTAGCAAGGGGACTGCCGAATGAAGTATTCAGCAAAGACACTCAGTGTGAAGCATGTCTAAAAGGAAAGCAAACAAGGAATCAAAATCCTCCGGGTTCCATCGCCTTCCACGAGATGGAATCCTTCGATTGCTATATATGGATTTGTTCGGTCCGGCCTCCCTAGTGACGATCGTAGGCGTAAAATATGCATTAGTGGTCATAGATGACTACTCGCGCTACACATGGGTCATATTCATTGCCAACAAGTCTGACGTCAAAACAGAGTTACCAACGCTTCGAAAAAGCTCGGTGTCGAGAAGAACACCAAGATCGAAAAATACGTTCGCACGCAGGAACCGAGTTCCTTAATTCCATGGTAAAGGAGTTCCGCAAGCGAAGGAATAGAGCATGAGACTTCACTGCATGCACACCTCAGCCAGAATGGAGTTGCTTCGAACGAAAGAACGAGAACTCTAAAAGAGGCGCTAGGACTCTACTCGCAGCACTCGGGACTCCCAACCAAATTCCGGGCGTAAGCAACGGATACGCATGTTATACTCGAGAATAGATCTCTACCGACAAAGCAAAGATAAGAGAACACCATATGAACTATGGAACGGCGAGAAGCCTTCTCTATCTTATTTCCATATTTTTGGTTGTTCATGCTTTATTCACAATAATGGGAAAGATCAATCAAGACTTTTGATAGCAAGTCAGATCAAGGAGTATTCTTAGGATACTCTCGGGTCAAGAAAGCTTTCGAGTATTCAACTATCGGACTCTTTGCGTGGAGGAAAGCCCTCATGTTGTTTTTAACGAGTTTGCTATCGAAGACAGGAGCAATAACTCAAATTCTCGAATCGAGGACATCGGCAAGCGCCTACGGGATCTAAGCTTAAAAGACAAATCGAAAAGATCCAACTATGTTGGGATGATGATTCGGGACGAAGAAACCGAAGACAAATCTATCGAATCTCAACCCGCCGAGCAAGTAGCCGAACGCATTGATTCTCCCGAACGTAATCAATCCCCGTGTAACTCAGGTCGATGAAGAAACAAAGTTGAGGTAATCGAGACCAACACTACCGAGAGCAACACCTCGGTGGGGAACGTCTAGTAATGTTCCCGAGCCGAATGCCCCCCGAACCCGGTGACTCGAGACCATACTCTTGTTACCGAATTACTTCAATCTCGTAATAGTACAACTGAAATGCCTAACTCACCTACTATCTCGTGTTGAACAAGTTTCGGATGAAGAGTTGAAACATCGTAGATCGTGGCTCGATGCTCACACCGCTCGATTTAATCATTGGAGATCCTTCAACAAATGTCAAGACAAGATCCAGATTCGTCCAAGGAGAAAGCGCATTATTTTCCCGCTTCTTGTCATCGAAGAGCCTCGGACCATTGAGGATGCACCGAAAGATGCCGATCGGATCATTGCTATGCAGAGGAGCCGAATCGGTTCACGAGAAACGAAGTATGGGAGCTTGTGTAGAGACCCGACATCAACATGTTATTGGAACTAAATGGGTCTTCAAAAACAAGCAAGATGAAAACAACGTTATAGTAAGGAACAAAGCAAGACTCGTGGTTAAAGGCTACCGTCAGCCGAAGGGATAGATTTCGATGAGACGTTCGCTCCGGTTGCAAGATTGGAGGCAATTAGACTATTCCTAGCCTACGCAACACATCAAAGATTCGGAGTTTATCAAATGGATGTGAAGTCTGCGTTCTCGAATGGCGTTGCCGAAAGAAGAAGTCTATGTGGAACAACCGCTCGGCTTTCGACAGGGGACATCAAGTATATAGACTCGGAAAGGCTCTATACGGGTTAAAACAAGCACCCAGGGCTTGGTACGATACCCTGTCTGAGTTTCTTCTTCAGAAAGGTTTTCAAAAAGGCACAGTAGACCGCACTATATTCAGCATTCGACTGGAAGAAGACTTATTACTTGTGCAGATCTACGTGGATGACATTATATTCGGATCAAAGAATGTCATCATGTGTCGCAATTTGAAAAAATGATGAAGGATAAGTTCGAGATGTCGATGATGGGTGAAATGAACTACTTCCTTGGTTTTCAAGTCAAGCAATCTGAAAAGGGAACGTTCATCAACCAAGGCAAATACACTCGAGACCTCATCAAAAGATTCGGCTCCACATCCGGCAAATCAATCAAGATCCCGATGAACACGAATATGAAGATAGATCTTGATAAAGAGGGAGTATCGAGAGACCAAACCGAATATCGTGCTATAATTGGTTCCTTATTATATCTAACAGCCTACTCGTCCCGACATAACTTATGCCGTAGGTGTTCCGTAGCTCGATTTCGGGCGAATCCCAAGCGAGTCATATGGACTCAAGCAAAGAAGATTCTCCGCTATCTACGAGGAACACCCGACATGGGTTTGTGGTATCCGGTGATGATAATATTGAACTAACTGGTTATTCGATGCCGACTATGCGGGATGTAGAATAGACCGAAAATCAACTTTAGGAACATGTCGGTTGCTTGGCGACAAGCCGATCTCATGGTTTTCAAAGAAACAAGCACTCGTGGCCACGTCGACTACCGAAGCCGAATACATGGGCTGCCGGAAGTTGTTGCGCCCGCATCCTTTGGCCGAGACAGTAGGCCGAGAGACTATGACGTCATTCGGAATGAAGTGCCGATTTTCTCGCGAAAGTACCAAGGTCTATTGCAATCACTCGAACCCCGTACTTCACACGAGATGCAAGCACGTGGACATCGACATCACTTCATTCGTGACCATGTCGAGAAAAAGGATATCGGGATGGAGAAGATCCATACCGACAAGCAACGGGCTGATATACCGACCAAGCCTCTAGCCGAATCCGCATTCAAAGAACTTTCGGTAGAGCTAGGTCTGTTGGACCCTACCGACCCGGGCCAGTAAGAGGTTTCGGGAGAGAGACATTTCGAGTAAGGGGGGGAATGTTCACTCTCGATCGATACATTCGAAGACGTAGAGACGTAAAACCATCTACACGAGGTATCACCGACTACTATGTTCACCGACGAGTTTGCGTATCTCTACTCGTAGTAATTTAATACAACAAGATTTCTTTGCATTTATGACAAAGATTCAAACATGACATTAATATCTTTTGGTTTGTCTTTATTATTAACGTACTCATATTTAATGCACGACATTCCATACACAAGTTTGTCGAACTCGCACGCATTTAATGCATGTCTTTTCGCAGTTACTACTTAGGCTATTTTACAACTGGCTTTGACTTAGGCGACTTTTGTGATCATTGCCTAGTTTATAACTTCTAATCTTAACCGTCCATATCATAAAGCAAGTTTAAAATTCAGCCTTCGATCGAAAACCGTTCATCTTCATATTTGATATATATATTCGATCATATCTTTGAAACCGCCATTAGCATACTTCATAACTTTCAAATTCTGAAAAATCCGAGATCTGCATACGCAATCCTTACTTGCAACTTCATTCTCAATCTTATCTCGAATCTTATCTATTGGTATGCTTATATCTGTTAATGTATTTATTATATTTTTCAAGATCGCATTGTAAAGCATCGATCTATCCAAGAAACAGACCGATTCATTTCTTGTAACATGTACTATAGCCGGTCTATCCGTCGTTCTCCCGATAAGATGGAGGAAATCCTCGCCAAGGGCCGTATTCGGTGCGAACCGGTCATGGAGTTCGACGCGTGCGAGCTCGAGTACATGGACGAAATCTTCACATATCTGAGGAAATCCGAACTTGAGGAGTTTCTATCGAGGAAGCCGACCTTCTTCCTTCCTCGACAAGTGGCGGAACTATATCTCGAACTCCGACTCGGTTGGAGGAGACATTTCGGGCGAGGTTCTTTGTTAACACCATTGACGACGCATCGAAGATACCGGGCGGATGTCTATTAAACAAGCGCTGAAGAAGAGCTTCAACCTCCCGTCTGAAGGTGTCAGTACCTTGGGGTACAATGACGACGCTGTCGACACATACCTCTCCCTTTTCTATGGCAAGCCCACAACCTTTAGAGCAGCATTTCCGAAGAATGCCATGCTACCGCAATTCAGAGCACTGGCGTACATCGTCACTCACTGCTGACGAGCCAGCCGGTCTCTTTCGATCGGGTCTCCCGACCAAAGATCCATATGATGATGGCGATTTATGACTGCGTGAAAGTCAACTGGACCGACTTCTTTGTTCGCGAATTTATGGCTCAGGCAGCCAAGTTCGACAAAGCTACGCGAACACTGACCGCAAAAGGAAAGCTTCTCTACGGACTTAAATTGTCAGTCATGATCGAGGATTTCTGCGAGGCTGAGCAGATCACATATGCCGACAAGGAATATTTTAATGTGAAGAAAATCCGCTTTCACAACAAGTCCGCGGCCCCGCAATGATTGGTTCAGACCGGCCGCGAAGCTAAGCCATCTAAGCCTCAAGCAGCGACTCCTAAGAAAAGGACACCTCCGGCAAAATCACCTAAGGCACCAGCCAAGAGGCCGAGGAAGGCCATACCGGATACACTCGCCGAACCGGAGACTACTACCGAAGTGGCTCTCGAACCAACTCCTATTCAGCCACTACGGTTGGTAGATGAGTCTTCCTCATCCGAGAAGACCAAGTCGATGGAGAAAGCCGTCTCCACTGAGGAACAAGTTCAAGAGGAACAGGGAGAGGCTACTGAAGCCCAAAGCGAAGAAGTCCAACGTCTGGATAGCCCTCTCTCTGTGCCTCCGCTCAGCAGTCGCCCACCTGCTGACTCTGAGACTGACTTTGTTGATATCGAGTCAGATTCTGCGTCTGCAGAAGAGACTCTCGGGATGGAAGCAGCAGTTATTGTCTCTAGAGCTTCCCGAGAGATCATCCAGTTCATTCCGGAGCTTGTCGACCATTCGATTTGCTCGTCCTAGCCAAGTCGGCAAGGCTCCATATGATCCTACGCTTTCGGGAGTGGCCTCGCCTTCAACGCCTTGTTCTACACTACTCCCGTCGCCAGCCTACACTTGGAAGAACCGAGATTGCGTGAGGAGATAGGCTATTCAGAGCCCGAGAACCTCAATATGATGGAGAATCTAAGGGCAGCCATGCTTGCAATCATTGCCGATCGACACCAAGCAGCTGGCTCGCCGCCCTCAGATGGGTCTGACCACGACGGCCAGGACCCACCCTGATGATTCGAGCCCCGGAAAGCCCGATGAGGGACATCCACGAGACAAGGATACCCATACTCGAAGAAGCAGCACCACTCGGCATCCTTGGGCCCGAGAAGCCTTCGGGCCGGTGTCTCGTCCTCGGCGAGCCTCGCTCGCCTCCCGCTCAAGTCGACATACGAGGCGCCGCCCACCATCTCGCCAAGAAGTCCTGTTCGGTTGCCAAAGCTCTAACCGCACAAGGAGTTAAAAATCGGGAATTGGCGAAGGCGGTCCACAAGGTGTGGAAGAAGTCCGCATTGGCCACCCACTCGAGCTTCGGGGCCGAAATCCAAGATCTCTACATCACCGCCCCCGATGTCTCCGCTCTCATATTCGAAGCATTGGCCCAAAGAAGAACAGCTAGCTTCGGACTCGCCTAAGGACAATTCGAGAGGGACGAGGCCAAGCTCCTTGAACAATTTTAGAACGCCTTGTCCGCTCATATTGAGTCATTCACCGAGCAAGCCCGTGCCACGGAGAATGCAGACTAGACCTCATTCAACCGGTCGTGGAGGACAAGATCGGTGAGAAACTAGCCGAACCGAAGTCGAAGCCGTTCTCTCTCATACAAAGATACAAGGACGCACTCATATCTCGAGAGGAACGAGTTGCATCTAGCATTGGAGAAAGTGAATAACGTGATCGGACGACTTGTCCACTGTTTATCGAAGCTAGAAAAGAAGGTACTCATCCCAACCCCTACTGTACTTGATGATGCCAAAAAGGGGGAAGGAAAGAAGAAGGGTACCGAGAAAGAAAGTGAAGGAAGTGAAGGAAAGAAAAAGAGTACCGAGAAGCCGACTCCCACTAAACCTTCGAGACTACCGAAGGGGACAACTATCGAAGGAAAGAAGGGGACCGAGAAGAAGAAATCTATTGCCGACATTAGCAAAACTCGGCCTCGTAAAACTCGGACTCGAGACTCCGGTAAGGCCCCGTGGTGTTTCGGCCGCGAGCACACCGAAACCGGCCCAAGTGGCTCGAGACCCCAAGCAGACTACTCGAGCAACCCGCACTCCCAAAGACATTATTAAGGAGGTTGCCGAGTACGCCGAACAAAGCGGTGGAGGACTCGAAGAAGAAGAGGCTCCTCTTCCACCACCGGTTCAAGAAGGCAAGGGCAAACAAAAGCTTAAAATTCCAACCCCTCCAAAGAAAGCGATTAAGGTACATATCTCGAGGAGGAAGCCCAAATAGCCGCGGATGAGAGGTCGGCCGAGAAATTACGAGAGCCGGGCGCCTAACAAGCCAAAGTCTAAGCCTGCTAAAGGAAAGACTAAAGCCCCATCCAGAGGAGGAAAGAGAACTGCTAGACTACCTCCGAGAAAGCTCATCATAACAGATGAAGAGGACAAAGAAAAGGAAAAGGAGCAAAGAAGCAGAAGAGTACCGAAGGCGTGGTACGTCCAAATCTAGATCTAGTACCCCTGCTGAATCAGAAGAAGCCCCTCATCAAGCCACTGATACACAAGGAGATGAAAACGAAGCCATATTTGATCTGATGAACAGATATCTATACAGAGGCGAGGAGGCAAGACAGATTCAGGCTGCCAGAGACAGAATTTGGAAGGCAGACCTTGAAGCTCTGATGAAAAGGACTGAAGAGGAGGCCAGGCTGAGAGTGCTTTCTAAAGCTGATATTCCATACAAATACAGGAAATTCAGGAAGCCAGCTGACCTGAAATTTCAAAGATGGCCAAGAACAGATGAATGGATACCAGGCTCGACTCAATCAAAGATGGGAAAATGCGAAAATCGAGTTCATCAAGAGGAACTACTTCTGGAGGTTTTGGTCCAACAGGACAAGGATTGAAGCTTACATGGAATGGATGTTCACTACTGAACCTGAACTCTACCCATACCTCGACAAAGCCATATCTGAAGGTATAGAAGTCAGTGTTCCGGACCCGTAATCATACCTCCACCGAGAAGACAGGATGACTCAAGACACTTTGGTACGATTGAAGTCGAAGTGAAGCATGCAAAGAGCCAAGAAAGAACTTGTCAAGATGAGCCCGCCGATTTAGCGTAATTTCGAAGCTAAGGAAGATCACATACAGGATGTATGGAGTGCCGCTCCCTGAAGATCAGACTCAAGAGTTCATGGACAGAATCAAGAAGTTCAGTGGCCCTCCTCCTTAGATCTTTAGCTCATTCTCTTAGCATAGCAAGATTGTATCTGTACTGAATTTCTCTTATATTTTATACAATCTTCTTTTGGCTCTGACAACTACTTGTTGTCTAAACAGCCGTGTTTGTTTTATGCTTTAACACTCAGAATCACTGAAGTGATTACTGACACACACACACTTTGTTTATTTACTTGTCAATTTTTGCTCGGTTAGATCTCTGATAGACTAGACTTTCATTTACTATTTCTCTTTGGGGGAAATTGTTGCATGGGGGAAATTATTGTAAAGGGGAAAATTGTTCTGCTCTGTCTCCCTCAGTAGTCTAGCACTTACCAGACAACTCCACTGATCCTACTTGTAATATTTGTAAGGAGCTCTATTTCTGAGTAAGTTAGTGTTTAGCATAGTTGATAGGACATAGATGATAGGTTTTGGCATCATCAAATAGGGGGAAATTGTTGGGTGATGATTCAATCCTCAGCATGATCATACTTGTGGGAAATGATTCTATCTTCTATACTGAATCACGCTCAGTAGCCTCGTGCTCTGACTATTGAGAAGATTTGAAGATCCCAAAACCCTATCTGATTGGTGAACCATTCCTTTGTATTCGTATTTGTCTCCTCGAGGTTTCGCACTCGGCAGACACTCGCTCCGGTCAAGGCGCTCGGCAGATCATCGGCCCCGGCAGCCAGTAGAAGACTCGATGAATACCGGACTCAAGCGAGAGCAAGATATCGAGAGAGTCGTTGAACCGAACTCGCCAGAGTAGTTCACTGGACTCGTAGCTGATTTTCGATGAGACCCTTCTCACTGCCTATCTACCGAATATAAAAATCGGACTCAAAGATCGTGGCCGACGTCTTCGAACCGTCCGAATCTTTTGATAAGCTATCGGCTGTTGTCAAGTACGAGGAAGAGAGAAGTCAACTTCGGTTGCCTCGAAGTTTGTTCCGTCTCAACCACCACATCCACCTCGACAAATGACAAGCATACACGTGTCGTCTCACCTACTAAAGCTACAAGCCAACATATTTCCGTAAAAGGTGGGAAAGTACACTCGTTACCTACACAAAAGAGCCGTTTGCTACCACAAAAGAGGGAAAAAGAAGAAGATCGTCTCCAACGGATCTATTCTTCTCTCCACTCTATAAATAGAGGGATCACTCAAGATTTGAAGCACACTAACACGAAGCAAGAAACGCACAGAGCATTCAAACGAGCGAAATTAACGACTAAGTCTTCCGCAAGAATCAACCGAGTTATCTCCGGCGAAAGACTACATACAGCTCAAAAGGAACCAAGCTGAACCGACATAAGCTTCTAGTATCCAAGCGACTGACACGAACCTATAGCTAAACCCTCAGCTGTTCGTCGCTCTAGATAGCTACATTCTCGTTCCTTATCC
Source organism: Lavandula angustifolia (assembly GCA_028984105.1). Lineage (NCBI taxonomy): Eukaryota > Viridiplantae > Streptophyta > Magnoliopsida > Lamiales > Lamiaceae > Lavandula > Lavandula angustifolia. Next base: position 22,221,984 of record CM054821.1, on the reverse strand, counting down.
CTCTAACCCTAAGCTCACTTGTTATATTTATAGCTTAGACGAAGGAGTTCGCATTTGAACCCAATCCTTATTGTATAAGGACTCCTTCATTGTTGGAGAAGTTTGTCAAACACTTAAAGTTTGATAGAATTGTAAACTGGGACTTGCTCAGTATAATCCCCAAGCCACGGCTTTGTCCAACAGTACAAGCCGACCGAGACTAACTCAAGTATAATAAATAGCCTCCCGATCTATCGGGACAAAGTGGACGTAGGATTGTTGATATCCGAACCACTTTAAAAATATCTCGTGTCGTTTACTTACTTCGTTTCATTGGGTTTTACTGCGCATACCGAACATCATGTTTAAAATCGATTTAACCGTCTCGCATTCTCGAACTTCTTATCTACCGAACCGAGACTTGCATAAAACGTTTTCCTCATTAAAACTGATTTGGGCCTACACAATTCCGCACACTGAACTCTCACTGATCGATACTGAATTCTGACCTAGTCAGTTAGCAGATCTCAGCTGAGTCAGCACTCTTTTAGCCTTTAACACGATTCAGAACAGTTTTCTGGTCTGCTGAACTATTTCAGTACGGCACCTTCCCGAATAGGACTGTTCGTGTTCGAAAGTTGAGAAATTTGGATTCAGGTGTATTCACCCCCCCCTCTACACCTGAACTCACTCACGGGACCAACAGAGATAAGTTCTCTAGTCGAAGTCGAAAGTGTGTGTTTGAAGGATACCCATTTGGAAAGAAGGGTTGCCGCGTATACGACTTAGACACCGGTGAATTTTTTGTCTCTCGAGATGTACGTTTCTTCGAGCGGGAATTTCCTTTTGGATCGAAAATTCCTTCTTTAGATATATCTCTGAACCCCGTTCCAAATACACTTGAGGGATGTTGGAGTGATGAAGAACATGAGGTGCATGAACTCGAAAAGGTTGACAACGAAAATGATCTTGAGCTACCTAGTGATACAACTACCCTGCATGATGACGTGTCAACTATGCATGAATCTGGTAATAATAACGTCATGCATGATGACAGAAATTTGGCAGAAGGGGAAGTACTTGAACATAGATCTAGTGACAATGTGGTGGATGAAGATTTGGGACGTGGCAAACGTAGAAAGATTCCCAACACAAGATATCAAGACTATGTTACAAATATGATCAAGAAAAAAAGTTCATCTCCGCTCATATCCGTTCCAACACCGACCTCAAGTACTCCTTACTCTCTTGATCAATTCATGACTTATAACCGTTTTTCTTCTCGTCATCGAACCTTTGTAGCAGCTCTCACTTCTGGGCATGAACCCAAGAATTTCAAAGAAGCTCTACAGGATCCGGGTTGGCGTGAAGGGATGGATAAAGAAATTCGTGCCCTTGAGGATAACGAGATATGGGAATTGACTGATCTTCCTCCAGGAAAGAAGGCGTTGCCAGTGGATTTATAAAATTAAATACAAATCCGACGAAAGTGTGGAGAGACTCAAAGCTCGACCGGTTGTGTTTGGGAACCGACAATTAGAGGGTATCGACAACAATGAAACTTTTGCTCCTGTAGCAAAAATGGTGACTGTCCGGGCTTTCCTTACAATTGCTGCGACTTACAATTAGGAAGTACACCAAATGGACGTACAAAATGCTTTCCTTCATGGGGATTTGGATGAAGAGGTATAAATGAAGATGCCGCCGGGTTTTCATACTACTAATTCTTCTGAAGTGTGTCGACTCAAGAAATCGTTGTACGGACTAAAGCAGGCTCCACGATGCTGGTTTGCGAAGTTGTCCACCGCTTTAAAAAGTTATGGCTTTGTTCAATCCTGCGCCGATTACTCCTTGTTTGTTTTCCACAAAGGGGTTGTTCAACTAACTCTTTTGGTGTACGTAGATGACATGATTATTGCAGGGAATGATACGAGTGAGCTCTCGACATTCAAGACCTATTTGGGCCAGTGTTTTCACATGAAAGATTTGGGAGTTCTTAAGTATTTTTTGGGATTGGAGGTTGCTCGGAACCGTGATGGTTTTTCTTTGTGTCAAAGAAAGTATGCCCTTGAAATCATTACTGAAATAGGCCTCTTGGGTGCGAAGCCAGCTGTATTTCCATTGGAGCAACATCATAATCTTGCTCTTGCTACCAGTAATTATCTTCCGGATCCGGCTCCTTATCGTCGGTTGGTTGGGTGTTTGATTTACTTATTGGTTACTAGGCCGATCTCGCCTACTGTTCATGTATTGTCCCGGCTTTATGCAGCAACCACGAGAGGACCATTGGACTGCTGCATTGCGAGTGGTGCGGTATCTCAAACATAATCCCGGGCAAGGTATTTTTCTTGGTCGTGCATCCTCTCTTACACTCGCCGGATGGTGTGATTCAGATTGGGCTAGTTGTCCTCTCACTCGGCGTTCTTTGACAGGATGGTTTGTCACTCTTGGTGGGTATCCTGTGTCGTGGAAGACAAAGAAACAACACACTGTTTCTCGCTCATCGGCTGAAGCTGAGTATAGGGCAATGGCTGCTGTTGTGTGTGAATTAAAATGGTTAAAACAATTGTTGTTTGAATTTGGGGTGTCGCATTCTTCAAGTATGCCACTTTACTGTGATAGTCAGTCGGCATTACACATTGCCCAAAACCCTGTTTTTCATGAACGCACCAAGCATATTGAGGTCGATTGTCACTTTGTTCGTGATGCGGTTTCCGAAGGTTTGGTCAGTCCTTCTTACGTTCCTACAACCACCCAGTTGGCGGACATATTCACCAAAGCCTTAGGGAAACAACAATTTGAAGCACTGTTAAGCAAGTTGGGCGTTTGTGACCTCCACGCTCCCACTTGAGGGGGGGGGTATTGTGACATATATGGAAAATATATTATGGTTAATTTGGAAGGATATCAGAATATATCTGAAAAGATATTATGGTTAATTTGGGAAGATATCGGAATATATATGGAAAATATATTATGATTAATTTGGAAGGATATCTCCCGATATATTTGATGTGATTTGGTCATGATTTCGATATCCCTGATTTATCTTACTATTTATGTGTAATTGATATTTTCCTTTTTTAAGGTTTCTTAGTATATATATATAGACGTTGGATTTCTTTGTAGACAGACAGAAAATACATTAAAGAATATTTTCTCTACTTCTTCTTTGTTTAAATTCTTGACATCCTTTTTTTATTATCTATCTGTTCTTTGAAATGTTATCTTTGCCTTCTTTCTGTGGATCTTAGTCCTATAATGAACTTCAAATCTGCATCAAACTGGAAAACCTGTTGTTTGTACTTTATTTGCATGTCTGTTCTCAGTTGCTATTGGTTTCTGATTTGTTTTTACTTTTAAATATTTATGCCTTCTTTTTTTGAGGGACCGTGTTACGAACCTATCCCAACAACAATTGATTATGAGGTTATTTTTACAAGATTCAGTAGATTGGATTTGTTTGGTTGAGTAGATATGATTTGCAGTTATCTTTTGAGTTTTCGTAGGTGCAGCTCCTTTAGTTTTTCCCTAAAATCCCCCTTTTGGATGTATTTTTTGTTTACGTACACCAACGCGACATTGCCGCTCTACTTTATTCAGTTGTAACGGCTCTGTACTTTGTTTTTACTAAATTTATTCGTTGATTTTCTTTGTGGGTTAAAATTTTGTTTTTGCAGTTAGTTAATCTTCTTTTGATCCATCCGAACATTTATTTAGTGATGAGGAATTTGAAGCTATCATCTTTGTATTATGTGATAGGATGATATCAATGAAGAGGATGAAAAGTTGCTGGAAGCTTTTCTATTAAAAGAAAATGGCCCTCAACCACATTGCCATTGTTGAGAAAATCAAGGAAAAAGACGCCCTAGTCTAATCGGGTACAAATTCATATTTCCTGATGATAATTTACGTTGGCTTTTATACCATATTCCAATCCAGTCAGTGGGTGCTAAAATTTGTTATGGGCGCATTGAGATATTATGAATGGCTAGAACTTGGAGCTTTTCTTTTACGGTTTGGTGCATCATATTGATTGCTCGATATTACTGTAGCTCAGCAAGTAATGACACTTAAAACTGATCTGACTCTATTGTCAAACTTATTGCCTGATGCATGTTTTGTGTAGGAAAGCGACCAATGCCAAAATTGGACAACGCATGAATTTATGTTTTTATTGTGTCAGTTTACATGTAATTTTAGGATTAGCAACATTAAATGCCTATCAATTGGGGTTTGACTGGTTTATAGTTTGACCAGTTGTCGCTATTGCTTATGTTCGACAACTCATTCTTAAATTCTCTGGTCAGACATGAAATATTCTGCAGTGAATGTTCTCGAGGTTTGTATAGACTATCATTGTTTAAATCCAACTCATTATAATTTTCTTTCCCTCCTGAAAATCTATAAATGATCAAATCTGTTTAATGAAATTGTCAACTGTGTTGCTTGTCTCTGCTGAACGAAAAATCTGCAATGAGTCATTGTGACACAGGGAATGAAGTAGGTTTTTTTTTTTTTTTTTGTCCCATCTTATCTACTACTAAGACTTCCCTAGCTTAAAAATTTGAAGGTGGCTACCATCCCGGTCCACATCGTAACTGCCGCCATCAAGAGTCGCATCCCCATCCTTGAGTTTCAACAATTTGCTCCTCCGTCGTGAAGAGCAGAGCCGCCACCAAGACGTGGCTGCAGTATCTGCTTGGAGAGTATAGATTTGGTGGATGAGACCCGCGATTTGTGTAATTGCAAGCATTTGTTTCATAATGAGTGTTTGGACACGTGGATTGATGAGGGGCACGTGACTTGCCCTCCGTGCAGGTCAATGTTGCTGCCTCCCTTTTTTATTTCTTTACATACTAATTCATGTCATTAACATTTTCTTTACGTATTTGTCTATGCTATATTTAGCTATAATTACAAACAGACGGCCAACTACAAGTCAATAAATTAGTGTAGTGTAGTGGTCTGAAATATAAATTAAAGAATGGAAGTTGGAAATAACTAATGGACTTCCATTGATGTGAAATGTCATCTTTTAGGAATGGCTTACAATATAGTATGTTTCTCCTAATTTTATGTGAATGATCTTTCTAATAATATGCAAAGTTTACAAATTAATGAATCCATCAGCAGCAGTCAGACTTTGTTAGAAACAGGATCTCTTATTTTTCTTTTTTCTCTCTGTCACCAGATTTATAGATATATATATTTTTAACTTATAAAATGATGTTCATATTTTTCATTTCTATGAATATAATGCGTTTGATCAGAAATTATATTTTTATTGACCAAATTTATGAAATATATAAAATTAACCAAATACCTTATAATTTTCTAAAATCATAACGAATTCAATATACCTCATATTTTAAACCCCTTTTGAGGCTATAAACTTTCAGGTCCATGTTAATGAAATTTCCATAGCAGATATCTTCAAACTTCTGACAAATTATTGAGCAAAATAATCATTAACTATAACATATGGTTTAGTTTTAGCAAAATAATCATTAACTATAACATATGGTTTAGTTTTGTACTATTGTACTACTATTTTTGATTGTTTGATATTTAATATTCTTTTGTATGAAAGATACTTGTTATTTAGACAACTACATGATTTGTAGTTATTATATTTGAAAAACCTGATAGGTTAAAGATTTGTGTAACATCAATCTTACCACAAAAACATTAGTATTAATACTTAGGGTTATAAATGATATTGGATTGCTCTAACATTAGTGTAGAACACCATATAACATACAACATGTTATTTCATAGTGATATATTCATTGTTATTTTGTATGATTAATAAGAGTCTCATTAGTTAACATGAATATTAACTATTTTACTTGCTGACTGTTGAAGTGTGTTACATAATGAATACTACAACATTTATTTAACTAAAAAGATTTGAACTTCTACAACACACCATTACAAAACACTCATATTCTTAGAGAACTTTAAAGCATACACAAATATACATGCAAATGACCCACAATACTAACTCATTCACACCACCGACGAATCCGAACGCACGGTGCTAGACGACCCAGCAGCTAGAGCAGGAAGATCGTCACTGTACATAACTCACTAATTAAAAAGCCAGCATACCAACTTTTGAAAATTGCAAGTTCGCTCATTAGTCACCGGATCTTTGAAGATCATATTATTGATTTGGGCTATTATCCATTCTCCCTAATTCCTAGGCACCTGGTCTATGAGGCCCTCTGAAACTTCAAACTCTCTAACAAATTCGCTAACATCCTACCAAAATCCAAAATACTTTACAAGGAACTCCATGTACGTGTGCCCCCAATCCCTTCTGCAGTTACAAAAACGTCGTAACCGATCTTCGTCCGTAATAACCCTTGGAGAAGGAGGATCGTCACCGTACATAACCCATTGATTAAAAACACGACATACCAACTTTTGAAAATTGCAAGTTCGCTCATTAGTCGCCGGATCTCTTAATATCAGATCATTGATTTGGCTTGTTACCCATTCCCCCCAATTCCTGGGCGACTGGTCTATGAGGCGTTCTGAAGCCTCAAACTCTGTAACAAGTTCTCTGACATCCTGCCAAGGTGCAAAATACTTTGCAAGGAACTCTCCGTACATGTGCTCCAAATACATTCTGCAGCTACGGAAATGACGTAATCGATCAGCGTTCGTAATAACCCTTGTGACACGCTTCTTAGCGGTTCGTATCATAGCAACCATCTAGCAAAATAGAAAAAAAAAGTTACACTTATGCTAGAAATAAAATGCAATAAACGTGCATAAAATCACCTATCAACTATGATCAATTATTAAGAAATGAATCAAAAATTAAAAAAACTTAAATAATGACTACAATGCTATACAAAAAAGACACCTCGAGTGTTCGAAAATGCAAATTGCGATACCGTGATACTTGATCGTATTTCTTATACACAAACACCTACACAAACACACACACACACACACACACACACACACACACACACACATATATATATATATATATATATATATATATATATATATATGCATACATGACTATAAATAAATATTTTACACATGTGTCTTCCATGCATGTTATACTTAAAATACAACCACTATACTCCAAAAAAAATATATTAAACAAGACATTTATAAAAGTTTATTGTCATTTTATTATCGAGAGATAACTTCTTATACAATTTATAATTTGATAAATTATTAGGGCCCATGTCAAAAACCTATGTGTTCATTACCACAGGTCACATGATTACTTACACTCCGTACTTATGTTTAAGAGAGAAGGCCACGTGACGGGATATCCTACTGCACGTGCTACAGCGTGACGAGCATGTTGATAAATGAAAATCTTTATCTTCATCCTAATCCTATATTTTTCTTATTAAATAGTCAAAATATACGCATGCATGACTATAAATAGGCATTTTACACAGGTGTCTTCCATGCATGTTATAATTAAACTACATCCACTATACTCCAAAAAATATATTAAACAAGATATTTAGAAAAGTTTATTGTCATTTTATTTGGTGAGATAACTCTTGATAAAATTTACAATTTGATAAATTGTTAGTGCCCACGTCAAGAACCTATGTGTTCACTACTAGAGGTCACATGATTACTTACACTTCGTATTTACGTTTAAGAGAGAAGGCCATGTGACGGGATATCCTACTGCACGTGCCACAACGTGATGAGTATGCTGATAAATGAAAATATTTGTCTTCAACCTAGTTCTATATTTTCTTTATTAAATAATCAAAATTGGTCTCTTTCGTTATTTCCAGATTATTGAATATTAAATAAATATTAATTTTGTGGTATACAATATATGATATTATAAATCTCCACAAGTTGCAATTTTTAAGTTGCAATTTTCAAAAGTTGGTATGCCGGCTTTTTAAGTTATGTATCAAACATTTTTATTATTATTTTCAAATACTTAAAAGCATACTTTAATATACTATCGAAACAATAACAACTGACCATTACCCTTTTTCTGACTTCTCCTCGACTGTGGTTAAATAACCATTCATTTAGATGTGCAGTTGACAAACATGTTTTTCATCGTACAAGTGTAATGTCATTATAATTGCATTTTTATTAACAAATACTACATCCGTCCCGCTATTTCTGGCACACTTTCCCGAAATGGACGTCCCGCTATTTCTGGCACACTTCCTAATTTGGAAATAACTATCATCTCTCTCATACTTTACCATTTTATCTCTCCTACTTTTTCTTACTTTATCATCTTCTATTTCTTACTTTACCATCTTCTTTCTCTTACTTTATCATTTACTCTCACGCATCTTCTCTCTCCTACTTTATCATCTATCCATATCTCATTCTTAGTCATCTATTTTCTTATTTTCCGCGCCCAAATGAAGAGTGCCGGAAATAGCGGGACAGAGGTAGTATCATACTACAGACCTTGCGTGACCCTTTGGAATTCCTACACTTAATTAATTTATAATGATCCACTAACTATTGACGGTTCATTCTATAGTGTATCACAACATTCACAATTATTCCACACAAACAACAACCAACTCAACTAGGGCATATCACAACACCGTGCGAAGCCGGTTGAACAATGCGCTAGTTGTACTTAAACATTAAATGTTATACTTCGTAAGCATCGCCATGTATATTTCATTTTTGGTTGTTTTTTCGTTTGGAATTGATATTGTGTGCGTTTGCATAGGAACATATAAAGACCTACTTATAAAAGTGTTTAATAACGAAGTTAGAGTATTTAAGAAGGTTGTAAACGAATTGAATCGAATCAAATACCACAGTATTCGATACGTATTTGGTTCAATATTTTAATATTCATATTCATATTCAATTATTATTCAAATAATGAAATTAAATCATGTTCAATTCGTTTATGATATTCGAATTATTTGATTCAATTCGGTTTTTTAAATATTTTATGAGTCACCACATTGTAAAACTCGAGAAAGAAAAAAGAATAATTCTAAATAAAAAACCTAAATCCCCAAAACAACTTATCTTCCCTCGCCTGAAATCCCAAACGTTTAATCCATCGTTGTTGGGATTTCTCTAATCTTTCAACTGCCCCCTTCGGAACTGTTCATTACCGTCAACCACAAACATATATTGTCACAACTCATCGTAACTTTCTTGGTAAAGAAGCAGATCTAGTGTTTTTCCTAGTGAAAGATCCAATTTTTGTAAGGTCTATAATGGACAGAAAGAAGAAGCGACAAACATGGCTGACGAAGCGGGAAGTTTTGGTAGTAGACTATCAATGGATGAAGCTAACGACGTTCTTCTGTTTATGTTCTTCGCTGAGATTGATGTGAGATTGCTAGAGTATGTGTAAGCTTGTTCGCTTGTGTTTCCGTGTCTTCAACGAAATGAATAACTCTTCTATTTATAGTTGTTGGGATTTTGTATACTGGAAGCAAATTTTATGCTTGTATACAATGTGTTTTGTCCCTACCACTATTTTATTCTCTTATCTGATAAATATATATATTTGCACATGTTATCCTATATCTTATATAAAAGTTAGATTTGTGTGGTGTGTCGGGTATCACAGATGACAACACAAATTGGTTGAACTGACAAGATATAAACAGGTATCACAGCTGAGACAACTTAAGGATAAGTTGTCGGTTTAAGCTGCAGTTTAGATATGAAGTGGCTTGTCTTAGCTGCTTGTCTTTACTGGTACACTTAAGGTGGTATATTGACGGATCATAGTGAGATGTGTTCTCCTAACTGACCTTAGTGGAGAACCAAGATCTCGGTGACTTAGCTGGTCTTAAGCTTGATAAGACTTCAGCTGAGTGCATTTGACTATCTATCACTTTGACCTACTATGGTGAACGTCATCGCGACCGGATCTACGTATCTTGGGTGTTAGTAGTTATTTGTGGCTCAGGCTGGTTGTCTGTATCTTGCAGCCATATCCTAGTAAAATGGGTTGATAATATCCCCTGAGGAACTCGAAAGGATTAGCACACTAAACCCGGCCGGTTGATTAAGTTCAGGTGTGTTAATAAGGTCGAGTGGTACTACTCAGGAATATAAGATGTTAATTAATTTAAGCTGTCAGTGAGCTTAATTAATTAACGGATATTTCTATCTTAATTACGGAGATCGATTAAGTCTAAAATACAAGCCCATGCTCAAGTTGGGATAAATGGGTAAGTCAGCACGGATTCTCTAGTGGAATGAATCCGTGTTTATTAATTAATTTTGCTCGGATCTGAGCATAGATAATTAATTAATTTGAGGCCCGACTTTATTTCTTGTATTAGATCCCTGATCTGGCCCAATTAGTTGCCTAGTTATTTATTGTCTCTCAGAAATCATTATTAATAGATTAATGTATTTTTACATTATTTAATAATGTTATTTATCTGGAATTAATTGACTGGGCCAATTAATTGATAAATATTAGTAGCCCAGTGGATTAATTAATTATATTATGGGCTAATTATGTGGAAGCCCATTAGGAATATAATTAAATTAATGGGCTACAGATATATTAATATTATATTGGCTTTTGAAGCCTATATATATATTAGTATTCTGTTCATAAACAGATGACAAACATACACACCTAATATACACGCTATGCGTGAATGGGAGAGAGATGATATTCTTAATTTTCTCCAGTTCTCTGACCACCCAGAGGGAGAAAAAGGTCGGGACACAAATCAGAAGATCTGACACACGAGCAACAATCAGAGCCGCGACAACATACGAAGGAGGAAGGTAATCGTTCCTAACCCTCAATTATCCTTCAATTGGTATCAGAGTCAGATTTAGGCTCTGATTGTTGCTGTTAGGTGTATGATTAGGGTTCAATTCCGTCGTTATCGGGCTAATTTCGTGTATGGGGCGGCCTGCGAGCCACTGTTTTGACCCCGTTGTAACGTTTTTCTCGTAAAAAAATCCACGAGTAGTTGATAGGACCAATGTGTTATGTGATTGTATTGTTATTGTACAGTAATTGGTCTGGGATGCACAAAAATCGAGGTGGGACGGCGCAGAAAGACGGAAAAGGCGAAACCCTAGTTTCTGGCAGATCACGACCGCCAGGTTGAGGACGCACGTGGGGGTGCGTGCTACAGTAATTTTCCGATCCTTTTGGATAGTTTTGTTCGTTATTTCGTTAACTTCGTCTGAATAGGTCGCACGACCCATTCCAATTTCTGGTTTGGCCGGAATAGCGTCGGAAAGGAGAAGTGGTCGTGCTGTCCAGAAATCCCCAAATTGGCCAGAAAACCCTAGTTTGCTAGGGTTCTGCCGCATTTTGCGGCGGCGATTCCCGGCGCATCCGGTGTCCGATCGACGATCGGCTTGAACCTATGGAATCCTCGTCTTACGAGCTTCGCGTTGATATGTCGTAAGGGATCATCTGATCCCGGATGTGATCGAAATTGACGTCTGAAGTTGGCTGCTCGTTATGAATTCGTTCCGGTGAATCATTAGATATTCGGGAAATTGAGGAACTAATCTCGGCCGAAATCCGTTACCCGGTGGTCGTGAGTGTTTCAATTACATTTCCCCTCTTTCAATTGATCGAATCGCGGCTCGGAGAGGACGAATTTCGGGCGCCGGCCGTTCTTCACGGCAAACGTCTGGGAGACGTCGGGTATGACGAAAGGAAGGCCGGAGGAGGACTAGGAACGCGGTGGCGACGAGCAGGAGCCGCGGTGGTGCGGCTGCGATCGCTGCCGCGCGCACAAGGCGTGGGCAGCGCGGCCGCCGTTTCCGGTTGCTTCAGGATGCGCGACACTACCTGGTGTGGTTCGTTGGTCCTCCGAGTAGCGGCGGAGGCGGGCGCGGCGGCCCCGGCGGCGGAATGAAGGCGGCGGTGGTTTCTTCTTGATGAAGAAGATGATGATGTGGTGGCTGATGTGGCGCGCCACGTCACCCTAATTGACACGTGTCTGCCACGTGTTTGACACGTGGCAGACACCCCTGATGACATGGCGATGATGCAGTTCTCGATGCAGTTTTCAAATTCGAAGATTTTGAAGATCGAAGAGCTGTATTTTGATCGGGCTATGTAATAGTTAGGGATTACGTGTTTTAAAGCCCGATAACGACTTTAAATTTCCTATTTGCGTATTTATTTTTTATTATGCTTTAGCATGCGATTATGTGATTAATTGCGTTTAGAAAAACATGTAAATAGGATTTATGTCGTTATTAAAGCATGTTTTATTTTTCGCGAGCACGTTTTATTATGTGCGCTTAGAAATTGCATGCTTTAGGAATTATGTGGATATGCATGATTCAAAACGAACCTTTTGAAGAAAAAGACTAAGCAAATAATAAATTAAATATTTAATTAGATTCCATTTAAATTGGAAATTAAATATTTAACCGGACCTCCATTAATTGGACCCTACACAAAAGTGGAATAATTATATGAGTAAAGGTCCACCTGAGTGGCTTGCTAGTATTTTTGAACCACGAGTTTTTTTGAGATGGGTTTTCTAATGTAATATTTAATTATTATTGAGTAGTGGGAGCGAAGCCGTAAACGTCCACCTGAGTGGCTTGCGTGCCTAGTAAACACGAGTACTCTAGCAGATAATAATTAAATAAGATGGCTAATTAAATCAAATTGAAAGCGGTATGGTTCGCGTAAGTATGTCAATTTCGAGAATTCGATGTTAATTCGGTCAAATTAATGGTCAAAGCTTAGATGTCACTGCGGTTACAACTTCCTGAGAAGTCCCTTCCCGCGTTTTTAATATTAATAGTGACATGGTCCAGAGATATCGGATTATTAATTCCATTCGTCTTAAGAACCTAGGCGTGGATTGGAATTAAAGAGTTAGGTATATAGCTTGGTCTAGGGGTACATGAGTAAACGTCCACCTGAGTGGCTTGCGAGTATGATCGCTAGGGCTATTCGAGTATTTAACATCATTGGTTTTACAAAAGGTTACAATGATGGTTAATTACGAATTATGTGCAAATATAAATTTCATACATGCTTTTAAATCATATTTTTCAGATATGTTTCTTCGAATATTTTTTCGAGTTCCTAAACAGTCTCACCAACCAAACCCTAACGGGTTTAACAATTTTTAAATAATTTCATAGAGTGGAAGAGATATCTTACCGCTCCCAATAAAAGCTTTGCAAAGGTCCTATAAGAACTTCTGTTTTAGGACCGCTATGTCTAAGAACGAGTTTACTATGAGCATGTTACTCAAATCTTTGGTAGCGGTCAAAGAGGTTATAGGAAAGGGCAAGAGTGCTCAAGTCTTGAATATCCCTAGTAGTTCAAGGAATCCTCCGAAAGGCGGAAACCAGAAAAAGAGCAGAAAGAGTGGACATTTCAAGAAGAGCAGTGGGAGTAAGAAGACGGCCCTTACCGGCGACATGCGAATGTCAAAGGAGAAAGGAAGGTTCTTCAAGAGTGGTAACAAAGGACACTGGAATAATTATAATCCAGATGTCAAGGCAAAATAGAAAGAGACGCGAGTCGCTCTTGTAACTGAAACTGTTCTGGTTTCCTCTTCTACCCACGAATGGGTAGTGGATTCGAAGGCACCTGATCATGTTTGTTACACCTTGCAAGGTTTCTTGTAGAAAAGACAATTGAGCAATGGCGAGGTGGTAGTCTCAATGGGCAATGGATCGAAAGTTCCTGCAATTGCCATTGGAGATTTACATCTATCTTTTGATAGTTCTATTTTAGTACTTAAAGATGTTTAATATGTGCCTGAGTTTAGGCGAAACATTATTTCTGTTTCAAAACTCTACACAATGGATGGTTATAAATCAAGTTTTGATAGTGAAGTTTCTATCATGAAAGACGATGATTTTATCTGTGGTGGACCATTAAATGGATCTTTATATACTATTACTTGTAAACCGCGTAGTTCTGTTAATATTGCTTCCTCATCATCAAATCCTAAGAAGAGGAAAGAGTCTTCTAAGGTAAACCAAACTTATTTGTGGCACTTAAGACTAGGTCACATCAATCTTAACAGGACTCAGAGGTTGGTGGAACATGGATCATTGGAGTTTCTCCAAGATTGAATCATTTCCAACTTGCGAAACCTGTTTGGAAGGAAATATGGTGACTAGGCCTTTCAAGGCAAAGGGTTATAGAGCCACATAAGTATTAAGTTTGATACATTCTGACTTGTGTGGTCTATGTCTACACAAGCTCGTGGAGGGTATGAGTACTTCATCACATTTACTGACGATTACTCGAGGTATGGATATGTTTACCTTCTTCGCCACAAGTTGGATTGCTTTGAAACCTTTAAGGAATTCAAGGCAGAAGTGGAGAAGAAGCTAGGTAAAGAAATCAAAACACTACGATCTGATAGTGGTAGGGAATACCTATCCAACGAGTTCAAGGACTACTTGGAGTAATGTGAGATTACATCCCACCGACAAAGACGGCACGCCTCGGCAGAATGGTGTGTCAGAGAGAAGGAACCGAAGTCTCTTAGAGATAGTTTGGTCGATGATGAGTTATGCAACTTTGCCAGTTTCCTTTTGGGGATATGCCCTAGAGACTGCAGCATAATTGCTGAACCATGTGCATTCTAAGTTGGTAGAAAAAAATCCCTTTCGAGTTGTGGAGCGGGCACAAACCCAGTATGCACCACTTAAGGATTTGGGGTTATCCTGCTTATGTGCTAAATAGGCAGGCCGACAAATTGGAATCACGTTCAGAAGTGATGTTGTTTATAGGGTATCTAAAGGAAACGAGGGGTGTATACTTTTATGATCCTAAATAACAGAAGATCGTTGTTAGCCCTAATGCTCGGTTCTTAGAAGAGGATTACATTAGTAACCATAAATCTCGAGTCGATAACATCCTTGAGGAATTACAAGGTGGTCGAAGTTCCACTTGAATGTACCGGTTGTGCAAGATAGTACTCCACGAGTAACTGCACAATCTGTTAACACAGCTCCTGACACTGTTCGATGTAATGGGAGGGTGATATTTACACATGATCGGTATATGTTCACTGGGTAGACGTTTGATCATCTCCCGGCAGATGAACAAGATACCGTGGATCCCTGGACTTACAACGAAGTAGTGGGAGATAGAGATGCAGATTCCTAGCGAATCGTCATGGACTCAGAATTTAAGTCCATAATTTATATGGATGTATACGAGATCACTGAACTACCTGAGGGCTGCAAGGCTATTGGTAGTAAGTGGGTATACAAGAGAAAGAGAGAGAGCACCGAATGGAGAGATCATGGCGTTTAAGGCCAGGCTAGTGGCGAAGGGTTTTACCCAGAAAGAACGTATCGATTACGAAGAGACCTTCTCGCCTGTAGCAATGATCAAGTCCATTCGGATTCTCCTTGCCATAGCAGCTCACATGAACCTAGAGATCTGGCAAATGTATGTTAAAACCGCATTCCTAAACGGTCACCTTCAAAAAGGTAGGAACATCTACATGAAACAACCAGATGGTTATGTGAAGGAGGGCGAAGAGCATCTAGTTTGGAAGCTTAAGAAGTCTATTCATGGACTTAAGCAAGATTTCCGGTTATGACACCAGCGTTTTCGATGAGGTAGTCAAATCCTATGGATTTGTATCCTGTCCTAACAAGGTGTGTGTACCGTATTTGTGTTAACGGATCAGTGGTGTTTCTTGCATTTTACGTAGATGACATCCTTCTCATTGGCAACAATGTTGAAGTGTTATCAGACGTAAAGACGTGGTTATCCGAGCAGTTTCAAATGAAGGACTTAGGTGAAGCTGCTTACATCCTTGGGATCAAGGTTATCCGAGATCGCCAGAAAAGGATGTTAAGCTTGTCACAAGCGTCCTACATTGACACGGTTATTGCTCTTTTTAGCATGTAAAAAGCCAAGAGAGGTTCAGTACCTTTCAGACATGGTATTTTTCTATCCAAGAATCAGTGCCCTAATACGCCTAAAGAGATAGAAAGTATGAGGCTAGTACCATATGCTTCCGTTGTCGGTAGCCTCATGTATGCGATGCTTTGTACGAGAGCAGATATCTCATATGCTGTAGGCATGGTCTCAAGATATCAGTCTAACCCTGGAAAGGAACACTGGACTGTGGTCAAGCATATTCTCAAGTACCTTAAACGGACTAGAGATTATATGCTTGCTTACCAGTCAGACAGTCTAGTGTCTTTGGGTTATACAGAGTCGGATTTTCAGGCTGAAAGAGACGAGAAGAAGTCTACCTCGAGTTATGTGTTTACCTTGGGAGGTGGAGCCATTTCATTGAGGAGTGCAATGCAGAAATGCATTGCGGACTCAACCATGGAAGCAGAGTATGTGGCTGCTTTAGAAGGTTCGAAAGAGGCAGTTTGGCTCAAGAATTTCCTCCTGGATCTTGATATTGTTCAGAATTTGTCTAAGGCGATCACGATTTATTGTGATCATGCGGGTGCAGTGACAAATTCTAAGGAACCTAGATCTCACAAGGCGTCTAAACACATAGACAGGAAGTACCACATTATACGAGTATTCGTAAATCGAGGAGACATGGTGATTGACAAAATTGGAACTGAATTCAACCTAGCTAATCCTTTCATGAAGAGCTTACCACTCCCGGCTTACAAGAAGCATGTTTGTGGCTTAGGAGTGGTAGAGATGCCCCCCACTTAGGACTACAGAAACTTTTGTATAAGTGGGAGAAGATGCAGTGATAGTTAGCATAGATAGCTGAGATATAGCTGGGTACTAGTTTGTACCTAGATAGCTGAGATATAGCTGAGTACTAGTTTGTGCCTAGAACTGACACATTGTATACTAAAAGTTTACTTTAGTATAAGTGGGAGAATTGTTGGGATTTTGTATACTTGAAGCAAATTTTATGCTTGTATACAATGTGTTTTGTCCCTACCACTATTTATTCTCCTATCTGATAAATATATATATTTGCACATGTTATCCTTTATCTTGTAAAAAAGTTAGATTTGTGTGGTGTGTTGGGTATCACAGAAGACAACACAAATTGGTTGAACTGACAAGATATAAACAGGTATCACAACTGAGACAACTTAAGGATAAGTTGTCGGTTTAAGCTGCAGTTTAGATAAGAAGTGGCTTGTCATAGCGGCTTGTCTTTACTGGGACATTTAAGGTGGTGTATTGACGGATCACAGTGAGATGTGTTTGATGTGTCGATTTTATACCCCTCGAATTCAGCCAATTCTGATGCTCATCTTGTCCAAGTTGATGTTGTTCTGTGCGCAGAAATGTATATTTTCAGCAGGTTTATGGTCCGGAGATGAGGTGGCGGTTCGGAGCTGAGTTGGAGATATTTTGGCAGTTTTTGGAGATAAAACGGGATTTAGATCGAGAAGGAAAGATTTGCTGAAGATTTGGAGCTTGAAGATATTTTAGGGCTGGAGTTATACAAGGAAAAGGAGTCTTGAAGATCAAGATTCAAAAGATTTGCCCTAGATATCTTACCTTTGGTGGATCAAGTTTGAAAGCTATATAAAGGGGCTGGAGACGAACATATAATACATCAATCTCTCGCTGCTTCATTAGTTTAGTTTCGTCTTCAGCCATCTCGTTCTTAGTCCCATAGTTTAGATTTTAATTTCAGCACAAGCTTTCAAACACTTTATTGTTTCCGTAGTTTAATTCAGTTTTCAGCTTTTGAAGAATTCAACACTTGTTTCAGATTCAGTAGTTACATTTAGCTTCCCGTTCAGATTAAGTACTTCCGTTTATTCACCAGTTTAAGTTTTTCAGCTTTCATTCAGATTCAACATTCGTTCAGATTCAGCATTTACGTTCAGTTTCAGTTCGGTATTCAGTTTTACATTCAGCACTTTAAATTCAGTTCTTACTATGTTCGTTTCACTTAGCCTGTCCAAGTTAATAATGAGTAGCTAAACTTTTTAGGGCTTCGGCGAGGGTGACGAATATGAGATACAAACTTCGTGAGATCTAATTGTTCGCAGTAATTGAAGACTAGGATTTTGACTTAATTCGGGGCAGAAAGATTTAATTGGATTAACTTAAACCTGATCAATTTAGGTTATGAAGATTAGTGCCAGATTGTTCTACAACTTAAGTGGTGAAGCTATTGTAACGGTAGTCGAATTAAGGAGGTTAATCATCTATGTCAGCTTGTCCAACAACGGTAGAGATTAAAATTGGGTTCCTTCCTCGTAATGATATCTAAACATTAAATCTAGGTTTGTTCAACAAGCTAGGTTGTGGTTAGGTTAGGGAGTAGTGGAAATTTGTTCAACAAGCCATTACCGACTAAGTAATTAGGAATTGGGATATGTACGTGTCCAACACTGTATCCTATAACTGGTTGATCTTAGGAATTAATTAAATCTATGTATCCATGATCGAAGTAGTTATCTCATACAAGTTACCCGAAGCCGAGTCCGCCTTTCTCTACTTGTTTATTTCTATCTACTTTCCTGTTATTTACTTTTTTTTGCCTAGGTAGTAAACCCAAAATTTATGCGTGGTGGCATCACCAAAACTCTGATCAAAAGGATAAACAGTGTTGATTTTCACTGTTCCCTGAGTTCGACCTTGTTCTATACTAATTATAAAATTCTAAGTGTGTGCATGAATTTTATTTTGTGTGAAAACAGCGATCACCAAATTGGCGTTGTTGCCGGGGAACGGTGTTTCTAATTAACCTTGTTTATCTTTTGATCTTTCGTTCTTTAACTAGTTTATGAGCAGGTCTTCCAACCCGAACCTCGTATTTGATTCTGAGATCGAAAGAACCGCAAGGAGGCTAAGGAAGGAGACAAAGTTGCAACAACAACAACTGCCGAAGCAGGACACTTCGTCTGGCCAAGCAGAAGCTGACTCTGAAGACGTTCTGCTTAGCCTAGCAGAACTCTTTTCTGAAGAAAAATTCGAGACTGAACTCGAGAATATGGCCGACGATCCAAATAATCCGAGGCTAGATCAGTTTGGAAGGCATGGTGGTGAAGATCTTCCAACACCAATCTAAATTGACGGGCTCACTGAGCCGATTGAGATCAAGTATGGGCTTATCCAAACTCTACCAAAGTTTCATGGAATGAAGAATGAAGATCCATTCCGCTTTCTAAATGAGTTCGTGAGATTCTGCAATGCTCAAAAGAATTCGCATGGAACCAAGGAACAATTCAAACTATCTGCTTTTCCATTTGCTCTCACGGACCATGCAAGAAACTGGTTCACAAGTCTACCCGCAAACTCAATCAGTACTTGGACAGAGATGAGACAAATATTTCTGGATTGCTACTTTCCAGTTACAAAGACCAATGCCTTGCGCAAGGAGATCTCTCGGAGTCCAAAGAGGAGTTTGATGAAACACTAAATGGATATTGGACTCGATACAAAGCTCTCATCGAAAGCTGTCCAAATCATAATTTTTCCAAGGGAGATTTGCTGACCTACTTTTATCAAGGAATGGCAATCACTACAAAGAATCTTGTCAATTCATCAAGTGGAGGAAATTTCTCTAGTTGCAGAGTCAATGATGCCGAGAAGATTATTCAAGAATTGGCTAATGCAACTAAGGATTATGGAGAAGTTCGTATCATAAGAAGATCTGCAAATTCAGCTGATCCCATAGATCTGGAGACCAAGCTGGATACTAGTATGGAAAGGATTGATAATCGTTTTGAGAAGCTGGAAAGGATGATGGACTCAAAGTTGGAGAAGCTGATGCACTCTATGTTGGAAAAAAACATCCTCAGTCAGCTCGGCTGAACAAATATGTGGAGCGTGTGGACAGTCTGGACACACCTCGTTGCAATGTAACACCCAAGCAAACCCTACTGAAGATTGCAACGTGATTGGGAACTGGAACAACAACCAGTAGAAAAGAGATCCTTACTCCAACACCTACAATCCTGGATGGAAGGATCATCCAAATCTGAAGTGGGATAATCATCCCAAGCCGCAGTTCACCCCACATCAACCGCAGATGTTCCACCAACAACCACAGCAGCAAGTCTATCGCCCTCCAAATCAAAGGACTTACCCAACAAATCCACCACTTTTGCCTCCACCTGCCCAAGCAAAGCCTGGCAAGACCATTGAAGAAATTCTAACTGAGATGGCTATCTCACAACAAACAATGCAGCAGAGTATTCTGACTCATAATGAAGTTATCCTGAACATCCAAAATTCACAGAAGGAGCAGAAAATCGGACTAGATGACTTGGCCGGACAGATAGGGTAGCTATCTGCCTCAATCAATGAGATTTGAGGGAACCAAGGAAAGCTACCTTCTCAACTCTAGATTAATCCAAAGAATGTTAGCTATGTTACTCTGAGAAGTGGAAGAGATCTTCCAGATCCGCCAAGCAAGACACCAAAGAAGGCTGAAAAAAACGGCACAGCTACCACTGTCAACTTGCCCAAGCCAAATATCTCTGAGTCATCCAACTCAAAGAAAAACAAGGAGAAAGTCGATGAAGAGGAGAAAGGAAAGAAGCAGGTTGTCCAAGAAGAAATACTGATTGATCCACCGTTTCCACAAGCATTGGTGTAGAAACCAAAGCCCATGGAGCAGACGCTGGATTACATGTCCATTTTTGGCAAGCTGGAAGTTAATCTGCCATTTCTTCATGCTATCAAGATCCCGCATATTGGGAAGTTTCTGAAAGAGTTCATTGCTGGAAAGACAAACAAGAATGGAAAAATTGTGGTAAACAAAAATGTCTCAGCATGTATTCAAAATATGCTTCCCGAGAAATGTCATGATCCAGGTATGTTTACCTCGCCCTGTTTGATTGGAACTGAGATGATCCCAAAAGCCCTTTGTGATTTAGGAGCCTCAATCAATGTGATGCCTTTATCTGTGTTTAATAGCTTAGTTGGGGTTGAGTTAACCGATACTAAAGTTGTTATTCAATTAGCTGACCGATCATGCATATCCCCTAAAGGCCTTCTAGAAAATGTTCTTGTTAAAATCCATGATTTCGTATATCCTGCGGATTTTTATGTGATTAACACTTGCGAGGGGAAGAAGGGAACTTCGGGAGTTTTGCTAGGTCGACCTTTTCTTAAAACGGCTAAAGCATTAATTGATGTTTGTAAGGGTACTATCTGTTTGGACTATCATGGTGAGAAGTTTACTTATAGTATTGATGATGCTATGAAAAAACCCCTTGATTATGAAAATGCTTATTCTATTGACGTTATTGAGCCTCTTGTCCAAGAACATCTTGAGACGACATTAATGCAGGATAAGTTAGAGTTAGCATTGACACAAAGCCTCTCTGAGATGGATGTCCAAGGTATGCTAGATGAAGAAGTAAAGGAAGCCATCCTATCTTTATATGTAGTTCCAGAAGCCGTTACCTCCAGTAGCGGCATCTGCTTGCCCAAGCAGAATGTGGAAGACAGACCAGTGCCATCACATGTCAGACCGCCCGTTCTGGAACTTAAGAAGCTGCCAGCCAATTTAAAGTATGCTTACCTTGGCCAAGATAAAACTCTTCATGTGATTATCAGCCGTGAATTATCAAAAGAGCAAGAAGAGCGATTGGTCGAAATTCTGAAAAAACATACTCGAGCTATTGGTTGGACATTGGCCGATATCACCGGAATCAGTCCGGTTGTTTGCATGCATTACATCCTATTGGAGCCGGATAGTAAGCCAAGCCGAGACCCGCAAAGGAAGTTAAATCCCAACATGCGTGAAGTTGTTTTGAAGGAGATTTTAAAGTTGCTCGATTTGGGAATTATCTATCCGATCTCGGACAGCAAATGGGTCAGCCCGGTACATGTTGTACCAAAGAAATCAGGTTTTCAAGTCGTTGAGAATGAAAAGAATGAGTTGGTACCAATGAGGTTAGTAACCGGATGGAGAATGTGCATTAACTATAGGAAATTAAACATGGCAACAAGAAAGGATCATTTTCCTTTACCGTTCATTGATGAGATGCTTGAGAGACTTGCCGGTCAATCCTATTTTTGTTTTCTTGATGGATATAGTGGATACTTTCAAATTTATGTCAACAAGGATGATCAAGAGAAGACCACCTTCCCATGTCCGTTTGGCACTTATGCTTATCGCCGCATGCCTTTTGGATTGTGCAACGCTCCTGGAACTTTCCAACGTTGCATGATGAGTATTTTCTCCGATCTCATTGAAAAATGCATCGAAGTATTTATGGAAGATTTCACCGTCTATGGAGATTCTTGCGATCGATGTCTCAGAAATCTAGATGTGGTTCTAAGAAGATGCGTGGAGAAGAACTTGGTTCTTAATTACGAAAAGTTCCATTTCATGGTAAGGGAAGGAATTGTTCTTGGCCATATAATATCCGAAAGAGGTATCCAAGTTGATAAGGTGAAGGTTGATTTAATTGCCCAGCTGCCGTATCCAACAAATATCAAGGAGATTCGAGGATTTTTAGGCCATGTTGGATTTTACCGAAGATTCATTCGGGACTTCGCCAAGATCGCTCAACCTTTAACAAGGTTACTTCAGCAAGACATTCTGTTTGTCCTAGCTGATGACTGCAAGAAAGCTTTCGACATTCTTAAGGAAAAATTGGTCACAACTCCTATTATGCAAGCTCCGAATTGGAAAATTCCATTTGAGCTTATGTGTGATGCAAGTGACTACGCTGTTGGAGCTGTCCTTGCCCAAAAGAATGCAAAGGATAGTCATGCTATATACTATGCCTCAAAGACGCTCAATCCAGCCCAATGCAATTACACCACTACAGAAAAAGAGCTACTCGCTATTGTTTTTGCCTTCGACAAGTTCCGCTCATATCTGCTTGGGTTAAAAGTGATCGTCTACACTGAACATGCTACCGTGAAGCATCTACTCGCAAAGAAGGAAACGAAACCATGTCTTATACGTTAGATTTTGCTACTGCAGGAATTTGATTGGGAAGTGCGAGATAAGAAAGGAGCTGAAAATAATGTAGCTGATCATTTGAGTCGTTAGTTCATCTAGAAGATGCTGAACCAATCAAGGAACAATTTCCAGAAGAGCATCTCTATTATTCTGTCATCCCAGATGCTGACAACTTGGCCAAGCCATCTGAAGATAATTCTACTATCTGCTTGTCCAAGTGGAAGTACGAAACTGAGGCAGAATGTTATGCAATTGAAGGAAAAGATGGTAAAACTCCGTGGTATGCCAACATTGTCAATTATCTCACTTCTAGGAAGCTGCCACCAGACTTTACCATGGCTCAAAAGAGGAAATTAATGAGTGAATGCAAGTATTATTTTTGGGATAATCCTACACTTCGGAAAGTTGGAGCCGATCAAGTTATTCGAAGGTGCGTACCCGAAGAGGAATAATTTGAGATCTTAGAGCGATTTCATTCATCACCTTATGGAGGACATGGATGAGTAAAACGTACTGCACGAAAAGTTCTCGATTGTGGATTCTTTTGGTTAATTTTGAATAGAGATGCTTATGAGTTTTGCAAGAGTTGCAAACATTGCCAAATGCTTGGTAATATTGGCTTGCGAGATGAACTACCATAACATCCATTACGCTTTATGAAATATTCGATGTATGGGGTATGGACTTCATGGGACCTTTCCCTAGCTCGTTCGGAAATTTATACATACTATTGGTTGTGGATTATGTGTCCAAATGGATCGAGGCCAAGGCAACTCGCTCCAATGATTCCAAAGTCGTTGTTGGATTTCTTAAGTCCAATATTTTTAGCCGATATGGTGTTCCTCGAGCCATAATAAGTGATAATGGTACTCATTTCTGCAATCGTACCGTTGAAGCTTTGATGAAGAAATACGGATGTCAACATCGTCTATCTACTCCGTATCATCCTCAAACAAACGGCCAAGCTGAAATATCTAATAGGGAGATCAAACAAGTATTGGAAAAGACGGTTAATCCATCTCGAAAAGATTGGAGTACACGCTTGGAGGATGCTCTTTGGGCGTACAGAACCGCATACAAAACCCCTATTGGTATGTCCCCTTATCGTTTGATCTTGGGAAAGATGTGTCACTTACTGGTTGAGCTCGAACATAAGGCATTTAGGGCCGTGAAAACAATGAATATGAACTTGTTCAAGTGCGAGGAGGAACGCAAGTATCATTTGCAAGAATTAGAAGAGCTTCGACTTGAAGCTTATGATGCCTCTATGTGGTACGAGGATCGAACCAAGGCTTGGCATGATCGTAATCTGAGATCTAAACAATTTAAAGTTGGACAATTGGTACTCTTATACCAATCTAAACTTCGACTCATGCCCGGGAAGCTTCGTTCAAGATGGATAGGGTCATTTGTTATCAAGTCAGTTCGGCCAAGCGGAGTGGTCGATTTAGAGGACCCCGCAATGAAGTCTACTTTCGTGGTGAATGGTCATCGGCTAAAGCTCTATCATCACTTGCACCAAATAAAAATAGTGGACGAGATTCCATTATACCTCCCACCATACACTTGATCAGCTTGGAAGAGTCGAGTCTGCGACTCTAACTCAAGGCGCTTGTGGGAGGCACCCCACACGTATCCTTTATTTTCCGCATTTTATTTCATAGTCTGGGTTTATTTTATGTTTTTCTTATATGGTTTTTAGTGTTGTTTTTTTTTTGTGCTGACTATTTTATGCATGTAATCTAGATATTTGTGGATGAATTTTGTCACATAGGAAAGAAATATCGAGATAAGGAAGGAGTTTTAAAGAAGGAAATATACCTACGTATAGGTCGAGGACCTGATTGCAAAATACTTCAAACTTTTGTGGTCCAATTGACACAAAAGTTGAATTGTGAGGAGGTCGCAGCAAAGCGGGGGTGTATTTGCACACCAAAAGAAATTGGAGGACTCAATTGCAAACCCTCAGGAATTGGCAGCTTCAAGACCGAATCAAAAAGGGGGGGACCTCATAACTGTTCCCGCGCTCAAACTTTTCCCCTCTCTTCCAAATCGTCTTCGATCAAGCTACTCACCATCTCCTCCCTTCTACATCATCTTCCACAACCATCAATGGCTCCCAAGATGCAAAAGACTACTGCCTCCGCCGCGAAGAAGAAGGCCCTACTTGTTTCCCCTGCGTCTACGCCGACGGCTCGCCAGCAGAGAGCAAGCCGCCGAAAGCAACCCCCTCCACCACCAGTTCAAAAGGAGGTGCCTACGCACACTGACGTTCCGCCGGCTGCGGCGAAGGAGCCCATTGAAGAAGTGGTTGTTGCTAGCACGATTCCCGAGGTACCACCGGTGCCCCATGCAGAGCCCACTTCGCCAGAAGTGCGGAAAACTCCATCCCCATCTCCATCTGAAGTTCCGGAGGAAGCCCCTAATTCTGCTACTCACATTGTTACGCCGCATCTGTTGTCGGTTAGGGTTTCCACCCCACCGCTAGAGAAATCTGCATCTCCCGCAGAACAGCCCATTCCCGCGTCTCTACTGCCTCCAAAATCTCCTCTTTTGGAATCTTCCACCGCCGCTACCAGACGAGCAATTCAAGCCCGCGCTGCATCTGTGGGTGGTACTGTTCGAGAGGATGGATCTATCCATGTTCCATGGGCACGATTGATAGTGGATGGCGTGTACCCTAAGGACGAGGACGATGAAGATTATGTCCCGGACGTTGATTGCCCAACCGATATGTTGCTAGATGCCGAAGACCAAACCTTATTTCACCGTTACCCGAAGAAGATATCTCTGACTCCGAGCCGGCCAAAGACGGTTACGACAACATGTTCGTAATCCGCATCTTGAATGAAGAAGATCGTCTCCGCCTTCGCTATTTCAACGAGGAAGAGATGGCCACAAAGTGTGAGACGAGGCAGTTTCGGGCCTGCAAGTCAGGTATGTTTGTTGATTCTAAGTTGTTGGTTAGTTTGGGTATACATGATCAGTTTTATGCCTATTTCCGTGCTATTGGTTGGAGTTGGTTACTTTTTCCGCATAATTTCCCTTTACCGCAAGATATTGCTCTTGAATTCTTTACCTCTTTTCATTTTGTTGATGTTGGTAATGTGAATGATGACTGCATAGCTTTCCGTTTGGGTGGACATGAATTTCATACTTCTTTGTTGGATTGGAACATGAGGTTGGGTTTGTTAGATCATGCTGATAATTATGATGATGTGTTTGATTCTTATTTCCGTGGTTTGCCTGAGTCGAATCCAGCATATATAGGTCCTAGGGATGCATGGAAGTTGCTTGCTCCGTCTGATCCGAATGACTTTTTTGCCTCACGTTCTCATGTTTATCATGTTGAGAGCCCTGTTCTTAGGTTGTGTCATTACTACATTGCTTATAATTTGACTGGCACAACTACGGGTTTTTCTAAAGTGAGTGCTACGGAGTTGTACTTTTTATGGTGCATGCATACAGGAACCAAGCTAGATTTAGGGTATTGGATAGCGCATTGTTTGGAGAGCATAGCTGCTAGGCCGAATCGGCACCATACTCTATGTCATTTGCTTGCCACATTCTTTGTTCGCAACTATGCTTTAATATCCCGTGTACCACTGTCCATGTGTGATCCACCTGCCACTATGAGCCTCAGTCGGTTGAGGTCAGCCAAGCTGACCTATGTTGGTACTGACGGTCTAGACAAGTTCTTTAGGCCGGGACCTGGTGTCCCGAGTCAATCTGTGGGTGTAGGGCAAGAGGAGGAGCAGGACAGGCTCGGCCGGATAGAAGCCAGGTTGGAGAAGATTGTTGAACAGCTGGAAGAATTTCAGAAGGAAGTGATAGCTCGCTTGGACGAGCTGAAGAACAGGTGAACCATTCCCCTAGTCGGCCGCTTTTTTATTTTTTTCGTCTTATTTGTTTTCAGTCTTTGTGTGTCTATGTTTGTTTCCTCTGCATGCTTCTATGTTTTTTTTTCTATTACTTGCTCGAGGGCGAGCAAGGTTGAAGTGTGAGGAGGTTATTTTAGGTTTGTGTCCTTCGTCCTAGGTTGGAGCATGCTGGGTTTACATGATTTGTTGATGTGATTTTAGGATAAATCTGCCCAGATTCTGCGTGCTTTCATTGACTGAATTTTGCATGATTGGAGTGTATTTTCTCTTTCCATGGAGGATTTTGTATGTGGCTTGGGATGAGGAAATTTAAGCATGATAAAACTGAATTTTAAACCCCACCACTAAAGAGAGATTTGAGCCTTTAAAAGTGGGACACTTCCCACTATTTTCTTGAGAGTGATGTGTTGCAAAGTCTCCATAGCTTGTGGTCATGTGTGACAGATGATAGGAGGCAAATTAAGGTTAACCAAATTGAGCTTTTAATTCTTTCAATTCCTACATTCGCTCAGCCCCTAGTTAGCCACTTTGAAGCCTTGACTTTGTTCTTTCATGAGTTATTTAAAGAAGCCAAGCCTTTCAAAGCCTTTCTCTTGACCTTATGCATGCATGTGTTTGCTGTGGATATTCATAATTTGAGGCAATTTTTATTGAAGAGATTTTATGATTAGTTGGAGATAGTGTTTGAATTCATACCCCCCCTGGAGTTGTGTTGTTTACATTCCGAACTCGCCGACGCCGGTTTGGCCAGCGAGTGTTGTACCGAAAAGAAATAAATATTGAAGGGGGGCTAAAAAAAAAAAAAAAAAGAGTTGACGGTGCAGAAAAAGAAAAGAAAAAAAAAAGAGAGCACCCTTTGAAACAATAAACGGAAGGATGAATTCTGAATGTTTATATTCCGCCTTGCCCAAGTCTGTATGCGAAAATAAATCTCCATCAGTGCTGAACTGTATATCTCTTATGCTTATTATCTGCTTGCCTAATCAAATGCCTCAGTGAATAGCATGCTGCATACTTGTACTTAATTTTCAGAAGCTTAGGACCCCTATGATTCCCTACCATGTCATATATTTGAATGAGTCCTTAATCCCCATTACATCCAAGAGAAAGACTTCTTTGAGTTGCTAGATTGACCACTTGCTATTGTAACTGTGTGACTATGTTGTTTTTATGAGCGGCTTGCCCGGACTAGATTAGAGAGAGATTAGTGAATCGGTGAGCTAGTTCAGTTATGCTTATGTTTTGACCAAGCTGATATCTGAATCCATGGTTTGAGAATTATGTTGCTTGACTTGTTTGATGAAGGTTTTGATTGCATTGCATGTTTGGGCAGAGATTGAGAATCATGGACTGTAACGCCCCAATTTTCATAACATTTTAAGGGAACGTCACCCCGTGCATAACATATAATTTTCTCAATTTAATTTTTCAAAAATAATATATTTATAAAAATAATAAGGTTTTAATGCATTTCATAAAAAGCGGAAGTCTTAATTCAAAAACATGTTCACCTATTAGTTTGCGGAATTAAATAAAAATAAAAGCATAGTTCAAGATAAAACTAAATTAATAACGTAAAAATTTCATGAATCCTTTTCTGTGTGTGTGACCATCAGCATCCGCCACTTCAAGCACCTGCCGGACCATGATCTGAAAAAGTGAAAATATTAAGGGGTGAGTACGACTACTCAAATGGGATCAACAATTATCCAAACTATAAACTATAAAGAATTTAACATGAGAAATTAGACATGCAAGCCCGGGAGGCTTAACCCGAAGGTTTTATCGCTCTGAATTGCCCGAAGGCTAACCCGAAGGTTTTTCTCGCTATGATTTGCCCGAAGGCTAACCCGAAGGTTTTATCGCTCCGAATTGCCCGAAGGCTAACCCGAAGGTTTTATCGCTCTTGATTTGCCCGAAGGCTCGCCTGTCTCGAATAACGCATGAGAAAAACGATATAGTATATAATAAGGATAAAAGTAAACCCCACCTTAACCTTTTTGAGTGAATGAAAGATGTATATCAAGTGATTAAGCCTTGCGCGCCTGTTCTATAATAAAGCTTGACTTAATTATTTATGAAATTCTTAATCACGTACATATGATTTTCATGCTTTGAAACAATTAATCTTTTTGTACATGGAATGCAAATAAGTATATCGACACCTATAGTTATTAGGTTACAACATATCATATCTGAAAACTAGGTTTCTATGTTCTATCTTAACTCGTGCAGAATACATATTTTAGAAAAATTCCACAGAACATGAATAAATTCTATAAATTCAAATTTTCTGCATACATATTCCTTAATGAGTCTAAAACATATCAAAATTTGTTTCATACTAAAATAATATGTCCTCTAAAAGTTATAACCAAAACAATATCTACTGTGCTAATATAATCGGTTTCTGACCTATTGTCATTCATCTATACGTTTCAGGGACTAAACATACTCTAAAAATTCTAATATTTAACACACATCTAGGAGACATACATAGACATATCATATCAAAATTTCAAACCATATAGATAAGTGATGTATTCATAATATACAAATCAATTTTCACTCAAAACTGCTTCACCGCATGAAATTCTTTGCTTAACCATGGAAGGTTTGTAATAAACTGCTTTCGTAAAAGCATGTTAAAAATACAAAATAAATATTTTGAGAAACTACTATGTGTATAGAGTATTTAGGAAAATTAATCAAATCAATACCATATTTGTGCAAAGTGATATAAATGTTTTACTAATCTCCATCCAGAAAACATTAGTTTTCGGCAGTATAAATGTGGAAATTCATTAAAAATATAAAAACTTGTCAAAAAACCACTAAAATTTACAGAGATATAAAAGACATACCTAGGAACCTCCTTCTAAAATTTCACCACGATATGTTACCGGGAAGGTACGTAAATAATTCTTGAAACAATTCGCAGGTATGCTGACAGATTTTCGAAAAGTTTATATTATGAGCGACTAAGGGGTATTTATAAGCCTAAAAATCATTATCCAACCATCCCTAATAAAATATGATATCAAATATATTTTATCCATATTTAGTTTCGTCCATATCTATTTTATATAGAATATATTCTATCACTTACCATATAAGAGATTCAATCCTAGATAAATTAGGATAAGGATAACTAAAACTAGATTTCTTTCCTAAAACATGTATATCACAAATAAAAGCTCTATTTTATTCATAAAATATAATTTTAAATTATCTCCTAATAACTTAATACCCTAATAAATATTCTATCCTTTTATGAATCCTAGTAGGTTTAGGAAATCCAAAATAAATATTATTCTTGCCTAATAATTCTAACATTATTTCTAAAGGAATAAATATACAATATAATCATAATATGATATAGATAAACACATTCAAAGTTCAAAATACATTTACATCACAAAAATGATTTAAAGACAAATAAGATAAATGCTTTAATTTTTTTTTCATTTAAATTTCTAAGGCGCGACTTATAGGACTTACCACAAGATATCATGCATGAGATGAAAATGAAAATTTTTATTTTATAGTTGTTATTATTATTATTATTATTATTTAGAAAATTTCGGGGTGTTACAATCTCCCCTACTTATAAAATTTTCGTCCTCGAAAATTAATTACCTTTGCATATAAAGTTCGGATATCTTAGTTCCATGTCCTTTTCTATTTCCCATGTCGCCTCACTTGCATCATGTCTACTCCAAAGAACTTTAATTAATGGCACTTCTTTGTTCCTAAGTTGGATAACCTTTTGGTCTAAGATGGCATTTGGCGTCTCTTCATATGACAAATCTTTGTTCAACTCCAATTCTTCACATTTGACTATATTGCTTGGGTCATGCACATACTTCCTCAAGTTCGCCACATGGAAAACATTATAAATGGACTTCAAACTGGGCGGTAATGCCAACTCGTATGACACTTCTCCAATTCTTTTAAGTATCTCAAACGGTCCAATGTATCGAGGCCTAAGCTTCACTCTCTTTCCAATTCGCACTACTCCTTTCATTGGTGACAATTTGAGGAACACTTTGTCACCCTCTCAAATTCTATGTCCTTCCTCTTCAAATCAGCATAGGACTTTTGTCTGTCTTGAGCAATCTTGATTCTCTCTCGAATCTTTGCAATGACTCCTACGGTCCTTTCTACGATCTCGGGTCCCAAAGATTCTTTTCTCACCAACCTCATCCCAATGCAGAGGTGATCTACACTTCCTTCCATATAATGCTTCAAAAGGTGTCATCCCTATGCTTGCTTGATAGCTATTATTATATGCAAATTCCACTAAAGGCAAATGTTTCTCCCAATTGATTCCAAAATCCATGACACATGCTCGCAACATGTCTTCCAAAGTCTGAATAGTTCTTTCAGACTGTCCATCAGTCTGTGGATGGTAGGCGGTACTAAACTTCAACTTAGTACCCATAGCAGCTTGCAAACTATTCCAAAATTTTGATGTGAACCTCGGATCGCGGTCACATACAATACTGGTAGGCACTCCATCTAGCCTAACAATCTCATCTATATAGATTTGTGCTAATCGATCCATATTATCAGTCATCTTCATCGGCAGAAAATGAGCCGATTTCGTGAGTCTATCCACAATTACCCAAATTGAATGATTTCCTTTTTGAGTTTTGGGTAATGCTACCACGAAGTCCATGGATATCTCCTCCCACTTCCATTGAGGTATATCAAGCGGCTTTAATAAGCCGGATGGTCGTTGGTGTTCGGCCTTCACTTGTTGGCAAGTCATACAACTTTGTATGAATTCCCGCAATAGTCCTCTTCATATTCCTCCACCAAAAGTGGCTCTTCAAATCATGATACATCTTTGTCCCTCCCGGGATGGACAGGTGTATGGCGTGTTGTGTGCCTCCTCTAAAATCTCCCTCATCATTTCACTTCCCTTTGGTACACGGATCCTTCTCTCGAACATCAACGTGCCGTCTGCCGCAATCTCAAACCCCTTATTCTCGCCCTTCCGGAACTTGAGCTCTTATCTTGCATAAAAACCTATCTCTCTTTTGTGCTTCCCGAATTTGGTCCCTTAACAAAGGTTGGATCTTCATAGTCGCTAACTTAGTAGTAGTGTCTTCTACGTCGACGGTACAACTTCAATTTCCATCTTTACAAACTCTTCAACCATTCGGGAAGTATATAGGGCGGTCAAACTCTCTTTCCCTGCTCAAAGCATCAGCCTACGACGTTCGCTTTTCCCGGATGATAATGAATTGTGCGGTCGTAATCTTTCACTAGTTCGAGCCACCTTCTTTGTCTCATGTTCAATTCCTTCTGTGTAAATAGATACTTGAGACTCTTGTGATCAGAATATATCTCGCACTTGCCTCTATATAGGTAATGTCTCCAAATCTTCAAAGCATGGACCACAGCTGCCAATTCTAGATCATGTGTAGGGTAATTCAGTTCGTGCGTCTTCAGTTGCCTCGAAGCATAAGCTATGACCTTCCCATGTTGCATCAAGACACATCCAAGTCCTTGTTTTGAGGCATCGCAATAGATTACATACCCTTCAGTTCCGTCAGGAATGGTGGGTACCGGTGCCGTAGTCAACATCCCTTTCAATTCTTGGAAGCTCCTCTCACACTCTTCATTCCACTCAAACTTGATCCCTTTTCTGGTAAGTTGAGTAAGTGGTCTTGCTATCTTTGAAAACCCTTCAATAAACCGCCGGTAATATCCTGCTAATCCCAAGAAACTTCGGATTTCGCTTGCATTCTTTGGTGCCTTCCAGTTACTAACCGCTTCGATTTTTGCTGGATCCACTTCTATCCCTTGTGCGGTCACTACGTGACCAAGGAATACTACTTGACTAAGCCAAAACTCACATTTCTTGAACTTGGCGTATAGCTTCTCATTTCTTAAAGTCTCCAACACTATCTTAAGATGCTCTTCATGTTGGCTCCGATCTTTTGAGTACACCAAGATATCGTCGATGAAGATAATTACGAATTGGTCCAAATATTGATGAAATACTCTGTTCATCAAATCCATGAAAACTGCAGGTGCATTAGACAGTCCAAAAGGCATCACAGTAAACTCATAGTGACCGTATCTTGTTCGAAAAGCTGTCTTCGGCACATCACTCTCCTTAATCTTCAGCTGATGATATCCGGACCTTAAGTCAATCTTTGAGAAGATTCCCGCGCCTTTTAGTTGATCAAAGAGGTCTTCAATTCTTGGCAACGGGTATTTGTTCTTGATTGTCAACTTGTTGAGCTCACGGTAATCTATGCACATACGCATAGTTCCATCTTTCTTCTTGACGAAAAGTACAGGGGCTCCCCACGGTGATACACTTGGACGAATATGTCCCTTGTCTAACAACTCTTGTAGTTGTATCTTAAGTTCCTGTAACTCCATCGGTGCCATTCTGTATGGCGCTCTCGAGATAGGGGTCGCTCCAGGCATTACGTCGATGTTGAATTCCACTTGCCTATCTAGGGGAAGACCACTTAGTTCCTCAGGGAACACATCAGGAAATTCCCTCACCACCGGGATATCATTTATGGTTATTTCCTCCGTCTTTGTGCTTGTAATATTCACCAAATATGCTTGACAATCCTTCTTCCTCATCATCTTGGTGGCCTTCATTGCAGTTATGATATGTGGTCCTCTCTTTCTTCTACTTCCGTAAAAAGAAAATTGATTTCCGTCTAGTGTTGGGAAAACGACTTCACGATCCTTGCATCTGATAACTGCATCGTGCTTACTGAGCCAATCCAATCCCAATATGACGTCGAAGCCCTTCATCTCCAGGATGTACAAATCTGCTTTCAAGATCTCGCCATCGATCTTCAGTGTTGCTCCTTTTACTCGACGATTTATTTCCTTTGCCTTGCCAACAGGAAACCCAACCTTGCATACTGCACTCTCCTCTTCGCACTTTTCGGCTACTTTATCGTAAAATCTTTTCGATATGAAGGAATCCGACGCTCCGGAATCAAAAAGAACTACGGCTAATTGATTAAGTACTAAAATAGTTCCTGAGGTAATAAAGTTTGCTAACTATAGTTGGATACAGTTGATTCATATAATAAAACTAAAACATAGTTTAAAACTGAATGGTACCTGACACCGTCTGTGGCTCGTCATCCTCATCCACTTCAACCATTGAGTAAACTCTTGCTTTCCCTCGCTTCCCATTGTTGTTTGAGGCTGTAGTGTTGTTGAAAGGGCAGTTCGGTGCCACATGTCCCTCTTGACGGCAACGGTAGCAGATAAACTTTCCTCGCAAGCATTCCCCATAGTGATTCCTATCACAAGTAGGGCACTTTGGTTTTCCGGTCGTGGCTGCGGTATTGCTAGGAATGACTTGCTTCTGCTTCTTTTCAAAACCTTGATTCTTGTTATCCTCCCATCTTCTCTTTCCAGTAGTGATTGGCGGTCTAGATGCCGGTCCATCAAGCTTCTTGCGTTTGGCGATTGCTTGGGCTTTCTGCACCAACACATCAAAAGATGTAATCTCATGACCAGCTAGTATGTCACCTATTTCATCATGCAGTCCGCTCTCAAAAATCGCCATCTTCTTCTGTTCGGTATCTACCAAGTCAGGCGCAAACTGTGAGAGCTGAGTGAAATGGCGCTCGTAGTCCACGATTGATCTATTCCCTTGCTTTATGGTCATCAACTCCACCTTCTTTTCCCTCCGGACATGATTCCGGAAAAACTTGTTCAAGAGCCGTGTCTTGAAGAAATCCCAAGTCATGTTCTGCTTTCTCGCTCCGGCGCCATAGTCCGAAGCCGAGAATTCCACCATTGTCGTGCGTCCTGGGCCAGTTGATACTTCGCGCATGTCACTTTTTGAGCATCAGTGCATCCTAGATGCTCGAAGATCCGCTCCGCATCACCAATCCACTCCTCCACAAAAACGGGTCCTTCATTCCCCTTAAGAATAGGGGGTGACATCGACCTAAAATCATTCACCAGTGGGTCTCCTCCTTGACGTTGCGGAAACATTCCCCTCATAGCCTCCAATAGTTGTGCATTGCTAAGGTTCTCCTGGAGGGTTATTTCCCTGTCCCTCCACTAGCATTGTTACCGGGTTGTCTTCTCGGAGGCATCTTCCTATAGTTCATATAAAATTCAACTATGTAAGGCATCTAAGTTCTCATTCTTAAGGCAACATTTTCGAGGACTTTAAATATTTTACATAATATACTTGTATAATAATCATGCTCGTGTCATGCAAGAAAAACATGCTTTCAATATTATGCTTCACAATTAACTTAGAAAAATCTTTCTTACCTCGCAAGCACGATCTTTGTGGCAGTTGATGATGGTCAATTTCCTGCATAACATGTAACAAGTCTACAGGAAAGTAAACCTGCTCTGATACCAATCTGTAACGCCCCAATTTTCATAACATTTTAAGGGAACGTCACCCCGTACATAACATATAATTTTCTCAATTTAATTTTTCAAAAATAATATATTTATAAAAATAATAAGGTTTTAATGCATTTCATAAAAAGCGGAAGTCTTAATTCAAAAACATGTTCACCTATTAGTTTGCGGAATTAAATAAAAATAAAAGCATAGTTCAAGATAAAACTAAATTAATAACGTAAAAATTTCATGAATCCTTTTACGTGTGTGTGACCATCGGCATCCGCCACTTCAAGCACCTCGCCGACCATGATCCGAAAAAGTGAAAATATTAAGGGGTGAGTACGACTACTCAGATGGGATCAACTATTATCCAAACTATAAACTATAAAGAATTTAACATGAGAAATTAGACATGCAAGCCCGGAGGCTTAACCCGAAGGTTTTACCGCTTCCGAATTGCCCGAAGGCTAACCCGAAGGTTTTTTCGCTATGATTTGCCCGAAGGCTAACCCGAAGGTTTTATCGCTCTGAATTGCCCGAAGGCTAACCCGAAGGTTTTCTTGCTCTTGATTTGCCCGAAGGCTCGCCTTGTCTTGAATAACGCATGAGAAAAACGATATAGTATATAATAAGGATAAAAGTAAACCCCACCTTAACCTTTTTGAGTGAATGAAAGATGTATATCAAGTGATTAAGCCTTGCGCGCCTGTTCTATAATAAAGCTTGACTTAATTATTTATGAAATTCTTAATCACGTACATATAATTTTCATGCTTTGAAACAATTAATCTTTTTGTACATGGAATGCAAATAAGTATATCGACACCTATAGTTATTAGGTTACAACATATCATATCTGAAAACTAGGTTTCTATGTTCTATCTTAACTCGTGCAGAATACATATTTTAGAAAAATTCCACAGAACATGAATAAATTCTATAAATTCAAATTTTCTGCATACATATTCCTTAATGAGTCTAAAACATATCAAAATTTGTTTCATACTAAAATAATATGTCCTCTAAAAGTTATAACCAAAACAATATCTACTGTGCTAATATAATCGGTTTCTGACCTATTGTCATTCATCTATACGTTTCAGGGACTAAACATACTCTAAAAATTCTAATATTTAACACACATCTAGGAGACATACATAGACATATCATATCAAAATTTCAAACCATATAGATAAGTGATGTATTCATAATATACAAATCAATTTTCACTCAAAACTGCTTCACCGCATGAAATTCTTTGCTTAACCATGGAAGGTTTGTAATAAACTGCTTTCGTACAAGCATGTTAAAAATACAAAATAAATATTTTGAGAAACTCCTATGTGTATAGAGTATTTAGGAAAAATAATCAAATCAATACCATATTTGTGCAAAGATATATAAATGTTTTACTAATCTCCATCCAGAAAACATTAGTTTTCGGCAGTATAAATGTGGAAATTCATTAAAAATATAACAACTTGTCCAAAAACCACTAAAATTTACAGAGATATAAAAGACATACCTAGGAACCTCCGTCTAAAATTTCACCACGATATGTTACCGGGAAAGTACGTAAATAATTCTTGAAACAATTCGCAGGTATGCTGACAGATTTTCGAAAAGTTTATATTATGAGCGACTAAGGGGTATTTATAAGCCTAAAAATCATTATCCAACCATCCCTAATAAAATATGATATCAAATATATTTTATCCATATTTATTTTCGTCCATATCTATTTTATATAGAATATATTCTATCACTTACCATATAAGAGATTCAATCCTAGATAAATTAGGATAAGGATAACTAAAACTAGATTTCTTTCCTAAAACATGTATATCACAAATAAAAGCTCTATTTTATTCATAAAATATAATTTTAAATTATCTCCTAATAACTTAATACCCTAATAAATATTCTATCCTTTTATGAATCCTAGTAGGTTTAGGAAATCCAAAATAATTATTATTCTTGCCTAATAATTCTAACATTATTTCTAAAGGAATAAATATACAATATAATCATAATATGATATAGATAAACACATTCAAAGTTCAAAATACATTTACATCACAAAAATGATTTAAAGACAAATAAGATAAATGCTTTAATTTTTTTTTCATTTAAATTTCTAAGGCGCGACTTATATGACTTACCACAAGATATCATGCATGAGATGAAAATGAAAATTTTTATTTTATAGTTGTTATTATTATTATTATTATTATTTAGAAAATTTCGGGGTGTTACATGGATATTTCATGGCTGCTTGGTATGCTTCAATGTTTAGTCTATTGTGTTTGAGTCTTTTGATTTATTTCTCTTCTTTGAATCTGAGTCTCGTGTCTTAGTGTTTTTTTTCGTTCCTTGAGTCTTTTTTGAGTCTTGGGGAATGGTGATTCGAGTGGGAGTATTCTTTTGTTCATCCCATACTTGAGGGCAAGTATGATTCAAGTGTGAGGATATTTGACGTGTCGATTTTATACCCCTCGAATTCACCCAGTTCTGACGCTCATCTTGTCCAAGTTGATGTTGTTCTGTGC
Organism: Lavandula angustifolia; assembly: GCA_028984105.1. NCBI lineage: Eukaryota > Viridiplantae > Streptophyta > Magnoliopsida > Lamiales > Lamiaceae > Lavandula > Lavandula angustifolia. The sequence continues at coordinate 22,184,382 of CM054821.1, read as the reverse complement.
GCAGAAATGTATATTTTCAGCAGGTTTATGGTCCGGAGATGAGGTGGCGGTTCGAAGCTGAGTTGGAGATATTTTGGCAGTTTTTGGAGATAAAATGGGATTTAGATCGAGAAGGAAAGATTTGCTAAAGATTTGGAGCTTGAAGATATTTTAGGGCTGGAGTTATACAAGGAAAAGGAGTCTTGAAGATCAAGATTCAAAAGATTTGCCCTAGATATCTTTCCTTTGGTGGATCAAGTTCGAAATCTATATAAAGGGGCTGGAGACGAACATATAATACATCTATCTCTCCCTGTTTCATTAGTTTAGTTTCGTCTTCAGCCATCTCATTCTTAGTCTCGTAGTTTAGATTTTAATTTCAGCACAAGCTTTCAAACACTTTATTGTTTTCGTAGTTTAATTCAGTTTTCAGCTTTTGAAGAATTCAACACTTGTTTCAGATTCAGTAGTTACATTTAGCTTACCCGTTCAGATTCAGTACTTCCGTTTATTCAGCAGTTTAAGTTTTTCAGCTTTCGTTCAGATTCAGCATTTACGTTCAGTTTCAGTTCGGTATTCAGTTTTACATTCAGCACTTTAAATTCAGTTCTTACTATGTTCGTTTCACTTAGCTTGTCCAAGTTAATAATGAGTAGCTAAACTTTTTAGGGCTTCGGCGAGGGTGACGAATATGAGATACAATTGGATTAAATCTAGGATTAGTTCTAATTGTTCGTAGTAATTGAAGACTAGGATTTCGACTTAATTCCGGGTAGAAAGATTTAATGGGATTAACTTAAACCTGATCAATTTAGGTTATGAAGATTAGTGCCAGATTGTTCAACTACTTAGGTGGCGAAGCTATCATAACGGTAGTCGAATTAAGGAGGTTAATCATCTATGTCAGCTTGTCCAACAATGGTAGAGATTAAAATTGCGTTCCTTCCTCGTAATGCTATCTAAACATTAAATCTAGGTTTGTTCAACAAGCTAGGTTGTGGTTAGGTTAGGGAGTAGTGAAAATTTGTTCAACAAGCCATTACCGACTAAGTAAGTAGGAATTGGGATATGTACGTGTCCAACACTGTATCCTATAACTGGTTGATCTTAGGAATTAATTAAATCTATGCATCCATGATCGAAGTAGTTATCTCATACAAGTTACCCGAAGCCGAGTCCGCCTTTCTCTACTTGTTTATTTCTATCTACTTTCCTGTTATTTACTTTTTTTTGCCTAGGTAGTAAACCCAAAATTTATGCGTGGTGGCATCACCAAAACTCTGATCAAAAGGATAAATAGTGTTGATTTTCACTGTTCCCTGAGTTCGACCCTGTTCTATACTAATTATAAAATTCTAAGTATGTGCAGGAATTTTATTTCGTGTGAAAACAACGATCACCAGTGTTCTAACTTACCTTAGTGGAGAACCAAGATCTCGTTGACTTAGCTGGTCTTAAGCTTGATAAGACTTCAGCTGAGTGCATTTGGCTATCTATCACTTTGACCTACTATGGTGAACGTCATCGCGACCGGATCTACGTATCTTGGGTGTTAGTAGTTATTTATGGCTCAGGCTAGTTGTCTGTATCTTGCAGCCGTATCCTAGTAAAATGGGTTGATAATATCCCCTGAGGAACTCGAAAGGATTAGCACACTAAACTCGGCCGGTTGATTAAGTTCAGGTGTGTTAATAAGGTCGAGTGGTACTACTCAGGAATATAAGATGTTAATTAATTTAAGCTGTCAGTGAGCTTAATTAATTAACGAATATTTCTATCTTAAATACGGAGATCGATTAAGTCTAAAATACAAGCACATGCTCAAGTTGGGATAAAGGGGTAAGTCAACACGGAATCTCTAGTGGAATGAATCTGTGTTTATTAATTAATTTTGCTCTGGGCTGAGTATAGATAATTAATTAATTTGAGGCCTGACTTTTTTTCTTGTATTAGATCCCTGATCTGGCCCAATTAGTTGTCTAGTTATTTATTGTCTCTCAGAAATCATTATTAATAGATTAATGTATTTTTACATTATTTAATAATGTTATTTATCTGAAATTAATTGGCTGGGCCAATTAATTGATAAATATTAGTAGCCCAGTGGATTAATTAATTATATTATGGACTAATTATGTGGAAGCCCATTAGGAATATAATTAAATTAAAGGGCTACAGATATATTAATATTATATTGGCTTTTGAAGTCTATATATATATATATATATATATATTAGTATTATGTTCATAAACAGATGACAGACATACACACATAATATACACGCTATGCGTGAATGAGAGAGAGATGGTATTCTTAATTTTCTCCAGTTCTCTGACCACCCAGAGGGGGAAAAAGGCCGGGACACAGATCAGAAGATCTGACACACGAGCAACAATCAGAGCCGCGATAACATACGAAGGAGGAAGGTAATCGTTCCTAACCCTCAATTATCATTCAATAGTTGTATGTGGCTGATGAATAGATCCGTTGGAGGATGATTAGATACTTGAGTTAAACGACTAGTAAACGGTCTTCTCCTCAATTTGAATTGCACTGTAGATATTCACCTCTTTTTTCAGACTTCAGAGCTTTGCTGCAACTTTATGTCAAAGCGGGTATGTTGTTGGAAACTTCTCATTGGTTGAGGTCTGGATGGTAGCTGAGGCTTGTTCAAACTCCAAAGCAGATACTGAGTTGAGTTCCTCTGATTCCTCGGACCTTTACTAAATAAATCTCTACTGATAATATATTTATCTTATGTCCCTTGATCGTTGCTTTACTAACTCTACTTCACACATTCAGTAGGTTCCTCATATTGAACTGAAGTGTATTGTGTCTTCAGATCACCGGTCTTCAAATACTCCTGAATGAAATATTCTACTAAACTACGAGCAGTTACGGAATACATCAATCTAGCCTACTGAGCTCCTACCAAACTGAGCTCAACTAAGTTGATCATCTATTACATTAAACAGATCTATCAATCATTTAGGGTATCTCTCAAATTCCTAATGCTCTCTTCAAACTATCTGATAATGAAACTAAGAATCGATTACCTAACCACTACAAGAGTTTCTCAGACATGAATGTCCTTGAGAAAAGTCATGAGCATTTCGAAGTTGCTACCGGTAATGCTGCATCACAAGCGGTTGCTAAAGCCACTCAAACTCTCGCTCTTCAAAATGATCAGATTGTAGAGTAAGATTGCTGCTCAAAGCTCTTTAATTCAGCATTCAGCAACCTACCCTCTCGCCTACTTACCTTGAAGCTCATGTTGATAATGCCAAAAAGGGGGACAAACTTAGGTTAATCTGACCGAGGATGCTAATATTGAGGGGGAACAATCTGAAAGAATTCAGCTTAACAAAAAGGCTAAGTCATATAGCTTGGAGATCAAATCTACTTAAGCTAAAATAGGAGGTGTATTAGATCAGGTTCACTGATAAAGAAGAGGAGAAGTCAGAGGATGAAAACAAAGCGAAATCAGATGCCTTATCTGAATGGCTAATTCCGCAAGTTGCAGAGATCGTGCAAGAGGCAATTATGAATCAAAGGATGAAAGATGAGATTGACATGCTAAGAAAAGCTAAAAAATTGGCAAGAACAAGATCAAATCAAAGTCATCAACCTCAAGAAACAGCTGCTAAAAGATGAAGAAAGAAGAATTGAAAGGTTGAGATACAGTAAACCATTAATCACTCCAACTAATAGAGGCACAACGACTCGAGCTACATGGAAAACTATTACCTGTCGGGAGGTTCAATGTCTTCAGCCTAAGAATCCTGATTCAGTGTACAAGCGACAAAAAATCATGGAGGCTCTAAAACGTAAACAAAACGAAAGCAAAGAAGATGATGCTCTTCTTCTTGAGATAGCTAAAGAATTTATGTGGATCATCGGAAAGGAAACAGTATATCTAAGAAGAGAAGAATTATTCAAAAAATCTTTGAAGACAAGAAACATATCATCAATAATGAAAATGAAATGATGTGTCCCTGGATAGACAAATGGGTTTCTCTGGAACTATTAGGAAACGGGCCAAGGCAGAGTTTAAATCAAGAGATATTATTTCTGGCAAATCTGCGGGTCAGACGAAGGAGTACTGAACAGAAACAAAGTGTTTGTGGAATATCAAGAAACATATTTTTCAAATATATGTTTCAAATTATATATGAAGATCGAGCAGCTTTCGCCTTTATCAAATAAGGAAATCACTTGCCCTGAGCATAGATATCTAAAGAAGCCTTTCACCATCAGTGATGGAGAATACAGAGTGGATTATCAGGGATAGAAGTTGAGGTGAAACATGCAATCCAAGAAAGGGACATGAATGATCACGCCAGATACAGATTGCAAATTCTTATTATGAGGAAACTAATCTATTATTTTTACGAGCTTATACCTAAGGAAGTTTCTAAAGAATTCAAGCAGAGGTTCCGCGGTAAGCCTGAGAGAGTTTAGTTAATGGAGTTTTTGATCTGATCTTACTATTGATGTAACAATTGTTAGAAATTTCTGTACTTGTAATTTCTTAATCATGAATGAAAATTTTAATCTGAATTGTCTCTTAACCTTACAGATTTTCTTTACCCAACTTGTGTTGGAAGTATTTACATGAGTCAGTTTTCAGGATAGTGTAGGATTTTGGCATCACCAAAAAAGGGAAAATTGCCGTGAAATATGAAGTTTTGAATAATTTCAAACCCCTTGCTAATAGATGAACCAGTCTGTGTTGGTCCCGAGAGTAACGTTCCGGTGTAGAGGGGGTGAATACACCTGAAAATCGATTTCTCAACTTTAAACGCGAACAGTCCTTTTCAGGAGAGTGTTGTACTGAACGAATTTAGCAGACCAAATAAGTTGTTCTGAGTCGCGTGACAGAGTGACTGACTTTACTAAGGCCTGCTAGCTGACTTAGAGTCAGAATTCAGTACCGTTCAGATAAGGTTCAGTAGTGCGGAAGTGTGTGGGCCTAAATTCAGTTGAGTTAAGAAAACGTTTTTATCAAAACAGTTTCAGTATATTAGTGCAGTCGATTAAGCTTGCTGAAACTCAATTGAATGATTTTAAAGATATTTTTAGTATGCACAGTAATCAATGCAACAGTAAATAATGAACACAGAACAGAGGAGATTTTTAAAGTGGTTCGGATCCAACAATCCTACGTCTACTGTCGCGAAAGATAAGGAAAGCTATGTATTATACTGAGATAGTCTCAGTCGGTTTGTACACTGGACAAACACTGGTCTTGAGATTTATACTGAGCAAGTCTCAGTTTACAAGGTATCAAACTAAGTGTTTGAAAAACTCTCCAATTATGAAGGAGTCCTTTACAATAAGGATTAGTTCGACTATGAACTCCTTCGTCTAAGCTATAGATATGATCGGCTGAGCTTAGGTTAGAGGGATAGGGAACAAGAAAGTGGCTTCTAGAGCGACGAACGGCTAAGTATAGACTTGGGTTCGTGTTCAGTCGCTTGGATACTAGAGGCTATATGATTCTGGTTCAGCTTGGTTCCCTATGAGCAGGTATGTCGTCTTTCGCCCGAGATTACTTCTTTGAATTACTTGCGGAAGACTTAAGACGTTTATGAGATGCTCTTTGAATACTCTGAGTTTGCTTGTGTGTTCGTTGGTTCACTCGTATTCTCGTGAGCTTCAATTTAAATGTATCCCTCTATTTATAGAGCAGAGATAAGGATAGATCCGTTGGAGACGACGATCCTTTTGTCTCTCTCTCTCTTTTGGGTAGCTAACGGCCCTTTCGAAGTATGGTTGCAGTGTCCTTTCCCTCCATTTCTGGAAAGTTGTTGACTTGCAGCTTTAACAGATAAAGGACAGGTGGTTGCTTGTCATTGGTCGAGATTCAGGAAAGTGGGTGAGACAGAACAGACTTCAAGGAGATCTGAAGCTGACTTATCTCTTCCTCGTATTGACTCTGCTGATTTGACTTTTAGAGAATCTGACAGTCAGAAGACTGTCCCGGCCCGTTGCCGAAGTTCGATCTCTATTCGCAGCATTCTCCTCGCCGAGTCGGCTCTACCGAAGATCAACTCTGAGTTTAGTGAACTACTCCTGCTGAGTTCAGCTCCACTGACTCCTTTCGCCCATCGCTCCCGCTCGAGTCCAAGATCACCGAGTCTTCTACTTACGCACCGAGGCAGGTAATCTACTGAGCGCCTGAACCAGATGCAGAGTGTCTACTAAGTCTAAAACCTCAGAGACAGAACATAACAAGTTACAACTGAATGGTTCATCAGCCAAGATAGGGCTTTGGGATCTTCAAATCTTCAGTAACTATTCAGTGCACAGGGCTACTGAGTTATGTCTCAACTGGTTGTGAGAAAACTGAATCATCTCCCAACAGTTTCCCCCTATTTGATGATGCCAAAACCTAACACTATGACTTATCAGAAACAGAGCTCCTTACACATATTACAAATAGAATCAGTGGAGTTGTTCTTCAAGTCGTAGACTTCTGAGGGAATCAGGGAAGAAATATCAGAACCTATACATAAAACTAATCAACAATTTCCCCCTTTCTAACAACATTTTCCCCTAACTACGCAATCTAACATAAACTAGCTAAGTAAAAACTGACAGAATATATAAGAACAGTGAGTGTGTGAGTCAGTAATCACTTGAGTGATTCTGTGTGTTAAGCATAAAAACAAACAAGACCATATAGACAATAAGGAATTGTCAGGGCCAATAACAGTGATGTTTTATATATGTGAAGAAGTTCAGTACATTTACGTCAACTGCTATACTAAGAAAAACAATATAGAAGTTACAAGAAACACATAAGCTAATAATCATCTGAACTGCTGAATCCTGTCTTTGAAGTCCTTTGATTTAGATTCAAGAAGGGGCAGTCCATACATCCTGTAGGTGATCTTCCTCGCCTTCGGCATCTCCGCAAAGTCACTGGATCATCTTCCTCTAAGCACTTGGCTTCAAAGACATCCTTGATCTCTTTCTCAATCACTCCATAGTGAACAGAGCCATCTAGTTTCAGTGGGGGCGGCATGATTCTTGGAGCTGGGACTCTGACATCTATCTTGTCTTTTAAGGCCTTCTGAACCCTCGCAAATATCTGAGGATCGGTCCTCATAAGCCATTCAGCAAAGGCAGACCAGTATCTCCAGAAATAGTTTCTCTTTATGAAATCAGCCTTCAGTGACTCTCACCTTTGAGTTCTTTCCCAAGGCATCCATTCATCAACTCTTGGCCATCTGTGGATTTTGAGATCAATAGGTTTCCTGAACTTTCTATATCTGTAGGGAATGTCTGCTTTTTCAGGAATCCTCTGACTCGCTTCTTTTTCGCCTTTCGCCTCGAGCTTCCAAGTCTGCTAGTCTGAGCCTTTCTCGAGCTGCTTCTATCTGTCTTACTTCTTCTCCTTTATACAAATACCTCTCCATCTGAGCCCAAATCTCTTGCATCTCAAGATCTTGTTCCTTAGAAGGGACATAGGAGGGTACGTGAGGTTCTTCTTCTGAATCAGCAGGTGTTGTAGATTTTTCTTTCGAAGTACCCTGCTGACCAGTTGTCTGTTGCTGCTGTTGTTCCTTTTCTTTTTCTTTATCTGCCTCATCCCTCAGCTTCAGCGTTCTGGGAGGCAGTCTAGGTCCAGTTTTTCTTCCACCTGCTGGAGCCTTTGTCTTGCCTTTGGCTGGTTTCTTCTTAGGCTTGTTAGCAGCCTCATCTTCAGCAATCTCTCTTGCCAATTTTTCATCGGCAGCGATCTGAGCTTCTTCCTCCGGAGTAACATACCTCTTGGGTCCTTTCTTTTTAGAGGGAGGGGTAGGAAGCGTCAACTGGAGGAGGCAGAGGAACCTCTTCCTCTTCAGACTCCTCGTCTGCGTACTCAGCAACCTCCTTGATTATGACAGAAGGTGTTTGGGTTGCCTGAGTAGCCACGTCCTTGGGTCTTGAGCCGCTTGGGCCGGTCTCAGCAGACACTACATCGCCTGCTACTGAGACACCCTGGGCCTCGCCAGTTTGAGTGGAGGTACCAGTGGGAGCTGGAAGCTGACTCTGAGATGCTCCTGCCACTGTCCTCACTCCTTTAGGTACCTTCAGTACCTTCCCTTCAGTACCCTTCTGTTTTCCTTCCCCCTTTTTGGCATCAACAAATACGCCAGGGGTTGGAACAGATACCTTCTTGTCCAGACTTTTGTAAGCTATTGCCAAGTCGTCTAAGGCATACTGACTTCGAGCGTCGGCTTTTTGGGCTGGGCGCTACTTCGAAGGCAGATTCAAGTAACAGCTGAGGTGGTTCTGCTGTCTTCGAAGTACCAGCCGCCGACTGTCCTGGACCAAGGATGCTAAGCGGTGGTTCAGCAGTGGATGTTGGAGCATCCTTGTCCAGTTGAGTTCCCTCATCAGTCTTCTCAGGGCCTAAATCACGGGGTGGGTCCTGACCATCGGGGTCAGACCCATCTGAGGGTGCCGATGCTGAAATGGGTTGTCTGTCGTTCAGCATGGCTAGTATGGCAGCCCTTAAGTCTTCTAAGGAGCAGACCTCAGATGGCTCAGAATAGCCAATCTTGCTCCTTATCAGTAGCTCCTCCTCGTGGAGCTGTTCGCAGGAGTGGTGTTTGATGAGGCGGTTCAGATTGTGCCACTCCTGGAACCGGATCAGCATATGGAGCCTAGCCTACCTTGCCAATAGGATGAGATCAGTATGGCTGGCTATCTTCGGGATCCTTTCTGCTATCTCTCGGGAGGCTCTGGATTGGAGAGCTGAAGCCTCTATCCCGATAGATTCTGACTCAGAAGCAGTCTCTGAATCTTCGACTTCTATTGGAGACGGCTCCTTCTCAGCAGAAGGTATGCTGCTCAAAGGTGGAATGTCCAAGGGGCTCTAAGAGGTCGGAATAGACTCAGCTTGGACCCTTGGTCCACTGTCTCATCACGTTCAGTGGAGACGACCTTCTCCACTGACGGAGTCTTCCCGGATGACTCAAACTCATCCCTCAGCTACAGAGGTGGTTCAGCAACCACTGCCTCTGTCACTACCTCCGGCACGACCTCACTGACTTTCTTCAGTCTCTTGGTCGGGGTTTTCGGAGTAGACTTTGGAGTGGAACTCTTCTTAGTGGGAGTGGAGGTCTTCTGAGCTCCGGACTTAGGATCAGCGGGCCCTGACCCTATCTGCTGAAGGGCCGCTGCCCTACTCTAGAACCGGACTTTCTTCGGGTTGAAGTATTGCTTATCAGCAAAGGTAATATTGTCCATTCCGCAGAAATCCTCTATCATCACCGATAACTTCAGTCTAGATAGTAGTTTTCCCTTTACGACAAGGTGTTCTTATCAAACTTCGCGGACTGCGTCATGAATTCTTTCAGAAAGAATTCGGTCCAGTTGATCTTTGCTCGATCGTGTATGGCCATCATGAGCTGAAGTTTTGGCCTAGACACCTGATCAAAGGACCCGGCCTGACTCGTCAGCAGTTGGGTCACTATATAAGCCAATGCTCTGTACTGAGGGAGCATGGCATTCTTAAAAAATGCAGCTCTGAACGTAGTCGGCTTCCCGCAGAACTCAGATAAATACTCGTCCATCAAGTTGTCTTTGTAGGCTACGGTGGTGAATCCCTCACTTGGGAGGTTGAAGCTTCTCTTAAGTGCCTCTTTGATCGACATGATTTTGATCTCAGTGATTGCACGGGAGGGGTCGCCAAGTGAGTGAACGACGTAACGGCATCGGATGTCTCCATCTACTGATTCTGAGTTCAGATAGAGCTCAGCTATCTGTCATGGGAGGAAGAAGGATGGCTTCCTCGTCATAAATCCTTCAAGGCCAGTTTCTCTGAGGGCGTAGAAGATCTCCTCCATGTAATCGAGTTCACACACGTCGAACTCCATCATGGGCTCGCACCAGACCCGATCCTTTTCCAGGATCTCTTGCATATCCTTTGGAACGATAACTTCACGTCCTGCCATACTTATTATTCTGCAAGAACGATAGATCAGTATCGAATAAAAAAATATAGAAATTAACATATGTAATACTGAATGATCATTAAAAGTTTACCAAAGATTTTTTTGAGAGTTTTTGGAAAATGAGTTTTGCAAGGAGGCAACTATTATCTCAGAAAAACTAGGGTTCGAAATTTTGCAGAGTAGAAATGACGGTTTCTAAACTTTGAACGTGTATATATATCTTAAAGAAGATGAACAGTTAATTATCCATGGTTCAGTTTGAATTCGCTTTATGAGATGAACGACCAGGATTTGATTTTATAAAATAGGCAATGATCAATTTAGCCGCCTAAGTCAAAATACAGTTGCATATAGCCAAAGAAGTAACTTGATACGACATGTATTAAATACGCCGCAGAGTTCAGCATACTTTACACAGAATGTCGTGTATTTAATGTAAATCGTTATCTTAAATGACATTTTCTAAGGCATTGAATACGAAGCTGAGTCTGAGTCATAAATGGACAGAAATATTTCATTGGCTATTGAGTAGAGATACGTAAACCTGTCAGCTGAACATCGTAGTCAACTGATACCTCGTGTAGATGGTTGTTGAGTCTCTACGTACTGGATTTACTCAGTACTGAGAGTGAACATTCCCCCTTGCTTAATGCTCCTCTCCTGAATCCACTTACTAACTAAAGTCAGTAGGGTCCAGCAGACCTAGCTCTACTGAAAGTTCTCTGAATCTGGCTTCAGCTAGAGGCTTGGTCAGTATATCAGCCCTTTGGTGGTCAGTATGGATCTTTTCCATCCTGATATCCTTTTTTCAACATGATCACGAATGAAGTGGTGTATGATGTCCACGTGCTTGCATCTCATGTGAAGTACAGGATTCTGAGTGATTGCAATTGCACTGGTACTCACAGAAGATCGACACTTCATTCTGAATGACATCATAGTCGCGTAGCTGCTGTCTCAGCCAAAGGATTTGGGCGCAGCAACTTCCGGCAGCCATATATTCAGCTTCAGTAGTTGACGTCACTACTGAGTGATGTTTCTTTGAAAACCATGAGATCAACTTACTGCCAAGGAACTGACATGTTCCAGAAGTTGAATTTCGATTAATTCTACATCCTGCATACTCAGCATCAGAATAACCAGTTAGTTCAATATTATCATCAGTTGGATACCATAAACCCATGTCAGGTGTTCCTCTGAGATAGCGAAGAATCTTCTTTGCTGAGTCCATATGAATCTGCTTAGGATTCGCCTGAAATCGAGCGCAGACACCTACAACATAAGTCTTGTCAGGTCGAGTAGTTGTTAAGTATAATAAAGAACCAATAATAACACGAAATTCAGTATGGTCTACTGATACTCCCTCTTTATCAAGATCGATTTTCATGTTCGTGTTCATCGGGATCTTGATTGATTTGCCGGATGTGCAACCGAATTTCTTGATGAGGTCTCGAGTGTATTTACCTTGATTGATGAACGTTCCTTTCTCAGATTGTTTGACTTGAAAACCGAGGAAATAGTTCAATTCTCCCATCATTGACATCTCGAACTTGTCCATCATTTTCTCAAACTGCTGACACATGATGACGTTCTTCGAACCGAAGATTATGTCATCTACGTAGATCTGCACAAGTAAAATGTCGTCTTCCAGTCGAATGCTGAATAACGTGCGGTCCACTGTGCCCTTCTGAAAACCTTTCTGAAGAAGAAACTCAGACAGGGTATTGTACCAAGCCCTGGGTGCTTGTTTTAACCCATATAGAGTCTTTCTGAGTCTATAAACCTGATGTCCCTGCTGAAAGCCGGGAGGGTGTTCTACATAGACTTTTTCTTTCAGTACGTTGTTCAGGAACGCAGACTTCACATCCATTTGATAGACTCTGAATCTCTGATGTGTTGTGTAGGCTAGGAATAGTCTGATTGCCTCCAATCTTGCAACTGGAGCAAATGTTTCGTCCAAATCTATTCCTTCAGCTTGACAGTAGCCTTTTGCCACGAGTCTTACCTTGTTCCTTACTATAACGTTGTTTTCATCTCGCTTGTTCTTGAAGACCCATTTAGTTCCAATCACATGTTGATGTCGGGGTCTGTCAACAAGCCCCCAAACTTCGTTTCTTGTGAACTGATTCAGCTCCTCCTGCATGGCTATGATCCAATCAGCGTCCTTAAGTGCATCCTCAACTGACTGAGGTTCTTCAGTAGACAAGAAGCAGGAGTATAAGGCATTTTCTCCCTGACAGAATCTGGATCTTGTCTTTACGCTTGCTGAAGGATCTCCAATAATCAAATCAGAAGTGTGAGCGTCCAGCCACGATCTACGATGTTTCAACTCTTCATCTGAAATTTGTTCAACAGAGATAGTAGGTGAGTTAGGCATTTCAGTTGTACTATTCTGAGATTGAAGCAATTCAGTTACAAGAGTATGATCTACTGAGTCACCAGGTTCAGGGGCATTGAGCTCAGGAACATCATTAGTTCCCCTTGAATTATTATCCTCAGTAGAGGTCTCAGTTACCACTTGGGTTTCTTCATCGACCTGAGTTACCTGGGATTGACTCTGTTCAGTAGAGTCAATCTGTTCAGCCTATTCGCCGCTGGCCGAGATTCGGCAAACTTGTCTTCAGTTTCTCCATCTGAATCATCATCCCAACATAGCTGGATCTTTTCAACTTTATCTTTTAAGCTCAGATCCTGTAGCTGCTTACTGATGTCCTCAAATTCAGGTTTAGAGTTCTTGCTCCTGTCTTCAGTAGCAAACTCATTAAAAATAACATGAGGGATTTCCTCCACACAAAGGGTCCGATAGTTAAAGACTCTGAAGGCTTTGCTGACCCGGGAGTATCCTAAGAAGACTCCCTGGTCTGACTTGCTATCAAAAGTTTTCAACTGATCCTTCCCATTATTGTGGATAAAGCACGAACACCCAAAAATATGGAAATAAGATAAAGAAGGCTTCCTGACGTTCCATAATTCATATGGTGTCTTCTTATGCTGCTTTGTCAGTAGAGATCTATTCTGAGTATAACATGCAGTATCAGTAGCTTCTGCCCAGAATTTGGTTGGGAGTCCTAAGTCTGCGATCAGGGTTCTTGCTGCTTCTTTGAGTGTTTTATTCTTCCTTTCACCAACCCCATTTTGTTGAGGCGTGCGCGCGACAGACGTCTCATGCTCTATGCCTTCAGCTTTGCAGAACTCCTCCACCATAGAGTTCAGGAACTCAGTTCCTCTGTCTGAACGTATCTTGATGATCTTGGTGTTCTTTTCGACACTGAGCTTTTTCAGAAGCGTTGGTAACTCTGTTTTGACGTCAGACTTGTTGGCAATAAATATGACCCATGTGTAGCGCGAGTAGTCATCAATGACCACTAATGTATACTTCTTGCCTCTGATCATCACCGGAGAGACTGGACCGAACAAATCCATATGTAGCAGCTGAAGGATTCCATCAGTGGAAGGAGATGGAACAGGTGGATTTTGAGTCCTTGTTTGCTTTCCCCTCAGACATGCTTCACACTGAGTGTCTTTGCTGAATACTTCATTCGACAGTCCTCTTGCTAGAGTGTTTCTAGCTAATTTGTTGAGCGTCTTGAAATTGAGATGGCTGAGTCTTCTGTGCCAGAGCCACCTCGTTCTGTTGTCATTCTTGGCCAACAAACAAGCTTTAGGTTCAGCTGAGTTCCAGTCAGCTACATAGATATTCTTTTTGCGCGAACCTGACAACACTGTTCTCCCTGTAGATTTATCAATGACATCACAGAAACCAGCGTAAAAAATCACTCTATTCGAGTTATCACAAAATTGACTAACAGAGAGAAGATTATGCTGAAGTCCTTCAACATATGATACTCTTGGAACTGTTGCGGTTCCAATGCTGAGTGTTCCATAGCCTCTGGTATAGCCTTTTGCATTATCTCCAAACTCGATTCGAGGTCCTTCTTCAGTAGTATAATTCTTCAGTAGGTACTTTTGGTATGTCATATGTCTAGAGCATCTGCTGTCCACATACCAAGGGCCCTTGTGCACCTGCAAAACAGAATTATATTTAGGTACCCTTTATTTTTGATTTTGGGTCCTTAGATGTTAGTTTTGGAAACCCAAATCTGTCTTACGACCCTGGTGGTCTCAGACAGTTTCTTTCCACTTTGATCAACATATTTGACCATTGGACTGGTCAATGCTGACTTCTGAGGCTTTACAGGTTCAGGAGTCCTGATCTCTGAGTAGGTGGACTGCTGACCTTTGCCTTCTGTACGACTTTCTTCTTCTTCTTCTGACTTTTGGATCCTCTTGTGACTGTAGGATCATAGTAATATGACCCATACTGAGCTGGATGTGTCAGCTACGGAGGTCCATACTGATCAGCCCATTTTGCTTTTCTTGTTCCCCTTTGACTGAACTGGGGTGATTTGGTGCTGATCTTCTTGTCAGAGTGCTGATAACTGGGATGAGTTGCCTTCATCTTTTGTTTGTTCTTGGCTAGGGGGTTCAGTATCTCTGCATTGATGGTCTCCCCTTGAACAAACCTATCAGCTAGCCGGTTTTCTGAGCGTACAGGGGCAGATGAGGAGGCTCCATGGCTGAATCCAAGTCCCTCCTTACAATGCTTAGGCTTGTTGCTTGCTAGCATCACCTCAAGCTTCTTTTCAGCGCCCATGTAACGCTTTGTCATCAGGTTCCTCCAAACATCATCACTTTTCTTTAGCAGTTCATGCTCGGTCTGAAGTTCTGACAACTCTTGCTTCAGTAGACTCAGTTCAGTATCTTTCTGAGTCAAGTCATTGGTCAAGATCGAGATCGATCTTCTTGATGCTGAGACTTGGCCATCAGAGAGTTTATCTCCTCCCTGAGTCTCAACACAAGTCCTTCTGACTCAGTAGCAACCTGAATTTCCTGAGAAAGTCTCTGATTCTCCACTTTCAGGGTATCCAACTCCTGAAGAGTCTTACTGAGCTGCAGACTCATTTGAATCTGCTCGTCGAGTAGTTCTTCGTATGCAATTGCGACGTCCAGATTCTCATCTGCACCTGAAATAGTGTTGTGTGTGCAGTGTGAAGAGGAGTTAAATGGTGCGTGAGAGTTTACCTCATCCTCTTCTCCTGCCATGAGACACTTTTCAGCGTCTTCTTCAGCTTCAAGCTCTACGGCCATGAATACCGCTTCATCATCTGATGAATCCATGAAGGAGTCGACTTCATCTGAGTCGTCTGAGAGTTCACCGGCAATATATGCTTGTCGTTTCTTGATGAACTTCTCCCTTCGAGCTTTGCGTGCTGCTCTTTCAGCAGTGCTGAGCTCAGGACAGTCATACTGATAGTGTCCTGGCTTCTTGCAGTTATAGCAGGTTGTGACTCTTTCTTCTTTGCCTTCACTGTCTTTCGACTGAGATGAGTCCTCATGTTTCCTGCATTCAGAAGTATGTGAGTCAGGAGTGCGCTTAGGTGTATATTCAGTCTTACCCTTAGAGTCTCTGACAACTCTTGAGAGCTTCCTGCGCCTCTCCTTCTCTTTCTGATATTTCACGGCAAGCAGCGCGTACTTCTTAGCTAAGTTTCCTTCTTTTATGTCATTGAGTGAAGGTTCAGCCTTGCTAGACGCTTGAGCTGTTGTGCTGACTGTTGCTTTAAAAGCATGGTCGACTTGGGTGTCAGCTTCAGCTCGCTGCTTCCTTTGAGGTAGGCCAAACTCGAACTCCTCAGCTTTAAGCTCTGAAAAGATATGGTCAGGAGTAACAATATCTAAGTTAGAATGACGCAATAAAGTAGCAAAGGGAGTCTAGTGACCGTCTGGCAATGCCCTCAAAATTTTGAGATTCATCTCTCGGTTGGAGAATGTCTTTCCCAGCCCATTGATAGAGTTCATCAGATTCGTGAATCTGACGTTCATATCTTCAATAGAGTCACCAGGCATGAGAGACAGACTCTCCAGCTTCTGAAGTTCCAGCGCGAGTTTGTTTGCTTTGATCTTCTGAGTCCCCCGACTCAGTAGCGCTAGAGCATCCCAGAGTTCTTTCGCGGACTTGCAGTCCTGAACTCTTCCGAGATAAGAATCGCTCAGAGTGGTAAGTATGACGTTTCTGGCAACACGGTCTAAGTTGTGAAGCTTCTTCTCCTCAGGGGTGAAGAGACTTCTGTCTTTGGGGATCTTCTTTCCGGTCACCATTCCTCCTCCTTGTGCTTGGGTCCTGAGTTACGACGCTATCAACCATTGGAACGATAGGTCCGTCCTCTAGAACCTTCGTCATGCTGTCGTGGAGGGAGGTCAGATGTGCCTCCATTCTGACCCGCCATACTCCATAGTTCTCTACTGAGAACATGAGTACCATCCTGATTCCTGACATATTAGACATAGTGAATAATGATATGAATGAAGAATGATATGCAGTGAAAACATTTTCTGGATCCGTTTAAGTAGACCAGTTTCAGAATAACAAGAGTCTTAGAGAACTCATGCTCTGATACCAATTGTTGGTCCCGAGAGTAACGTTCAGGTGTAGGGGGGTGAATACACCTGAACACCGATTTCTCAACTTTAAACGCGAACAGTCCTTTTCAAGAGAGTGTCGTACTGAACGAATTAAGCAGACCAAATAAGTTGTTCTGAGTCGCGTGGCAGAGTGACTGACTTTACTGAGGCCTGCTAGCCGACTTAGAGTCAGAATTCAGTACCGTTCAGATAAGGTTCAGTAGTGCGGAAGTGTGTAGGCCCAAATTCAGTTGAGTTAAGAAAACGTTTTTATCAAAACAGTTTCAGTATATTAGTGCAGTCGATTAAGCTTGCTGAAACTCAGTTGAATGATTTTAAAGATATTTTCAGTATGCACAGTAATCAATGCAATAGTAAATAATGAACACAGAACACAGGAGATTTTTACAGTGGTTCGGATCCAATAATCCTACGTCCACTATCCCGAAAGATCAGGAATCTATGTATTATACTGAGATAGTTTCAGTCGGTTTGTACACTGGACAAACACTGGTCTTGAGATTTATACTGAGCAAGTCTCAGTTTACAAGGTATCAAACTAAGTGTTTGAAAAACTCTCCAACTATGAAGGAGTCCTTTACAATAAGGATTAGTTCGACTATGAACTCCTTCGTCTAAGCTATAGATATGATCGGCTGAGCTTAGGTTAGAGGGATAGGGAACAAGAAAGTGGCTTCTAGAGCGACGAACGGCTAAGTATAGACTTGGGTTCGTGTTCAGTCGCTTGGATACTAGAGGCTATATGATTCTGGTTCAGCTTGGTTCCCTATGAGCAGGCATGTCGTCTTTCGCCCGAGATTACTTCTTTGAACTACTTGCGGAAGACTTAAGACGTTTATGAGTTGCTCTTTGAATGCTCTGAGTTTGCTTGTGTGTTCGTTGGTTCACTCGTATTCTCGTGAGCTTCAATTTGAATGTATCCCTCTATTTATAGAGCAGAGATAAGGATAGATCCGTTGGAGACGACGATCCTTTTGTCTCTCTCTTTTGGGTAGCTAACGGCTCTTTCGAAGTATGGTTGCAGTGTCCTTTCCCCCCATTTCTGGAAAGTTGTTGACTTGCAGCTTTAACAGATATAGGACAGGTGGTTGCTTGTCATTGGTCGAGGTTCAGGAAAGTGGGTGAGACAGAATAGACTTCAAGGAGACCTGAAGCTGACTTCTCTCTTCCTCATATTGACTCTGCTGATTTGATTTTTAGAGAATCTGACAGTCAGAAGACTGTCCAGCCGTTGTTGAGTCTGATCTCTATTCAGTAGCATGCTCCTGCTGAGTCGGCTCTACTGAAGATCAACTCTGAGTTCAATGAACTACTCCTGCTGAGTTCAGCTCCACTGACTCCTTTCGCATATCTTTGCTCCGCTCGAGTCCAAGATCACCGAGTCTTCTACTCGCACCGAGGCAGGTAATCTACTGAGCGCCTGAACCAGATGCAGAGTGTCTACTGAGTCTGAAACCTCAGAGACAGAACAGAACAAGTTACAACTGAATGGTTCATCAGCCAAAATAGGGTTTTAAATATTCAGTAACTATTCAGTGCACATGGCTACTGAGTTATGTCTCAACTGGTTGTGAGAAGACTGAATCATCTCCCAACAGTCTGTATATAGATCAAGTTAGAAATTATTATAAGTTTGTATAGGTAGACTGATAGTTTTTCAAACTAGGTTTAGTTCAAATTAGATTAGCTGAGTGTCAGTCTGGCTGACTGAACTCAGGTTGGGACTTGTTCTTCAGTATGAATCTAACTTTATTCTGACTAATTGATTGATGTACAAGGTACGAAATGCGGTATTCAAAGTTGATGGTTAACGAAACGAACAACTATCAAATATTTATTGACCAAATGTAATGCGCCCTATAAACCCTTAGGTCAGGCCATACTCACAATGAGCTAAACATTAAAGGCAGACCCCTGATTACTGTTAAGGGGTGCGAAAGTACATAACTTTGAATTGAAGGTTTTTTCACATTATCGATATTTATTATTTTTAATTATTACTATTATTTATTTCTAATAAAAATATATAATCAATGTTCGATTAAGTTGAACCAAATAATTCTTATTTTTAGTTTTGTGCGTAATATCAAAAGAAAATGTAGAATGAAATGAAAGACACTCATATCTATCTATTTAAATTTCAAAAAAAGATGTTCAAGAGAGTAATTGCACCAACGAAGAAAAATGAGAAAATTCTCCTAGCCTTTTTTTAAATAATTTGATAAATACATAAGGTATGGAAGGGATCTAAATGCATTTTAATTCGTGTGCAAAACAAATGAAAATCAAAGTTTATGTTGTAAAAAGTGAAATTATCAAGAGTTTGTATATTTATTGGAAATAAATATCATTAAATACTGAATCATCTGATACGTCCCTAAATACATTTTAATTCGTGTGTAAAAATAAATTAAAATCAAAGTTCGTGTGGTAGAAAATGAATTTATAAGAAGTTTGTGCAATTTTTTAGAAATTGAATATAATTTGATGCCGACTCATCTGATATTTCCATATCTCACCGTTCTTATGATTTTTGATAGTTTAGCCACATGAAACAAATCAAGAATTGGGTGTGCAAAATATCCCTTTTTGAAACCCCCAAGTTTTATTTTCCGGCAATGCACTCCCGCGCGCGTGCACAGAATCGCAAGACAAAACGCTGAATTTTGAGTTGTAGGTAGGGGTTCTCGATTTTGCTCAAGGTGCGGGACTTTCTCAATTGCCGACTCAGTTTCTGGTTCTCTTTGATTAATTTCGTATGTTTTGGAGGATTAGATGTCGGAGGCTTCTAGGTCTCGAGTGACCATCAGCCTGGACGCAATGCGCAGGTAATTTTTTATTCAAAACTATTTAACTTGATAACTAAGTAATTTGTTTCGGAGATCTGGAATCTATCGATTGGGTAGTCTATAAAGCTTTTATGATTTATGAATTTCTGATTGCCTAGATGGCATTAATCTTTGAACTTTGTGTTTGGTTGTTTTTATGAGCGTTCTTGTAACTTGGATGCAAATAAAACAGGTTTGTATTGTAGTTTGGCCTGCATGTTCGAAGTTATCACTTTTGGTTGGCGTTATTATGTTGGTTGCTTCTGGTAGGTTGTCCAACGAGCTGGAAGTTTGTAACACCCTAATTTGAATAACACATTATCTTGAAAATGTAGAACCAATAATCATATAAAGAAAACTGTGTAGCAAATCTTTATTCAAAATCTAAGTGAAACTTCAAAATATGTCCAAAACTTGAGCAACGGAATTTTAAATAAGTTCAGGTTTAACCAAAATAACTAAATTAAGAAGAAAAGTCTAAAAGCAAAGTACGAGTGCGTCATTCGATCTTCCTCACACGCCTCCGTGCTCATTTTCCTGAAATGATTAGTGAGGGATGAGTATACATAGTACACTCAATGTGGGACATATGCTATGATTATCCAAACTGATATAACTGCGTAACAAAAGTAATAAATCACAATATAAATGACGTTACCACAAAGGCAACCTATGATAAGTTGTGCACAACCGTGAGGTTAATATGATGGATAATTATAAAGTCAATCCACAACATATGGAATGTTAAAATGAAGTATGACTAAATAATAAATCCAAGAACACTCACAATAGGTTAATGTGAAGGATAACGAGATAGTCAATCCAGAACTCACGAAGAAGTTAATATGAAGGATGACCACTAGTTAATCCAAGAACCATCTTATAATGAATATGAAATAATACTCGTCGACAATCACATCAATAAGGATAATCATAAATCAACGGCATAAGTAAGAGTCCACACACCTTGATTCCATTGTATAAATGACTTGAACAAAATAAGATAATTTAGTATCTTAATCGTGCCACACCTCAAATCCCAAAACAATCGAATACTCTACGCTTAAGGAAGAACGAGTTTCTCTCACTTGAAAATCTTGAGATACTTTTCATAATAATATGTGCTGTGAGAACGAAAAGCGGTGCTACTAGATTTTTATATGCAAGAACTCATAAATATATTATTAATTAGGGTGACTATAACGGTAGCTAAATCTATTCAAATCTCCATAATTGAATATTATGAGATCATTAACCGTGGGAGAAGAAATGGCATGATTACAATCAAGAGCAAATCACGTATACATATACATATTTATATATATATATATATATATCAAATTATTATTATTATTATATAAATAAAAGTTCTATCTTAAATTTCTAAGGACGCGATTTCGACATATATAAATCTCTATATTCAAAATAAGTATTTTTTTTAAAAACACATAATAATAATAAAACCACATAAAATCACTTTAGAATAGAACTATTTTTGGACGGGTTGTGACAAAGTTCGTTATTAGTGACCAGCATCAAGTTGTAGGAAGCAAACGGCCGGTTTGGAAGTAATGCTGATTCATCTTTCCAAGTCAATTATAAGAGGTATGTTCTTTTGCTACGGTTTATCGTTACAGTATTGTGTTGTAACTTCTAATGTTGGTTCAGCTCTTTCGTTGTTATCACTTTCACTCTGCTTATGCATGTGGTGGATGGGGGCTGGGCTAGGTCCTGGTCTCGCATTGCAGCATTATATGGCAACCTTGGTGATGTAATAATAATTATTGGATGGTGGAGATTGAGCTATTTGGATGTCCCTAAGGACTTGAAAGATTCTCAAGGCTTTAACTCGTGAGTCACACACTACCACAAGGTATAAGGCTCAACAATAAGAATAAACGCTGTTACTAGTTCATAAGATTGCTATTAACTTCATACAAACAAGATAAACCCGAAACGAACAACATAAATTCCATGAAAAAACACAAGGTTAGTATTAACTTTTAACTCTTAAAAAATCTTAAGTAAAGTCATTTCCGCATATCTCAAATCATAACTGCCTCGGCAAGGCTTGTGCCTCAACAAACAGGGCAGAGTCCTTGCCTCAGGCTTTGCCTTGCCTTGATGCATGCATTTAAATGCTTTCTATAACCATGATTATGATATTAAAGCATTTTAATTGACAAATACTACAATTTTCTTAATTATTGTTTGCAGACTGAGGACAGATGGTAGGCTGACCAAATCTTTTGATGGTATCATTTGGTTATGATTTTGGAATAATTTTTAATATTTTGGTGATTTCAACTGATTAGAAGACATTCATCTTGGTAAAGATGATCTTCGGTACAAGATCATGCAAAAGAATTTTTTGAAGCAAAGTAAAAACAGCAACTAGAATGGTGGGGATCTGTGAAACATTCTATCACGGCCCGCTCAACCTTCCACCGATAATGTGGCCACAAGGGACAGGCTGCCTGAGCCAAAAGATGCAAGAGCACGTTATTTGGAACCAACAGATGGTAGACAGCACATTACAGAGACAATTGATCGTAGGAACTTAACGCCTGTAACTAGAAGTGCTAGCCTGCACATTCCTGGTTATAGGGATGGACATGCTCCTGATCCTAGGAAACAGCAACTCTCGAAGTGATGGATGGTGGAAGAAGCATTTTCGATGCACAGAATGCCAGACGTCCTATGCCAGAACCTAGACATTTTGAGTGGTGCGACCAGAATGGACTCTGGAACTAGATCCTATTATCCTTGGACAGTGTACCGTTTAAGGCAAAGGTCCCTGGATGAGTCTTTAGCAACTTCTGGAGTTCTCACTGCACAAAGAAAGATGAAATAACGCACAGAAGATATCCAGTCACTCTTATATGATGATGCTAGGACGGACAACTGCTTATACGAGTAAAGATCCTTATGATATTTCAAAAACTATGAGTGCGTCACTATTGACTAAAACAACTCCATCTACTGGGCAGATGAAGACTATGGTACCAGTGGCCCCATCACTTCCTCCATCTGGTTAGTCTACTTAATTTTTTGTATTTTTCATGTCAATTGTTTTTCTTCTTGCTGTTGGTGCACATTTACTTTATCTATGTAAATATCTCGAAAAACTTAAGGTTAAAACTGCTGTATTGGAATCAGACTCTAAGGTTAAACGAGTCAAGCTATTCGATTGAAAAAAACTTGTTTGAAACTCAATAAGTGAGTCGAGTTTGAGTTTTAACTTTTAAGGTGTACATATTTGAGCTCGAACCTGGAATGAACCTGCTCATCAGCCTTTCTATTATGTCTATTTATACATATACTATTATATAAAGAAGCTAAAGCTCGAAAAAGTTTAAGCAAGCCATAGCATTTCATTTTTTAAGTTTGTGAGTGTATTGCAGTTGTAGTTGAGTATGAACATTTTATTTACCAAACCAGTAAGTATGATGTTCTGTGTTTATCATTTAATCTTTGTTACCTTTTTACAGGTGGACATGTATTCTTTGAAGCGCATGACTGAGAGGGACCATAAGTAGATGGGAATACCTACAGTAATATCTCTAATAAAGAGAGTATTTGATTTTAATGAATACGGATTAAGGATTGTTCGGAGCTTAATATGCACTCTTACATGTCCCTTGGATAAGATTTCTGTCGTAGGTCTAACTGTGTTTTTCCATTTTATGTTTTCTGGTTTGCTTAGGATTTTTACTAATTTCAGGGGCCAAGGAAGAAAATCTTACTCGCGTTGCAACCTCGTTTGAAACAACCACTATAATTTTATCATCTGAAATGTAATGGGATTAGTCGGAGCATTGTGCCCTTTAGTTGGAGAATTTTGCTAGGAATTGGGCTTCCAAGATGCTCATTTTGGTGTGCACTTTTCATCTATCTCAGATTGTACATTTTATATAATTTTTTTTATGTGAAATATCCACTTTAATTGTTTATCTGAAAATGAGCACATTATAGGCCCCTCTTCAGTTGTATATTTGAGTTGTAACTTTTTACAGGTTTACTGTAACAGTAATTCCACTCAACTAGTTTTAGTCTTTTCCCTTGCATGATTTACGTTGTTATGCATGTAAAATATCTTCTTTTGAGTTAATTGCAATGTTTTCATGGCAGAGTTAGCCTCGTTATATAATACATCAGCCTATGTAGAAATTAATGAACTTAGTTACCTCTTCGATAGGTAGTAATAGGGAGTCACAGCTTTTTAATTACCATGACTATGCATATGTGGAGAGCTATATATAGCCTTTAACATAGAATTGATAGTGTGTGAAAGTGGGCAGAGATGACGAGGAAAGGAATCTGAAAGAAGTAGCTTTTTTTTAGGGAGTTTTCTTCTTTTACCTACTTTTACTTCAAAAAATATAAAACTATCGATCCCTTAAATTTATATTCACCAAATACTCAAGATTATCAATTTGCTTTCAAATTTTAGTCAGCTTTTTTGTTTTTGTTTTTTTTTTAAATCTTTCAGTGCCGATAGAGTGCCTATGGGTGCCTATGGCACCCTTAGGCACTTTGTTATTTAAATTTTAGTGCCTAAGGGTGCCGGTTATTTTATCGGCACCCATAGGCACCATAAATTTTTTTTTTAAATCAACATGTTCCCTCTATCGGCCTACAACCTCTTCGGCTGATAGAGGGACTTTTTTTCTAATTATTCTATGAGTGCCTAAGGGTGTCGATACATGATCGGCACCCTAGTGCAAACTAACCGTAATTCACCTGGACAAATTTATAATAATCGATCGAAGATTTGCACCACGTTGTTATACAAGTATCAAAGATAAAATTAAGACTTGAATTGAAGTGTCAAGGTAAAATAAAAGACTTGAATTAAATTATAAAAAACTGAAATAAGAATTCCTACGAAACCTTAGCAGTTTCGCTCCCAAACTCAAGGAATAAATCCCTTGCCCAATCGTTCCATAAAATCCAAGACAAAGAAGCCGAAGCCCCTCACCCCTTATTTATAGGATAAAACCCTAAGAGTCCAAATAGGAAAAGATCAACAATTACTGAAAATAAAATATAAATACTAAAGATAGATATCAATCCTAAAATATAATTATAAACCCTAATTAGATTCCTTCTCTTCTTTTGCATGCTTGCGTAACCCTTCCTTGCCATGCACGCGTTCGCTCATGTCTACGTCGTTCTTGTTTCTTCTCTTCCTCTCCGTACGTAGACCCTTCGAAATCGATTATCCCCATTCATTGTCGAGCTCCCATTCATTGTCGAGGTCTCTTGTCCTGCCACCTCTTCCGACTCTCTATCAACTTCCTCCTCCTCAAAATCGGCCTTGTCCCCAAGGCGAAAATTCGGAAATTGCTGAATAAATTCCTTCATGTTCACCCATGTAGCATCTTCCTTCTCTCGGTTTTTCCATTGTACTAGCAACTCCCGTACCTTCCCGTTTGGTGTCATGATGTCTCGTGCCTTTATCACTTCATGTGGATCAAATATATCACCTAATTCACACTCCAACGAAGCCGGTAATGTGGATTCTACCGGATGATCTCCAATAACCCTTTTTAATTGGCTTACGTGGAATAAGGGATGAATTTGACTTCCGGTCGGCAACCGTAATTCGTATGCTACTGCTCCTATTCGTCTGATCACCGGAAATGGCCCGTAAAATTTAACCGTGAGTTTGGAGTGCTGCCTTCTAGCCATCGAACGCTGCCTATGCGGTCTGACTTTCAAGAAAACGTGGTCGCCTTCCTTGAATATCACTTCTCTTCTATGTTTGTTAGCTTGTATGCGCATTCTCTCTTGTGCCTTTGCTAAATTTTCCCGCAATTGTTCCAATAACTCATCCCGAGATTGCAGCATTTCTGACACCGCCGCGACTTTGCATTCCTCCGGCAAATGATGCAATAAAGTAGGAGGTTTTCGGCCGTACACCATCTCGAAGGGAGTCATGCGCGCTGCTGTCTGAAAAGATGTATTATACCAATATTCTGCCCAAGGCAACCACCCCGCCCATTTGCGCGGATGCTCTGATGAAAAACAACGTAGATAGGTTTCTAAAACCCGATTTAAAACCTCCATCTGGCCATCGGTTTCCGGATGATAAGCTGTGCTAAATTTGAGCTTAGTACCTTGCGCTTTAAACAACTCTCCCCAAAAAGAACTCACAAATAATGGATCCCTATCACTTACGATTGATCCGGGAATCCCATGCAATTTGACCACTGAATCCACGAAATGAACGGCTACCCGTCTTGCTGTGATTGGCGCCTTCAACGGAATAAAGTGTCCGTACTTTGATAGTCTATCAACTACCACGAATATACATGTATACCCCATTGACTGTGGCAATCCTGTAATGAAATCCATTGAGATGTCTTCCCAAACCCGTTCCGGAATCGGTAACGATTGTAATAACCCCGCCGGCGATTGCGCTTCATACTTTGCACGTTGACATGTCATGCAGCTGAGAACATGGTTTCGAACTGTTGCAAACATCCCCTTCCAATACACGCTAGAAGCGATTCTTCGATAAGTACGTAATACTCCCGCATGACCGCCGGTTGGTGTATTATGAAACTCGTGTAATAATACCGGAATCCAACGGGACTTTGCCGGTAAGACTAGGCGGCCCTTATGAAATAATCGATCCCCTACTATCGAATAATGTTGTCGAGAACGTGGATCAGTCCGGACATGCTCGACAATTTCCTTTAAATTGGGGTCGTCATTCTGCTCTTGGGTTATATTGGGTAAGTTTTCCCATATTGGCCGACTTAAAGCAAAAAACGATCCATCTTCGGTCTCGGATATTTCCCCGCCGTTCTCAGACTCGATCTCCGCCTCCTCGTTGCGCCGTGATAGGGCGTCTGCCGCTCGATTCGATACTCCTGTTTTAAACTCTATTGTAAAGTCATAACCTAATAGCTTGGCCACCCAAATTTGTTGAGCCGGAGTGGCAACCCGTTGAGTTAACAAATGCTTGAGACTATGATGATCTGTTCTAACCAAAAACCGTCGACCAATTAAATAGGGTCGCCAATGTTGGATAGCTAGAACGAGACTCATTAATTCTTTTTCATACGCCGATGTAATCGTGTGCTCCGCCCGAAACCCTTTGCTGTAATACGCAATAGGATGCTTCTCTTGAATCAAAACCGCTCCGATTCCGGCATTTGATGCATCACACTCGATGACGAAAGTCTTTGAAAAATCTGGTAGCCACAAAACCGGAGCCGAGGTGATAGCGTTTTTCAGTTTGTGAAATGCCGTCTCGGCGCCTTCTGTCCACCGAAATTTTTCTGTCGTCATGTCTTTTTGCAACAATACAGTCAAAGGTTTAGCCAAAATTCCATACCCCTTGATAAACCTCCGATAATAGCCCGTTAACCCTAAAAATCCTCGAACGGCTTTTAACGATTTCGGTGTTGGCCAATCCAAAACCGATCGTACTTTAACTGGATCCATTGCCACCCCGTCTGCTGATATTAGATGGCCCAGGTAATCAATCTGAGTAGCTCCAAACGTGCATTTTTTTCTGTTGGCATAAAACTCATGCTCTCGTAATTTCTCCAATACAATGCTCAAATGCTCCATATGCTCGCGCCATGATGAACGGTAAATCAAAATATCATCAAAAAAAACTAAGACACTCTTGCGAAGATATGGACGAAAAAAATCATTCATAGCTGATTGAAACGTAGCCGGGGCATTAGTTAAACCAAAAGGCATGATTAAGAACTCATAATGACCATTGTGCGTTCTAAACGCCGTTTTCGGAATATCTGATTTCTGCATCCGTATTTGATGGTACCCTGCACGAAGATCAATCTTGGAGAAAACCCTTGCGCCGGCCAATTCATCTAACAGCTCCTGTATTACTGGAATTGGGTATTTGTCAGGAATTGTTGTTTTATTCAACTCTCGATAATCTACGCAAAAACGCCAACTACCATCCTTCTTCTTAACTAATAGTACTGGACTAGAAAACGGGCTGTAGCTTGGTTGTACAATTTCGGCTGCTAACATATCCGCCACTAACCTTTCCATCTCGTCTTTTTGCAGATGATTATATCGATATGGCCGTACCGTGACTGCTCCCACCCCCGTTTTCAATGGAATCGAATGCTCGACACCCCGAGCGGGCGGCAGACCGTGCGGTTCCGTGAATACTTCCGGAAATTGGTTCAGAATTCCTACTAAGGACGTGGAATCCCGCTCAGCTCCAGCCTCTCCTGTCAATACCCAATTTTCCGCCGTGTCACACACAAACGCGGCCAATTCAGCCTCGTCCCACCTTTGCAATTCCTTAATAGAAGCTTGGGCTCGCAATTTCGATCCGTCCCCTTGTAATTGGATTAAACGTCCATTGAGCTCAAACATTATATATAGATGCTCGTAATTCACGCGTAATTCCCCTAACGTTTTTAACCATGCAATGCTGAGTATCATATCCACGCCGCTGAGAGGAAAAAGGTGACAATCAACCATGATACTGCCAGGTTTGAATTTAATCGTAACCCCCGTACAAAACCCCTTCGAAAATACTCGATGTCCGTCGCCGAGTTTAACCGAAAAAACCCTACTATCGTCGGCGACTACTCCTAGCTCGGCGGCAAGTGTATGAGATAAGAAATTATGTGACGCTCCGCTATCGACTAAGATCGTGACTTCCCGATCCTTTAACACTCCATTAAGCCGTAAGGTTTCTGATCCTGACAACCCAAAAGCCGACAGAGTTGTGAGTATGACGCCTTGTTTAGTCTTGGACTCGCTCCCTTCTACTGGAGTCAGAACCTCATACGAACCGGTTTCCGTTAAGACCACCTCTTCCAATTCGAGGTTGTCGGTATCATCTTCATCCACGAGCAAGACTCTCAAATTTTTTTCGGCGCATACGTGGTTAGTTGGATGATAAGGTAGCTTGCACTTGTAACACAGTCCCTTCCGGCGTAAATCTTCCCTCTCGGTGTCAGTCATCCTTCTAAAAGGGACACGAGTAGCCCCATTCGGGCGAGGAGCCGCCACAGCCGTCGACGGTGGGGGTAAAGCTAGCGTCCCGGTCGGCGCTGATGGCCGATTGTACTGCAAGGGCGCCTTCCGGGGTACCCAGGAATCGCGCTGTCCTCCACTCGGGCGATAGCTATTTCGAACCGTTATTTCCGCTTTCCGAGCTAGTTTCATTGCCGTCGAAAATTCCGTCGGTTCAATGAACCACACTTGGTCGCGTATTTTTTCCTGTAAACCCATTATAAACAAACTAAGGATATTTTCCTTGGGCACCGTTTTGACTTGATTGGCCAGATGAGTAAATTGATCGATATATTCGGACACCGTTCCCGTTTGTTTTAAACCGGCCAATTTTGCGAAAGCACTGCCTTCACAACCTTCATCAAACCGTTCCGCTAGAGCTCGCGAAAATCCTGCCCATGTGTAATCGTCGTGTTCCGATGTGAACCATCCAAACCAATTTAGCGCCGGCCCCTCCATGGCCACGCCGAGCAATTGCCGTCGTTGCTCTGCCGTACTCCCATAGAGCTCGAAGTGGTGATTTACCCGTGAGATCCACCCAAGTGGGTCCTTGCCATTGAAAATTGGTAGAGGCGGTGGTATTGTTGGTCCGGGATCATGACCGGTAGCCGGCTGAACCTCTCGCGTAACCAAGATTTGAAGTTGTGCTTGGATTTGGTTGATAGCTGCCTCCAAAGCAGCGACGCGATTCTCCATCGATGGTGTTGTTTGTTTCCCGGTTCTTGTCTCTACCATGCACGTTTGATCCGGCAGGTCGGACCAAATTGGTGCAAACTAACCGTAATTCACGTGGACAAATTTATAATAATCGATCGAAGATTTGCACCACGTTGTTATACAAGTATCAAAGATAAAATCAAGACTTGAATTGAAGTGTCAAGGTAAAATAAAAGACTTGAATTAAATTATAAAAAACTGAAATAAGAATTCCTACGAAACCTTAGCAGTTTCGCTCCCAAACTCAAGGAATAAATCCCTTGCCCAATCGTTCCATAAAATCCAAGACAAAGAAGCCGAAGCCCCTCACCCCTTATTTATAGGATAAAACCCTAAGAGTCCAAATAGGAAAAGATCAACAATTACTGAAAATAAAATATAAATACTAAAGATAGATATCAATCCTAAAATATAATTATAAACCCTAATTAGATTCCTTCTCTTCTTCTGCATGCTTGCGTAACCCTTCCTTGCCATGCACGCGTTCGCTCATGTCTACGTCGTTCTTGTTTCTTCTCTTCTTCTCCGTACGTAGACCCTTCGAAATCGATTATCCCCATTCATTGTCGAGCTCCCATTCATTGTCGAGCTCTCTTGTCCTGCCACCTCTTCCGACTCTCTATCACACCCATAGGCACTATGTTTTTTTTTTTTTTAAAAACCAACATGTTCCGTCTATCGGCCTACAACTTCTTCGGCCGATAGAGGGACTCTTTTTCATATTATTCTATGAGTGCCTAAGGGTGCCGATACATGATCGGTACCCATAGGCACTATGTTTTTTTTTTTTAAACCAACATGTTCCGTCTATCGGCCTACAACTTCTTCGGCCGATAGAGGGACTCTTTTTCGTATTATTCTATGAGTGCCTAAGGGTGCCGATAATGTATCGGCACCCATAGGCACTATGTTTTTTTTTTTTTTTAAACTAACATGTTCCGTCTATCGGCCTACAACTTCTTCGGCCGATAGAGGGACTCTGTTTCATATTATTCTATGAGTGCCTAAGGGTGCCGATAACCGATCATGTTATCGGCACCCTTAGGCACTTGTATTTTTTTTAAAGAAATCAACATGTTACGGATCAATTGTTTTATAAAAAAAAATTAAAATTTGAAATATCTAGTGTCGATGACAATTTATCGGCACCCGTAGGGTCCTATCGGCACTCATTGCCAACTGAAAAAAGTAAGGGTAAATGAGTAATATTGAGTATTATATAACTATTGTTATAGTTAGTGGGTACTTTTGTGTTTTTTTAGTGAGATTGGGTAAATACTTGTATTTCCACATTTTTTTTATGCTCTTTTTAGTTTGTAGCCGTTAAATAAGATTTTTACTGTTGTAAAATATTCTCCTTTTGTGATCTTGTAACATATTTTTCACATCTTATCTCAATAAAATAAAGACCTGCCGGAATCATCACTATTGTCTTCATCTACTCTTTTTCCAACTCTATCCGCTCTTTTTGTGCAGAGGCGCATTATGCATAAAGATGATTGGATGGCGATTGAGTTCATATTGTGATTGAACTGTTGCTGTCGAGTTTAGATGAGAAGTAGGACTCTTGTTTCATTTCATTTAACGCTTGAAAAGGTTGTGGGTCTAGTCAATCATACCTATGATTTCAGCCGTGCTGAAGTCTCCCATTCGTCCCACATCGATTTAGTGTTCATCTTGTAGTCTCCATATGAGTTTTGATAACTCCTCCTGTTATAAATTGTTATGAGAGGAGTGTGACCTAATTTAACAAATCGGATAATTTACCAAGTAAAAGCCAAATTAGACCACGGAGATTCATGCACTTTTCCGCACCTGGAGGTTCGTTTGGTGGTTAAAGGAAAACGTGAATCACAGGTTTTCTTGCAGAGTCTAATTAAATGTTTTTTTATATTGCGTGCATGTCTACTTTTCTTTTCTTAAAAGAAGAATAATAATAATCATAGTCTTCGGAAAAACATGGTAACAGTTTTACGAATCGTGTTTGGACAACTAAATAAATGATTGTTTTTCAGCTTAATTAACCTTGGTGGTTGCGTAATCATTTTTTTTCTAAGTAGAATTAGAGATGCAGTCGTTTATGATTTGTCCACTGATTGGTGTTTGTACGTATTGACTAATTGAAGTGGAAAGCTGATGTATAGGCACTCGCATGCTAGATACTGTTCCTTGCTGCACAATTACAATCCAATCACCACGAGACACACATGAAACTATGTATGAGAGAGAGAGAGTCTTAATTAATTTCCTGATAAAGAAATGGATAGGTCCTAAGCACAGTTCACGTGCGGCGATCACAAGTTTGTCACGAAAGTTTGTTAGCAATTGAAATACAACGTACTATTAGAAAGATAGCACAAGAACTCGTATAACTTGGAGAATGCTTTATTATTTGATAAAGTGTGAAAGAAATAGGTTACAGACAAGCTCCCTTTTGCGGTTGATCAGGTGGGAAAATTCAATCATACTTTCAAGGTACTGACATAAATCTAACACTTTTATAATCCTTCCGTCCCAATTATCTTTACCAATATTTCATTTTGGATTGTCCCAATTATTTTTGTTCACTTTCTTCTTTTAGCAAATTATTACACATAATTTCTTTGTGGGATCCACAACTTTATACTACTTTACACACAATTAATAATTTTTCTTAAAATTCGTGCAAAAAAACGAAGTGGACAAAATAATTGAGACGGAGGGAGTGTTTAAGTTAAGAGAGCATAATCGTATCCAAAAATCTATGTTCCAATGTGGTCTCACAACACAAAGAACTAAAAAGTCGGACGACTACATTATTTCAATAGAAACACATTGTCTAGGCATCCAACCCTATAGTTAAAATTAGGATTTGATAGCATTGAGGCAGTGATTTTGGGACAGAAGATTGATCCCATGATTTAGAAATTTGAGTAAGCTACGTGCACCGATTAGGGTTGTAATATTCCAAAATGTATAATATTCCAAAAATGGGCTAAAATGATTTTGGGAGTATTCTCGATGATTTAACGCATTAATTAATAAATAAAGGAAAATCGTCTCCCCTCATAAATATTAGTACTAGTATTATACTTGGCTACCCGTGCTAATAGAAAAGGGCAGAAAAATCCACAGCTTTCGTAGAAAATCCTCGAGTTTTGGCACGCTAAATGTGGAAGGAAATTTCAAAAAACTGTGTCGTGATTTTGAATATCTGTGCAATATAGGACAAAACCTTAACAGTTGATTAGCCACTAAATTAATCCCTTAAAGAAACATTCCTATCTAAAATTCTCTTCTTATTTTCTTATATTATCATATAAAAGATTCTCTGAGATCAACTTTAAAGTTTAATCGCTAATTTTATGTAGCGTGATTAAGGGTCAATCTTGGCATTCTTAATTTCTAAAAATGTAATTAACTTTAAATGTTCTTTGTAATATGAACTTGAATATTTTAGAAATATGTACTTGTATTGACTTGAATAGCAACTATAAATTAGCCGACAGGTTTGCTTGATTGACGAGTAGATGACTAGATTCATGAAAAACCTGTAACTATAAAAGGGATTTGATTACATGTGTATAATCATATACTTATAGGTACATAAAATTATTTATATATATAATTAAAATAAAAGTAAATAATTAAAGAACGTTTAGTTCACAATCTTGATTTAGATTTAGGTTCAGAATCATTCACCTAGGGTTTGGGATGAGCTCAAGTGTGAGTTTTGAAATGATTTTAATTTGGACAAAATTCGGCACCAAGTTACTAAAGTTTAATTTGAGAAACCTCAACTTCTTAGATATAATTTCAAAATCTTAATTTCAATAAACTTAATTCGAACATCTTATATAATTTTTAAACTAAGTCGTGATACTCAAACTCTCCAACCAAACAACCCATGACTACTATATATTCATGAATACAGTGTATTTATAAATGATTGAGAATAGCATGCTTATTTAGAATTATCTCCAAAGCTGGAAAAAGCAATTGGGAACTAACCAGAAACAAGAGGAATAAACACTTAAAAAAAAGATTAGAATAAAAGAGTGGGAATTGAATTGATGAGAAAGGGAAAATTTATTGGTGGGAGATATAATCCACCAATTGAAGATATACCAAGGGACAATGGAATGACACCACAATCTAAATTATACACAGTTTTTTATTACATGCTCCCAAAGCCAAACCTATGTGGGACCAAATCTCAACAACTGTCCAACACAAATTCATTACAATAATACAAGATGATGACTGGATTCACCTTAAACATATGCTTTTGGTCTATAAAATATAGGGTTTTGCTTGCTCTAAGAAGATTTGCCCAGATTTGGTTGAAGACCTTAATCTTTAACTATTATATTTTATTACATCATTTCCCACTTCTTGATATTCCTTTGTTTAGCAAACCACTCTCTCTCTAACCCCCTTTTTTAATGCACCCAAAAAACATGGTCAAGATTGAAACATGCATTATATTGTAATTTCCTTTAATTAATCGCGATCTAGGTGCGGATAATCACGACGAACCTTCGGATCAAGTGCTGATTAATCAAGAAACTACAGTGGAAAGCAACTGTAGGAGATGGGACAACACACCTGAACATATTTATTTGATCAAGATTATTATTGTACTTAATTATTAGCTTTGGTTAGAGAATAATTAATGAGCCATGAATCCACTAGTTAGTTGGTCAATCAAAGTAATATTATTTAATTGATTTATTTAAGTAGAGTGTGGTAGATTTGTTGCAAAGCTAGATCGCCATCCTTCCAGGTGATTGCATCCCCATCTTTCTTTTGACTTTTCACACATTAAATAATGATTTTACTATTAAAAAAAGTTACCCATTTTTTCCACCTCTCTAACCTTGGAATATTTTTTTATTTCTGAATTAAAACAATTAATATTAAAGTTGTTATGGGACATGGATTTCTTTCTTTTATTACACAGCTGAATCCTCTTTGGTGGGAAGAAATTAAAGTTTTATGTGCATCTACTACATTAACATTAATATAAACAAACTTCCCTTATCTGACTATTCCTTTTTATCCTTTTTTGTTGACCTTTCTTACGTTTTTTATATATGCTCGTTATAATTATTATTAAAACTATTCCTATTTTGGAGATACAATGCATAGTCAATAAAAATAGCATTTCTTTTTGCTATATAAGAAGGGGCAAAACATTACAATTTATGCATAACTCAAAAAAAAACTCATAATCACACTCCCTTCAATCCTTCATCAATACTAATCCAATTCGATGGAAAGAACTAGTCTTTCTTGCTCACAAGAAAACTCCTCCTCCAATAAAAAGCTAAAATTATTCGGAGTTGAGCTCGAGCAGCTTGATTATATCAATGAAGCGATGCTAGACCGAGATGAGAGCGTGAACTCGTCGGCCTCGTCCACCGTGACCGAGAAACCGGGTTCGGCCGGCCCCGGAATCAAGGTGGAGGACAAGAAGTTTGAGTGCCAATACTGCTTTAAAGTATTTGCTAACTCTCAAGCTTTAGGGGGCCATCAAAATGCACACAAGAAGGAAAGATTGAGGAAGAAGAGGATGCAGCTTCAAGCAAGGAAGGCCAGCATCAATTGTTTAATTCAGCCCTTTTACTACAATGATAGCAATAAACATTCTCTGAATTGTTATCCCACTAATCCTGCATGGTTCTATGATCCGGTTTATGATCAAGAACAGCCACCGCAGATCAGTTTTGGGCCTTCTGATGGGACTAGCCCCGCGATCTCGAGATGGGGTGGGGTGGCTACGAAGGATCATATTTCATTTCAACAAGACACGCGGATTAGTCTCACGCACGCGCATACACGGATCGACAAGTCGAGGCCGGTTGTGAAGAAGGGTTCCTCCTTGCCTAGTTCTAAGAAAAGTTGTACGAGGAAGAATTTGGATCTTCAATTAGGGTTGAGTTTACATTCAACAATTTGAATTGCTATACATTTAATTATTGTTAGATCTATATATAGGGGAGGATTATAGGGCCTCATTTTTTTCTTGAAATTTAGGGCTATGAAAGCCCTAGTTTTCTCTTTCTAGTTAGGGTTTGGAAACCATATGTAGTTCTTTATTCGACAAGGATGATTCTTGTACGTAGTTCTTAATTTGATGAAAAAGACTCACTGTTGCTGATCAGTTAGGTGCATTGAATTTATACGATATTGTTTTAAATTTGTTTTATGCTAGCTATAAAATCTATAACATATAGCATATATCATATCGTAATGAGAACTGTGAATGCGTTTTTTATATATATTATTTGATTGTATAAATAATAATTTGTGTTAATTAATATACTGTATATGGTATCTATAGCAATAATATTGATCTCCTTGTCAAGTCATTAAGAAAAATAATTATATAACAACAATAATAATAAAAGTTGTTATCTTTGAAAAAATATAATGCCTAAGAAGAAAACTTGCTGGTAGTTGAGCTACGCCCATCAGATAGATGAAGGCTTGATTCGGAAACTCAAATTCAATCAAATGTCAAATCTTCCCATTAAGTACTTCTCATTTGGGCTGAATTGCGTGAATTTGTAATTGATCGAGTTTGGTGAGCTTGCGTCGTTATTGTTTTATATTCCACCATTAGATTAGATGTACTATTAGTTACCTTTCACAGACTAGCTAGGCTTAGGTGAATAGGTGCAATGACTTTTTTTAGACGATCATGTGCGTATTTTGTAAACTCCACTTTTTTGGTTTTAAGACGTTTTATTTTACTTCTGCGGTTTGAAGACAAAGTCTTATTTAATCGGGATGAAGATTTTTTGGTCATCAATGAAATTATATTAAACAATAAAGCAGTGGATACAGTCACTACGACTATTACAATCAAAACAAAAGCAAGAAGCTAAAATTTCATCAGGACAAATACCCTCCGCCAGAAAAATGTTCTTACAAACCAAACTCTTCCACGTTTTGAGGCACGCCCATTTAGCTAAATTGTGTGCAGATTTGTTCCACAACCTTATAATCTTGACATTTTTCCATTGCTTTCAACGACTCTTTGACAAATATTTAGAAAAGTATTGAGCGGAAAAAGATAATATTCTCATTCTCTATCAAACAAATATATAGTACATAAAGTGCGTAAATCACTATAACAAATTCTATCTATCTAAATATGGTTACAATATGGTTAATAAATAAAAGATATGAAAGGATATTCGTGAGAATATGGTTAATAAATAAAAGATATGAAAGGATATTCGTGATAATAGGTCCACGATGTAATAATATGGAAACTAAGATTTCCTACACTCCCCCTCAAGATGGCGTGTGAAGATTACGAACACCCATCTTGCCCAATAGGAACGAAAGTCGATCTCCACCTAAAGCCTTAGTGAAGAGATCGGCAAGCTGTAGATTAGTAGAGATGGCTCGGGGAACGACATCAAGTGAGGCCACTCGTTCACGAACAAAGTAGCAATCCATTTCCACATGTTTGGTACGTTCATGAAAAATTGGATTGGTGGCAATGTGACGAGCAACCTGATTATCACAAAATAAAGATGTAGGACTATCAACGGGGACATGAAGCTCACGCAATAACCAACGAAGCCACACAACTTCGCTAACTGTAGTAGCCATAATCTATACTCGGCTTCAGCAGAAGAACGGGAAACCACAGACTGTTTCTTCGTTCTCCAAGAAATATGCGCATTGCCAAAAGTAATAAAATAACCAGATCTAGATCGACGAGTCAAGGGGAAGCCTCCCCAATCCGCATCACAATAAGCTTGTAGTGTAAAATCAGCCTCGGAAGATAAGAAGATGCCTTGCCCCGGGGGTGCCTTTAAGATAACGTAAAATGCGAAAAGCAGCATCAAGATGAGTTTGACGTGGAGAACACACAAACTGGCTGAGGATATTAACAGAATAAGCGATATCAGGTCGTGTCACAGTTAGGTATTGGAGACGACCCATCAAACGACGGTAGAGTCCAGCGTCTGCAGGAACACTAGAATCATCAGAACTAAATCGTGCATTTTGTTCCATGGGAAATGAACTAGGGCGACACCCTTGTAAACCACTTTCATCCAAGATATCAAGTGTGTATTTGCGCTGACTAAGAACAAAACCAGACGGAGAACGAGCAACCTCAATTCCGAGAAAATACTTAAGTGGGCCTAAGTCCTTAATGCTGAAACGCTTGTCCAGAAAAACCTTGACTGTGTTAATAAAATGGAGATCATTCCCGGCAAGTATAACATCATCTACGTAGATAAGTGCAACAACAAAAATCGAAGATGTGTTATATATAAAAAGGGAATGATCGGCTTTAGAGGCATGAAAGCCGAGCTCAGAGAGTGCAATAGTGAACTTCTTGTACCAATTCCGAGACGCTTGACGAAGGCCATATAAAGATTTCTATAATTTGCAGACACGAGTCTCCCCCTGTCGAGAAAACCCTTGAGGAATAGTCATGTAAATCTCCTCCTCGAGATCGCCGTGTAAAAATGCGTTGTTAACATCGAGCTGGTGAACAATCCAATTGCGTTTTGCAGCGAGAGCAATAAGAACTCGAACAGATACAAGTTTAGCAACCGGGGCAAAAGTCTCGTGAAAATCAAGACCTTCAACTTGTGTAAACCCTTTTGCAACTAAACTAGCTTTGTAGCGTTCAATTTCACCATTAGGCCAATATTTAATTTTGTAAACCCACTTAGAAGCTATAGCGCGTTTTCCAGGAGGTAAATTAGTCAAAATCCATGTACCATTAGATTCCAAAGCCCGAATCTCGCAAAGCATGGCTTCACACCATAAAGGATTTCGAACAGCTTGATGAAAATAAAGCGGTTCATCATGAGCTGTAATAGCTGCCAAGAATGCACGATGTAGAAAAACGATCATAACTTATAAAATGAGCGAGAGAATGTACCGTCGAAGAAGCAAGATTGGTGTCGGATTGAGAAAGCGAATGGTCTAAAGATGGAGGAAGCTCAACCTCAAAATCATCCAGTCGTTTGGGTTGACGACGTTCACGAGTACTCACACGTGGCATTGTCATCGAAACGGTCGTATCAACAGGTGGGTCAAGAGGAATCGAAGAAGACACAAGAGGAGATGGAGATGGTATAGAAGGAGTTATGTCGGCAGAAGATGAATTGGTGGAAGTAGTTGAATGATGCATGGAAGAGGACATAACGTCCGGTGTGGCATGCGTGTTGTCTGATGAGGCAATGATATCGGGCATAATGGGAGAAATATCATCGTCATCGATGGGAATAGGAGCAGTAGTGCATGACATGGGCGTGGAGACAGGAACTTTAGAAGGTATTTGTAAGGAAAAATGGTCTCAAAGAAGCATACATCTCGTGAGGTAGATATACGTCCAGACTCAATATCATAAACTCTATACCCTTTTTGTGAATATGGATAACCAAGGAAAACACATAGACGACTACGAGCTGCAAACTTATCAGAATCGGGCTTAGTATAATGTGTATAAACTAAACACCCAAAAACACGCATGTGATCATAAATGGGTGGACGACCAAGAACAAGTTCATAAGGGGTGTAATGTTGCACAATTTTAGAAGGCAGACGATTAATTATATAAGCGGCAGTCAAAATACAATCACCCCAAAATTTTAAAGGTAACCCACTATGAAAACGCAATGCACGTGCCATGTCAAGGAGATGACGATGCTTACGTTCTACTACCCCATTTTGTTGCGGTGTATAAGGACATGATGTTTCAAGAATAATACCCTCCCGGTTATAAAAATCAGTCATAACATGTGATTGAAATTCTCCTCCATTATCTGTACGAATTCTTTTGATAACAACCCCAAATTGAGTTTGAACCATTTTGCAAAACTTGGGTAGAACCACACTAATTTCAGATTTGTGTTTCAAAAGAAAAACCCAAACTGCACGACTAAAGTCATCAACAATAGAAAGAAAATAACGAGCACCAGAAATAGAATCAACCCGATAAGCGCCCCAAATGTCACAGTGAATAAGATCAAAACAACTAGAAGTTTGAATAGAACTAACAGGAAATGAAGCACGAGTTTGTTTAGCTCTTAAACATGAGTCACAAACAAAAATATTTTTAGGAAAACGAAGGAAAGAAAATTGTTTTAACTGATCAACAGAAGAGTGACCAAGACGCCAATGCCAAGTCGTGTAGTCCACAGTAGCCGCTGCCATAGCCATGCCCTTCCGCTTGAGAGGCTCAATACAATAAAGACCATTGCATTCTCTACCCGTTCCAATCAGCTTCCTCGAGGCCAAGTCCTGCATAACGCAAAAATCGGGAAAGAATGTAAAAGCACAATTAACATCCTTAGTTAATCGGCTAACCGATAACAAGTTACAGGTGAATTTGGGAATATGTAGAATATTATGTATTCTCAAATGCTTAAAAAGCATAGTATCTCCAGTACCCTCCACTTCAATGCCTTCACCATTAGGAATAGTGACAGTAATATCAGAGGATGTGGTCCGTCGATTAGTTAAAACATCTGCATCATAAGTTATATGTTCAGTGGCACCAGAATCAACTATCCAAGGTCGAGAGGAATTGTGCTTACCAGCCATAGTTGCTGACAATGCAGCACCATCACTTTGAGAGGGCGTGGAGGTGTTTAGATCTGGAGTAGTAGAAGACTCTGGACTGCCAATGAACTATAAAAGACGGTTGTACCGATCAGCCGAGAGACCAGAGATGGGGCTGGAAGTATGCTCGACATGAGCAGCCCGAGGTGGACGCAATGAACGACCAGAATTGTTATCAAAGCGTCGATTCCTCCCAGTATCTCGATTCTTCCTATCAAAATCTGCAGGATAACCAATAAGTTTATAACAACGGTCTTTTGTGTGTCCTAGCCGATTATAATGAGAGCATTTTGGGCGATTGGAATCATCACGGTTGGGCTCATCACGACGAGGAGGATCAACTATGTGACGAGGTAATTGAGAGTGAAAGACAGCAGCCTCAGTATGAGAGATTGAACGTCGTGACGTGGCAATGCTACAATGGTGTTCGTCCTCCGAGACCATTTGATACGCTGTACTGACAGTAGGAACCGGCTTCATGCTCAGAATCTGTGTTTTAATGGTGCTAAAAACTTCATCAAGACCCATGAGAAACTCGTGGAGTCTTTGTCGCTGCAACATCTCGGTTAGTGATTTTCCATGTCCACATGTATAGTTTTTACATGTACAGCGTGGTATAGGAGAGACAGCCTCAATTTCATCCCATAAACCACGTAATTTACCGTAATAAAGAGAGATTGAATTACCATTTTGGCGAGTATTAATCAGCCTTTCTCGAAGCTCAAAGGCACGAGATTCAGTCTTCTTGGCAAGACGTTCGCGCAGATCCTCCCATACTTCTCTTGCGGTTTTGGCGTGTTGTACGCTGAAGCGTTGATCGCGATCCATAGAACTGTGAAGCCAACTACGGACCATAGAATCACACCGTTTCCAATTTGTGAAATTGGCATCATCCTCGCCTGGCGTCTTCAAAGTACCATCTACAAAGCAAAATTTATTCTTTGCATATAGAGTTGTACTCATTTCACTTACCCAATATGCATAGTTGTCATCACGTAGAACATCACCAACGAAAACTTGTCCAGGACTGTCTGAGGCATGTAAGAAATATGGGGACGTTGGATCAAGGGGTTTTGGATTAGACATCTTTCGTGAGGAGATAATCTAAGGAGAGAATTGAATATCTGATATATAAGAGAATCAATCGTTCGTGAAGGACTAGGAAGAAATCAGTCGGACAAACACTTGAAGGATGAGGCACATCTAGGGGTTTGATAGCATCGATATATTAAGAACAAAAATCTGCTCTGATACCATGACAAATATTTAGAAAAGTATTGAGCGGAAAAAGATAATATTCTCATTCTCTATCAAACAAATATATAGTACATAAAGTGCGTAAATCACTCTAACAAATTCTATCTATCTAAATATGGTTACAATATGTTTAATAAATAAAAGATATGAAAGGATATTCGTGAGAATATGGTTAATAAATAAAAGATATGAAAGGATATTCGTGATAATAGGTCCACGATGTAACAATATGGAAACTAAGATTTCCTACACTCTTAATGTTCAAAATGCTAGTAAGAAAGCCTTGACCTTTCCAAAAAGTAGTTGCATCACCAAGGTTGATGAGATTGGCAGTTTGAAGAGAATTTGTTTCGAAAACAATTTTCTCAAAGTTAAGTGAATCAAAACGAGAGAAAGCCATGGAGATGACAGCAAGCTCAGCAGTGACGGCATCAAAAGGAGGACATGAGGTCAACTTCTGTAAAAATAATCGCTCCATAATGATAACGAGTAACTGCAGCAAGAGATGCTTTGCCTGCTAAGAAAGATGCATCAGTGTTTGACATCTCAAAGCATCTCTTGCTGCAATTGTTCATAATCGGGATGAAGATGAGAGCTAGGAAGGTCGAACAACTCACCTCATACATTATTTAATGTGTGGATTTGATAAATCAATTCATGTGTAATAGTCTGCAAGCAATACCAAATTACGCATTCTCGAGAGAGGTTATTTATAAGATTCGAATTAACATTTTGCATGATTAGGGAACCACTATTTTATTCTGGACAACTTTCTTGAATCTTAAAATTAATTGATTGGGTCAGGCTTTAATTGCGATTGATCTCATCAGCCTAATCACTTCCCCTCTGGGCCAGTATTAACTAGTCAACTGAGATGGTAAATAATATGCACTACAATCAAGGAAAGCGGCCTCATGTTATGTTCTTACTACGCCTCCACGCATCGAAGTACAAATGTTACTTTAATTAATTATTCTTGACATAAAATTTAGAGGCAAAAATTTGTGTGCAACATGATGCACATCAACATTATCTAATTACATACATTTGACTCGTTTTAATCTGCGTTTAACCTGTTGGCATCATTATTCCAATTTTTTGTTTTTTGTTTATTTTTCATTTTTTATTTTATTTTTCCCCCTTATTGTCGGACGGGCACGTCGTTCATTGTAAACAAAAGTGTCATTTGCTGTAAATAAAAGTTTTGAATTTTTAATTTTTTTTTCAATTTTTATGATAAGGAAGGTGTGTTATCTGTATCGAATATATGTGTCATTTGTTATTTTTCTCAAATTGTCAATCGCAACAAACAAATGTGTCATTTGTACCTGAATACCATGTCATGTGTATCATTTATTGAAAAAAATGCGACTTGTTTTCAAAAAAGGTGTCATTTGTTTATGGAAAAAATGTCAATTGTTATGAATAAAGGGGGATGTGTAAAAATGTACAAATCAAACATGTGAAAATGCAAAAATGTACATGAGATTCCATTAATGCAAAAATATAAATTTTTACTTTTTAAACCTATAAAGGTACCTAGGTGAGTAGTCTCCCTCTCTCTCCTCCTACTTTTGCAGCAAATGTCTTGTCTTGTACTTGAATAGGTAAACAATTTACCTTCTCTATCCTCCAACTTTAATCTCTCATATGAGCTGTTGGGTGGAAATTTTCCTTCATGCATGCATCGTCCACAGTGTTCATTTCGTCCTCATGCATGCATCGTCCTCAGCAAGTAATTTTCGTCCTCAGCATGCAGAATATTTTCGTCCAGCAGTTGTTTTAATTTTTTTATTTTTTTTAATCAAGAATTATAGTTCAGCAGAACGTGAACTATTTAGAGAGAAAAAAAAATCTGGAAAGAGATAGAGCGAGAGAGCGAGATAAAGAGAGACGCAGACACAGAGATGTTCACTTACCTTTTTCAGAGTCACATGCAACACAGAGATGCAGAAAAAAAACAGAAGTATATACACAGTAGGAGAGGAATCTGATTTTTTTCCTCTTCACATGCAGCACAGTTATATTCTTCCATGAAATAGAATTTAAAGAGAGCAAGAGAGAGAGAATTTAAAAACAGAAGTCTATACACAGTAGGAGAGAGCAAGACAGCGCGAGAGAGAGAACGAGAGGGAGCGAGAGAGCGAGGGTTTGAGGGCGCTTGTCTAGGGTGAAACAATTTTAAAGGTAACCATATTCCATAATTTGTTATATGGTTTGCTTGATTTTAGGTAAATATCTACGTATTATTAGGTAAATATCTACGTATTTTAGGTGAAACAATCTTTAGGTAAATATCTACGTATGATTTTGCTTGATTTGAGGGCGTTATATTTTTTGCTTGATTTTAGGTAAATATCTACGTATTACATAATTTGTTAAGCAAATCTCTAGTTGAGTAAATATCTACGTATTATTAAGTATAAAATTTGATTGTAGGAA
Organism: Lavandula angustifolia; assembly: GCA_028984105.1. Classification (NCBI taxonomy): domain Eukaryota; kingdom Viridiplantae; phylum Streptophyta; class Magnoliopsida; order Lamiales; family Lamiaceae; genus Lavandula; species Lavandula angustifolia. The sequence goes on along the minus strand of CM054821.1, from coordinate 22,141,120 downwards.
ATCATTGATAATATGTACGTATTATCACGTCAAAAATTTATATCCAAAAGTCATTGAAAATATCTACTTATCTACACAGTATTTAAGTAAATATGTACATATTATTAGGTTTAACATTTGAATTTAATTGCCAATCTTTTCGTAGAAAAGTACAGCGGAAAAATACAATGTATCTTTTTAAATATTGTTTTTAAATTAGATGAAATTGACTCATCTACTTAGTGTCAATTTACGCACACAGTCAGGAATAAATTATTATAATTACTTTTTAATATTTTTTTTAAATTCACGTATAATCTTAGCTCTCCACATGTTAGCTTTATCTTATGTGTTGTTTACGGAGTACTGAGTATGGTTTTGCAGAGTACTAAGATACTTTTTTTCTTTTTTAATTCTTTCCAGATGTCTACCTGGACACATGTAACTGTAAAGTGTGGAGGTTGTTTCTTGGGTTCAAATTACAAAGGTAGGGATGAACAGTTTGCCCCACTTCGGACCGACCAATTAACGTTGTCGTCCTTAAGAGCAAGCATCGAAGCCCGTACACAAATTAACTCACGGCTTACCCCCTATGCGCTCTATTCGTTGGAGCATGCTCAATCTGGAAAGTTGATTAAGTCATTAATGATGACGGATGATGACTTGGTTCGACTTATCAACTTAGAGGCCGATCCAACTGTGTGCGTCTTTTTGACGGCTCCGGCTGATTGTGCCGGAACATCACAACAAGGACATTATGTCCCTTCATTTGATTACCCTTTGCCGGACAATGCATTTGTTCAAAGTGGCCAATTTAGTTTCCCAGATATTTTTGTTGATGCATATGGTCAAAGCGGAGCTGCATATGAGTTTGGAAGGCAAGAACAACAAGAGGAGCAAGAAGAAGAAGAGCAAGAAGAGGAGCAAGAAGAAGCAGAACAACAGGATCACGGTGCGGATGATAATAACGATGATGATGATGATGCGTATGACGAGGATTATACGGTTGAGGAAGAGGATGAGGAAGACGAACATGTTGTGGCTAAAAACTTTTATGGAACCATGTACGAGTTTGCATCGTGGATTCGTGGGACAGCAATTTAAACCGGCTAATGACACTTCTAGAGCAGCCACAGAACAGAGTGCTCACCCTACAAGACGAAGATAATGAAGTTGTCGATGAAGTCAGAAATTGGTTAGTGCCAATTATTCCGCCAGGTCAAGCAGGAGTCATTGGTTGTAAGGATATAGAGAAGATTGAAGAGGGCATTCTCGGAAACGACAACATCTTTTGGAAGAAGGACGCCCTAACAATAGCCGTTGGTCTCCGGCATTTAGAGTGTCGATGATCTTATAAAGTGAAGAGGGCAAGTCCTCAGTATCAGTGGTTTGAATGTTTGTTGGGCGATCTTTGTCCATTCAAAGTACGTGCACGACATAATGGTATGTATTGGGCAATTTATGATTTTGTGTCGGAGCACAGATGTCAGTACGACTTTGATAATGTCGGACCGATCACTATTTCTGTGAAGACTATCGGAGCCTATTTTGGGCAAAGAATGCGTATGGAGGGCACGATGTTGCGACCTCGAGACATGATCAATGAGATGCGTCTGAAATTTGGTGTGAAGGTGGAGTATTATAAGGCCCTGCATGCTAGAAACAATGTGATTCAATTGATTTATGGGATTCACGAAGACTCGTACAAGATGCTCCCTCGATACTTGCACATGTTGAAGCAGGCAAACCCCGGAACGGTAACTAATCTTTGTGCCGACGGCGACGGGAGGTTCGAGTACGCGTTTGTTGCATGGGGCCAGTGCATCCCCGCATTTATGTGGCATTTGAAAAAGGTGATTGTAGTGGATGGGACCCACCTGAAGGGAAAGAATACCGACATTCTCTTTGCTGCGGTTACTAAAGACTGCAACGAACAACTTATACCGCTCGCCATTGGTATTGGACCAATTGAGAACAATGACTCTTGGGCGTGGTTTCTGCAGAATCTTAAGCGAGTGTACGGTTCGAGCGGCAACCTACTGATCGTGTCTGACCAGCACGCCAGTATTAAAAAATGTTGTCGAAGCAGTGTTTCCCGGAGTTCCTCACTGCCTTTGCAACGTCCATCTTCATAACAAGCTCACTTCTTACAAGAATGGAGTACCCTACATGTTCCGTCAGGCAGCCACTGCATACCGTGAGTCAGACTTTAGGAAGTGCATGGCATCAATCCTGGTGGCGAGTGAAGGAGCATAAGGAGCATACAAAAAGCTGATAGAGGTTGGTCCCGAACGTTGGGCACGGTCGCGATGTCCGCGGCATCGGTACAGTTTTCTATCATCAAATTGTGTCAAGTCTTTCAACGGAAGACTTTTGTGGGCCCGTCGATTGCCGATTTGCTCGATGATAGATACTATACGAGCGATCATGGAGTCATGGTTGTGATAACCCTAGTTTCCCATAATTAATTAAGGATTTTTTATTATTATTTTTCCTTCTAATTTATAGATTTAGAAGTTTTACACTCGTAAAAACATGAAATTTATACGTCTCCATTTTATTGTACCTCCACGTATTTATGAATATTCATGGTAAATGGATTATGCACATTTCTTAACTAGACAAGGACGTGGAAGATAAATGAAGGCTGATGATTATCCATCATATTCTCATACATATATTTTAGAATTTATGTCCACCTCATGCTAGGTACACAAGAGAAGTAAAAGTGAATTTGAATTACTCTTGGTCTTCACATCTTTACGTGGGTCTCATGCAAGTAGCATAGTATGACTCAACAAAGCTAAGCATATAGCTAATTTTAATGACTAAGTAGGTCTACCCCTATTATTTATATAATTTAGATATTTTTGGGCTATAAATGAGGGGTTGAGTTGATGTTTTCTGCAGATAGGTTTGTGTTTTTAGTATTTAGGTTAGGTTGATGTTTTCTGCAGATAGGTTTGTGTTTTTAGTATTTAGGTTAGTATATAAGTCTTTTAGGTTCGGCTGAATAAAATATGTGGTAGAATCAAACTTGTATACGTAAGGTAATATTATATATATATATATATATATATAAATATATATATATAATTATTATATTAATTGATGAGGGAATGCACAGTAAATAGTCTTCTAGAGAGGAGGAGATAAATAAGCATTTCATAACTTATACTGCCACGTGTTTACCAAGGGAAGGTATAGCTTAAACACCATGCAAGCCTATTATGGATGACTCATGCAACCTACGTAATTTTAGTGCCTATAAATAGGAATTGAATCAACTGAATTACCCCATAAAAATTCGTACGCCCTCTTTGGAAACTAAGTGAAGTAGACTCTCAGAAAACCGAAGAAAAGACTACAGTAATTCAGTACAGAATAATGAGGTGGGTTATATTTTATATAAGAAATTTATGTTTGAGTTATTAAGCTCTGATATTTATACGAATTAAAGTTATGAATGTTCATGAAATGTTTTACTCGCTATTGGATAAGTGCATCTACTTGAATGAAATTGGCTTTGCCAATATGAGATGAAACGATCGGATCCTGAGCTAGACGTGGCCAGGATTAGTGTACACCAAACGTCATGAAGTTAGTCTTGGGTGAATCTGTTTCCCAAGTCTAATGAAGGGTACGAGGTTATGTTGGGATTTTGTATACTGGAAGCACTTTTATGCTTGTATACAATGTGTTTTTGTCCTTACCACTGTTTTATTCTCCTATCTGACAAATATGTATATTTGCACATGTTATTCTTTATCTTGTATAAAAGTTAGATTTGTGTGGTGTGTCGGGTATCACAGAAGACAACACAAATTGGTTGAACTGACAAGATATAAACAATTAACACAGCTGAGACAACTTAAGGATGAAGTTGTCGGTTTAAGCTGCAGTTTAGATAAGAAGTGGCTTGTCTTAGCTGCTTGTCTTTACTGGTAAACTTAAGGTGGTGTATTGAAGGATCACAGTGAGATGTGTTCTCCTAACTGACCTTAGTGGAGAACCAAGATCTCGGTGACTTAGCTGATCTTAAGCTTGGTAAGACTTCAGCTGAGTGCATTTGGCTATCTATCACTTTGACCTACTATGGTGAACGTCAAATGAGCGGCGGGATCTACGTATCTTGGGTGTTAGTAGTTATTTGTGGCTCAAGCTGGTTGTCTGTATATTGCATCCGTATCCTAGTAAAATGGGTTGATAATATTCCCTGAGGAACTCGAAAGGATTAGCACACTAAACCCGACCGGTTGATTAAGTTCAGGTGTGTTAATAAGGTCGAGTGGTACTACTCAGGAATATAAGATGTTAATTAATTTAAGCTGTCAGTAAGCTTAATTAATTAACGGATATTTTTATCTTAAATACGGAGATTGATTAAGTCTAAAATACAAGCCCTTGCTCAAATTGGGATAAAGGGGTAAGTCAGCACGGATTCTCTAGTGGAATGAATCTGTGTTAATTAATTAATTTTGCTCTGGGCTGAGCATGGATAATTAATTAATTGGAGGCCCTGCTTTATTTCTTGTATTGGATCCCTGATCTGGCCCAATTAGTTGCCTAGTAATTTATTGTCTCTCAGAAATCATTATTAATGGATTAATGTTTTTTCACATTATTTAATAATGTTATTTATCTGGAATTAATTGGTTGGGCCAATTAATTGATAAATATTAGTAGCCCAGTAAATTAATTAATTATATTATGGGCTAATTATGTGGAAGTCCATTGGAATATAATTAAATTAATGGGCTACAAATATATTAATATTATATTGGCTTTTGAAGCCTATATATATTAGTATTCTGTTCAGAACAGAATACAGAAAAATCATAACTCACGCACGCGAGTTTTGAGAGAGACATATTTTTATTTTCTTCAGTTCTCTGACCACCTAGAGGAAGAAAAAGGTCGGGACACAGATCAGAAGATCTGACACGGGAGCAACAATCAGAGCTACGACAACATACGAAGGAGGAGGTATCGATTTCTTCCTTTCATATTCCTTCAGGTTACTCTTAGGTGAATGTGTTTCCCTAAGTTTAACAAAGAGAAAAGAGTGTAGAATGCTTCAATAGTTGAGAAAGGAAGGAAATGGCCAAAGTGAAGGTTTTGGTATACATAGAGTGCTTTTAGTTTTTAAAACTCTCTATGTTATACCTATGGTGCATGAACATTTCATTTTCAAAGGATTTTCAAATGTTTATTATCATCTGCTTTACCCACCGAGTACATTAGTGCTCAGCCCAAATGTTTTCCAAATGTTTTGCAGACTAAAACTGGTGGTACAGGGAGGAAATGCCGAGTTAGTGCTAGCTTGATCCTCATGCTCTTTTGTTATACAGTTGACCTCTTACTTCATGAAAAGATTTCGCTTGAACCCTAATTATGTATATTATCTTCTACCTCTTTTGTGTCCACAGAGGTAGCTCGACAAAAAGGTTGTTCTGATAATATCTATATCTATGTGGATATGTTGAAAAAAAGGTTCTTGGTTAGTTTTTAAGTTCTTTCCCCTTTCTTCCCCGCTTCTTTCACCCCTCTCCAGTCGCGCTCCGGCCCATATGCCTTCCCTCGGGAATTTGGGGCGTGACAATGGTGGGATGAAAGGCGACAATTGCTGGAGTAATGGTGGGATAAGTGCGCAGATTGACCTTTGTTGGTCCCCGAGAGTAGACGAGTCTTCAGGTGTGGAATACACCTGAGTCAAAGTTCAGCAACGAGCGCGACGGTCGATCTCGCTGAATCGATCGCTGAACGCGTGGGTAGAGAATCCTTCTACTGAGTACGCCCATCGAATTCGGTCCGTAGAACCGTAGTTCGATATCGAGGTTTCGAGTGCGGAAGAGTAGGCCCAAAAGAATATTCGTCTAAGTCTGAAAACACCGTTTTTATGCTATTGATTTAAAGTCAGTTTTATGCAAGTGAATAATTAAGCAGAGCGACAATAAATCAACACAGAGTTTTTAAAGTGGTTCGGATATCAAGTGATCCTACGTCCACTGTCCCGAAAGGTCAGGAGACTATTTATTATACTGAGATAGTCTCAGTCAGCTTGTACACAGGACAAACTGCGGCTTGGGGATTATACTGAGCAAGTCCCAGTTTACACGATTATCAAACTAAAGTGTTTGACAAACTCTCCAACTACGAAGGAGTCCTTTTACAATAAGGAACAAGTTCAAATATGAACTCCTTCGTCTAAGCTATGGATATTACAATAAGATCAGCTTAGAGTAGAGAAGGGGAACGAGATAGAACTCTAGAGAGAAGAACTATAAGAATATATCTAAGAAAGATTAAGTTCTTCTCTGGATATGGCTTGAATCTTCTAGAGTGTTTGTTCGGTTGAACTCGGTTCCTTGAATGTGTCCATCATCGTCATGATCGACCTCACATCCTCTTCTCTTCTTCTCTACGTGAAGAACCTTCTCTATTTATAGAGGTGACCTAGGCATATGTCCGTTGGAGAGGACGATGCCACATGTCACTCTATGGGGTAGCAAACGGCTTTATTTGAATTCTATAGAGTCCACTATCTTTAATGAAAGTGGTTGACTTGCAGCTTTATGTCGGAGACTCTGCCAGCTGGCTGCCTGTCATTGGTCGAGGTACAGAGAGTGGTTGAGACCTATTCAGACTTCAAGGTGATACTGAAGCTGACTTCTCAGATGTACGACCTCGGACAACTCTATTGAATTGTTCTTCTGAAGTCCATGGTCAGTTAAAGTAACTGACCGACCGTTGCTGAGTCTGATCTTGATTCAGTAGATAACCTTCGCCGATTCGCTTTATCGAAGATCAACTCGAGTACGGTGAACTACTCCCGCCGAGTTCGGTTCGACCGACTCCTTTCGATATCTTGCTCCCGCCGAGTCCAGTATTTACCGAGTCTTCTATCGAACACCTCTCGCATGTCTTGCTCCTACTGAGTCAAGCTCTACTAAGTCTTCACTCCATGGTATTGAGGCGGATAGTTCATCGAAGGTCGGCGAGACGAACTACTGAGCCGGACCATGCTGAAGGCAAGTCTACTGAGTTTGAAACACAAGAGACAAGGGTGTTACTATGCATATTCAGTCGGTCTATATCAGTCCGATTGACTTCTTTGATACTGAGTTCTTCAGCTGAGTGAAGGGTCTTTTACTGAATGCACAGCTGTTGAACTATAGCTAGTCTACTGAGTTCCTAACACGGTGAACTCAGTTAAGCTATAACAATATCGAAGGCTCATCATCCAGCTAGGGTTTTGGGATCTTCAAATCTATCATAGTGAACCTAATTCCCAACAACCTTGCACGCTCATATACTGTGACCTTGACCGCCAGAGGAAGATACAAAGTCAACGACGGGAAAAATCACAACTATAAGGTGGACTTGGAGAACCAAACGTGCACGTGTCACAAATTTGATATGGACCTAATGCCATGCTCCCACGCTGCCGCTGCTATTCTGTTTGAATTATTTTACACTTATTAATCATTTATTATATATCTAACACATTGTTGTTTTACAAACATGTCGCTGACAGGGAGAGCGGAGACCAATTTTACAACTATGTTCACAATATGTACACTACAAGCAACCACAAGGAGATATACGAACACCACTTTAATTCGTTACCTGCATTGGAGCTTTGGACCATTCCTGACCACATTCGAGATGCAGATACACTGTTACCACCCCTAGCGAAGCGTCAGGCCGGTCGCCCAAAGCAGAGACGTTACCGATCGGGGGCGGAGGCCTCCACATGCTCAAGTCAAGGTCGTAGCAGAAAGTGTGGTGTTTGTCACGAAAGAGGCCACACAAGGAGGACATGTTCAGAGAGGGAGACACAAGATTAAATTTGTCGTGTCTTATTCCTACTTTATTATATATATATTATTTGAAGTATGAAGTTTGATTAACGAAGTATGACGTTTTATTAACGAAGTACGAAGATTAATTTTCTCCAGTTCAGGACTCTAATAAATAAAAAAGTCACTAAAATTGAAGTAGTAAATTACTAAGATATTCCCAAACAAAGGTCAGTTCATTAACTTAGTAGTAAATTACTAAGATATTCTCATCTCCAGTTACCCTGTAGTAGTATAGAATTAATTACACAGACAAATTAAGCTTTAAATTAACGTTCGCACTACATAAATACATGTTCACACTTCTCCCTAAACCGTTACATTAATATGCGACGTATTATGCGAAGAAAGAAAAAACTCAGAACCTAGTCTAACCCCAAAAAAAGTATTATTTAGTCTCAGTACACTATAAAATTTATGATCGGATAGTTTCGAAGTTACATGTTGTGATTTTTCATGAAACACAAGCTAGTATTACAAATGCAATATGAATAACCTAGTTTTTTGAAATAAACACCAATAGAGCCGATATGAACACGAATAACACAATTAAATCATACTATTCTCCAGTAAAAAACTTGTTGATTCATAATATGAATTCGTGTTTTTACAATTATCTTAGCACTACTAAAATAAATCAAATTACTCCGTTTTATACCTAAACGGAATAACTATAATATAATCATAGTTAAACTGTGAGTTAACTTTTTTATGTTATTCATGCGACTTCACAGATACATTAAACTAACCACATACTTATATATCTACTATCCCCCTAATATTTTAAGCTAATCTCAAACGGTATATATATTTTATTCAATTTTACCGTATTTTATTCAATTACGGTAATTGACTAAACTAATTACGAAATATATATCTTATATTATATTCAATTTCCCTTTAAATTCACTAAACTGATTACGGTTTTTCTATAAAAATATTCTCTATAAGCATGCTTTCTCCCTGTCCATATATACAGTCAAAAACATGTCGTGTACCTTCAATCAAAAACGAGTTATAATGTATTATTTTCAACATGCTTTCTCCCAATGGTTCAGGTTTGCTGACTACTTTTAAGAGGTTTGAAAATGTTACACTATTTACGAAACTCAATTATTGGTTAGGTTTCATAAAATTGAATCCTATTTAGTTTCGAAATTCCCTAAATGTTACACTATTTACGAAACTCAATTATTGGTTAGGTTTCATAAAATAAAGTATAATCTTGGATCCTATTTTGTTTCGGAATTGGATAATATATATGATAATCTTGAATATTTTTCAAATATATATATATATATATATATATATATATATATCAAGATTTTATGTAAGAATAATTACTAATCTATGATTTTATATAATATATATGATAATATTTATCAAGGTTTTACCTAATATTCATGAACCACAAACTAGTATTACAATTGTCATATAAAAAGTAATTGTTTAATCCACGAAAATCACTAAAATAAATTAATGAAAATTCCATAAATTAAATTATCAAAATTGACGATATATGTTATATATTTTATTAATTTCTCCCCTTTATTACTGGAGAATCTTGTAGCTAATAGACTTGCAATATTAGTCAAGGAAATCTTAATAATGTCAGAAAAAGGAGACGAAAAAATTATAGATTAAATTAAATTAACGAAATTGTCTAAATTAAATTAACAAAATTGCCTAAATTAAATTAATGAAATTGCCTAAATTAAATTAACGAAATTGTCTAAATTCAATTAACAAAATTGCCTAAATTAAATTAATGAAATTGCCTAAATTAAATTAACAAAATTGTCTAAATTCAATTAACGAAATTGCCTAAATTAAATTATCAAAATTGCCTAAATTAAATTAACGAAATTGCCTAAATTAAATTATCAAAATTGCCTAAATTATCGAAATTGTCTAAATTCAATTAAAGAAATTGCCTAAATTAAATTAATGAAATTGCCTAAATTAATTTAATGAAATTGTCTAAATTAAATTATCGAAATTGTCTAAATTAAATTAACGAAATTGCCTAAATTAAATTAACGAAATTGCCTAAATTAAATTAATGAAATTGCCTAAATTAAATTATCAAAATTGTCTAAATTCAATTAATGAAATTGCTGAAATTAAATTAATGAAATTTCCTAAATTAAATTATCGAAATTGTCTAAATTCAATTAGCGAAATTGCCTAAATTAAATTATCGAAATTGTCTAAATTCAGTTAACAGAATTGCCTAAACTAAATTATCAAAATTGTCTAAATTCAATTAACAGAATTGCCTAAATTAAATTAACGAAATTGCCTAAATTAAATTAATGAAATTGCCTAAATTAAATTAATGAAATTGCCTAAATTAAATTAACGAAATTGTCTAAATTCAATTAACGAAATTGCCTAAATTAAATTAATGAAATTGCCTAAATTAAATTAAAAAAATTGTCTAAATTCAATTAACGAAATTGCCTAAATTAAATTATCGAAATTGCCTAAATTAAATTAACGAAATTGCCTAAATTAAATTATCAAAATTGCCTAAATTAAATTATCAAAATTGTCTAAATTCAATTAACTAAATTGTCTAAATTAAATTAATGAAATTGCCTAAATTAATTTAATGAAATTGCCTAAATTAAATTATCGAAATTGTCTAAATTAAATTAACGAAATTGCCTAAATTAAATTAATAAAATTGCCTAAATTAAATTAGTGAAATTGCCTAAATTAAATTATCAAAATTGTCTAAATTCAATTAACGAAATTGCTGAAATTAAATTAATGAAATTTCCTAAATTAAATTATCGAAATTGTCTAAATTAAATTAGCGAAATTGTCTAAATTAAATTATCAAAATTGTCTAAATTCAGTTAACGGAATTGCCTAAACTAAATTATCGAAATTGTCTAAATTCAATTAACAGAATTGCCTAAATTAAATTAACGAAATTGCCTAAATTAAATTAATGAAATTGCCTAAATTAAATTATCGAAATTGTCTAAATTAAATTAACGAAATTGCCTAAATTAAAGAAATTCCCTAAACTAAATTAATAAATTTACCTAAATTAAATTAACAAAATTCCCTAAATTAAATTTACGACATTCCATAAATTAAATTAACGAAATTCATATATTAAATTGACGAAATTTCGTAAATTAAATTTACGAAAATATTACAATTAAATTTACGAAAAAATATCAATTAAATTAAATTTCTCGGCTTCATACATGCATGCATGGGAATTTTTTTTATATATATCTTCAGGTTTTTGTTTTCATGCATGTATGCATGTTTTTTTTTTTAATAATATCTTGAGCACTCCGATTTTTGCATGCATGCATGTGAAGTTATCGAGTCAACTTAGTCAAGCATGCATGTGAAGTTATCTCAAGCATGCATGCATTTATTTTGTAATTATCGAGGCAACTTAGTCAAACAAGGACAAAGATTCCAACACACACATGCACACACAGTGCATGTGAAATAGGCTATTTTGTACATTATTGCATTAATGAAAAAGCTTGTACATTTTTGCATTTTCAAACATTGAAATGTACACTTTTGACATTCCACTCATGAACAAAAGTGTTATTTATCTCAAAGTGTCATCACACTGAAGTAATGTCAATCAGAATTAAGGAACATGTCACTTTAATCCAACAACCACACAATAAAATATGAAGTATTATAACCAGAAATGTTACCTAAAGTGTCAATCGTAATAAATAAAAGTGTCAATTGTCTCCAAGGAGAGTGTCAAATTTTCATAGTGTGTCAATTGCAACAAATAAAAGTGTCATTTATCTCAGAATATCAATCACAGTGAAGTAAAGTGTCACTTAATTACACAATAAAATATGAATCATAATAATCAGAAACGTTACTCAAAATGTCAATCATAATAAACAAAAGTGTCAATTGTCTCGAACAAGGTTGTCACATTCTCATAGTGTGTCAATTGCAATGAACAAAAGTGTCATTTACCTCAGAGTGTCAATCACGGTGAAGTAAAATGTCAATCTAAATTAAAGAACGTGACACTTTAATCCGGTAATCATACGAAACCATCGTTCAATGATTTAGTCAACAAAATATGATTATCATAATAACTAGAAATATTACCTTAAGTGTCTTGCAATAAATAAATGTGTCAATTGCAACGAAAAAAGTGTCAATTGTGTTTGAATAAAAGTGTCATTTTTCAATATGAACGTTTTAAACAAAATAACACAATTGTTCACAACAAATGACACTTTATTTTATAGAAAATGGCACTTCAATAAATTAGCTAACCAATAAACATGTGTCCGTGCAATATAGCCTACCAGTGTTTAGTTCCACACACAATCATTCCAAGACAAATATAAGTTCGTGCAATCTAGCCTACCGGTGTTTAATTCCACACACAATATTCCAAGACAAATAGAAATTCAAAATAGTTTATACGAAAACACAAAATGAAGAAAATAGCAATCCAATTCATAGGCAAGAAATTGTGTATTTCTACGCAATATAAGCGAAAAATTAGAAATTCACAAAGTAAAGGACTAAGTTCAGAAATCATCATCGTCGTGGAGGCGGAGGAGGAGGTGAAGAGTGGACTCCTTTTGGATATTAAAGTCAGCCAGCGTATGTCCATCCTCGAGCTGCTTCCCAGGAAACGGAGAGGAGAGTGGAGGTGGAGAGAGAGCAGAGAGAGAGACTTGCAGAGAGATCTGATCGAGCTGGCTGGATTCCAAGTCCCCTGAACTCAGATGATCGAGCGGAGATAGATCCGACCACCGAAGCGACGGAGGCGAAGGCGAAAACGAAGAGGAGAGAGAGAGAGAAGGTGGAGAGAAGAGCAGTGAGGACGGTGGGTGGGGGAGAGAGAGAGAGGAGAGGAGAAAGAGAGAGAGAGAAAGGTGGGGAGAGAGACGGGAGCAATGAGAGAGAAAGAGGGGAGAGAGAGGGAGTGGGCGGTGGGAGGAAGACGTGAGATAGTTTAAATCTTTTTTTTTTTCCTTACCCCTAGTCAACGGGTCATATATATCCGGATATAGTCAAAATTGGATTTATTTTGATGTTATTACACCTGCATCATAATGCATCACTTCAAATTAAAAAGAAATGGATGGCATGGTTTCGGTACGTAGAGGGGATGGCAGAGTGATTGAGGTGAGGTTTCCCGGGACCGACAGGTCATGGGTTCAATCCTCACTGAAGCCATTCTGTGTGAACCTGTCACCTGAGGGTGGTTTAATCTCCTGTGTGGTTTGCAGGCTACTGCACAAGGAGTTGAGGTTTACCCAGAGCGCACCGAAGGTAGCGGATGCGGGTTCCTCAAATAAATAAATAAATAAATAAAAAGAAATGGATTAGGGTGCATCATGTTGCACGTGCATCATGTTGCATATACAACATGATCCAATTACCTAATTTTGACTCGAATTTGACACGGTTCAGTATTTAATTTTTTTTATTGAATTACACTCTCTTTCTCTTCCCGTCTCCTCTCCTCCCAACTACCCCCTTTCTCTCTCCCCCCTCTTTCTCTCTGCAAATCACACCCCTCTCTCTCTCTCTCTCTCTCTTTCTCCTCTGCTCCCTCTCTCTCTCTCTTTCTCCACTCCCCTCTCTCTCTCCACCATCCTCTCTGTCTCCGTCGTCGTCACTCCTCTCCATCTCCGTCGCCGTCGCTTCTCGCGCCTCCGCCTCCGTTGCTCCGATGGCTGGATCCACCTCTGTGCCATCCTCTAGATCCGCCTCCGCTCTCTCCCACCATCCCCTCTCTCTCTCTCTCCCCCCCTCTTTCACTGTTGTCTCCTCTCTCCCCTCTTTCACTATCGTCTCCTCTCTCCCCTCTTTCACCGTCATCTCTCTCTCTCTCTCCCTCTCTCTCTCTATCTCCCTCTCGCGCGCGCGTTTCTCTCTCCGAAAAATAGATGCACCTACAGATCTGAAGAACTCGTCAATATTCAACCGTAAAACGTCGCCACTGTCGGGTTAGTGCTTCGCCAAAATCAATTTCTACAATTGTTTGAATTTGCTTCTTAAGTTTTTGAAATTGTAATTCTCAAGTTCAGTCTTCTTGGTGGAGCGGATGATTGGTTGTGCTAGTTTATTGATTTAATGATAGTGGGGTTTGTCTGCCATTTGATCAATTCGTCATTTATTTACTATTCGTTGATTCCCTGATGTTTTTGGTTCTTCCAATTTTGATGTGGACTATTTAATTTATTATTTGAAATAAAATTTAGATGTCATTCGTCCGTTGGTTTTACACGCTTAGGTTTGATCACAAAAAGTTCATAGTTACAGTTGAGTGCTTAACTTAGAGGTTGTAAGGGCTAGAGCATTATATTTGTTCTTTTATCGTACTTTTTAATCGTATTATTGTCTATTGATTTGAGAGTGAGAAGGGAATTATGTGATTTTCTTATGAACAGAGGCAGCTATTAAATATGTTGTTCCACTCTTATCTACTATGATTAAACAGACACTCTGCTCATCATTGACATGTTCTTTTATCGTGATTGACACGCACAATAGAGACAATTGATACTATGCTCTTTACTATGAATTATGGCTTAAACAGACACTCTGGTTATCATTGACACTTTCTTTTGTCATAATTGACACAAATAACATAGACAATTGACACTCTGCTCTCTACTGTAAATTATGACTTAAATAGACACTCTGCTGACAAGTTCTTTTGTCATGATTGACACGCACAACAAAGACAATCGACACTTTGCTCTCTATTGTGAATTATGGCTTAAATAGACACTCTGCTCATCATTGACACGTTCTTTTGTCATGTTTGACACGCACAACAGAGACAATTGACACTCTGCTCTCTACTGTGAATTATGACTTAAACAAACACTCTACTCATCATTGACACGTTCTTTTATCATGATTGACACGTACATAGACAATTGACACTCTGCTATCTATTATGAATTATGGCCTAAACAGACACTCTGCTCATCATTGACACGTTATTTTGTCATGATTGACACAAACAACATAGACAATTAATACTTTTTTCATAAACAAATGACACTTTTTTCGAAACAAATCGCATTTTTTTCAAAAATAATTGATAGTCAATAAATGATATTTTATTCAAATACAAATGATATTTTTGTTTGTTATGATTGACACTTTGGATAAAAAAACAAACGACACATTTATTCATTACAAATGACACGCCTTACTTATAAAAAAATCGAAAAAAAATAAAAAAATTTGTTTGTTACGATTGTCACTTTTGTTTGTTACAATTGATACTTTCGTATGCAAAGAGTGACACGCCCGTCCTTAAAATAAATGGGAAAAAATGTTAAAAAAAACGAAAAAAAGGAAAAAAAAATTAAATTTAAAAAAAAATTGTTTGTTGCGATTGACACTTTCTTTTGTTACGATTGACACTTCCGTATGCAAAGAGTGACACGCCCGTCCTTAAAATAAAGAGGAAAAAAATGTAAAAAATAAAAATATATATATAAAAAAAATAAAAAAGGATTAATTATGTCATGCTGACATCAGCGGGTCAACACGTGTTAAAGCGAGTCAACGGGTCAAATACGGGTCAAATCGGGTCAAAATTGGGTAATTAGATCATGTTGCATGTACAACATGGTGCACACAAGTTTTTGCCAATTAAAAAAGAGATGTTTTGAGTATTTAATGCTATAATATTCTCCTATTATTACATACACAATTAAATTTTAACTTTAAATGAAGCTTATATTCATAATAAATAGGAAAGAGGCCTAAAACGATAATTAAATAAGACAAGTCGCTAATTATTGATTTGTTTCCTTAAGAATCTGATTCGATCCGATTATATTCATACCATTATTAATTAAGATTCAGTCTCCTATTATAAATTTGTAATTTTCACGATATTTGATAGAAAGTGGAAGTTTGTGTAGTAATTATTTTCATTTTTAGGAAACAAGACAAATCGGGTGGGACGGCCCAACAAGACAAGTCGGGCGGGACGGAGGGAGTACAATAAGCGAAAATAATTTTTTTGATTTGTAGTCCAACTTGTTGGACAATTAACTACCATTATTTTTTGGTGTGTAACTGCAGCTACTCGCCAGAAAATACACTTAACTTATTATGACACGTGCAGAAGTGAGAATATCAACTACACTAAATGTTGTCAGTAATTTATTCCGACAAGATAAAACATAGCACGGCATTCCAATTTTCATAGCCAATATATTTTAGAACATGTGTTCACATTTAATTCTAATAATAAAAATATAAATTACTTTATTTTACACTCCAGTTATTGTGTTTGTTGAAGTACAAACTGCTATTACAAGTAAACCGTTAAATCTCAAAATAAAATAAACAACAGAACCGTTGAGTCGAGGAAGGCCTCTCTCCGCAAGACGAAAAATGCCCCGGTAGTGCTCTCGGTTATGGCGTTTCGTCCCCAAAGATGAAACGACGACGTCTCGAGGATTATAGCACCACAAGATCTTCGAGCTCCGGCGAACTACACTTTTTCGGCGAGAACAGGCTGCTGAAGAACTTGAGCTAAGATGAGCTAAGAACTTGAGCTAAG
Source organism: Lavandula angustifolia (assembly GCA_028984105.1). Classification (NCBI taxonomy): domain Eukaryota; kingdom Viridiplantae; phylum Streptophyta; class Magnoliopsida; order Lamiales; family Lamiaceae; genus Lavandula; species Lavandula angustifolia. The sequence continues at coordinate 22,124,710 of CM054821.1, read as the reverse complement.
ATGAGAATGCTTGTTGTGTTGGTGTGTCTCAAATGGAATGGAATGATATCTGGCCTATTTATATGTTGTTCCCCCAGGTGAAAGGTTGCATGAATTACTCCTGCCAATTACGGCAGGCTGACGTGTTCAGGGGAGTGGAGAGTGGAGATCAGTTGGACAGTCTCATTCGAGAGACTTCCAAAAATTACACTAGGGTGTGGCAGGTGCACTGCACCAAGCGTTGGATCAGGCCACCAATATTTGAACTGGGCCAGTCCACACGAGTCCGCACAGGTCCAATGCCAAGTCCAACAGCCAAGCCCACGGACCACCCAAAGGACCAAGATCCAAGATCCAAGTCCAAGTCCACAGACAGGAACCGGAGCAGGAGACGGGGTCAGGGCCGGGCGTGGTGCGGCGCGCCGCGTGTGAGGGGTCGGCGAAAAGGCTCGCGCGCATGAGCATGTGTGGCCCAAGCCCACCACATGTCACTTTGTTATCTCCTACTAAATGGTAGAGACTTAAATACTACACAAAACATTACACATTAATCAATGTGGGACATTGATTAATGTAATAACTCTCCAAAACCCGAATTAGGTAAGTTTCTCCACTTTAGGTAACATATTAGTTTTGTCCCCCCAAACTTCGAGCCACTATTTCTCACTCACCGAAAATCAAAATCGAGAAATTAAGCACACTATAATTATCTACTCGAAACGTAGATCGACGTCATATATCTCAATTCATAAATTGGATAAATATCGAGGCTCGAAAAGATGATTAAACGGGCTGAATTTTGCCCAAGTCAAATTAGCATTAAATGCTAATTAACTTTCCATAATAACAAAATATATATATACAATACACGATTTTCCCACAATCCCCCACATGAGTGGAAATAGTCAAATGCATGCATGTAGACACACAGCTCTGTCCTCAAGAGACAATAAAGCATCAGGGTAGGTGGCTTGTGACCTTGAACCTTCCTTAGTCAGTATTATCGAGCATACCGGCGGACTAGTGGACACGTAGCCTTGAACTATTCCTCCATAGTATATACTTAGACAATAGCACTAACATTATAAAGTCTCAACCTCGTCTGTTCTCACGTTTGTATCCTTTACAGGCCATGGACAACCTCTTTGGATTCATAAATGTTACATAGAAGCTGCCCTCACTTCTCACTTACATAGGTGATTCTTACTCGAGTATCCTGTCATACTCCACCTTCTCAAGGTATCCAAGAATCATTAAAAGTCAAAGACTTAACCTCACCACATAACAGGTCACCAACACTCTCGAGCTCTTTTAGGGAATAGACTAAATGAGTGTGGTATCAACAGACTCATATAGCTTAGTTTTCCCATTGAACCAAGTTCATGGGATCTCCAATCTACAAGGTTGGGTATCCACTATAATCATCTTTAATTTGTGGATTTAACTCTCATTCCCTCTACGAGCTTATATATTTGATCTCGATTCAAACTCTTAGTAAGCGGATCCGCTAGGTTATCTATAGACTTGACATAGTCTACAGAGATAACCCCACTCGTGATCAAATGTCTTACGGTATTATGTCGACGACGAATATATCTCGACTTACCATTATACAACTCACTCTTTGCTCTACCAATAGCCGCTTGGCTATCACAGTGAATCATCACAGGTGGCATGAGTTTCGTCCAACATGGAATATCTTCAAGAAAATTAAGTAACCATTCGGCCTCCTCACCGGCCTTATCTAAAGCAATGAACTCTGATTCCATGGTGGATCGGGCTATGAACGTCTATTTCGTGGATCTCATGCCAAATTTTGATAGAATAAATTTGTCAGACTCAAAAACTAGTCTAAACCCTCTCTTGACTAGTATAGAGCCGGACACAAGATTCTTTCGGATGTTGGGGACATGCAGCACCTCTCCAAGAGTAAGGTTCTTCCCCGAGCTCAACCTTAGCACCACAGTACCATAGCCAACTACCTCGAATGAGGCTTGATTTCCCATATTGAGCTTCCTCCCTTGGCAACTCTTGTACTTGGTGAAGCGGCTTCGATCACCACAAACATGTGTCGTGGCAGCGGTATCAATATACCACTTCCCCTCATTCTCCATGACGTTTGCTTCTTCAGTGACAACGGCCGCAAGGTCGGCTTCAGTGAGGTCAATCTCCAACATATTGGCTTGACGAGCCCTCTTCTTCTTCGGCTTTCGGCAGTCCTTGGACATGTGGCCGGATTTGCCACAGTTGTAGCAGTCCCCTTCAAACTTGCGGGCTTGCATCTTACCCTTCCCTTTGGGGTTGCTATTCGGATGCCCTCTCTTTGCATTGTTGGAGTTTCCACCTTTCTCAGCAAGGTTGACTCTAGGTTCCATGGGTGCTTTGCCCTTTCCATCTCGAGTCCTCATATCGGTCTCGATGCGGAGCTTGACAACAAGATCTTCAAGCGTCATTTCCTTTCGCTTGTGCTTCAGGTAGCTCTTGAAGTCCTTCCAGCTCGGGGGAAGCTTTTCTGTCACGGTTGCCACAATGAAAGCATCTGGCAAAAGCATTCCTTCGGCGTGGACGTCATGGACAATGAGTTGGAGCTCTTGCACTTGCTCCATGACCGGTCGAGAGTCCACCATTTTGTAGTCCAAGAACTTGGCGACTACAAACTTCTTGGTTCCTGCATCGTCAGTACAGTATTTTCTTTGAAGTGTCTCCCAAATTGCCATGGAGGTCTTTACATTTGCATATACACTGTACAAACTATCATCTAGTCTACTAAGCAGGAAGTTTTTACAAAAGTAGTCAGAAGTTAGCCAATTTTCGTAGGCTATGCGGACTTCCATGTTCTCTTCGTTGTCACTTGGAGGGGGGGGGGTGCATTCTCCATCAGCACGGTTGTGAACCCCAATGTTGTCAAATAGAACATTTTCTGTTGCCACCTCTTGAAGTCGGATCCACCAAACTTCGCGGGCTTCTCGGCAGCAAGCAACACTCTAGACGAGTGTAGAGGTGCCGTCAACGTCGGGTTCGAGCCCCTCACCACACCAAGGTGGTTCACACTCCCGAAAGGGACATTGTTCTGCAAAGCAGAAGACATCACAGAAAAGTTATATGCCGAGTTAGTGGCATTAGCACGGTTAAGTGCGATTCTAGCGTCGGTGGCGGCGGATATGGCTGCAAGAGTTGGATTTGCAAACACCGGAGTTGGAGTTGGAACAGACGTCGGTGGAACTACATTGCCGGAGGAGGTAATGACGTCAGAAACGATGGGGTTGGTTGCGGCAGAAGTAGCGGCGGCGGCAGCGTCGGAGATGGCACCACTTGAAGAAGACATATTGCAGTTTACTTGAAGCAGCTAGGTAAAGAGTATTTTTTCGTCTTGCGATTGTTGAAGTACAAACTGCTATTACAAGTAAACCGTTAAATCTCAAAATAAAATAAACAACAGAACCGTCGAGTCAAGGAAGGCCTCTCTCCACAAGACGAAAAACGCTCCGGTAGTGCTCTCGGTTATGGCGTTTCGTCCCCAGAGATGAAACGACGACATCTCGAGGATTGCAGCACATCAAGATCTTCGAGCTCCGACGAACTAGACTTTTCCGGCGAGAACATGCTGCTGAAGAACTTGAGCTAAGATGAGCTAAGATGAGAATGCTTGTTGTGTTGGTGTGTCTCAAATGGAATGATATCTGTCAATTAAGGCAGACTGACGTGTTCAGGGGAGTGGAGAGTGGAGATCAGTTGGACATTCTCATTCCAGAGACTTCCAAAAATTACACTAGGGTGTGGCAGGTGCACTGCACCAAGCGTTGGATCAGGCCACCAATATTGAATTGGGCCAGTCCACACGAGTCCGCACAGGTCCAACAGCCAAGTCCAACGGACAAGCCCACGGACCACCCAAAGGACCAAGATCCAAGTCCAAGTCCACGGACCGGAACCGGAACCGGAGCCGGAGCCGAGCACGGGCACGGGCACGGTGCGGCGCGGCGCGCCGCGGTGAGGCGATCGGCGAAAAGTGCTCGTGCGCATGAGCATGTGTGGCTGAAGCCCACCACATGTCACTTTGTTATCTCCTACTAAATGGTACATTAATCAATGTGAGACATTGATTAATGTAATAACTCTCCAAAATCCGAATTAAGTAAGTTTCTCCACTTTAGGTAACATATTAGTTTTGTCCCCCCAAACTTCGAGCCACTATTTCTCACTTACCGAAAATCGGAATCGAGAAATTAAGCACACTATAATTATCTACTCGAAACGTAGATCGATGTCATATATCTCAATTCATAAATCGGATAAATATCGAAGCTCAAAAAGACGATTAAACAAGGAGCTGAATTTTGTCCAAGTCAAATTAGCATTAAATGCTAATTAACTTTCCATAATAACAAAAATATATATATATATATATATATATATATATATATATATATATATATATAATACACGATTTTCCCACAGTGTTCAATCTCCGTGTCCCTTTTAAGTTTTCTAAATATATCATATATATCCATATTACCTCATATTTCATATTTACATATCGCGTGTTGGTGTTCCGTATTGGAAAATTCTATCCTAGACACGGTCTTGTAGACCTGTGGTGTAGGATTAGAGTTGTGTATTTTTTGGATTTTTTTATTTTAATAACATCTTATGTGGCATGTTTTATAACCACCGGGTCCACAACTTAAGTTGTGGACCGGGTCTAGGATAGAATTTTCCTTCTGTATTGGTGCAATTTTTATATGCGATTAGATATCATTCGAGTAATTAAGAGGTCAAGTTTCAGTCGCACTCACCATCCCCACCAACTAATGATTAAATTATCCCACCTTTGTCCCCTGGGGATGGCAGAGTGGTAGAGGTGAGGCGCCCGGGACCGACAGGCCAGGCTCAATCCTCATGGCCATTCTGGTGAGCCTGTCACCTTAGGGTGGTTGAACCTCCTGTGTGGTTTGCGGCTATCGACAAGGAGTTGAGGTTTACCAGCGACCGGAAGGTAGCGAGCAGGGTTCCTCAAATCAAAAAAAAAAAAAAAAAAAAAAAAATATTATCCCACCTTTTCTCACATCAATTATGCCTACGAATCTCATCTACTCCACTCTTCTCTATACATGCCATCTAATAATTAATATTCACTCCTTCCCAAAAATTTTATCCACTTTACTTTTTGCATGTTTTTTAAGAAAAATTGTTAATTTTATATAGATTGACGTAAAGTTATGGGTCTTGCAAAAAAATCGTGCGTAATAATTCATTAAAAAATAAAAATAAATAAGAATTTTGAGACAATTCAAAATATGGACAAGAATTTTGAGAAGGAGGAAGTAAATCACTAAACAAATACTAATAATTTGAAAAACAAGAAGGGTAATGAAGTGGCGAGTCCGCTTTGTGTGCGCCAGGGTGGGCAGGATACCACCTCCGGGATGCTGCCCACGGCCACGGGCTTCGCACGTGCTTCAACTCCCCTCCCCCAACGAAGCTCGGCCCCTATATCAGGAAAATAAGTCCCTATGGAATGACGTAGTGGTGAAGGTGGGTGGCCCGGGACCGAAAGGTCATGGGTTCAATTCCCACTGGACACCTCTCATGTGTGCTTTGCATGCTATGTATGTCTGTCACCTTAGGGTGGTTTAACTCACCTGTGTGTGGTTTGTAGGCTATTGCACATGAGCGATGTGTGGTTTGTTAACTCTCCTGTGTGTGGTTTGTAGGCTATTACCTTAGGGTGGTTTAAATCTCCTGTGTGGTTTGCACAGGAGCGAGGTGTGGTTTGTAGGCTATTACCTTAGGGTGGTTTAAATCTCCTGTGTGGTTTAACTCTCATGTGTGGTTTGTAGCACATGAGCGATGTGTGGTTTGTTAACTCTCTTGTGTGTTGTTTGTAGGCTATTACTTATGGTGGTTTAAATCTCCTGTTTGGTTTAACTCTCTTGTGTGGTTTGTAAGCTATTGCACAGGAGCGAGGTTTACCTATACGCATCAAAAGTAGGCTGCGGTTCCGCGTTATCAAAAAAAAAAAAATCAGGAAAACAAGAACTAAAACTAAAAAAAAAATGCCACCTAATTCAGCCTCCATTTTCTCCTGCTATTTAGCTTTATATCTTAGGGTGTTCCAGTTCTTTTTAACTCCTCCGATGCACTTAATTAGTGATATTGTGTCCCAATTCCTCTGAAGATAGTTCGTCAATTTCCTAAATTAGGGGTTTCAGACATTTGAATTTCAGCTCAACGTCTCTGCATTTCAAGTTCTGAAAATTGTCTCACATTTATGAGCAGAATGACGGAGTCTGCATATTGGGTTCAAAACTTGAGCTTTGGTTGGGGTTTTGTTTGCCCTATTTGATTCATCCTTTTGTACATAGAAATGCGGGGGCAAAAATCCAAATCCGAGAAAGGCGATGCGGAGAAGGAGCCGCGGAGAGACCTGTATGAAGTTTTGGGAGTGAGCAGAAATTCTACCGATCAGGAAATTAAGAGTGCCTACCGGAAGTTAGCTTTGAAGTACGCTAATTTACTTAATAAAATATATCAATCATTTTAGAATTACTAGTTGAGATATTTTTCCGTTGCCTGACTTATGAAGTGTGGTTTGAGGAATGAATGATTGAGGATAACGGTTTGGTTAATTTGTTTGCTTTATATTTGTATTGCCAAGTATGATTACTTAGCCATAATGTTGTTGTAGACTTTTATGCGTAATCTGTTTGTTATTTTTCTTTCTTTTCCCAAATGTACTAAAATCATCCGTAAGTTACTGTTCTTGTTGTTATTATTTTCGTGCTTTATTTTCAGAGGTAGAAATATTTATTGGGCAAAACTCTAAGTGAACATCTATGCAAGCAGCACGACAGAGTCATGATTCTTTCGTTTACTGGTTTTGGTTTGAATCTTGATGTATGATGTTCTGATGACTGTAAATTGGAACCAAGATATATCTAGAGATATAGTTTTTTCGCTGCTTAACTATTCAGAAGTAGAGATTCTGTCTGAAGGAAAGTAAGCATATAACGAGCAGCTTGGCAGAGTCAGGGTTCTTCTTTTACTGCTTTTGGCTTGATGTATGATGTTCCCATTGTGGAAAGTAAGAGGGAACCTAGAAATACCTAGAAAAATCGGTTTTGTCACTGTAAAGACAACGAATAAAAGTGAGTTAAGTTCTTGTTAATTAGTTATGTTTGTCATGAAAACTTTTAGATGATGAGCTGGGACATTCTCATACTACTTATGGATTACTATGTATTTTAGAACCCTGTATGGATCCACCTGTCTTTGCTATACGCGTGTGCATTTGTCCAAGTACTGTCTCAGTGTGTTTTACAAATTGTAGGTACCATCCGGACAAAAATGCAAATGATGTTAAAGCCGCGGATATGTTCAAAGAGGTCACATTCTCATATAACATTTTGTCTGATCCGGACAAAAGGCGACAGTATGACACATCGGGGTTTGAGGTTAGTGTTTCTTAACTCAGACACTTTACATTTCGACTAAAAATTTAGTTAATTAGTTATATTTCTCCAACTGGAATGTCCTTTTTTCAGGCTGTTGAATCAGAAAGTCAAGAACTGGAACTCGATCTTTCGAGTTTAGGAACTGTCAATACTATGTTTGCTGCAATTTTTAGGTTGGTTGGTCATTTATGATAAGTACCTCTATCATGTGTTTTGTCTTACTCTGCTGTAGCATTATATGCAAGATATACCTAAAAGACTTCATTTTCTCAACCAGTAAGCTCGGAGTCCCCATCAAGACTACCGTATCAGCCACTATTTTGGAGGAAGCACTGAATGCTGCTGTAACAATTCGTCCGCTCACACTTGGACAACCATTGTGTAGGAAGGTACAATAGTGTGCTTGTGTTTTCTGGTGCACAATAAACAATCTTACATTAGTCCGTTTTGACTTATATATGTTTCTTTTCTGCCAACAGGTTGAGAAGCAATCTGCTCACTTTTATTCTGTTACAATAACGGAAAAGGAAGCACAGGCAGGACTTGTTTGCAGAGTTTATTCATCAGACAAGAGCAAGTTTAAGGTATAAATATGCTGGTCATCCTTACAACTTTGCAGAGGATGTCTCAATCTTCTTAGAATAGTGTCGCTGATTTTCTTGAGAAGGTGTTTTGTTAAGACAGTATGGGAGGATATTTGTTCATGGCTCTAAATATGTTTCCACTTATTATGTTTTCAAAGTGTGGCTAAAATAATACCCTCGTTATAAAAAGTGGTTACTATAAATAATGTAATCAATGTAAAGCCAGTTCTTCTACCCTGTTTATTCTAAAAGATTTTCGGTTTTCTGACATGTATATTGTTGATGTGCTTAAATTATCCAGCTCCTTATAATCTTTACTATTTGCATTATGGTATGTTTCCTACAGACTTAAATGATCCATCTTGGTTTGTGCAGCTGTTGTACTTCGATCAGGATGACAATGGTGGATTAAGCCTTGCTTTACAGGTTTACTTCTACTACTTTGTAGCCTATTTTTAACCTCGGGTAGTATAAATCAGTAAAATTTGAACCATATGACCCCATTTGGGATTCACATTATCTATTTCATGGTCTCTCTTGTTAATGTAATATAACTTTGGATAAGCTTGCCACTTCTAAAAAATACTGTCATTAATTCTCTTATTGAAATTATGATTTAATTTTAAATAGAATTTTCACAAAAGATTTCTTATGGTACGGGTGGCATTTTTCATATCCATTTCCTGGAAAATATGCTCAGAACAAATAATGATTGATGTTAATCATTGTTATTCATGGTGCTAGGCTTTTAATTTCAGTGCATTTGCAGTGTAGTTTTTTCTTGCATTCTGAAAACCTTGCTAGTCTTTTCAATATGGATGCTGTTTATATGACTTGTCGCTAATATGTTATGGAAAACTTATCTTTCAGGAGGACAGTTCAAAAGCAGGCAAGGTTACATCCGCGGGGATGTATTTCCTTGGATTTCCTGTTTACCGGATGGACCCAGCCCATAACTCTGTAAGTCAATGTTGCTCGACTTCATGAGCTAATTCATTCATTCATACATTCTGGGTTTCAATTTCTTTACTACCTACTTGGCTACTACAGATGACCGCTGTAAAAGATCCAGATGCTGCTTTCTTCAGAAAACTAGATGGATTTCAGCCATTTGAAATAACTGAGCTCAAAGAGGGCAACCATTATTTTGCAGTTTATGGTGAGACACTTCCTTGTAACTTCTTTTCCCTTTATATCAACCGAAAGAGGCTAACTCACGTCTGCCTTTTCTGTTGGTCCAAATCCAAACTATCTAGGTGATAATTTTTTCAAAAGTGTAAGCTACACCATTGAAGTTCTATGTGCTGCAAATTTATCAGAAGAGAAGGAGGATCTAAGATCTGTTGAGGCTCAAATCTTGTCAAAAAGAGTTGAGCTTTCTAAATTCGAAACTGAATATAGAGAGGTCTGTAATTTCAACTTAAACAATTACCCATCCTTTAGTATGAAGTTAAACTGAACATTACTTCTGTATTGATATTGCACAGGTTCTCGCCCAATTCACCGAGATGACAAGTAGATATGCACAAGAAATGCAAGCTGTAAGTACTGCCAACTAAGATCACTACTAATTGTAAATTTTTATTCTAGTTAGAAAGCTTCAATCTTTGAACTATATGAAAAAGTTATGTTATTTTCAGATTGATGAGCTTCTTAGACAAAGGAATGAATTGCATGCTTCTTATACAACTGCTCCACAAATAAAGGGTAGTAGCAGTAGTAGTCGGAGCAAGAACAAAGCCGCGGCCAAGGAAGGTGAAGAGGGCCGCCAAGATAAGGATAAAAGGCAGTCGAGAGAGAGGTCAAAGAAGAAGAGATGGTACAATCTTCATCTGAAAGGGGACAAAAAAAAGCCTTGTGGAATGGATTGAGCACTGCCTGCTGCACTCTAATATTGCTTCTCTCTCATCCTTCTTTTCTCTTTCTTGTATGGTGAAGATTCTTGTGTATCATAAATTGAACATCTCATTATTGGAATCTTTACGTTTAGTCTGAGGTTTTAGTGGGTAGTGGCTATTTTCTATGGCCTTTGGTGTACTATTATATTTTTCTTGCTGTCATTGGTTGCTATTAGCAATCATTATGTAAAAATTGTGTATTGTAACATAGAATTGGAAATTTTGTTACGCTGAAATATTAAACAATCTACCGATTTTCTGCTTTTTTATAAATAGTTTCTTGTATATATATTTATATATGAATAAGCACTTTAAAAACGTCCCACCATGTTATATATCTAAAAAATCATACTCCCTCCGTCCCATGGAAAGTGTTTTGTTTTCTTTTTTTGATTGTCCAATAGAAAGTATCATGTTTCTAAAAAAAACAAATAATGTGTTGATCAAAATTAACAACTCAAAAGTCAAACAATACATACCAAACAATACAAATTTTATAATCTCTGTACCCCTTAGAAAGATGATGTTTTCTATGGGATGTAGTATTTTTTAGATGTATAACATGGCAACTACTTAATAGATTAAGCATATAAAGGAGGACAAATTATAGTGAAAAGATGAATCCATGTTGAAAATACAACAAAACAATTAAGTAATTAGAAACCACAGAAGATGAAGATGGATATTAATGCCCTCCAATTGCCCTTGTTTGTGTTGTTAGCCACTAATATAGCCGTCGTAATATCAGCAATAAAAGGGTAATCATGTGTGGAGTCATCCGGCCGCTTCAAATCTCTAATCTTCTGAATGCAAAGTCGGCCCCTGCAATTATTGTTTGTGTAACGACTGTCACGTCTTGGGCTCAATCTTTTAATTTTCTCTACATTTGTTAGAGATTGGATAGTGGAATGGTATCTGTTAACCCAACTGACTATCGCGCTATTATCGGTTCTTTACTATATTTACAGCCAGCATACCTGACATAATTTATGTTGTAGGTGTATGTATGCGAGATTTCAGGCGAATCCCACGAAGATCCCATTTCTCCATCAAGATCGACATTCTTGCAAGAATGGACTACAACTACCCGACTATATTTTGATGTGCAATAGTGTCTAAAAATCAATTATACTTTTGCTTTTCTACCCGCCCTTTCCTAAACAATGTACATCACATCTCTTCGACAATAATCTCTTTTAGATTCTCGATCAATCCTCACCACCATGAGGACTCTATATCTCCCAATACCAACATACAAAATCAACTCAAACCACATCAATTTGAAGAGATCGAACATGGAATCTAAGATGGAAATTGGACCTCAATGATTTAAAAAAAAAGTTTGAGCTTATTGAATTCGACTTCTGATCGTGGAAAAGGTGTTCAAATTTCTTACCGAGTTGTTATAGTTTTATCTCATCTGAGGATCATTTACTTGTGATACATTGTAGATTTTAATATCGTTGCAGATTAATCAACTTTGATATCAAATGAAGTTATAGATTCTGGTCAATTAGGAAAAATCAAAAAGGAGATTCTGAATCTTCTCGCACAACCTTGCAATTTCTGTTTTTTTTTTCCAATCCTCGCTGATTCACGTAATTTGACACAAGAAAGCACTCCAAATGCGCAGAGATGTTGATGAAAACAACAACTTAAAAACATTTAATCTCTTCATATATATAATAATTTTTCTCATTTGCTTCACCTTATATTATGTGTCCTCTTGAAAATTTACGATGTTTGTCTTTTTTATTGTAATATACACATAAATTGGTTTTATAATTAATTACATTAACATATTATGAATGTAAAATAAGTATAATAATACAATCCATCCTATTGGGAGTAGAGTTGGAAATCATATCCTTTCGAACTAGGATTCTCTTCTGGGTCCATAAATTAAGGGGTTGGATAATGATAGGTCCCAAGAACAGAAGGTAAGTATGGGTAGTAGAAGTGAAGAGGAGGGGGTGTGGTGCTTATAAGTCTGGTTCCGGACGCTGATAGCCTTGCCACCGGCGCTTTGGTGGTAAACCTCTTGTCATTACCACCTGCCGTAGAAGTGTCTATGGAAGGTCAACTTCCTCCGACGAATTAGTCATCAAAGCTATTAAGGAAGTCAGAAAACTGATCCGGCGAAAAAGGGCGTTGGGATCGTGGAGATTACAGACCCATGGAAGTTTTGGAATTAACCGAGGAAGTAATTCTTCGTCACCTGGAAAAAAAGATACTACTACTGGTACTGATGATGAGAAGAAGAAGGTGTGCAGCATCTGTCATGTTCATCTCCACAGAGAAGCGAATATTAATAATATTGCAAGGTTGGATTGTGAGCACGAGTATCACGTCCGCTGCATCACACGATGGGTGCTGCGAGGGAGGAATCACTGCCCTCTTTGCAGAAGAAAGGTAATTCTAGTCTTAGAAAGTGACGATGACTCCACCCTTTTAATTTTTTATTAGGTTTTTCTTATAGATTATATAGTTTGTTTTTTATTTAGGTTTCTACTTATATTTGAAAATTTGATTTTTTTTTTATATCATAGATGTATCATGTCCGATACATATGACTCCAAATCATCCGACTGTCAAAGACTCAACACACAGGATGCAAAACAAGGAGAGAGTATTTGGAAGTCATCAGAACATATATTTTACCTGTATTGTATTGACCTTTGGTGCAGCATTTCTCTTAATTCTTTTATAAAATCAACACCGCAAGTATCAATAGCTGTGACAGCTAAGCAGTATCGGTGGTGTAAGAGAAATATTGTACTATAATTTAGTAATGTCTAATATGTGAATGAGTTTGACAATAACCTGTCATGTCAATTATTACACATCTGATGTTGCTCATGTTGTTTGCTTTCAGCAACTCTTCCTCCTCCCTCATCCATCTCACTGTCCTGCATTGCACGGTTGGAGTACAGTTTAGTCTATGAGAGCATGTGACATGGGAATGAAGTAAAGAAGATGAACTTTTTTTTCTTACCTTTCTTGCAAATAAGTAGAGTTCACAAAATACATAGGAGCCTCAACAGCAATGATAAGGAAAGAAGGAACAGGAATGGCTTCTTTGTATCGATCAAGATTCTGATAAGTCTTAGTTCCAGGGATGTTGCCTAAAACAACTATATTGGGCCTCATGACATGTAAAAGAATCTTGAACACACAAAATCCAACCTATAATTACTCGAGAAAGTTAATATCATTGACGAATTGTGGATGATGTAGATAGTTTAAGCAGAAAGACTTACTGATATAGCAAAGACAAAGAGGCACTGATAAGAATAGAACACCAAAGAAGGAACACAGTCAAGCCACAAAATCAAGTTTATCGACTTTCCACGGTTTATACGCTGCTTGAAAATTAATTAGGCTATAGACAGCGGTTATGATAATGGCTGCCAGGATGAGATTGGAGTGTAATAGAACAGAGGTGTGAGGAAAGGCAGTGTCACAAGCATGGCTATAGCCATTACTATGTTTGAGACAGCGGTCTGTGCACCAGCATTGTAATTGACAGATGATCTGGAAAATGATCCTACAAGAGCAAACATGCATCAATGCTGCTGATTCATGCTTCTTCAATAAGAAACATGATTGCAAAAGAGCTAATTAAAGAATATACCTGTGGTCACGTAGCAAGACCAACAAGAGCCACCTATGTTCATTGGGCCAATGGCCATCATTTCCTTGTTCCCATCAACTCGGTAGTTCCTTAGACTAGCAAATGTCCTTCCAACTGCAATCCCTTCCTGCAGATTTTCAACAGATCCTGAAAGTGTATATGCTTTTCAACATAAAAAACTAAGGCCTGATGTCTTAAGAATTTACTCTCAGAGAAAGTATTCCGGTCATAAGTCCAGTTTTGATCGCTAAAGCCAGATGAGGGCCACTAAAACACAACATGTCTAAAGAAGGTGGATTCAGACCCTTAGGCAGATCTCCAATCTGTAGAGAAGAGATTAAAATCAGATGTAGAACTAACACTACAACTATGCAGACATTTTATCATCACTTTGAATGAAATACTACTGAACTACAATAGAGCTCTTACGGTCTGGATTCCATGAACTTTGGATTTGAGGCAGAACACTAGAAGAGTTGATAGAATGACTGATGCTAATGGTGCAGCAGCAGAAACCCAAAAGAGTCTTGGTTTTCTCATGCTCTGCATTCAAAACCATAATAGTAGAGTCAGCAAAGATTTTAACAAACAAGCAAGGAACTATGGGAGAAGACAACCACTTACAATTTGCCTTGTTATCAGCAACAGTACCAAAAAAACGACTCCCATTATCATGGTTTGATAAGACCACTGGAAAGCAAATGTATTTCTCTGAGTCAAATACTTGTTGAGGATTTACAAGGCAACTTATTTAGTCACCACATAAATTAGAATTTAAATCAACAATTTACTACCACTATCGTTTTTCTTTGTAGAAATCTTGATTCTCAAATTTAAGAAAAGGCCAAGTTTTACAGGATCCAAGAATATATTAAGCTCATAATGTAATTGCTTGGATAACATATCATCTTAGCTAGAGATTCTATACCTCATTTCTATGATGAAAGACAGATGATATTACAGGAATTAGTCCCATTTCGGTAGTAAAATGAACTATCCCAAATAGCCCCTTTAATTGCTGCAAGGAAACAGCCACTGCAGCACCAGCCATGAAGCTAAGTAGTTGCCTTTGACAGAGAACTTCCAAGAAGTGCATATATCGAGAGGTGGTACGAAACTTGAATCTGCATAAGAAACAGTTTGCTTAAATTCTTAGAAACAACAACGTAGTCGGAAGCCTTATTTTTGTAACTTACATAAACCAATAATTGCAGGAAGATTTGCCAGTTTTGCGTAACTAATACCCTGTATATTCAAATAAAAACAAACACAACTTAGAAAAGCATCAACTCATATAGGGTTGTAAACGAATCAAATAGTTTTGATTTGATTCGGTATTCATATTCGATTTTTGATATTCGTATTCGAGATTTTGAGATTCGAATTCGATTATAAGTATTTGATTCGATTCGTTTACTAATCAAATAGAAATACAAAATTGTAATATTCGATTTGATATTCGTAACTATTCGATTAAATACAAATTATATGTACAATAATTATTTTTATATATAGTAACTTGTTGGGTTATGAGTCAGTAGATGATACTCAACAGTTAGTGGGTTAAAATAATATTGGGGGAAATCGTAGTAGTACTATGGAATTGAAGATCCCAAAACCCAGCTGATATCAGTAGTGTAGTGTCTTGATAGGATTAACTGATGTATAGGCTAGACTGTTTTTGTTTTGTTTATCCTTGTGTGTATGTCATGTACAGGCTAAAATGTTGGATTGATCTTCTGTCGAAGTTACTTTCCAGAACCCCACGTCATCAGTGTAAGAGCCTGCGTTCTTGAGTCATCAGCTGATCTTCGCCTCAGTAGAAGACATCTCATCAGCTGACAGACATCAGCAGAAGAACTCTATGCAAGCTCAGTACCTTCGCAGTCATCAGCTGACCACACAAGAGAATCTCTCTTGTCAGTCGACTCAGACGAAGAAGACAGAGACTACTTCAAGTCTATTGTATCCGACAGGAAACGACCCAGCTGTTAAAGTCTTTTTGAAAGTCAGCAGAAGACCATACGAGGATTAGGGAGAGTCAACTCCGATGTCTGACACAATCTCACCTACCACAAACCTCGACCAATGAGAAGCCGTCAACGCGATATCTGCTCTGACCAACTAAAGCTGCTCTCATGTACAGTATCAACAACTCTGCTGCAACAATTCGAATTTATGGCCGTTTTCTTTGGAAGGTTGTGACACGTGGCATCGTTGTCTCCAACGGACATATGCCTGTTTCTCGACTATAAATAGAGAAGAAATCCGAGCTCCACGTACGGGATATCAAGGGAAAACGCTCAAGCTTTCAAACAACTCTAGCGCATTCAAGATCAATCCAGCGAAGAACTTGCCCAATAGAATATCATTAGTTCTTCTCTCTAGAGTTCTTTAGATCCCTCTTCTCTAGCTAAGCTCATTGCCAAATCTATAGCTTAGAAATTCGAAGGAGTTCACATTTAGTGATTGTTCTTATTGTAAGAACTCCTTCCTAGTTGGAGATTATCCCCTCCCCTTCAAACCTCGGTTTGATTTGTAAAGTCGCTAAGGACTATAACTTAGAAGTGGTCCGGTCTCCAATGCACGATTCCTTGCTCGAGGCTTGCTCAGAAAAATCAACAAGACCTCCTGTTCAGTAGGACCGTGGACGTAGGATCTTGCGTATCCGAACCACGTTAAAAATTACTTGTGTTATTTACGGTTTTACTGCATAGCTTACAACTGATCACAAAATCATATTCTGCATAAAACGTATTTTCAAAGCGCACTAGCCAAAATAATTTAACTTGCGAAATCTCGTTTTCAAACTGAGACGAATCTCCGGGCCCCACACTCTTATCCGCACGACGTCTCCGACCGAGTTTCGAACTCGACAAAAGTCGGTAGGAGAGCTCGATAGTTGGCACACTTTCGACCCCCGATCGAAGGTTACTATTTGACCATTGTTCATCGGTTGCAACCTACTGACTCATTGTCCTTCACGTTTGAGAAAAGAAACTGTGCTCAGGTGTATTCACCCCCCCTCTACACCTGACTATCGTCTCCGGACCAACAATTGGTATCAGAGCAACGGTGTTCTTCCGATCATCGGTTCTGTAACTACTGGTCTTCTCGAACGGATCCCGAAAATATTTTTCACTGCACAAGCATCTCTTCATAACATCCTTATACTCTTACTTACAATGACTGATATGTCAGGTATTAGGATGGTACTGATGTTCTCTATAGAGAACTATATGGTATGGCGTGTAAGAATGGAGACACACCTCACGTCGCTGCATGACAGCATGACGGATGTCCTTGAGACAGGACCCATCATTCCCAGATGATAGACGGCGTACAATTTGTCTTTGTGGGGGTGTAGGGGCACAGACGGGTGCCAAGGTCGCAAAAAGACAAATCCGCCTTCACGCCCGAAGAGAAAAAAGCCGCACAACCTCGACCGAGTTGCGCGTAATGCTATTCTGACTACGCTCAGCGATTCACACCTCGGGAGGGTGCAAGACTGCAAGACGGCTAAAGAACTTTGGGACGCCCTGGCTGTACTAAGTCAAGGAACCCCGCAGATCAAAGAGAATAAGCTCGAATTAGAGCTACAAAAGTTCGATGCTTTTGCTATGGAGCCCAATGAGACCATTGACGAGCTAAGCGTCAGATTTACGAATCAGGTCAACGTGATCAATGGGCTGGGCAGGACGTTCACCAACCTTAATGCTCTAACTCCTGATGTTATCTTTTTAGAATTAAAGATTGAGGAATTTGAGCACAACCTACCCCAACGATGTTCAAGCGCTCCAGCTGACACACAGATTGATCATGCTTTTAAAGCAACAGTCAGCAAAAGTGGAGTCAAACCCATTTCTTCCAGCAAGGCAGTGGCCACAATAGAAGCAAAGTCCTCTGAGACTTCAGGGCCTGACCAACTAGCACTGATGGCTCTCAAATATCAAAGAGAAAAGGAGAGAGTCAGAAAGCTGAAGAAATACAACAAAGATTCCTCCTCAGGTAAGAAAGATTATCGAAAAAGGGAAGAATCTAAACCTTCTACTGATTGCAGGAACACAAAGCCTTTGGTAGTCCATCAAATGACTCAGCTGGAAAGAGCAGCAAATCAACTGTGTGCTACAACTGCAAGAAAGAGGGACATTATCAGTACGACTGTCCCGAACTCTCAACTGTTCAAAGAGCAGAATGGCAGGCCAGGCGCGAAAAATTTGCCCGAAGGAGGCAGGCCTACATAGCCGGAGAGATATCCGATGACTCAATCGAGGAAGATACATTCATGTATTCTTCTGAGGACGAAGCTGCATTTGTCGCTGCTGAGATCGGAGAAACAGATTCTGAAGAAACCACTGAATACTGTCTGACGGCCGGAGAAGAGGCTGAGGTAAATTCTAAACTTAATGTAACCTCTTCTTCACACAGCACACACGACACGTGCTCGGTCACCGATGAACCTCTAGACGTGGTACAAGCCTACGATGATCTACTAGAGGAGCAGATTCAGCTAAGCAGAGAGTTCAGTAGAACCATTCAGGAACTGGAACAGGTAAAGGCTGAGAATCAGAGACTTTCTTCTGATTGTCAGGTCTCTACTGATTTAGAGAGTCTAGTTGCGAGACTCAAGGAAGAGATTAAATCTCTTATGACTAAGTCTCAGCTCCAAGAAACTCAGATATCAGTTCTGACCAAGGACAATTCTGAGAAAGATACTGAAATAGCCCGACTCGATCGAAGCTCGCGAAGTTGAAAAGGATTATGAGTCACTTCGAAGAAGTGATGAAGTCCGGCGAGGGCCGATGACGAGAACATACCTAGGAGCAAAGGAGAAGTTGGAAAGCATGCTCGAGCTCAAAGGCCACCATCCATGAAAGAAGGACTTGGCTATACTCATGAAGCTTCCACTTCAAAGAGCTCAGAAATGCTGGTTGATAGGTTCGTCAGAGGTAAAGTTCAGGCTACTGACTCAACACCTCAGGCAAATAATAAACGAGAAGATAATTGCACCTCGCCCGAGCAACAAGAAGCAACCGACCGAGGTTCCGGCCCAGGACACCACGATCAAACTCGGGGGGGAACCAAGAAGGTCGGGTGGGCGAGCAAGATACGGTGAACCACTATATGAACATCCGGCTCGGTATGGTTCGTACTACTATGAGCCCGGTGGTCGGGAGAAACACAAGGCCTCGGAAGAAGAATGCTCCCGAACCCAAAATCATCAAAAAGTCAGTATCTCCAAGTCCTGTGGAGAAGAAAGCCGATAAGGTTCAGAAGAAGAAGTCTCAGACTTCTAAGGTCCCTAGACAGATCCGGGTTCCGAAATCACCCACTAACATGTAAGGACC
This sequence comes from Lavandula angustifolia, assembly GCA_028984105.1. Lineage (NCBI taxonomy): Eukaryota > Viridiplantae > Streptophyta > Magnoliopsida > Lamiales > Lamiaceae > Lavandula > Lavandula angustifolia. The sequence goes on along the minus strand of CM054821.1, from coordinate 22,105,813 downwards.
CAACCGAACCAAAGGGTACCTAAAAATGTTTTCGTTTTGCGAGGTGCATAAGGACCCTTGGATTGTGGACGCGGGTGCTCAAGACACATGACATATCAAAAGAGCTCGCTGCCAACTACGTACAAGAAGATGGTCCCGGATTGAGTTTGGTGACAACTCTAAAAGGCTATACAAGGGGATACGAAACACCGAATATTGGGACCGCCTCGGCTTCCAAGAGTAACATATGTTGAAGGACTTCAACATAATCTCCTTTCTGTCAATCAATTTTGCGACAATCTAAACAGAGTTATCTTTGACGATGGTTTCTGTGATATTGTTGATAAATCTACAGGGAAAACAGTGTAATCAGGTTCGCGGATGAAGAATATCTATGTTGCAAACTGGAAAACCGCAGAACCTGAGGCTTGCTTACTCGCACAGACGAAATCCAGTGACAAGACAAGATGGCTGTGGCACAAGAGACTCAGCCACCTGAACTTCAAGACTATGAACAAGCTAGCCAAGAACTCTAAAGTCAGAGGACTGCCCAACGAATCGTTTATCAAAGACAGAAATTGTGAAGCATGTTTGAAGGGAAACCAGACAAAGAAAAACAATCCACCAATTCCGTCACCTTCCACTGATGGAATCCTTCAACTGCTGCACATGGACCTATTCGGGCCAGTCTCTCCAGTGACTATAAGAGGCAAGAAGTATGCCCTAGTCGTTATTGACGACTACTCGAGATATACTTGGGTTATCTTCATAGCCAACAAATCGATGTCCGCATCGAGCCGCCCAATCCATCGAGGAAACTCAGTGTGGAAAAGGACATCAAGATACAAAGAATTTGCTCAGACAGAGGAACAGAATTTCTCAACTCAGTAGTTAAAGAGTACTGCGATAAAGAGGGAATTCAGCACGAGACATCAGCAGCTCGCACCCCTCAGCAGAACGGACTTGCTGAACGTAAAAACAGAACACTCAAAGAAGCAGCAAGAACGCTCCTAGCAGACTCTGGACTACCCTCAAAGGTCTGGGCTGATGCTACTGACACCGCCTGCTATACTCAGAATCGCTCACTGCTTACACAGCAACACATGAAGACACCCTACGAACTATGGAAAGGGAGAATTCCTTCTATTTCTAATTTTCATATCTTTTGTTGTCCTTGCTTTATCCACAATAATGGGAAAGATCAGTTGAAGGTCTTTGATAGCAAATCTGATCAAGGAATATTCTTAGGATACTCTCGAGTCAGTAAAGCCTTCAGAGTCTTTAACTATCGAACTCTTTGCGTGGAGGAAAGCCCTCATGTTGTCTTTGATGAGTTTGTTACTGAGGACAGGAAAACTACAAAGACAAACACTGGAGATGTCAGCAGCAAGCTACAGGATCTCGCACTAAACGACAAAGCCGAAAAGATCCAGCATTGTTGGGATGATGAGTCAGACGATGAAGAAATACAGACTCAACCAACAGGCGATGTAGCTGACCTGGTTGATTCTAATGAACAGAATCAACAGCAGGTAACAACGGTCGATGAGGAAGCCCCTGTGGTAACTGAGACCTCTACTGAGAATATAAACTCAGGGGGAACAACTAATGTTCCTGAGCTAAGTGCCCCTGAACCTGGAAACTCAGTAGATCCTAACCTTCTTACTGAACTGCTACAGTCACAGAATAGTACGACTGAAATGCCTAACACACCTACTGACTGTGCAGAAGTAATATCAGAAGAAGAAGCCAGACTCAGACGATCATGGCTCGACGCTCATTCTTCAGATCTCATTATAGGAGATCCATCAGCAACCATCAGGACAAGATCTAGATTAAGTCAAGGAGAAAGCTCACTCTATTCTTGTTTCTTGTCTACAGAAGAACCTCAGTCAATAGAGGACGCACTCAACGATGTTGACTGGATCATTGTCATGCAAGAAGAGCTGAACCAGTTCGTTAGAAACGAAGTTTGGGAGCTTGTTGACAGACCTAGACATCAGCACGTGATTGGTACTAAGTGGGCCTTTAAGAACAAGCGCGATGAAAACAACGTCATTATCAGAAACAAAGCTAGACTAGTTGCCAAGGGATACTGTCAAGCAGAAGGAATCGACTTTGATGAAACATTCGCTCCAGTCGCCAGATTGGGAGCAATTCGTTTGTTCCTAGCTTATGCAACACATCAGAGATTCAAAGTACATCAGATGGATGTAAAGTCAGCTTTTCTGAACGGCGTGCTGAAGGAAGAAGTCTATGTGGAACAACCGCCCGGCTTTCAACTGGGACATCAGGTGTACAGACTTTGGAAAGCTCTGTATGGGTTAAAACAAGCACCCAGGGCTTGGTACGATACCCTATCAAACTTTCTGCTTCAGAAAGGTTTTCAGAAGGGGACAGTGGATCGCACCCTGTTCAACATAAAGTCAGGAGATGACATTTTATTGGTGCAAATCTACGTGGACGACATCATTTTCGGTTGCAGAAACGTGACTATATGTCAACAATTCGAGAAAATGATGAACGAGAAATTCGAGATGTCTATGATGGGAGAGATGAACTACTTCCTTGGATTTCAAGTAAAGCAATCACTTGAAGGAATTTTCATCAATCAAGTCAAATACACTCGAGATCTTCTCAAAAGATTCGGCTGCGATTCAAGCAAGCCAGTCAAGATCCCCATGAATACTAATTTCAAAATTGATCTAGACAAAGAGGGAGCTTCTGTTAACTCTACTGATTACAAAGCCATTATTGGTTCCTTATTATATTTAACAGCAAGCAGACCTGACATAACTTATGTTGTAGGTATATGTGCAAGATTTCAAGCGAATCCCAAGCGGAGTCATCTAGACTTAGCAAAGAAGATTCTGCGATATCTAAAAGGAACACCTGACGCAGGGTTATGGTATCCTGCCGATGATATACTGACAGGTTATTCTGATGCTGATTATGCAGGATGCAGGATAGATCGAAATTCAACTTCAGGAACATGTCAGTTCCTAGGCAGCAAGCTAATATCTTGGTTTTCAAAGAAACAACATTCAATGGCAACGTCCACTACTGAAGCTGAGTACATGGCTGCTGGAAGTTGTTGTGCCCAGATCCTTTGGCTTCGACAACAACTGAGAGACTATGGGATAACTCAGGATGAAGTGCCCATCTTCTGTGACTCCACAAGTGCTATTGCTATAACTCAGAATCCAGTTCTCCATACGAGATGCAAGCACGTGGATATTCGACACCACTTCATCACAGACCATGTCGAGAAGAAGGATATCAAAATGGAGAAAATCCATACTGATAAGCAAAGAGCAGACATACTGACCAAGCCACTAGCTGAGAACAAATTCAGAGAATTATCAGTTGAGCTAGGTCTACTGGATCCTACTGAACCGTGTTAGTAGTACACAACAAATGGTATCAGCAGAAACCAACAATTGATATCGAGATGAAAGATCAGTACGACAGGTCAAAGACTCAGTACAATGATTCAATCGGGTGAATCGAACTATACACAGTAAGGGGGAACATGTCTATCAGCCCATCATATGTCCTCCTGAGTCTAAACGGTAACCAGTTGATCGAAAAAGTTCAGCTCAAGAGGTTTGCGTAGCTTTACATACTTAACGTTATCAGAAGCATGCTCACATTTATTATATCAGTCGCTTGCACTCAGTAGTTAATGAGCATTTATTTCCCGCCATTAAAACTTTTAAGGTTTAATCAGTAGGAAACCGTTTTCATTTAACAGACTTAGACTTTAATCTTTGCTGCAGCGCATTTCATGCATGTCTTCTCACCTTACTTTAAACCTGCGCATTTCCTACGTGGGTCTAGGATAGAGGCGGCCTATGTAATCATTCCTTTATAACATCTAATCACAGCGGTCTATGTAAAAATGTAAGATTAACCTCAGCCGTTGGATTAAAACTGATTGATTTGCATATCTTTTAAAACCCTTGTGTTTCCGCCCTAATCCCATTTTTTGCCATTTTCGAATTTCAAGAGCTTTTTCTTCACGTTCAGTTTCTCAAACTCAAGCTGCTCTACATTTTATTTCCAAAGCTCTCCGTTATTCGATAATTTCTTGAATTCTGTTTTAAACTCTACTGACTTACTCTATTATCAAATCAATGATATTATCAAATGATATTATCAAATCGCGTATCCAGTTCGAGTTTTTCGCAGATACACATGGCAACGGTAATGACCCCACCGCAATCGATGATATTATCAAATCGCGTATCCAGTTCGAGCCTACGATGGCTCTGCACCAGGCGGATATTCCATATCTTGAGCCCGTCTTCGCGGCTCTCGAAGTATCCAGACTCAAGCTCCTTGTCTCGAAGCACCCCAGAGCTTATCTGCCTCGACAAGTTGCAGAAGTTTATTACAACTGGAGATCCATAGAGGACACATGCGCGGAGGAATCCTGTTTTTCATATATGAAGGAAGTGATCCCTCAGACATGGGAAGCCAGTCATCACGTCATCAATCTCCGAGCCGCCGTGGAATTAACCTTTGATCTTCCAGCTCATGGAGTCTCACCCATTGGATATAAGGAGAAGGAGATTAACTCCTATGTCCAGAAGTTCTGCGGCAGAGACGACGTTGTCTTCAAAACAGCGCTGCCAAAGAATCAGTTGTTACCAGAGTACCGTGGGCTCACCTACATTGTGACGCATATACTTTCGAGCGCCGCCGGCTCATTTGATCAGTTGTCCAAGCCCCGTCTTCAACTAATGATGATAATAGATGACGGAGTCCAAGTCAACTGGATGGATTACTATGTCGCTGAGCTTAAGCTCAGGCTCAGAAGTTCGCAGCCACACCCACAAGAGAGAGGAGACTTATTAGTGTGGGAAAGATGTTGTACGGAACAAAGATGTCCGTACTGATCGAAGAATCAGTGTCGAATCACTCAGCCTTTGCTGAATCGAGATACTTTGACAGCAAGCTCATCAAGTTCAAAACTAGAGCCGCTGCTGAAAAGTCTATCGGACGAGGGCCACCTGAACAGAAACGTGTCACATCTGACTTGCCCCCTCGTGCCGACCCACCCAAGAGGAAGAGGCTCAGCAAAACTGGACCTTCTGAGGTTCCAGCAAAACCTGCCTCTCCTCCACCTACTCAGGAGGAACCAATACTTGATCTGGACACTGGCATAGAAGGTGCCACCTTGAAGGACAAGGTCCAGCGCATCAGTTCTGAAGAGAACCAGTCGGACACTGCCGGACCGACTGAGGAAACTTCCTCTGAATGGACGACCTTGCACTCAACCCGCCTCCGAGCCACTGGAGAGGTCAGTGCTCAGATCCCCGAGATTGCCGAACATCGGTATCTGGTCGAAATTGCTATAAGGGCGAGGACTCAGATGCTACTGAGATTCCTCAGCTGGGACGTCCTTGAGGAGCTGATTAGGACGGAGTCAGCTTTGTCCCTACTGATAGAAAAACATAGCTTGCAATCAGCCATTGGGTTTGGGGAACCCGCTGATCTAGCGTCATTCGAGGATCTTCGCGCTGCTATACTCTATCTACTGAGCTTAAGATCCTCAGAACCTGTCAACAGCCCTTTGCCTCCATCTCATCACGATGACAACGACGACAATGATGATGATGATGACATGGATCAGGCACAACCCAAGGAAGCAGATTTGGGAGGATCTGCAGAGGGTAACACTCCCCGCGAGTAGGGCGAATCACCACCACCTTCTACATCAGGTGATGCCCCGGTTGCCTCGAAGCCGAGTCGAGCACAACAACTCGCGACATCTGAGCAGAGGCTCGGGACCAGCAACTATCAGATAAAACCCATTGGTTCCGTGACCTCCAAGTCAGTCAACAAAGCCATCAGGCGACAGGGAGACAAGAATCGTCTCCTTGCCAAGGACGTACATCTCAAGTGGTCTCAGTACACCAAGGCCCAGAACGAGAAAGTTGACCGACTTGCAGCAGAGGTGAAGAAGGTCTCAGAAGCTCCTACTTCTTCTATCAATATTCAGGAGATAGTCGAGACCGCCCTCGCAGCTCAGAAGGCGGACTTAGCCGCTCAGAGTCAGCAGCTCCTACTCTCTCAGCAGAAATCATTCTCTGAACAGCTGACTCAGAGTCTTGCGGCAGTCCAAGCCACAATGGACGAGCGCAACAAAGTGGCCTTCTCCTGCCTTCAAACAGCTATAAAACAACAGGCGGAGGCCCTCAAGCTCATTCAGAAGGAGATGACAGAATCTCATGATGAGTCTCTCCTAAAACTGAGACAGAGTCCGCGAGAACAAATCAAACACATACGTGCCGACCCAGAGAAAGACTGGGAGCACTCTTTGCGGCATTTGTCAAAGACTTCGAAACAACCGCCACCTCCATTAAGAATATATGCTACAATCTGGAGAAGGAGGTAACTGCCATCCGCACTCGCCTCTCCCTGGCTGATGATGCCAAAAAGGGGGAAGGAGTAGAGGAAGAAGAGAAAGCTGAGGCGGATCAGGCTCAGACGGAAGGAGGACCAGAGGTCCTAGTAATAACGAAGGGGGAAGGTTCAGCTGATCAAGCTGGAACCAGCTCAGTACCCCCTCTCGAAATCGTCCAAGTCCCAGATGTCCAAACATCAACTGTGGCTGAGCCAGCCACAGAATCCTCGGCTCAGCATATCAAGGAGATCGCACAGTTCGTCGATTAGGAGGACGAGCCACTGCCACCGCGAAGGCCGGGGAAGGAGATTACTATTGAAACAACTCCTCCACCTTCCCCGAGTGCTATGTTCAAATCCAAGGCGGAGCAGGAGGCATTCGATCAGCGTGTTGCTCAGAAACTGCAAGATGAGCTGAACTATGAGCAACAAATCGAAGAGGAAATTAAAAAGGCAAAGAAGCCCAGGAATCTTACTGGAAAAATCACGAAAGCAAAAGCCAAATTGCTCCTGGAAGAACAAAAGAGAAAAGCTCAGGAGGAGCTAGCTAAAGCTTCTGCCGCTGACACTCAGCCCTTGGCTCAGAGTACTGATATACAACCACTCACTCCCAGCAAAGAGGCGAAGTCGAGCCACTGGGAGGCTACGGCCGAAAGGACCGAATCTCCGGAGAGGAGACACTAGATCAACAGCCCTCAGAGAAAAGAAGAGATTGGAAGATCTGGCCAAGATCATAGAGATGACTGATAAGATGGCCAGTGAACTAGTCATCGACTGGAAGAAGCAAATTCGAAGGTCATCCAAGTACTACAGGAGAGGCGCTCCCAAAGGAACTTATCTGAAGAAAACCCCTCCTCCTCATGTAGACAAAGGGGTACCTTTGGAGCTAAACGAGCAATGGGAGGAATCGAAGGAGGAATTCATCAAAGGATACTATGTATGGGGTTTCTATCCTTCGGGATCCCGGTGATCAAGCTGTTCGACGAATTTATTCATCAAGTATAATGCCCGGCTCGAGCTCAACCTCGCCGATCCTAGAAAGGGAGAAGCTACCTCTCAGAGCCCCTGCATTCAGACGCATCCCTCCTCCAAGGACGACTCATGGCGTATTATGCACGAAGGAGATAGAAGACGAGATCAAAGCAACAGCTTATCACCATGACCTTAGTTCTGATCTACCTGCTGATCTCGAGGAAATCCAAACTCTGCGCGCAAGGATCTATAAATATTATGGTTTGGAACCCCCCTGGCGACAAGTCTCGTGGATTTCAAGAGCAAGACGAAGAAGTTCGGGACGCCGGCGGTAGTCTTCTTATTCTTTCCTTGTTGTATAGAAGATAGGAACTTTGTATTCACTTCTCATATATATAACAGTTCCTGCTTCTAGCCAGACAATTACTCATTGTCTCACGGCTTTCGTTTGTGTTATCACAACTGATCACTGAAGTGATCTGACACACACTCACACATAACCGTTTCTCTGTTTTTGCCTCTCTCTCAACTGCTGACCTCATGAAGTTAACTGATTCAGTTTTACTGAAGCCTATCTATATCAGTAGTTTAGTTGTATTAGCTAGAGGTTTTGGCATCATCAATTAGGGGGAAATTGTTGGGTTATGAGTCAGTAGATGATACTCAACAGTTAGTGGGTTAAAATAATATTGGGGGAAATCGTAGTAGTCCTATGGAATTGAAGATCCCAAAACCCAGCTGATATCAGTAGTGTAGTGTCTTGATAGGATTAACTGATGTATAGGCTAGTCTGTTTTTGTTATGTTTATCCTTGTGTGTATGTCCTGTACGGGATAAAATGTTGGATTGATCTTCTGTCGAAGTTACTTTCCAGAACCCCACGTCATCAGTGTAAGAGCCTGCGTTCTTGAGTCATCAGCTGATCTTCGCCTCAGTAGAAGACATCTCATCAGCTGACAGACATCAGCAGAAGAACTCTATGCAAGCTCAGTACCTTCGCAGTTATCAGCTGACCACACAAGAGAATCTCTCTTGTCAGTCGACTCAGACGAAGAAGACAGAGACTACTTCAAGTCTATTGTATCCGACAAGAAACGACCCAGCTGTTAAAGTCTTTTCGAAAGTCAGCAGAAGACCATACGAGGATTAGGGAGAGTCAACTCCGATGTCTGACACAATCTCACCTACCACAAACCTCGACCAATGAGAAGCCGTCAACGCGATATCTGCTCTGACCAACTAAAGCTGCTCTCATGTACAGTATCAACAACTCTACTGCAACAATTCGAATTTATGGCCGTTTTCTTTGGAAGGTTGTGACATGTGGCATCGTCGTCTCCAACGGACATATGCCTGTTTCACGACTATAAATAAAGAAGAAAATCCGAGCTCCACGCACGGGATATCAAGGGAAAACGCTCAAGCTTTCAAACAACTCTAACGCATTCAAGATCAATCTAGCGAAGAACTTGCACAATAGAATATCATTAGTTCTTCTCTCTAGAGTTCTTTAGATCCCTCTTCTCTAGCTAAGCTCATTGTCAAATCTATAGCTTAGAAATTCGAAGGAGTTCACATTTAGTGATTGTTCTTATTGTAAGAACTCCTTCCTAGTTGGAGATTATCCCCTCCCCTTCAAACCTCGGTTTGATTTGTAAAGTCGCTAAGGACTATAACTTAGAAGGGTGCATCCGGTGCACGAGATTCCCTTGGCCGAGGCTTGCTCAGAAAAATCAACAAGACCTCCTGTTCAGCAGGACCGTGGACGTAGGATCTTGCGTATCCAAACCACGTTAAAAATTGCTTGTGTTATTTACGGTTTTACTGCATAGCTTACAACTGATCACAAAATCATATTCTGCATAAAACGTATTTTCAAAGCGCACTAGCCAAAATAATTTAACTTGCGAAATCTCGTTTTCAAACTGAGACGAATCTCCGGGCCCCACACTCTTATCCGCACGACGTCTCCGATTGAGTTTCAAATCTTGACAAAAGTCGGTAGGAGAGCTCGGTAGTTGGCACACTTCGACCCGCGATCGAAGGTTACTATTTGGCACTGTTCATCAGTTGCAACCTACAGCTCAGCTGTCCTTCGCGTTTGAGAAAAGAAACTGTGCTCAGGTGTATTCAGCCCCCCTCTATACCTGACTATCGTCTCCGGACCAACATAACTTTTATAAACTTATTATAATTTTAAGGCAATTTGGCAAAAATAGTCCTCAAACTTTGCGTTTTTGCGAATTTTGTCCTCAAACTCTTTTTTTTTTTTTTACCCTCAACTCCTTGTTTTTACGATTTTAGTCCTGCCGTTATATTTTCCGTCAATTTAAATGTCAATTCTTTTTTTTTTTTTAACTAAAAGGGCAAAATCAGAATATTTATTTATAAGGACCAAAATAGCAAACGAAAAATAATTTGGGACCTATTTAACAAAATAAAATATTTTAAGGATTGATTTCACTAATTTTAGACAAATAAATGAATTTCTTCGTATTGACGAGATTTTGCATTAAATTTGCCAATTTTACGTATAAGCTAACTGTAACCTCATAGCAATATAAACAATATTTAATTCGAATGCAAAATATATATTGTGAATTAATCATTGAAAAACAAAATTATTATCACCCAAAAAATTAACTTCAAAATAACCATTTGGTGCATAATTCACAATAACTAGTCTCAATATTCCTGCATGTTTTCAATCTAGTCCCATAATTCATAATTCACAATAACTAGTCCCAAAAAAGTGTTCAAAATATACATCATCCTAACTTTAATCTAACATCCTCAAAGTTGCCTCCTTTGTTATTCGCCTATCCAAGCACGCTCCAGTTTCGCTGCAAGTCGCTCTATTGTGACCTTCTTGGCCGCACCAACCACATCGAACTGGTCTCCTTTTTTTAGCAATCTTCTGAGGTGTCTTCTTCTACATTGAAAAACAAAAACAAGTCATATATGCAATATATACCAAGCTACAAACCATCACAACCAAATAAATCCAAGGACATTCCAAAGACACAATAACTATTGCCTCATCGGTCATGTATATTGAGAAGACAATTAAACTCACCACTGATGACAACCAATGAACACATACTGATGAGAACACATGCATATTGGACATTCACAAGTCAAAAGCCCAAAATTCTAAGCAACCACCTTCGCAACCAAACAAACCAAAATTAATATAAGAAGTCTTAAATGAAAGAAACTAACTTGTTTGTTAGCTTTGGTGATACTCTTCCCCTCATCACACGCCGCTTCCAAAATGTCCTTGCACCCCTTCTTAAGTTCAAGCAGCAACTCCTACATTCAATATAAAAATCTTGTGAGCATTTATTAAAATTGTAAGTACTGTAAATGCTTAACTAACCTCCTCTTCCAGCCCTTCATCATCTGTCTTCTGGAAACCATTCTTGTTGTGGCCTAGTCCACCATATTTAGAACATGTATTCTTCGGAGCTTGGGCTGAGACATTAGGACATGTCCTAAAATTGTGCCCTTTCTCATTACACTTCCTACACTTGTTTTTTGTCAGTAAACAACCCTTATGTGGACCCTTCAAGAATGTCCCATCCAAACCTACAACTCTCCGGCACCCTTCTTTGAACCCCCTTCTCAGTGCCTCCAGACACACATATATTCTTTTGAATCTCTCATCTCCATTACTAGAGCAACCAGTACTCTCAACTACAATCCTTGTCCCCGGGTTTGTTTTTTCAATCTCCATGATTTGCTTCACTTTCTTTCCACAAGCTGCTAACTAACAGATATAAATGTAATAGCCCTAAACAAAAATTCAATCCAGAAAGTACCACTAAGACAGGAACCCATTGCAAATTAACACACCCATTTTCACTTTCTGCTGTTCTTCTTCTATTTTTTCGGATAAAGAAAAGATTGTGCCTTGAAGACATTATCAACATATGAGTTCAAAGCAATGTTTTACCTCTGTCTGCCGTCGTCAATTTCGCGACTATGATTCGAGATCTACGATTTCTGCTCCGTCCGCCGTTCGATTTCGCGACTGCGCCGTCACATTCGTCACTTTCTGCTGTAAATTTTTCGCGACTGCGCCGTCCAAATATGCAGCAACTTCCCGTCCACGCCGCTCCACTTTCGAACTAAACAAAGGAAGAAAGAACAAAGGAAGAAAGAAGTCGCTCCACTTTCGAACTGAACGGGAGAAGTCGCTCCACTTTCAAAGGTTTAGGGAGAAGAAGACAGAGATGTGTTCAGTCGCTGAAGAAAGAGGTAATAAGGGTTTGACATTAAATTTAATTTAATAGCCAAATTACGATTTTGCCCTTTTAGTTTTTTTTTTGTTTTAAAAAACAAAAAAGAATTGACGTTTAAATTGACGGAAAAAATAACGGCAGGACTAAAATCGCAAAAACAAGGAGTTGAGGGGCAAAAAAATAAAAAAAAGAGTTTGAGGACAAAATTTGCAAAAACGCGAAGTTTGAGGACTATTTTTGCCAATTTGCCTAATTTTAATTTAAAATATTTATGTTAAGGGCCTAAATCAAGATTTAATAACTCATCCTCTCTTTTTAATATATGTATTTTTCAATATCAATTAAATGAATAAATTAAATATTAATTTCATAATATCACAAAGCTTGAAAAGTGAAAGCCCTACTCAATCTTATTTCATTCCCTTCTTCTCCTCCCGGAGGAGAAGGGAACGAAATAAGATTCGAGTTGTAAACGAATCAAATAGTTTTGATTCAATTTGGTATTCGTATTCGAGATTTTGAGATTCGAAATCGATTATAAATATTCAATTCGATTCGTTTACTAATCAAATACAAATACAAAATTGTAATAGTCAATTCGATTCGGTTCGTTTACAACCCTAAACACATAAGGGCAAAACTGAGATACCGTTGCATTTCTTAATTTGAATTCTAGATGATTCTTGCAACAGTTTAACTCAGTGTTTTTCTTGCCTAAACAAACAAGAAACAGTGAAAAAAGCAATTTCACCCATTTTCGAAATTCTCAAAATAATTTCAACATCAAACGCATGATATTGACGCCTAAAATAACAAGAAACAGTCCACATGCCATGAGAAGAGATGGGAAATTATCGGTCAACACTTTTAAACTTGGAATCAAACATCAAACACATGACACTTGATGCTTAAACAATCTATATACCAAGATTGATTTTGGGAAAGTAAGGGTTGATTATCGATCGTACCTGTGGAATCACAAAGCTTGCAATTGTAATTCCAGAAACGACATCTGACTTCAGAAGCTGGAGACTATAATTTGGGAGCCACTGGAAAACGGGAAAAACCTAAGACCATTTTGCCTGACCACGTCTGATTCTTAAACTTATGGACGGATCATCGGGAAAGAATATCTCCGAAAGATGGTGGCGGAGTTTCTGCGCGGTGGTTCTCGGTGGTGGCAGGCGGACTCTGCGGCTGTACTCCTCCAGCAACGGCATTGACATCATCTTTGTAATTCCTCAATTTTCGTGAAGATTTTTTTTTGTTGAAATGCAAAGCAAAATTCATGTATTCTGTTTAACTGAATAAGAACTCCTCCAACCACTTCTCTTCCAACAGCTTTCAAAACCGTTTTTAAGCGCGTAAACTGCAGTAGAAGAAAATTGATTTGGGGATGGACACGTCTGAAAGAGGTGATATATAGTTTAGGCAATTTTGGAAAATAATACTTACACGTTGGTGAATTACAACTGTGGGCAAAATTGGCCAATGGATTTGCAGCTATAAAAGTGTTGTAGAAAATCCGTCGCGCCTTACACACACTCTGGACCGTCTTCAGGATCTCAACGGGCCCGAACTTTTGGAAAATCGCCGCCGTAATCTCGTGGCAATTCCAACCACGGAGGCGACGAGGTTGTCATCTGACCTTCAGTCTTCCAGGAATTTCTGCGTTTGATTCGAGAAGATCTAGTGGGGTTTTGGAAGGCGAAGAAAGATCAAGTGATTGAAATTATTAATTAAATTATTATCCTTTTTAAGTAATTTTATGAGCCGGTTTGTGTAATACCCATTTGGGTAAAGTCAAACACATTTCTACCCAAATCTTATATTTAACTACACCATATACCCAAATTGACTAAAATACCCCTACTTTTTCAATAAAGTCAATCTACTTCCAATGATTATCAGGTGTGTTTATAAATTTCCGTGCAACAAATGATTGATTTTTGGAAAAAAAATAACTATCTCAAAAATATCATTGTCCGACCGGGGGTCCGATCACGGTCCGACCGGAGGGTCCGATCACGGTCCGACCGATCGGGCACTGGCCGATCACGGTCGAACACATCCCGATCAAGTGTCCGATCACATCTTCATTTCAAGTGTCCGACCGGTCGGACACATTCCGATCACGGTCCGACTGATCGGCTCAATTCTAATAGGGCAGTCGCCTTATCATGTTCTTGTGATGTGTCCGATCGGTCGGACACATCCCGTTCATGTGCCCGATCGATAGGTCATACTTTATTGAGAATAAATGTATTAGTGTGCCCTATCAACTTTTTGCAGTGTGCCCTATCACGTGTCCGACCGATATGGCACACTCTCTCATGAATAAATACATAATTGTGCCCTATCACCTTTTTGCAGTGTGCCCTATCACATTTTTGCAGTGTGCCCTATCATGTGTCCGACCGATAAGGCACACTCTCTCATGAATAAATACATAAGTGTACCCTATCACCTTTTTGCAGTGTGCCCTATCACCTTTTTGCAGTGTGCCCTATCATGTGTCTGACCGATAGGGCACTCGTGAATAAATTCATCAGTGTGCCCTATCACCTTTTGGCAGCGTGCCCTATCACATGTCCGACCGATAGGGCACACTTTCTCATGAATAAATTCAGCAGTGTGCTCTATGACCTTTTCGCAGTGTGCCCTATAACGTGTCCGACCGATAGGGCACACTTTCTCGTCAATAAATTCATTAGAATTCGTCTCAAATATCAAGACAATTGAAATCTCATCACTTATTCATTTTTCTTCATTGCTACCATCCTCCTTCATTTCACCCACCAAACCAAGAAAAAAATATGGAGAATGATTGGAAACAATTTGTTGTCAATTTTAACGGAGATTTCGATCATCGAATCGAAATATGTTGGTGGCCAAGAAACAATGGTTTGGATTCCAGGCAAACAATATTTGTCTTGTAGTACTAAGACAATATATTCAATACGCGGTCCATGCATATTCACTTCTGCCCGACTACCACATCTATTATACTGCAGAGTCTCGTAAAAGTCATAGAACGATCAAGGCCGTTATCGGCAATGATCTTGATCTACAACGTATTTGTCTTTTAGACATAGAGCCTGTAGTATATTTGGTGCACCTCAATAATACCGGCGTAGTAAATCGTGAAGCCCAAAACTCAACATTCGTTGAGTCGTATCAATTCGGAGGTGATAACCAGTTTGAAGGGCCCGACAGTGGAAGCAATCCAGGTGGGAGTCGAAGCAACCCGGTGGAAGTGGTTAGGAAGAGGAGACCCGTGTCAAAACAGATGAAGATGAAGAATCTTATCTCGACACTTCATCTGAGGATGATGATGAAGATATTCCTGAAGCATTGATCAATTGTTCGCTTGGTGACTTTGCTGCATGGATCTGACGAGAGGGCGGCGTCAACCAACTGATGTCAATGCTTCTTCCAATCAATCGTCCAAATACCGATGACGAAATATTATACATCAACATGGAAGCAACAAGTAATTGGATCATTCCAATTATACCTCTCGATACATCTGACCCACCATTCACAACGAGCTTGCCTCTTATATTGGATGGTGATTTTCGGCAGGGAGCTGTTTTCTGAGAGAAAGATGTATTATATGCTATGGTCGCACTTTGGCATATGGAACATGGGGTGTATTTCATGTGTCGACGTTTGTGCACAAAACGATTGGAATACATATGCAAGCGTAATGAGACGTGTTCATATTTTCTTCGTGCTGCTTGTAGGGCTACGAAAATTTGGGAGGTTACCGTATACAACCCCGAGCACACCTGCAACCCCGACCTGTCTGGCATAGGATCGAGAAATGTGCGGGCAAAGGTCGTAGCCACCTATATTGCGCAGAGAATGCACCGCCAGAGCAAGATACTGAAACCCGTAGATATTCAAGCTGATCTTTTGGATAGGTTTAGAATCCAAGCGAGTTATAGTGTGGCGCTGCGAGCACGTAATGTTGTGATATCAATGATTTATGGTGGACATGCAGAGTCATATAAAAATCTTCCAAAGTATTTGCATTTGCTCTGTATGCAAAATCCAGGCTCTTTGACTGATCTAGATGTCGGTCCTGATGGTGATTTCTGACATCTATTTTTTATGCTGGGTGTTTGCCGAACTCCTTGGTTATTCCACCTTAGAAATGTGATTGTGGTTGACGGGACACACCTGAAGGGGAGGAATAAGGGAATACTATTTGTCGTTGTTGGTATTGATGCTAACGAACAAATATTCTCACTTGCTTTTGGTGTTGGTCCGATTGAAAATGATATTTCGTGGAAGTGGTTTCTAAATCGGCTCCGAGCAGCACTCTCCTCCACTAGTGGTCTAGTAATTATATCAGATCAACACAAAAGTATAGCCAACGCGGTAAGAGATGTTTATCCGGAAGCACACCACGACCTTTGCTACTACTTCATCGCAAATAAGATTGCTCGATATAGTAAGTGGATCGTGCAGATGTTCCACGAGGCAGCATATGCATATCGAACATCAGTCTTTAACCGCACATTGAACGCGATACGAGAGGCACATCAGTCTGAAATACATAATATTTGCGCATTAAATATAAATACGAATATCCATAACATATTTATTGTAATTAATAATAAAATAATATTACCTGGCGCTTAAAAAAAGCTGTTATATCTCGCTGATCGGCATCATTAAACGACCACCGTATATAACGAGGCAAAGCATCTGGATGTGGACGGGTCGCATAGCGAGCTCCCAAACTAGGAATGACCTCATATGCCCACACCTATATTACAACATAAATATATCGAGTTATTTAAAATAATAAAAATTAAAAATTTGGTAATAATTAAGTTGTGAACAAATACTATACCTGTAGTGCCTAAATCGACCCGTATAGATTATATTTTGATCCTACGATGTCTAGGGAATTTGGTACGTAACTGAAGTAGTGCAACATGGCCTCGTAGGTAAAAGCACCCCATGGGAACGCATTCCATTGGTTGATATCATCAGCCAATACCCATATCCATGTATCAATCTTCTTAGTCTCTGTAGGAGCATAGAACTAGAAGAAAAGAGTCAAAATATTGGACAACTTAATCAAATCATCATCTGAAACACCACCGGGTTGATATGTACCAAACCAGCTTAACAATTCCCTTGCTTCAATCGTTTTCCCACCATTGAACCTAGCGTAGATCCCAGACTGACTAAGCTGATAAGATGCTTCCATGTCGAAACTACACTCGCCAAACATCAGCCCAGTGACCAATGCGAACTCCGGATGAGAGAAACGGATGTTCTGACCAACATAATTAAACCAAACCTCGGCCGGTCGAACCGAGACCTCATAGCACAATAGCTGGTGAAGAGCTCGCAAAGCATTCTTACCATTTGGCCAAGCCACTATGGTCCTGAACTGACCACCAGTAAACCGACGGACTAGATCCATACCCCCTGATTAGATAATTTATCTCTAATCAATGTCCCTAAAGCATGCATGTAATATGCGGTGATCATCGGGGAAACGTCTCGAAGTGGTAGCCTTTTAAAATTGACCTATATATTACATATAATATTTAATTAATTATAATTATTAACAATAATTATATACCTAAATTAACATATGCATATATATAATATCAACCATTGTCTAAGGAAAAAATATATTTAAATAAACCTACGTAAACCTAGTTAAATTATTTATTATAATTAATTTAAGCATTCTAATTTAATATTTTAATTAACTACTTATGGAATTATAAAAACAAAAAATATTTAACTACAAATTAATTTTTTTCGTTTAAAGTAGTATTTTTTTTATAATTACTCTTTTAATTATTAATTTAAATTGATTAATTAAATAAGTAAAACGGAAAATTAAAAAAAAAGGTGAATTAAAAAAAATGTGCCAACCGGTCGGGCACCGGTTCAGAACCGGCCCGACCGGTCGGCACAGAAACTGGGCGCCGGAAACAATGGCGTCGGAATTCGGCGAATTCAACCTTATTTTTGAGCAATTATCAACCAATCCAACCAAATCTAAGTTATACTCACTAAGCCCAACATATATATTCGCTAAAAAAGCACTTTAAACAAGCAATCATACATTAATTTGAAGATCTACTAACTAATTTACAAATAAAGATTTGGAGAAAAATACTAACCTCTTCCATTGTGTCCGACCGGTTGGACGAAGATATATTGTCGGATTGGCGTGCCGACCGATCAGACCGACAAATTGCAACGACAAAGTGCACGTGTGTGCGTGTTTCTATCGTTTTGTGCGTGTGTGTAGAAAGGGATGGGTGGGGAAGAAGGTAAAAAGGTAAAGTATTTTTGACTTCGGCCCTATCGATCGGACACGAATGTGTGCCGACCGGTAGGGCACAACAAGTATTTTTTTTAAATATTTGTGCACGATCGATCGGCACATTCACAATGTGTGCCGACCAATAGGGCACATCATTTTTTTTAAATTTTTTTTGGCCCGTGCCGACCGATCGGCACTCTACGTAAAATTCTGTGCAATTATACGACCTGACACTTTTCAGGTGAGAAAAGTGAAAAAGTGGGGGTATTTTAGACAATTTGGGTATATAGTGGATAGTTTTTAGGGAGTTGAGTATTTTTGTATTTGATATAGAGTAGGTGGGTAGATTTGAATAATTCCACTAATTTTATTATCATTACTGTATACTTAAAAGTCCATGACCCACTTGTTTGAATCTGAATTTCGGAAACGCCACTCCTTTGCGAGTATTTTCTATTACGCCATCGGCCTATTTATTTCAAAGTTTGCTGCGGTGCCATTTTTGAAATTATTTCGCAATCAATTCATACGAAGAACTAGGGGTGTGTGCTTGTGGGTTTGGATTTAACGAAAAATATATAGGCGGTTTCACGAATTAACTAATCGGTTTCATTTTTTATCAAACCGTTGCGGATCGGGTGAGGCGGTTTGCGGACAGTTACAAGCGGTTTTGCGGGTCAAATAATTAAATATCCTAACTAGTACTTCTCCGTCCCGCTTGACTTTCTTGTTTTTCTTTTGAGGTTGTCCACTTAATTTGTCTTGTTTCTTAAAAAGGAATATAATTATTACACAAACTCCCACTTTTTCTTTGTGGACCTACATTTTTAACACAACATCCATTCATCTTTATCTTCGTGTCGAAAAGAAACAATACAAGTTGGGTGAGACGGAGGGGGTATTTGATTTAGTTAGAAATAAGAAAACCTATTGTTTATTAATTTTTTAAACATGAAGTAGGGGAACCCAAAAAAAAAAGTCTGGGTCTTCGAAAGCTAATTTGGTAACCTACATTGGCCGAGTTCTAAGCTAGGTGTTACTATTGAGTTTTGAGGGTTGCTTAATTTTGTCTATGCGAAATCTATGAATTAAATTTTGCTTTAATTGTGAGAGTATGTATTAATATTGTGTTTTCCATATGAAAATTCAGTTTGACATATTATGGTTTAATTTTGGGTTTTGTATCTTTGCGAGTTATTAATGTCGCTTTCCAATATTGTTTCAATTTTAAGCTCTTTAAATTTGCAGTCAGTGTTCTATCTGAAATGCGTTGCCTAATTTTCTTGTTTTGATTAATTGCACAGTTTTGTTGCATCTTCAATGCGTTGCTCAATCTTCTTGTTTTGATTAATTGCACAATTTTGTTGCATCTTCAATGTATAATATATCTATATTCATGAGCTTCTGATCCTCAGATGATGTTAAATATATTTGAGCAAGCCACCATAGACATATTTGAGCAAGACATATGTTATACGTTCTTCATGTTGTGCCATCAAAATTTAAATTTAGCCGTGTACTGGAATTATACAGCTTCTAAACTATATATTACTCCCTCCGTCCCATTGGAAACGACGCGTTTCCAATGGGCGCGGGAATTAAGAAAGTAGATAAAGTAGGTGAGGGAAATGATAAAGTAGGTGAGAGAAATGATAAAATATGATAAAGTAGGTGAGAGAAATGATAAAGTAGGTGAGAGAAAATAATTAATATAATGAAAGTAGATAAAGTAGGTGAGAGAAATGATAAAATATGATAAAGTTATTTCCTTTTTTGGAAACGTGTCGTTTTCAGTGGGACGGCCCGAAAAGGAAAACGTGTCGTTTCCAGTGGGACGGAGGGAGTATGTTATATAGACACCAAGTGAATATGAAAAAACTTAAAATGACGCAACGAAATGAGCATAAAATTTCTTATATATGCATCTTACTTTACTTTCTATCGCAATTGAAATGAAATTATGGAGCGAAAGACACAGATCGCCCACGAGTTGCACGTGACCGACCACCCATGCCTATTTCCGAATTTCGAACAATCATTGGCTGTACTCTCAAATTCATTGCACATGCCCCCAATTATTTTATTAATTAATTTCACCTCGTCTTAAACTAAATGCAGATCCACAGTTATTTGTTAATTGCTGTTTCCAAACTAAATATTGACTAAACGTAAAATCCTCACCTTTAGCATAATATTCATATTAGTTATTTATTTTTCACTAAAGCCATATACGGCTAAACATTTCAATTTCATCGCCACTTTTGTCCCTTTATCTTTTTCTTAACATTCAAATTAATAATTCATCTTTCAATTAAGTCATATAAATCTAAACATCATATTCATTATCCCTTCATTACTTTCCCCTAGTTTTTAAATCGTAAATCAACCCTAATTTTTTACTTGAAGAAATAAGTTAATTAAATAAACATATGTATTTCGATATTATAACGGAGTTAATGACAACCTACACAAATGAAAAAGGTTAGCAAAACAAGACATCAATACACAAATGGGTTTGTTTGATGCTAGGGGAGACCAGTGGTCTTCCCTCCCTAGATCGCGATACGTGTATAAAATTCAAGTGAGACTTTTCTGAAATCCTTTCCAATTTAATTTTATTTCTTTCTTTTATTTCAATTTAGACTAACCATAGTTAGGTGATTTCAACTCTCTCTCTCTCTTATTACGTCTTCTATTTTCAATTTAAAATCACAACTCCTCTCTATTCTCTCTCACTATGTATCTCTCCACACCCAAATCTCGGTTCTTATTCTTAGCATAAGAAAAGGTTTTTTTATCCATCTCTCTTTTTTGCTTTCCAGATCTATTTCCACCGCGAACGGTGTAGTGTCTCACTCCAGCCTTCACAGTTGCCAAATCTCGCAAGAAGTGAGTCGGAACAGTTAACTGGTGGTTTTTACTAACTATTTCATTACTTATTCGAAGGCTCGTCTATCAAGTCTTCTTCCACTTTCTTGAATGTTTTTGGTTCTAAATTATGTAATTTGGAGTTTGTTGATGCAGCCGTTAGTTTAAATTTTAATTAGGCATCATCTGCTTGCTTTTTTTTTTCAAGAAAAAGATGGATGCAGTGTTGAAAATCTAATGCAAATCCTACAGGTGTCCTCCGCTTGTTCCTCGGGTTTGTATGGCCGATTCCTTTTGCACTGCGGTTTGACTGAAGGCACGAATTGTTATTAAAGATTAGGTGTGAAGAAATGTAGCTACAATAAAACCAAATGTTAGTATAAATACTATAACAACATAACAAACAACATATAAAAAATTGAATAGCGAAAATAACGAAATGCAAACCGAGGTAAGAGTTAGACTCTTTCTCCGCAAGACGATAATGCTCCGCTACTCGGTGCAAGTGGTCTATAGCATTCGTTTTCAAGATACAACGTCTTCTCAATTACGAGTAGTTGCACTACTTCTCGTAATTTCGACGAACTACTTGATATCTCGGGACTAAGGAGATACTAATTAATATATATGTATGGAGTGAAACAATAGGGATAAATGAGAGAATGAAGAATCATTTTTTTGGATTTTTTTTTTCATTTACTACAAATCGTCCTATTTATAGATTTGAAGCATTCATTCATAAAACACACAACTCTTCACAAACACATATGAAACAAAAGACACAACTCTTCGTAATGGACACAACTCTTCGTATTGGACACAACTCTTCACAATAAGATGAATTGTGAATGGTTGCATTTGTTCAACTTCCAAGTACCTCTTGGCATGAACCAACATGTCCCTTCACGAATCAACGCATCCTTTCAATTCTCTGCCATAAATCTCATGAACTAATGCATCCTTTAAATCAATTAATTTAATAATCTAATTTCCATTATTAAACTTCTAACAATCCCCCACATTAGATCATTAAATGCAAATGCAAAAAGTTATGCAACCCAAAGTCCCAAGGACCTATTATTGCATCAGGATATGTAGTTTTTTGCTTTGAACCTTCCTTAGTATAATGTTATCGGATTTACTCGCTGCTCGGTGAACACGATATCTTGAACCGGTCAACTTTTGTGTAAACCAAGACAATAACATATACACAATAATAGATACAATATCTTTCGTTCTCACGTTATGTCCATTTTGGCATTGGACCATATCTTGGATTCATAAGTGTTTTTCTTATTTGAAGCGGCCACACTTCTCACTTATATAGGTGATCTCCTATAAAGAGTATCCTGTCATACTCCACCAATAAGGCTATAGGAATCATTAAAAGCTTATATGCTTACCCTTTTACCACAAGCTACAGGTTTGCACTTGGGGCAGCTTCGAGAATGGATTTTTAGTTGTGTTTCCAAGTGCACAACTTGAAAATTCTTAATTTAGTTGTTTCTTTGAACCATGTTCATGGGATCTCCAATTATCATGGTAGAGTTACCATTAAGAGCATTCTTTTAGTGTGGATTTTAATCACATTCCCCTAATTGCATTGTACAATTGATCACAATTAATACCTTTAGTAAACGGATCCGCAATATTATCTTTTGACTTCACATAGTCAATACATATTATTCCACTAGTGATCAATTGTCTAACGGTATTGTGTCTTCGACGAATATGTCGAGACTTACCATTATACATACTACTTTGTGCTCTCCCTATCGCAGACATACTATCACAATGTATCAAGACGGGAGGCACGGGTTTTTCCCAACAAGGAATATCCTCTAAGGAGTTCCGTAGCCATTCGGCTTCTTCGTATGTAGTCGTTATGATGTCATGCATCATAGGCTATGCATTTTTGCTCATCTTTTTCATCTTCCCCCACAATTGGAGGTGTCTCTTTCAAGAATCGAGACAAATTCAAAGTACTTAAATAAAATAATATTTTAGATTGCCAACGCTTAAATTCAGAACCTGAGAATTTTTCCGGCCTTTCCGCATGAACAGGGGGCGCTTGGAATTTGGTTGTTCGTTGCTGTTGTAAAGTTCGGCAGCATGTTACTACTGCTTGTCATTACTTGGACAAGGGGATCGAGTACATCACTCCTACTTGTCGTCATTTCTTCAATACAATTATCGTCTTGCGATTGTTATTAAAAAATTAGGTGTGAAGAAATATAGTGACAATAAAATCAAATGTTAGTATAAATACTATAACAACATAACAAACAACATATGAAAAATTGAATAGCGAAAATAACGAAATGCAAACCGAGGCAAGAGTTAGACTCTTTCTCCACAAGACGATAATGCTCCGCTACTCGGTGCAAGCGGTCTATAGCATTCGTCTCCAAGATACAACGGTTTCTCAATTACGAGTAGTTGCACTACTTTTCGTAATTCCGACGAACTACTTGATATCTCGGAACTAAGGAGATACTAATTAATATATATGTATGGAGTGAAACAATAGGGATAAATGAGAGAATGAAGAATCATTTTTTTGGATTTTTTTTTCATTTACTACAAATCGTCCTATTTATAGATTTGAAGCACCCATTCATAAAAGACACAAACTCTTCACAAACACATATGAAACAAAAGACACAACTCTTCGTAATGGACACAACTCTTCGTATTGGACACAACTCTTCACAATAAGATGAATTGTGAATGGTTGCATTTGTTCAACTTCCAAGTACCTCTTGGCATGAACCAACATGTCCCTTCATGAATCAACACATTCATTCATCATTTAATTTATGAAACAATGTGTCCATTCCATGAAATAACGTGTCCATTCATCTAGGAACCAACGCATCCTTTCAAATAGAAATATATTAATTAATTTAATAATCTAATTTCCAATTAAAAATTCTAACACGAATGAGAAGAGAATTGAGAGTTTGGGAAGTTGTGTGTCAAGTATTGAGACGGATGCAATTTGTAAGTGAAAGACCTAAATAAGAGGCAAAGGTGAACTAACTAGAGTTAGTCTAAAATGAAAAGAAGGAAAAAATAAAATTAAATTGAGAAAGATTTATAGGGGGTGTTTGGAGTAGCTGAAGCTTATTGATAAATGTTGAAAGCTGCTTAAAGCAATTGAAAACAACTAATTTGAAAATCAGTTAGTGTTTGGAAATAAGTGTTGAAAGCAGCAGGAAATGGGAAAAATAGTGTTTGGAATATTGCATAGAAGTAGCTTATTGTTACTTTTTAGAAGAAATGTCTATTTTGCCCTTAGTGTTATTAATTTATAATAAATAAGTAAAATTCAAAAATTATTCTTATTCTATATTTATTTTTTGCTTTATAAATTTAATCTAATATTATAAAATATTAAATTAATATAAATATTATATAATACTATAATTGATAGAGAGAGGAAGAGACACGACTATTATGTTGAAAAAAAAGAATTCTAATAAATATTAGGTTTAGAGATATTTTTGAAATTAAATAAAATTTTTAAGGGTAATTTAGTCCGAAAAAATCATAAGCAATAAGCTGAAGCTGAAAGCTGGGGTGGAGCATCTTCAGCTGCTTCTCTATTTTTGACTCAATTTTAGAGAATCTCAGCTTTAAGTTAGGTGCATGTCCCAAACACCTTCGCATCAGCTTAAAGTTGAAAGCAACTTTCAATAAGTTGTTCCAAACACCCACTTAGAAAAGTCTCTCATTTTAGGCTTGTAGACGTGTCGCGATCTAGGAGGGAAGACCATTGGTCTCCCCTAGCATCAAACAAAACCCACAAATGGAAACATAATATTTGTTATAAGCATCATTGATGGGATGCTTTTTTAGTGAGGATTAGCAGGTACCAATTGAGGCATGTTGAGTGAATATGCAATCCGGCTCAGCATATACCGCTGTATGCTTACTGAAACCATACAACAACTTCTCTTCTCTCCCTCGCCAAACATTTATCACTCTTTAAAAATACAACTTACTAGCTAAAACAGTAAAACCCTATCTGATACCAAAAAGGAACTTACTAGCTAAAACAGTAAAATGATAGTATATAATAGTAGTGATGGTGCTTTGATTAAAGGGGTGTTTGGGATAGCTTATTTGAAACAGCTTATAGCTGAAAACTGTCTCGGGAAATGAATTTGGTGTTTGGGAAATCCAGCTTATAGAGCTGCTGAAAGTTATTTGGGTCCAAGATAGAGAATTTTCGTAAGTTGGTATTGGGCAGCTGAAGCTGATAGCGTATAGTTTTTTATAATTTTAACCTTTTTAATTAATACATTATATTATAATTTTATAACTATTTTTTTTAATTAATGATCGATATTGCTTATTTATATGTATAAATTTTATTTGTCATTTAACAAAGAATAAGTAAATATTTGTTTTATTAATATAATTTATAATATTTTTTATTCTTGATTTTAATTAATAATATTAATTATACTTAATTTTTTTTCTAATTTTTATTTTAATATTTTTTTATTAAAATACTATTTTATATGAGTGGAAATAAATTTTAAATTTTATTTATGTAAAAATTCTAAATTTGTTTAATAAGTGAGAAATAAATAACATTTTCATTTTATAAGATACCACTTTATTAATATTTTCAAATATTAATTTTTGACTTTCAGCACTTTTTGCAAACACTTACAAATTATCAAAATCGGCGACTTTCGACTACTTTCGACCACTTTAGACTTCCAACAACTTTCAAAGACTTATCGATAAAGCTTCGTTATCCCAAACACCCCTAAGGGCTTGAGTGTCAGCTTGCAAAAAGGAAGTTTCGTGATCTTTCTTCTATTTAAATTTATTATCATCAAAATTGTGTGGAAAGAGAAAAACCTCAAGCATTTGAATAAAACAAATACCACCATTTTATTTTCCAAAACGTAAAATTTGTAATTAATGGTTATGAATTATTTCAATGATTTAGTCCCCGAAAATGATCCGCTCTTTGTTATTTTTTTTTTTCATCACAAACTTTCTGACAAAGAAATAATTCATCGTATCAAGCAACTCCGATAGAAAATTTTCTTTTTTCTCTGGAGCATCGTACGGAAATTCTGTTTTAGGTTCGGAGGTAAATCATTCTAATTTTTCCAATTAATTATGTATTTAAATTTTCATGAGCATGCATATCCATATGAGATTTGAATTAGTAGAAAACAAGATGATTAGATCCTATCACCACGGTCTTTAATTTAGACTTTTAGGGAATCAGTTGAATGTGTGTGTTTAAGAATAATATGTATAGTGTAGGTTTTGGTTATGAGAGGGATTTGTTATCATTTCATTGTCCGCGGAGTAGAGGTTGTCGGAGATGGAACCGAGAGGATGAAAGGGATTTGAGCTTTAATTTACTGTATTGCATTTCCTTACTCTCCTTTTATTATAATATATTCATTTCACAAAGTCTTAATATTATATTATAAAGTATGGTTAGTAAATAAATCATTTCCTTTAACTGTCACATGTTTACTCCTCTGACTTCACGGTATATATAGTTTCGTGCTTGTGCTAAATAGGTGTGAGCATATATGTCAGTTTTGGGTATTGGCTTAATAGGATAGTAGATATGAAATATTCGGATGGAAAACATCAAAGCTCACGCATATCATGCATTCTTTGTATGAAATTTTATTTAAAAGGCGACGTTCTTCGTTGACAGTTTAGGCGCAACACGATTAAGACACTAAATTATCTTATTTTGTTCAAGTCATTTTCACAATGAAGTCAAGATGTGTGGATTCTTACTTATGCCGTTGATTTATGATTATTATTTCATGTTCATTATAAGATGGTTCTTGGATTAACTAGTGGTCATCCATCATATTAACATCTTCGTTAGTTCTGGATTGACTATCTCATTATCCTTCATATTAACCTCTAGTGAGTGTTCTTGGATTTATTATTTAGTTATCCTTCATTTTAACATCCGATATGTCCTGGGTTGACTTTACAATTATCCTTTATGTTAACCTCACGGTTGTATACAACTTATCATTTTCCGCCTTTGTGGCGATGTCATTTGTTGCCTTTGTGGTGATGTCAGCATATTGTGATTTACTACATTTGTTGCACGGTTATATTAGTTTGGATATATCATAACATATGTCCCACATTGAGTGTACTATGTATACTCATCTCTCACTAATTAATCATTTCAGGAAAATGAGCTCGGAGACGTGTGGGAGATCAAATGATGCACTCATACTTTTTTTTTCAACAATTCCTTTACTTTAGTTATTTTGATTAACTCTGAACTTACTTATATTTCCGCTGTTCAAGTTTTAATTGGATATATTTTGAAGTTAAACCCGGATTTTGAATAACAATTTGCTACACAATTTTCTTTATATAATTATTGGTTCTTATTTTTAAAGATAAAATATTATTTAAACTAAGGTGTTACGCTAATAGTTTCTTTGCTTCAGCCACCTATGAGCTATGACAAATTTAGAATCTGCGATCAATTCGATGCGAGAGAAGAGAAAATAAAATAAAATCATTAACACCACAAAATCATACCACCAGCGTAAAGAGACCAGTCTAAATAGCAAATAATAATTTAAAAGATAAATAAAATGAAACAAGAAGTCCAAAGAAACACCAAATTTGATAGTAATCCACATAGGTATTTAATTTACGTCTTCAATTAAAACCCACATAGTAGAATTTAGATGCTCGTAATCCCTGCAAACAATCTGGCATCCTGCGATCTTAGGTAAATTACAAAAGGATAAATCTTACTTCAATATAAATATAGTGGAACTTCACAAGCTACAAACTGACATGTCGTCAAGACTCAAGACCCATATCCGCTGTGGTTCCAGAATAATATTTTAGCGACAATTTTCAATTCTTCAAAATTTAAGGGGAATTGTGATGTTTACCATGCCGTTTCAGAGCATTAGCCTCTTCAAACTCCTCGCTCATCTGCCTTTCTACGGGAACTCAAAATTTCCCGTTTCCACTTTTTGAGTTTTGTGTGAGAGAGAGGGAGGGAAGGAAGGAGATGGCGGTATCTATATTCTATACGACTTTCTTAATTCGTGACTGATGAACGATGACCGAAAGTGACGGTTAGGGTTAGATTTGGCCCATTTGGGGAAAAAGCCTTTTTTTTCAGTTGCACGTTAAGATTTTGTAAATGCTGTATTTTCAAAGGCGTTAAAGAAAAAAAAAAATCATATTAGTGAGTCATTGAGTCAATCGTCATTAAAAACCCAAAATAAATAAGAAAATTAAAAAAAATATCATTGATAGCATCCATAAAAAGGAAAAAAAAATTAAAAAAGCTAGAAAAAAAATAAAGAATAATAAAAAAAATATCATTCACTATAGCCGGCCGTAGGTTTTTTGTATTTTTAATTTCATAAAAAAAAAATTATACTTCCTCCGTCCCGCTTGATTTGTCTTGTTTTCTTTTTTTTGGTTGTTTTTTTGGTTGTCCCGCTTGACTTATCTTAAAATGGAAAATAATTTCTACACAAGCTCCCGCTTTTTCTTTGTGG
The DNA here is from genome assembly GCA_028984105.1 of Lavandula angustifolia. Classification (NCBI taxonomy): domain Eukaryota; kingdom Viridiplantae; phylum Streptophyta; class Magnoliopsida; order Lamiales; family Lamiaceae; genus Lavandula; species Lavandula angustifolia. The sequence continues at coordinate 22,077,482 of CM054821.1, read as the reverse complement.
GACCTATCTCTTTGCACACAATTACTCACTCATCTACACACAACCACCCAATCATCTTAGTCTTCGTGTCGAAAAGAAACATGACAAGTTGGGCTGGACGGAGGACGTACATAAAAAAAAATAATGATTTTGCATAATTTCTAGTTCTTGCATTAAATGTGGGTTCCTACATGACCCACTAACTATATAAACGTAAAATATTTTTCTAACTACTTTTACTATAAGAATGTAAAATAAAATTAATAAGCTGAGTACAAAGTGAAATTTCAATGTTAACATATGGAAATAGTAAAATATGCACTTATAATATTAAAAAATATTTTTTTCGGAAACATATAAAATTGTGACATATCTAATTGTCGGACTTAGTGATGAGAGTATTGTCGGAGTGTCACACACCTAAAATTTTCGGAGTGCATGTGATGGCATCTAATTAAAAGAAAATGAACAGCTTATTTTCTTTCACATTACACAACCATCTTCTTCTTCTTTTCTTTTTGTTCCAAGTACATATAAATAATACTCAAACAAATGATGTATAATTGTTAAGAACCCTACAATTTGAATTTCCCAATTTAATTAGTTTTTGATGAATTTGGAGCATCACACCTCTTCCGCACCTCTCCCTGATTCCCAGTCTTGACATCCAGAATACTCACCTTCTCCATCGTCGCGGCGAAATCTTGAAAGAACTTCTTCTCATCCTTGGCATACAAATCCACGTACCCCTTGGTCCGAAGATCAGACGCCATAGCCTGATCGCTCGCCAGCAACCCCAATCCGGACTGCAGATTCACATAATACGTGTTGTCGAATTTCCCTGGCGACATCGGATCGTTGAACGCAGCGATCGTCGGATCGCTCTTGTACTTCTCGCATAGCTTCCGCAGCCCCTGCACGTATTCCGGATTCATCGACGGATCGTGATCTTCCGTTTTACTAAAATCGAAGATCCTGTTCGCGAATTCGGAGCAATGCGAGAATCCGACGGTGTGCGCGCCGGTGAGGGCAACCATTTCCTGCACACTGAACCCTTTTCCGGCGAAGATTTCGATGATTTGAGTGAGCGACATGTTGGGACGTGCGATGTGGCCCTCCACGTGCGCGACGCGTGACTCGAGGCCGTCCTTGCGGCCGAGGAGGACGCGGTAGAAGGGGCCGCCGAGCATGGTGACGAGGTCGCGGGTGGCCTCGGCGAGGATGTCGGAGCAGGAGACAACGCCGGGGCACTCGAGCTCGAGGCGGGTCTTGGCGCGGATGATGATGTCGAAGGCGTCGCCGGGGAGGGAGAAGTTGATGTCGCTGTCGCGCTCGGTGGCCGTGCGGAACTGGTTGGAGGAGATGAGGAGGGAGGCGTCGCAGCCGTCGACCACGCAGTCGTGGAAGAAGAGGCGGAGGGCGCCTGCGGCGGTGGTGGGGACGGTCAGCTGCTTGTCGGTGGCGACTTCTTGAATGATTTTAGCGAAGCTGGGGCAGCTCTTGGCGTAGTAGTCGAGCCGGAGGTTTGAGTCGGCTAGAGATAGGAGCGGCGAGAGGAGGAGGGGGAGGAGGAGAGCGGGCCACGACATTCTGGTGTTGCCGGGAGTTGGTGGTGGTGGTGGTGGTGGACGAGAAAGAGAAAGATAGGCGAATTGGTTCGTTTTTGAGGGAGTTTTGCATGGGAGGAAGGAAAAGAATGAAAGTGAGATATTAATGGAAGTGTTATCCATTTGCATGCAATTATTCGCCTTCCTATTTTTTCTCCTTTTTCCTCTATTTTTAACGTTGCTCTTTAAATGAATTAATTAATCTATTTCATAGTTCAACTAATAGTGGGTGACAAGTGATCACATATAACTATTTGGGAGTTGAAGCCCAAAGTTGGTTCCTAATTTGTTATTATAATTTGTTTTTGTGAAAGCGAAAATATATTTAGAGTTAAACTCATCGCATTCTACGTCTTGACATTAAGCGTTAGGCCTAAATTACAGGACCCTTTTATTATCTTAATAGTTTTTATTTGATATCTTTCTCAAACTAAGGTTTATTCTAGGCATTTCACTACTTTCTGATAATAGTACTTTGATGAAATTGCCTGAGAAGAAACACATACGAACAATGTTGGTCTTTTTTTACTACTTTAATAGTTTTATTCAATTTCTATTTCAAAATAAGGTTTACTCTGTATTTCAATACGTTACAGTCATAGTACTTTGAAGAAATTGGTTGAGAAAAAACACGTACGAACAACATTGGTCTTCTCTTATTATTTTAATAGTTTTTCATTCGATTTCTCTTTCAAATTAGGGTTTAATCTAGGCATTTCAGTATGTTCCAATCATAATACTTTAAAGATATTGGCTGAAAAGAAACGGGCTATATTATTGTGTCACTTAATTATAATTTCAAAAATACAAAAACTATTGTACACCCAGTATACCTACAACCAGTGCGCGGAGCGGATCTATGCTCCAGTACTGACGCGGATCAACTGAGGTACTAAAGATAAAACATACTCCATTCGTCCCGCTAATTCTGTCCCAGTTGACTTCGGCACGGAAATTAAGAAATTTTAGTTTAGTGTGTATTTTATGAGTTTTAATTGTATAAAGAAAATTACACAGTTTTCGAAGAGTGGTTGGTGGAAAGAAATGAGAATTATCCAAATTTTTGCAAGGCTAGTAAAAGGCAATCGATTTTTATTTTTTATATATTTTTTTTATTGTATTTGAAGAAATAATCTAAAGTTTTCAAAAAGATAAAAATCATAATTTTCTGAGTTCGGAGCGGAACATAATCGAGTGGGAGATAGATTTTTGAAGAGAGAGAGTATAAGAATGTGGGGGTTGAGTAGTGAGTAAGGGGAACTCACTTCATTTTATGTTTAAAAGTAATTTTTACTATTTTAGGAAAGAGGACAGCAATAGCGGGACAATCCGATTAGGCAAATAGGACAGTAATAGCGGGACGGATGGAGTATATATTATGTGATGACATTATTACATTTGTCATAACTTAGCGGTAAGTTATTCTTCTACCTAATTAAAAGGTCCTGGGTTTGACCTTGCTTAGTTGCATGTTTTTTAATTCATTTTTTCATCTTTTTTATTTGCCAAAAACTATTATGCGATTTTAATTTTTTTTTATTTTTAACAATTTTTAAATTTTCCCAATTTTTATTAAGGACGGACGTGTCATTTGACGAGTATCATTTGTTTCGAAATCAAAGTGTTATTTTCGTTTTGAACGTCATCTCATTTGGTTTGAACAAAAGTGTCATTAATCGAGCATCATTTATTTCTTACAAAAGTGTAATTTGTTGTGAACAAAAGCGTCATTTGTAGAGTAGCAGTTGTTTCGAACAAAAGTGTCATATATTTAGGAAAAAAGTGTCATTTATTTTGAACAAAAGTGTCATTTATCGAATATCAATTTCTTGAGAAAATTGTCAATTGTTTCAAACAAAAGTGTCATTTGATGAATATCAATCATTTAGAAAAAAATATCATTTGTTTTGAACAAAAGTTTCATTTATTGAGTATGAATTGTTTTGGAAAAAAATATCATTTATTAAGAACAATTATTTGGAACAAAAGTGTCATACATACATTTAGGAAACAGTGTTATTTATTTTAAACAAAAGATTCATTTGTTTTTTACAAACGTATCATTTATCGAGTATCAATTTTTTGAAAAAAGTGTCACTTGTTCTAAAAAAAATGACATTTGTTTAAAAAATTGTCAGTTGTTTTGAAAAAGATTTCATTTGTTTTTCCTAAAAAGTGTCTATTATTTCAAACAAAAAGTATAATTTATTGAGTACCAATTGTATAGATAAAAAGTGTCAATTTTTTGAGCAAAAGTGTCATTTGTTGCAAACAAATGTGTCATTTGTTTTAAACCAAAGTTTCATTTATCAAGTATCAATTATTTTGGAAAAAAAGTGTCATTTATTAAAAACAATTGTTCGATCAAAAGTGTTATACATTTAAGAAAATATATCATTTATTTTGAACAAAAGTGTCAATTGTTTTGTAAAAAAAATGTCATTTGTTTAGTGAAAAGTTCCCATTGTTTCAAACAAAAGTGACATTTATTGAGTATTAATTATTTATGAAAAAAGTATCATTTGTTTTGAACAAAAGTTTCATTTATCAATTATTTTGGAAAAAAATATCATTGGTTAATAACAAAATTATAATTTGATAAATCACATAAAATGCATACACATCAGAAATCAAAATTATAGCCCCTAACTTGCATAATATATTAGGAGCATAAATCAACACTAAAGTAGATATAGTTCAACAAAGAAATACAAAATCCACTATAACCAAATAGAGAGTACAACCGAGCAAGTCTAATACTCCCTCCGTACCGGATGAAACGTCTTATTTCTTTTTCGGCATGGTAAGTTCTGCAGTGGACTTTTGTGTGTTAGGAGAGAGTGATGTGAATGAGACCCACAAAAAATGACTTTTTATGAGATATGTTTATTTTCTTTTTAAGAAATATGACATTTGTGTGGAACAATCCAAAATAAAATATAGGATGTTTCATGTGGGACGAAGAGAGTATGATATCTTACTCTTTACAACAACTTCGAAGGTACTCGAATCACAAATCCAAAAATAAAATGTCAAACGTCCACAAAACCAGCAAACCAACAAAAATAAATATTTCTAAAATATAAGTTTAAAACGTATTTTTTACGTCTATTCTGTAATTGAAATGGATTATTACTATAGGTATGATCCATTTCATACATATAATTTATATGTTTGAATACATTTATGACTAATTCACAATTGCAATTGTAATCATAAATTAAAAATCCGTTTGTTTCTTTTACATACTCCCTCCGTTCCATTTAACATGACATGTTTTTCTTTTCGGTAGGTCCCACTTAAAATGACACATTTCCTTAAAAGGAAATAACCACTACAAGAAATTCAGAAAATAGCAACGAAATTATCGACGGGCGAAAATTGCAAAAACACTTCAGCTGGCCTGCTGAGTTGGACCAGGTCGTCTACCACATGTGGCAGAAGAAGGCGTCCAAGAGGTTTAGTGATTGAGACTTTGAAATGAAGAAGGGGCGCCCTAGAAAGCCGGATTACATCAACACAGAGAGGTGGGAAGCCCTCAATGAATACTGGATGCGGCCAGAGGTTATCAGCAAGTCGGAGACTGCTTCCTAATGCCAGAGGTCAGCCGGGCGCCGGGATGAGCAAGCAAGCATAAAAGGAGGGTCCCGGTCAGCCCTATAGTACTCTCAGTCTGCGGTAAGTCTCATTTTTAATAAGTTTGTAGTCATAAAGTATTTATTTTACACAATTTTCTTTATGCATGTGATGAATAGGCTTCCGAGAGGCTATGCTCCTTAGAGTCCACCGCGTTTGACACTTTCCAGAGTCTCCATTACAAAGGCGGAGACTTCTCGAACATGAAGGCGACGAGACTTCATGTAAGCACCCAATTACAATATATAGTATATTATTCTAGAGTTGTTAGTTTAACCTTGTTTTGCTTTTATGTTGTATTAGGCGGAGGTTGAGCGGATTGCTGCTGAAGAAGGCCCAAACGCGGATAAAATGTGATTTATCAGTGATTGAAAGGGGTTCGGGACAAGAAGCATCGGTTGTACGGTCTCGGGGAGGAGGCGAGTAGCTTCATAAATGCCGCCACCCGCTCTTCTACTTCTTCACTTGGGCCATCTCAGAATAACCTCGAAATTTTGCGTCGGCTGGAGGAGGAGTCGGCAGGTAGGAGGGACCTCTAGGAGCAGATGACTCAGATGCATGAGAAGATGGAGCAGATGATGGCGATGATGGGCTCCTCTAGCCGACGAGACGCTTCTGAGGACAACCAATCCCCCCTACCGCCTCTTTCTAATTTACATTTTGTTACTAAATACTTAATTTGTAGATTTATATATACATTTATTCGGTTTTAAATGAATAAGTATTCTCTATTTTTGGTTTGGATTTGATAATATATGTGCTTAGTTGGCTGGTAAAATATTGATATTGATACAGGTTGTCGAGAACTGGGTATGAAAAAAAAATTAAAAAATTATTACGATTACCGACGGATTTCCGACGGAAATCAGTCGGTAAGCCAAGCTAATTAGTGACGGAAATTGCCGTCGGTGAAATCACCGTCGGATTGTAGCCGTCGGTGAGAACATCGCCGACAAAACGCCCGGCGACATACTCCCGGCGGAATATGTCCGTCGGGATTCCGTCGGTAACATTTGCCGACTGAATATGTCCGTCGGAGAAGTTTACCTACTAAGCCTGACCGGACGCCGCCTTTCCGTCGATATTCCATCGGTAAATTCATTACCGACGGAAAATAACGGTATACCAACAGAAAATAACGTCAATATTCCGCGAAATTGTTGTTGTGTGAACTTTCCAAAATATTTCTTACTTTTTTTATTTATCTTTCATACTTTTTCATTTATTTATCTTACTTTATCATTTCTTTTTCCTACTTTATCATTTATACTCTTACAAACTCATTCATCTTCTCTTTCTTACTTTATCATTTAACCATATCTCATACTTTATCGTCCACTTTTTTTATTCTCGTGCCGAAAAGAAACTTGTCATGTTAAATAGAATGGATGGAGTACTATTTTTATCATTTACCTCTTCAAAATAGTCATTTGTGTTTGGAAAAATATGCTAACTTAATTCATAACAAATGCAAAAGTAATTTTTCCTCTTATTCAAATATGTACAAATCATATTCTTCCATTAAAAAACCTTCTAACAAAATGAAAATCAAAATTGAGCCAATAGAATTAGAGTATGCTTTTTGTCGAATTTATTTCTAATATTTGCTTTAAATTATTAACAAATTTAATTATAAGTCATAAAATTGAAAAAAAATAGATTTTTATTATGATTAATATTATAAATTAATAAATATTAATTTAGTATATAAACTATTGAATAAATATAAACTACAATTTTGAATAACTTATGTATAATACTCCCTAAAATTCTAAAAGTCTAAACCCTAACTCCCTCACCCATTGTCACTCCCTCTCCCTTACTCTCTCTACCTCAGGCACTCACTCTCCCGTCTCCGCTCTTGTATCCAGCCCAGCCTGCCGCCTTCGCTGACTTCCGTGCCGCCTGCTTCCGTAACCCGCCGTTTCCAACCTTCGATTTTAGAAAGCGTAGAGGTAATTTCTGCTTCTATATAAAAAATTTAATGTGAAATGAGAAATGAAATTTTATGCTTCTATCTAGAGTTAATTTTTACTTCGTAATCAAGTTTTATTTTTAAAAAAAATTGGTGACAACAAAAATGAAAAAAAATAATAATTCTGGATCGTCTGCGGCGTGCGAGTTAGGTTCCGGTAAATTAGCAGACTCGTGCGGGCCCACTGGGCAGTCCGAGTAGTATGATACCCAAATTCGATCTGCAATTTTGCCATCCGTGTGGGCCTCTTTCAGAAATGACCGTATAGAATTATGTTATCTGTTTCGTGCTCTCCAAACTTGTGTAAGTTATTGGGCTACAACTGAAAGCCCACATCACATTCTGCAACTCAAACCAGGCTCTAAGCAGTCTTCTAACCATCGTCATCTTCTCGAATCGCCGTTCCATTTTATTCTATCCCTTCTCAGCTAACACTTCACTTCTCCGCCGATATAGACGTACTCCCCTATAGATGGTTTCGCCGACTTCTGCACTTTCTCTCCCTACACTTCCAAAGGTAGGGGAATGCTCTTCCATTGATTTTGAGAATTGTATTTATAGTTTTGGTGTTTCTCTATCTCAGATTAGTTTCACTTTTCAAACCAAACAGCGCTGGACCCTCTGCTCGAGGAAGGAGGTCTCGCTGTATCAGAATGGGCCGGGTTCATTCTACCCTTTTACGCTAGTTCGCATCAACTACAGACCATTAAGGTCGAGGAAGTTCTTAGTCAGAGCTGCGGCGGCCGGCGGCGGCAGTTCGAGGCGTCCCGGCAGTTCTCGTAGGGTTTACCAGGAGTCTCAAGCCCAAGCTCCAATTGTTCCGGTTAAAGAAATTGTTTCCTTCATTCTGCCTGCCGGCGCATTCATAGTCTTGACTTTTGGTATGCGTTTCGCTCTTTATGATTTTTCTGTTTTTGGTGATTTAGGAGTTTGGTAATGAGAATGTGGCTTGATCGTATTATTGAATACTGCGGTAGGATGCTTCTTTTGATTAGGGTTCGATGAAGGGTTGTTCATTTTTTTTGCTAGTGATTGGAATTAGTTAAGTGTAGGTTTAGGATTCTGCTTCCAATTTGCTCGTTTTTGGATATTTTATGGCGGAATTGTATTGGATTCGAACTTCATGCTTGATCAGAAGCTTTTGCAAATAGTGGCCACTATCATTACTTTCACGTTGTTATTGTGCTAGACGTGTGGAGTTTTTTAGTTCTCAAATGGTAACTAATCCACGCCTTCCAGCGAACAGTTCTATGGAAATTGGTTGAGAAAATCCTAGTGCCAAAATCGTTTAAGCCTTTTGCCGAAGAGGATAAACAGGATAAACCTGCCCCAGGAGCGAAATGGTCCTCCCCTGGGACAAATTTCTTATCATCTTTTGGGACGAAAGTTGAAAGAGAATCCAGATTGAGGCTAAATGATTTTGCCAAGGAGCTTAGATCATTCAGCAGCATTGACATGTCAGGTATCGAAATGTTTATGCTTGTTAAGTCTTGGTTGAAATTACCCGTATCTCTGACAGAGCATTGGTCTAACCATAGAAGGTGCTGTTAGGTCGTAACTTTGGAGATGAAGGGCTATTCTTTCTAGCTGAGAGCTTGGCATATAATCAAGTGAGTTTATTTAACTTAGTTCTTTATTTAGCCTAGATATTTTCTGGCAAATTTTGATTACTTTTATCATTTTTAGACTGCAGAAGAAGTAAGTTTCGCTGCCAATGGGATTACTGCTGAAGGAATAAAGGCTTTTGATGGGATTTTACAGTCAAATATTGCTCTAAAGACTCTCAACCTATCTGGGAACTCTATTGGGGATGAAGGAGTCAAGGTAAAGTTGCATAAGATACTGTTAGATACATCTTCTACATGTTATTTGCGTTGAATTAGATAACAATTTCAATGTACACTTCAATGGTATAATAACTCCATGTTGTTTATATGCTGAATAGTTTTTCACCTAAATTATAGTTGAAGATGTTGTAGTAGTATTTTGTGCATGGTTGGAAGTTTAGTCCTTATCAAATGGTTGGTTCTTATTGCAGTCTTTATGTGACATTTTGGTGAATAATTCTGGTATTCAGAAGCTACAGCTTAGTAGTAGTGCGTTTGGTGATGAGGTTAGCTTACTTTTGGCATTTAAGTTTTACTTACATTGGACATATTCTATCATGTAAATGCCTTGGTGAAAGTCCTGGCTGGAAGGTCTAATTTATCCCTGCCATTTCTTATGATGCAGGGAGCAAAAGCTATTGCTGAGATGTTGAAGAAAAATTCCACCTTGCGTATCATTGAACTTAATAACAACTTGATTGACTACTCTGTATGAAATGATACCTTGATGTACTATTTGTTATCTCATTTTTGTGTCAATACATTATGTCTTACCACTAATTCTATTTTTCTTGTTGATTTTGGAAATGGAGGTAGGGATTCTCAAGCCTTGCTGGAGCTATTCTTGAGAATAAGACTTTACTGTCGATATACCTCAAGTATTATCTTGTCACCACAAATGACTTTATATGTTTAAATAAATACATAAAGCAGAATAGCTGCTGCCTTATTATCGTACAGTTTTTCTAGGAATCTGCATTTTCTCATTTAAGAATGTGAAGTTTGTCTTTAAATTTGTAAGTCTGTATGTTTCTATTCCAGTGGCAATTACGGTGGTCCCCTTGGTGCTGCTGCACTAGCAAAAGGACTGGAGGGGAACAAATCCTTGAGGGTATAACTTTGATAATTGTTCATTTTACATCACTTTTAGCACAAATATTCACATTGTGAGTTGTATTGCCTTGAAAATTATGTCAATCTTGCTATAACTAGGAAGACGAAAACACATGAACCCTTTTTTCTTTTCATTATAAACGACTTTAATCATATACTGTTACATGTTTGTCAAATAAATGGCGATGACCTGCAAAAGTTCATGTGCATGTTCTTCATGAAAATGAGAGCAGCATAGCTTGTCTTAATGTTCATGACTGGGGATGAAGTTCTGTAATGAGTTGTTAGTTCTGGCAGTTAGTGTTCAAGAGCTGTCTCCTTTCAACTTTTAGATTCTCGACTTAATGCAGTACATTACTGTAACTACCTAGGAACTCTATTTGCAAGGGAACTCTTTTTGGAGATGAAGGCGCCATTGCTCTAATGTCTGGCTTGTCTTCACACAAAGGTTTGTTGCATGCTGCACTCCTTTTGTTATTATGCGTAATTCAGCAGATCTGACTGTTCATACTTCCATGCAGGGAAGCTTACAGTCTTGGATCTTGCAAACAATTCGATTGGTGCAAGAGGAGCCTCGCATGTTGCTGAATATATAAAAAAGAGCAAGACCTTGCTGTTGATTAGCCTTTACATGAATGATATAGGAGACGAGGTAGGATTTGAAATTAGTTGCCAATTATTTTTATTTATTTCTTTTTTTTTCACATGGTACTTTGTGCATTTTAACCTATTTCTTGCCAATTTTGAATATGAATGCACCTCTACCAAAGCTACAATATGCACTGACCTCTTCCCTTATGTATATTTGCCTCAGGGAGCTGAAAAAATGGCAGAGGCTTTGAAGGAGAACCGCTCCGTTACAAATGTTGATCTAGTAAGTAAATGGAACTTACTATGGACTCTGAAATGACTTAATCCTTGAATATGATTCCAAGAGTATATATTTGCAGGGCGGAAATGACATTCGCACCAAAGGGATCAGTGCAATAGCTCGTGTTCTCAAAGATAATTCCACCATTACTGCTGTAAGTGCTCATCTTTTGATTTTCTAAATACTTTCTAATGTGATATATATAAGCCATAAGTTGTTTTATCTTCCTAGTTGGAAATCGGTTATAACCCAATCGGCCCAGATGGTGCAAAGGCATTAGCAGAAGTTCTTAAGTTTCACGGAAGTATAAAAGACCTCATGCTCGGTTGGTGTCAGGTACAAACTCATGCATAAAAGTCTACCAAACTTTCCTTGAATTTCTTCCATTTCATTCTCTATGGACAACTTTTACAGATAGGTGCTACTGGAGCTGAACACATTGCAGATATGCTGAAGTATAACAGCACCATATCAAGCCTAGATCTCCGAGCCAACGGATTGAGAGATGAGGTTTGCATTGCTATTCTAAACCTTCAATCCTAATGTATTTGATTCACACGCATGTTGTGCAGGGTGCTATTTGCCTTGCTCGTAGCTTGAAAGTGGTTAACGAAGCTTTGACATCGCTTAATCTTGGCTTTAATGAAATAAGAGTATGAATTACATTCTTGCTACGTCATAGTATAAATGAATAAATTCCTATTATGAAATTTTCATGGGTTCATCTTTGTGTATGGCTCAGGATGAAGGGGCTTTCGCCATTGCTCAAGCGCTCAAGTCGAATGAAGATGTCCGGCTCGCATCATTAAATCTCATGAACAACTTCCTCACCAAATTGGGACAGGTAATCTTCTCCCCTCCAGTACCGTACTTCCAATTGTTTGCAATGGTCAAAGTATGTTAGCTTGAAACAAACATGAAAAATATGCAGAGTGCAATCACAGATGCAAGTGACCATGTATTCGAGATGAATGAGAAGGAGCTGACTATTGTCTTCTAGAGTGCAATCACCTTATTAAGAAATTAATAACATTACTAAGATTATTTCAACAAGAAATTTTGATGAGTAGATATCATTTTATGTTTGCGGAGGGTTGATTTTTTGTGTAATTTTAATTATCCTTTCAAAAATATTATATATTGAAAAATGGTCCCCGGGAGTATGGATGGCCATCTTAATGTGGGAGGATATGATGGATAAGTTTATATGAAATTGATAATTTCTATATTGGTGTATCGTATTAGTATAATTATGACTTGCACATGCAATTTACGTCACCTGTATTTTCTTACCTAAACACATTTTTAATCCAGCTGTTGCGATTGTGGGACGAGAAATGGTATGCTCTAATTCATGTGTATGACTCATTTTATATTGCAGTCTTACTCCACCCATTTGTTTGCGTTTATGGATTTTTCTCATGTACGGAAAATAGGATTGATCGGTATTTGAGTCCAGCTCACTATGAGTTTTGCCTGCTCCACCACTTCCACTCTATTTTATCCTTTTCATTCCACCTCTTATCCCAAAAATAATTGAAGTCTCTCCAAAATGATTACTTCTAATTTATTTTTAAAGAGAGCAGCAACATACTGTATGTATGTGCTAACCATTATTTTCAACGGAAAGAGGTTTAATTGTAATTGTCTGGCACATTGGCAGATGAAGGGGACTGATGCTGCCCCTATTTCTTGGTTTTTTACTCTTATTTTACAAAGTTTAATCTTCCAAGATTGTTAAATTTTGCCTTTCTCTATTTTTTATTTTAGATTTTTTTAGTAGTTTTACTCAATTCATATTTATGGAAAGGCAAGTCGTCATTATCTCCATATGATAAAGAAATGATGTACTCCCTCTATTCCATAGATAATATCTTATTTATTATAATTTAAGAGAATTAATTTTAATTGGAAAGATGTGGGATCCATACATTAATTAATTTTTGAGGTAGAAATATGAGAATCATATAATTAATTAATATTTTTAAATTAATTTGAGTTGGTAAAAATGTGAAATTCACTTTCTTTTGTTAGAAGTATGACATTTTTTATGGGACACTCAAAAAAGAAAAAACATCACACTTTTTATTGGACCAACGAAGTACTTTTTTATTCTTATTTTTATCTTAGTTTTTTTTTGTTCTCCCATTATTATTTTCTTCATCCAAAAAAATAATAATATGTGAATTACAATTAATTAAATAGTAATTCTACCACTTTAATATATCTTCATTCATTTTCTTAAAATTCATGCCGAACAGACCAAAAATAGGAGGAAGAAGGGTTTACTTAATTTACATTGATTTGATCCATCCAACTGGAATATGGCTGGATTCCCCTCTCATCTGTCCCCCCTCATTACCTACAGCATCCGTACGGTACAATATATGGCTTTGTTCAGCAGCCTAAATTTATGAACCCCTCCCCCCCAGGGTTTTTCACAAAATCCTAAATGGCATATTGTTTTAAAGCTTTAAAATATGAATAGGGTGGAAAATATAAAAAAATTGCAATTTGAGTATTATTTAATATTCTAAAACTCACAATTAGTTGAGATGGAGTCTCTACAAATTAATCTACAATATAAACAGTGTGCATCTGCAAAATCATTGATGAAATTCACCTTAAACTTTGAACTCCAAAGTTGCCTTAAAAGGACAGGAAATGATGGGTTGTGTTCAAAAGTGGCGGCCCAACATGACGCATTAATGGAGAATACTCAAAAGTACATCGTTCGTCGTGACCAGCCAAAAAACCCACATCTCGTAACATATTTTTAATTTTTATTATTATTATCATTTTTTTAATGATTAGGAATCTACGACCGTTATGTCTCGCTTATGTGCATAATTTATAAAGTGGGAATACACGCTTGTGGCCAAAACGAAAAAAAAAAATACAAATGTAGCTCAATTCTAAAACAAAACACAAAAGTAGTCATTTTGTCTTTATCCGGCGCAGGGCCGATGGGAGGGCCGATGGGGGCCGATGGGGGCCGATGGGGGGAGTCCATAGGCCCTCCATCGGCGGAGGGCCGATGGCAGGGCCGATGGGGGGAGTCCATAGGCCCTCCATCGGCGGAGGGCCTATGGGAGGGTCGATGGGGGGAGTTCATAGGCCCTCCATCGGGGAGGGCCGATGGGGGCCGATGAACTCCCCCTTCGGTATTTCTATTCGAATATTGATATTCGTATTCGAATTTTTAATAATCAAGTTCGAATATAAATATTTGATTTGATTCGATTAGTATTCAAATACGAATACAAAATTATGATATTCGATTCGATATTCGAAAATATTCAATTAAATATAAATATATAATACATTTATAAAAATATTTATATAAAAAATATATTTTATAAAACTTAATATAATAAATTTAATAATTTTGAATATATATATTTAAAACTTAAATATTTGAATTTTTTTTGAATTTGAATTTTTTTGAGGGCCGATGGCCCCAAAAATTTGAATTTTTTTTAGGGCCGATGGCCCTCTGCTTCACCTTTTTTTTTTTTTTTTTTTTTTTTTTTTTTTTTTTCAGGGCCGATGCCCTCTTAAATTTTTTTTTTTAATATGTTGAGGGCCGATGGAGATCGGCCCTCCATCGGCCCTCGGCCCTGGTAATTATTCTGATTTTTTTCTTTAGGGCCGATGGACTCCATAGGCCCTCCATCGGCCCTCCCATCGGCCCTCCACCGGATAAAGACAAAATGACTACTTTTGTGTTTTATTTTAGTGATTGGCTACATTTGTGTTTTAATATTTACTATTTGGCTAATAGTGAAAATGCCCCATTTATAAACCACACAAAATAGTTAAACCACCCTAAAGTGACAGACACACGTGATATTTTCAGTTGGTTAAATTCTTTATATAATAGTACATTCCAATGGCAAATTTGGTTAAATATTTTTAAATTCTTTATATAATAGTACAAAGTTGGTTAAATATTATTTTTTGAGTCGGTTGCACCAGATTATCATTCCAATGGCAATAAAATTTAAATCGAAATAAGAAGCAAGCTTATCTTTATCCAACTCGTAAGTACTTCCCGTGTTGAAATTTCATTGTACTAGTTTCTAAACAAATTAATTGTCCTTTCATAAAGAAAACTAGTGCTAGCGTGCTATACGCCGCTCAATTTGTATCTTGACATATTTGTAGTAGATGATTTATCCTCATCATTTTTACATTTGATCATGCATATCAATTATAGGGACGAAGCGCTACCGTGTTTAAGGGTCCTAAATTTTTAGGCAAAAACTTGTGTGCATCATGTTGCACATGCAATATGATCAAATTATCCAATTTTGACCCGTGTTTGACCCGTTGACTCGCATTGATCCGTGTTTGACCCGTGACGTCAGCATGACATCATTTTTTTTACAATTTTTTTTTACAATTTTTTTAACGTTTTTTCCCCTTTATTTTAAGGACGGACGTGTCACTCTTTGCATATAAAAGTGTCAATCGTAACAAACAAAAGTATCAATTGCCACAAACAAAATTTTTTTCATTTTTTTTTTAATTTTTTTCCCTTTATTTTAAGGACGGACATGTCACTATTTGCATATGAAAGTGTCAATCGTAACAAACAAATCGTAACAAACAAAAGTGTCAATCGTAACAAATAATTTTTTTTATTTTTTTCCAATTTTTTTGATAAGGAAGGCGTGTCATTTGTAATGAATAAATGTGTCATTTGTTACTTATCCAAAGTATCAATTGTAACAAACAAAAGTGTCATTTATATTTGAATAAATTGTCATTTATATCATTTATTGAATATCAATTATTTTTTTTAAAAATGCGATTTGTTTCGAAAAAAAATATCATTTATTTATGAAAAAAGTGTCAATTACAACGAACGAAAGTATCATTTATCTTAAAGTGTCAATCACACTGAAGTAAATTGGCACTCAGAATTAAGGAACGTGTCACTTTCATCTACTAATCAATATGAAGCATAATAACCAGAAATGTTACCCAAAGTGTCAATCGTAATAAATAAAAGTGTCAATTGTCCCGAATGAAAGTGTCATTGTTTAGAACAAATGAACAAAATGTCATTGTTTAGAACAAACGACACTTTTGTATACAAAGAGTGACACTCTCGTCCTTATAATAAAGGGGAAAAAAACGAAAAATATTTTTTGTATTACAAAACGAATAAACGAAAAAAAGTGTCGTGTCATTCTTTGTATTTTCGAAAAGACGAAAAAAATGAAAAAACGAAAAAGACGACAAAAGGCGAAAAAGCGAAAAATGACGAAAAAACGAAAAAAGACGAAAAAGGCGAAAAAAAAATGAAAAAGACGAAAAGGGAAAAAAAAAACGAAAAAAGGCGAAAAAAGACGGAAAAACGAAAAAGACGAAAAATTTGAAAAAATGAAAAAAGACGAAAAAACAAAAAAAGACGGAAAAACCGAAAAAAGACGAAAAAGGCGAAAAAATGAAAAAAGACGAAAAAAGCGAAAAAAGACAAAAAAAAGGAAAAAATAAAAAAGACGAAAAAAAGACAAAAAAAATTAAAAAAAAGAAAAACGAAAAAAAATGGGAAAAAAAAAGTAAAGTCAACACATGAGTCAAAGCGGATCAACGGGTCAAACATGGGGAAAAATTGGGCAATTGAATCATGTTGCATATGCAACATAATGCACACTAGTCCATCTCAAATTTTTATGTGTTATGTATAATTTTAAAAATTTAATTTTGGAATTCAAAAATTGCAAGATTTCTCATTTTCAAAAACCATATATTTACGTACTAAAATTATACAACTCCCTCTTAGATATTAATTCTAGATCCATAGTTAATAAGGATTATTGACGATATGTTTGCTTTGTTTGGAACCTCTAAAAAATATGACATGAAATGCACCCAATAATTGTCTTCTTTCAATGAAAATGGAATTAATATTTAAAAAAAATACATATTTTACCTATTTATGATCATTTAATTTAGAATGATATAGTGGTAGTATTTATTTGTGAAGTTGGTCTGTATGGGCGCCTATATATAGGGGAAGCACTTGCTAGTTAGTCTCATCAACTTGTTATAATAGAGAGTGAATTTGTACTCTTTAAGGCTCTTCTAAGCAACTTCCACTCCAATGGCTTTTCGTCCACTTGTACTCTCGGTGCTTCTTCTCATCACCCTCGCTCTGGTATTAATTTCTCCCACCATTAATCCGCTCAAGTAATTTTCTCTCTCGACCCTTTTGTAATATTTTGAATCATTTCCAGGTTTCATCCGACATTCAAACCAGCGAAGAAGAATCCTCACTGGTACGTACGTTTGTTAAGCTATTTACTCTCTCTCTCTCTCTCTCTCTCTCTCTATTTACATATCAATTTTTCGTCTATATATTCTCAGGTGGTGAAAGGAACTAACAGGAGGCTTCTACCATATGTTGGTAATAATTAAGATTAATTGTGACCTCTAATTAAACAATTTGTTAAATTAATTAATTAATCTGTGGGTAATCTTTGTCCAGACTGTGGGCAGCTGTGCAAGGGGAGATGCAGCTTGCACTCGAGGCCAAACGTGTGCAACAGGGCGTGCGGCACGTGCTGCATGAGGTGCAAGTGTGTGCCACCTGGCACCTCTGGGAACAGAGAAGTGTGCGGGAGCTGCTACACTGATATGACTACCCACGGGAACAGAACTAAGTGCCCTTGATTTGGGAGCACGCTTGTAACTTTTTCTTCTGCACTGTGCTTGTATTTTAGCTGTACGTCTAACTGGGAGATATTTGTCTTTCTCTTTCTTCACCTCCTTATATTATTATTATTATTATTATTATTATTATTATTATTATTATTATTATTATTATTATTATTATTATTATTATTATTATTATTTATTATTATTATATATGTTCTTTGGGTTTTATATATCTTCAGATGTGACTTGTTTTAATATTGGGTTTTTATTTAAATGGATTTATTGAAATTTCGAGCATTTAGTTGTGGAAATTAGAGTTGCATTTAAAAAGAGGCGTATAGTATTTGGTAAGAGATTTTAAAAATTCATACAAAATGTTTGAATAAAGTTGAATAAAATTTATTTTTAATAATTTGAGGGGATTCGTTTTAAAATTTAGGATTAAAAGCATTAAGATTTTAGACCAGTGGCTTTGTGTATTTTTTATCCTTAAAATTATGAATTTATTCAATACATCTTTTGGACAATGCGGACAGCATTTTGTTTTATTTGTGAATATAAATAATTTTTTCGAAGTTATTTAATTTGTTCCGATTTTTGACAAATATAGTCTACGTACAAAAATTATATTCCTTTCCTCTCATAAATAATGTTCTTTATTTGTTTGATAGGAAATTTAAGGAGAATGGTTAGTTGTGAATAAAGGTGTGACCTTAAAAAAAATGGTTGGTTGTGTGTAATATTATTATTTTAAAAAAAAGGATATTAGTTATAGAATGTTCCGAATTGAAAAAAGGAACAATATTTATGGGTTTATGGGTTTGTCTTGGATTATTTAATAGTTTGGATGAGATTTTTCGAACTTGGCATGTGTAGCCGGAAATCTTTGTCAAGATTTTACTCTATATAACAGGTTTTGTTAAAATTTCAATAATTTCAAACTTTACAGGTATTTTTATAATTTTAATAATTTAACAGGTTTTGTTAAAATTTCAATAATTCAAACTTTATAAGGTATCATCTTTACGACCCACGAAAGATAAATCACACATATTGGCCCATTTAGCTAACTGCTGGATCTTCACCACTACTATTAACAATCTTTATTCAGCAGGCCCAATCACGTTCGAGAATCTTGAATTTTAGACTTTTTAAGATTAAAATTAAGAATTTCAGATGGCCGGAAATAATATTTTTATCTACACTTAATTGATATTCCATAGTCAATATATAGAATGCTTTCATGTCTCTTGCTGCCTAAAATATTCAAACTAATCCTTAATTTTAAGATTAACAAATCCAGACTGGAATATATAATTATAATAAAAACTCATTCTATTGAAAAACTATAAAATGAAACATAGTAAATAAAATAGAGGATTATTAGAGGATTGTGGGGTTCGTGCTTAATTATCTTTTTTTACTTTCCGAACGTGGCTGGTTTGTTTGGCAATTGTCATACCAGATTTATGCGTCATTGATCACGTCAAAGTGGTGACGCCATTCTTCCATCAATGGTGATGATGTCATGCTCCCAGCCAATATTTTGCAACTTTATTTGATTATTACGACATAATTGCATTTCTTACATTTGATTTTGTACGTAACGAGATTTGGAGTGATTATCCGCCAACGGAATTTTGTGATTTTACAATTAGAAGATTATAAATTTAAATAAATAAATTATCCGCTCTACATATTTTTATTACCATCCACGATTTACCTTAGTTGCAAAAGATCGAACAATATATATTGCCGACGAGAATTTAAGCAAAAATAAAATTGAACCTAAGCAAAAAAAAGTAAATATTTTTTCTTGCGGTGGAGATGCATGCATTCCTCGTGTAAGTTGTGTGAACTCATCAGATTCCTTAAATGACCATCAATTTGGATTGGGAAAAAAATGGAGTGAAAATTTCAGTTTCTAACTTTATATCATAAAATATAAAGAGGAAAAAGCTAGGAAAAGTTTAAAATTGGCTTTTTCCCGAAAATAAAAGTGAACCATACAAAAAAGTAGAATTCTAACCATATTGGGAACAATGTAAACAATCCAACAATGCAAACTACAAATCATAATAAGACAAAGATAAAAAACCATAAACATTCCTAGTCACAAACTTAAGAGATCGGATCCTCTGTTTTAATTTTTATGTTTCAATTTTGTACTAATAGTGTAACTATTTAGGTTGTTACAGTCTATTCGTATAATTGATTCGTAATTATTCAGGTGACTATACTAATAGTATAACATTAAAATATGAAAATTGAAATAGAAGATCTTATCCCAAACCCAAGAAGCATGAATTCAAAGCCTGAAATTAAAATAATCGAACCCATCCATCCTAACTAGAGACTCTAGATGAAGCACAAGAAACATCGTATAAGCTCGGAAGTAGGGGTGTAAGTGGTTCCGCTTCGAACTACGAAACCGATCAAATCGAACCGAACCAAACCGAAAAATGTGGTTCGGTTCGGCTTCGCGGTTTGGTTCGGTTTATTTTTTTAGGAACTGTTTACATTCGGTTCGGTTCGCGGTTTCAAGAATTTTTGAACGGTTCGAACCGAACCGAACAAATATCTTATTTTTTATTTTTTATTTAATATTTGTCTTTATTATATGAGAATGTTATTTGATTTAGATATTAGATTTTAAGTTAATATCAATTCTAATCTATACAAAGGAAGAGAAATGAGTAACAACTCTATACTTATGAGTTTGGAACGAGTGACATCCTATAAACTATTATTCTTGCATTATTTAGGATTTAAAAAATAAATAAAAAAATAGAAAGGTGAACCGGTAAACCGAACCGAACCAAACCATTTATAAGCGGTTCGATTCGATTCGATTTCGATATTTAAAAACACATTGAACCGAACCGAACCATTTGTATGTATTTGGTTCAGTTCCTAAAATACATAAAAAACCGAATCGAACCAAACCGTTACCCCTACTCTGAAGATTGGAGGCCCTACCGTACCAAAAAATCCGTCAATTTATTCTCCCTCACATAACATGTGAACGTTCACTTATCTGCATGAACACGTGGAACAATTATTAAATTCTGACTACGGCGACATTGTTAGACTTTGACAACTTCGTATTGTCATATTTTAGTTCGATGCAAATTTTGAACAATTACGTACACAAAACTTGACGTGCATTTTCTCTCCTACCACTTCAATATTTACTGCCTCTACATTTCTTCTTGTTTAAGAATCGGTTACAAATTGTCTATAAATTATAATACAAGAACATTGTTAAATAAGATTTTAATTATAATATATGCTGAAATTATAATTAAAATGCAAGGCAAGTGTTCCTTTAGGAATTGACTAATGTAGAAGTACGTAATTACGGTGTTTTGTAATCAAAATTTAGGCATATTTGAATTCCACCAAATCACCAACCTCTCTATATTAAATCTACTGCTCATGTTTAAACCAAATAGTTTGCTTGTTTTGTGTAGTAAACAACGTGCATAAAAAATGCAGGGCAGAGCATGTGATCCTTCTAGAGAGAGAAAACGTATGTAAAATGACTTTAAGTTAGATGACGTGCTACCTCACAATCTGCAGTATACTAACATACGAAATGAGGAAATATAAATCGACTGATCAACAATATATATTGTCTCGACGTAATTAGATCTTAAATAAAAAGACATTATGCTATTAATTAAATTGATTACAATGGGCAGTCCAGACTTGTAAGGGATTATGCGTTTATGCTTCCAAAAAATCAAGGATTACGATTATATCATGAATGGATTGGATGCGGGATTGCGGATATGGTAGGAAGACAACTTTATACTTTTATCTTTATAAATATATTATAAGAATTAGGCAAATTGACTTAAATAATCCACAATCTTTGCATCTTTAGCTAAATTGGTTCTAATTTTTTTTTTTAAAGTTTTGGTCCCCAAATTATTAAAATTTGGCAAAATTAATCATTCTATTAAATTTTTCTTAGTCAATAATATTTAAAATTTATTAATAAAATATTCAAAAGACTTTTTCGAAATATATATTTTTTAGTACCAATTCTGCCAAATTTTATAATACAAAAATGTTATAAATATACTCCCTTCGTCCCTATTTTATATGCCCATTTATTTTTTCACATAGATTAAGAAAAAAATTAATGATATGAAAGTTAGATAAATGTTGGTATTGAAATTTGAGTAATTTAAAATAAATTACTAAAAAGTTAATTTCATAATTGTGTTTGTTATTATAAAAGTTGTAATAGTCTTTTTGCTATATTATCATATTAATTATATCTATTAAAGTTGGTGAAAAATTTAGTTAGATACAAAAAATTTGCAAATAGACAAATAAATTTGGAACAAACGAAAAAAGAAAAGTAGACATATATATTTGTGACGGAGATAGTATTTTTGAAACCAATTCTACCAAATAATCTCAAATTTCTCAATACCCTAATTTCATCTCCTTTCTCTCTCTCACTACAATCATTCTTGTCGACCTCAATGGCGACTTTCTCACCTCTCCACTCTCTCTCTCTCTATGCACATTTCAATTATATATGTAAATCGTGGCTTTTCTTCATGAACGTCACCAACACAACCAATTCCATTCCCCACAAGACCCACCTCCACCATCAGAAATCACTGACGCTAAGGAATCCGAGCGCCAATCGTCTTCTCCTGGATCTTCGTCTTCTGATAAAGTCGGCAATGCAAGGAGGTGATGACAGAGAAGGAGTATATTGTACCTTGGGCTGCCAACTCAATTGAAGATTCCACGGATGAGGATCCTGGCAACCCGGCCATCGTTTTTCACATCAAGCTTAGGCAGCCAAAGTCGAATTTATTCCATAAGATGAGCGTTCCCGAGTTTTGCCGATGTTGATTTTGGAGAAATTTTTTTAGAGGGCAGAGAAGACGGCGCCGCCGGCCACGATGGAGTGGTAACGGCAGTGGAGGTGAGGCCTTTTGGGAGGTAGAGGAGAGGGAGGGGCTTTGTGGGCTTGGAGGGGGTGGGGAGGTGTTGGGTTGGGGGGGGTTGGCGGCGGAGATGAAGCATTTGGCGTTGAGAATGACCATTATTGCTGTCATTCTTGAGCTTCTGTGTGTTATGTGTTTTGTGAGTGGCGATGAAAAATTAATCAAGAAAGTTTATGTTGTTTTGTGGAGGAGATGAAATTGGATTATTGGGAAATTTAAGATTATTTGGTGAAATGGATTTAAAAAATATGTATTCCAAAAATATCCTTTGAATATTTTATTAATTAAATTAAAATTATCTTTGAATATTTTATTAATTAAATTAAAATTATGTTGACTAATTTTTGACTGATAGAAAATTTAATATAAGGCTCAATTTTACAAAATTTTAATAGTTTAGAGACAAAAAAACTTAAAAAAAAAGATTAAGGACTAAATTGGATAAATATGCAAAGATTGGAGACTATTTAGACCAATTTACCTAAGAATTATATATAATAAAATCTCCAGAACATATTCAATCTGATTTATCTAATAAGTAAATAATTATTGTTGGTCCCGAGTGTACGGTCAGGTGTAGAGGGGCGGGGGGGGGGGGGGGGGGTGAATACACCTGACTCCGATTTTCTCAACTTCGAACACGAACAGTGATGTTCGGGGAAAGTGCCGTCTTGAAATAATTCGGCAGACCAAATAGGCCGTTTCCGAATCGTGTGTGGCAAAGAGTCGACTCTACCGAGATCGCTAGGCGGCCGAGTCGAATTCAGTATCAAACATGTAGAGTTCAGCGGTGCGGAAAAGTGTAGGCCCAAATCAGTTGAGTGGAAAAACCGTTTTAGCAAGTCTCAGTTCAGCAAATAGACAGTTCAGTATGCTGAGACAGTTGTATGATTTTAAATTAGGTTTTCAGTATGAACAGTAAAATCAATGCAACAGTGATCAGAAAGAAATAACAAGACACAAACTTTTAAAGTGGTTCGGTTATCAATCGATCCTACGTCCACTGTCCCGAAAAGTTCAGGAGACTATTTATTATACTGAGTTAGTCTCAGTCAGCTTGTGCATAGGACAAAGCCGTGGCTTGGGGATTATACTGAGCAAGTCCCAGTTTACAAAGGCATCAAACTAAAGTGTTTGACAAACTTCTCCAACTATGAAGGAGTCCTTTTACAATAAGGATTGTGTTCAAATATGAACTCCTTCGTCTAAGCTATAAGTATATTCTGTTGAGCTTAGGGTTAGAGGGATAGGGAATGAGAGAGTGGCTTCTAGATCGACGAACAGCTGAAATAAGCTTTAGGTTCGTGTATCGTCGATTTGGATACTAGAGGCTATGAGCTGAGAAGGTAGTCTTTCGCCGGAGATAGATCTTCAAATTCTTGCGGAAGACTTAGGGTTTTCTGGTTCTAGCTCGTTTGAATGCTTGTGTTTGTTTTCGTCGTTAAGCTTATGCGCATTCGTCTCTCTCTCTTGTGTCCTCTTCTCCTCTTCAAGGCTTGAAATGTCCCTCTATTTATAGAGCAGAGATTGGAAAAGATCCGTTGGAGACGATCTTCCGTTCTCTCTCTTTTGGTAGCTAACGGCTCTTTTTGAAGGATGTAACAGTGTCCTTTCCCTCCTTTTCTGGAAATATGTTGACTTGCAGCTTTAGTAGGTAGAGACACGTGTATACTTGTCATTTGTCGAGGATTATGGAGTGGTTGAGACGGAACAGACTTCGAGGCATACTGAAGCTGACTTCTCTTTTCCTCGTACTTGACAATACTGATTGTATATTCAAAAAGTGTCGACGGTTCGAGAAGGCGTCCGCCGTTCTTGAAGTCGATCTTCATTCGGTAGAGAGACAGTGAGGGTACTCTGCGATGGTCGGCTACGAGTTCGATGAACTACTCCTGCCGAGTTCGGTTCTACCGACTCCTTCCGATATCTTGCTCCTGCTGAGTCCAGTAAATACTAAGTCTTCTACTTCTGGTGCTGAGGCTGATAAGCTACTGACCGCCTTAACCAGAGCAGAGTGTCTACTGAGTCTGAAACCTCAGAGACAAAACAATTACACGGGAATGGTTCATCAATCAAGATAGGGTTTTGGGATCTTCAAATCTTCGGATAGGTACGAGCACGAGGCTACCGAGCTTACGGTCGGTCTTAAAAGACAGAATCATTTCCCACTAAGTATAACAAGATGCGAGGATAAAATCATCACCCAACAATTTCCCCCTATTTGATGATGCCAAAACCTATCATCTATGCTAACACTAAACTATCAGAAACAGAGCTCCTTACATTATTACAAGTAGGATAAGTGGAGTTTGTTCTTCAAGTTCTAGTCTACTGAGGGGAGCGGGGGCAAAACAATTTCCCTCTATCTAAACAATTCCCCGAAACACAACAACTAGACTATCGGATCTAGAGAAGCAATAAGGCGACAAGTAAGATAAAGCGAGTGTGTGAGTCGGCAATCACTTCGGTGATTACGAGTGTTTAAGCATAAAACAAACACGGCTGTTTAGACAATAAGATATTGTCTGAGCCAAAAGAGAATGTATATATAAGATACGAAAGTTCAATACATTACATCTCTTTCTAAGCTAGGAAGATAAAGAAATCTAATACTAAGAACGCTTGTCTTGCTTGATCCTGTCCATAAAGTTTTGCGATTCGACTCGGGGCAGGGGCAAGCCATACATTACGTATGAGTTCTTCCTCGGCTTCGGTATTCGGCGAAGTCTGCTGGCTCATCTTCTTCAAGTCCTCCGTTTGCGGCGGCATTCTTCACTTCTTTTTCTATTACTCCATGATGGATGAGTCATCATTTCTTCTTGGCGGAGGTATGATTCGGGCTCGGGAACACTGACTTCTATACCTTCAGACACGACTTTATGCAAGTATACGTATAAATCCGGTTCTGTTATCATCATCCATTCTGTGTAAGCATCAGTCTTAGCCTTGTCTGGCCAGAACCTCCAGAAATAATTGCGCTTGATAAACTCTATCTTTGCGAGATTCCCATCTCTCGAGTAAACCGAGCGGGCATCCAATCCTCGTCCTTGGCCATCTATGCGATTTCGGATCAGCTGGCTTCCTGAACCTTCTGTATCGATAAGGAATATGAGCTTTTGAAGGTACTCTCAGCCTGGCCTCTTGTTCGATGCACGAATTCTCGGTGCCTCAAGGTGCGCCGGATGTATTCTCGTCTGGCGGCTTCTATCTGTCGGCTTCCTCTCCTCTCGTAGAGATACCTATCCATCGAGCGAAAATGGCTTCGATCTCGGCATCTTGTTCTTTGGATCTCATATAGGAAGGTTGGTGAGGAGAGTCTTCGAGTCCGCAGGGGTACTTGGATTTCTCTTTGGATGTACCCGCTTCTCGGTATTCTTCTTCGTTGCTCCTTTTCCTTTTCTCTATCTTCATCATCATGAATCTTGAGCTTCCTTGGAGGCAACCTAGCGTTTTCTTTCCGCCTCGAGCTGGTGCCTTAGTTTTGCCTTGAGAGGTCTTTTCTTTAGGCTTGTTGGCAGCCTTAGCTTTGGCTATCTCCCTAGCAAGCTTCTCGTCAGCTGCTATCTGAGCCTCCTCTTCAGCAGAAATGTATCTCTTTGATTTCTTTCTTTGGAGGGGTCGGGAGTTCCAGTACTTTCTTCCCTTTGCTTGGAACAGGCGGTGGTAGAGGGGCTTCTTCCTCTTCTGAATCATCATGTTCAGCATACTCAGCAACCTCCTTAACAATATCAGTAGGAGTCTGGGTTGCGTGAGTAGCTGTTCCCGAGCCACTTGGGCCGGTCTGCTTGTGCTCGCGGCGGAGACACCCCTGGGTCTCTTCAGCTGGTCTAGTAGCAGCAATAGTCTGAACTTCGCTTGCGTCTGCTACTGACCTGGTTTTCTTGGCGGGCTTCAGTGGAGCTTCCCCCTTAGTGAATTTGGCTGAGGGTTTAGTCGGGGGTCGACTTGGGGGTTGACTTGTCCCCTTTTTCCATTGTCTTTCTTTTCTTCCCTTTTATCCTTTCCTTCCCCCTTTTTGGCATCACCAATTATTACCGGAGTCGGAGTGGATACCTTTAGGTCTAGGCTTTTGTAAGAGGTTGACAGAGAGTCGAGTTTGTCTTTGATTTTTGTCGGTGCCTCATGCGGCTTATTCCTCTCGAAGCAAGATCTTCTTTGTATTTCTTGTGGGAGAGTTCATTGCAGCCTTAAATTCTGTCAGCTTCTCAGACACCTTATCCTCCAGAGCTTGTTGAATATTGTTGAGTCTGAGCTCAATGGCCTGGGATAGGTTTGAGACTGATTCAGTATTAGTGGACTGAGATGCCTTGAATTCTTCAAGCAGTTTGGCCTGTCCCTCCTGAATCACTCTGAGCTGATCTTCCAAGTCCTGTCTCTGCTTTGCCAGCGCATTTGAGACAATGGAAGAGACATTAGGGGCAGCTGAGTCGGATAGAGAGGTTTTCAGCCCCTGAAGCTCAGCGCTAGTGGCTTCAGCAGTTTTCTTCCATACTTTATGGACAGCTTTGGCTAGAGCTCTGTTCTGAGCTCCTTGGCTTTTCAGTGCCTTGGCCATGGACTTTGAGCGTCGGCCTTTGGGGCTGGGCGCTACTTCAAACCGAGATGTTAGCAAGAGGCGAGCGAGGCTCGCAGACGTTGAAGTACCCGGCCGCCGACTTCACGAGGCCCAAGGATGCGAGCGGTAGATCGAAGTTTCAGCAGTTGTATCCTTATCCGGGGTACTCCCTCATCGAGGCTTCCCGGGGGCTCGAATCATGGGGTGGGTCTCGACCGTCGTGGTCGAGACCCATCGAGGGGCGAGCACGAAGTCTGCTTGCCTATCGTGCGGCAAGGCTAGCATCGCGGCCCTCGGATCATCAAAGTTACCTAGGTCGGCGGGCACGGAGGTAGCCTATCTGGCGCCTTAGGTGCTTGCTCCTCCCGATGTAATTGGTCACGGGAGTAGTGAAGGATGAGGCGAAGGCGTGGGTGCCACTCCCCGGAACCTTAGGAGCATGTGGAGCCCGGCTCTGTCTAGCAATTAACACCAAGTCTTGGTGGCCAGCGATCTCCGGTATTTGGTCAGCTATCTCTCGGAATGCTTGAGATCTGAGCGCTGAGGCTTCCATTCCGATTGATTCTTGTTCAGACGCCGTTTCTGAGTCGTCAAGATCTATGGCGGACGTCTGTTTTTCAGCAGATGGCAAAGTGCGAGTAGTGGAATATCAAGCGGGCTTTCCGAGTTTGTATATCAGCACTCGGCTAGGTTCACATTGGAACCCCTTGATCCACTTCTTGAGTACGTTCGGTGGAGACGGCCTTCTCCACCGAATGAGTCTCCTCGGAGGACTCGACTCATCTATTAGCTGCATAGCTGAGTAGCTGTTCGGATAGCATGTTCGTGCTTTGTTCAGCAGTTGGTTGTTCAGTAGTTTCCTCCGGTACAACCTCGGATTCAGTAGGGACATCAGCGATGGCTCTCTTCAGACGTTTAGCCGATGTCTTAGAAATTTTCGCTAGAGGAGACCTCTTCTTGGTAGGCATGGTTCGCTAAAGCGACGGTCCTGAACCGATCTGCTGAAGAGCAGTTGTTCTGTTGTGGAACCTGATCTTCTTACATTAAAGTGTACCTTGTCTTCAAAGGTGATCTGGTCATCTCCACAGAAATCTTGTATCATGATGGACAGCTTCAGTCCATACAGCAGCTTGCCTTTTACTGTCAGGTTGCACGTTGCCTTATCAAATTTGGTAGCTTGAACCATGAACTCTCGAAGAAAGAACTCCGTCTAGTTGATTTTTGCTTTGTCATATATTGCCATCATGAGCTGGATCTTGGGTCTCGATACTTGATCGAATGAACCCGCTTGGCTTGTCAGTAGCTGTGTGACTATATAAGCTAGTGCACGGAACCGGGCAAAGCATCTTGTTCTTTGGGAAGGCCGCTACGAATGTGGTAGGCTTTCCGTAGAATATAGATAGATAGTCGTCTATCCTGTCATCGTTGTAGCCAACATGGCTAACTCCTTCAGCAGGCAAAGCGAAGCTTCTCCGCAGTGCTTCTTTAATTGAGATCCGCTTCAGTTGCATAGAGGCATCGCCTATGGAGTGGATGGCAAAACGTCCAATGATGTCTCCAGATATCGAATCTGAGTTGAGGTATATCGAGACACTGTCGAGGAAGGAAGAAGGTAGGCTTCCTTGAGAGGAACTACTCCAATCCGGGACGCTCTCGGATACGAGAAAATCTCGTCCATGAAGTCAAGGTCGCGGGCGTCAAACTCCATGGCCTGGTTCGCACTGCACACGGTCTTTGTCTAAGATTTCCTGCATGTTCCACTGGGAGACAAGAGAATGATTTGCCATTTTATCTCGTCACAAGAAAAGATTATCAATATTGTTTGTTCATAAAAGCAGTTAGTATGGCGATACGAAAAGAGATAATGAAGTATAGTAACATATTTAATAATCATACCGATAAAATTCTGAGAATAGAGAAGATAAGAAGAAAGTAAAGGATTGCTAGAGATCTCAGAATTTACGGAGCAAGAATTTGAAGATATACTAATGGCGGTTTCTAAGATATGATCGAAAATATACATCGACGTGAAGGTGAACAGTTTTCGATCAAAGGCCAAATTTAAATCTGCTTTATGATATGGACGGTTAAGATTGGATATTATAAAGAAGGTAATGATCACAGTAGCCGCCTAAGTCAAAGCCAGTTGTAATTTGCCTAAGTAGTAACTATGAGAGGACATGCATTAAATGCGTGGCAGAATTCAGCATACTTATCCATAGAATGTCGTGCATTAAATGAGAGTCGTTTTCATTAAATGACAAACTTTAAGATAATTAATACCATGCTGAATATGAATTATAAGTGCAGAATCCTGTTCTATTAGTTACTACTGAGTAGAGATACGCAAACCTGTCAGCTGAACATAGTAGTCAGTTGATACCTCATGTAGATGGTTGCTGATTCTCTACGTACTGGTTATACTCAGTACTGAGAGTGAACATTCCCCCTTACTGAAATGGTCCTCTCTTGAAGACTCTTCTTGACCGGGGTCAGTAGGGTCCAGCAGACCTAGCTCTACTGAAAGTTCTTTAAATCTGGATTCAGCTAGAGGCTTGGTCAGAATATCAGCCCTTTGTTTGTCAGTATGGATCTTTTTCATCCATCCTTCTTTTCGACATGGTCACGAATGAAGTGATGCCTAATGTCCACGTGCTTGCATCTCGTGTGAAGTACAGGGTTTTGAGTGATTGCAATAGCACTGGTACTGTCGCAGAATATCGGCACTTCATTCTGAATGACGTCATAGTCTCTTAGCTGCTGTCTCAGCCAAAGGATTTGAGCGCAACAACTTCCGGCAGCCATGTATTCAGCTTCAGTAGTTGACATGGCTATTGAGTACTGCTTCTTTGAAAACCATGTGATCAGCTTACTGCCTAGGAACTGACAAGTTCCTGAAGTTGATTTTCGGTCAATTCTACATCCTGAATAGTCAGCATCAGAATAGCCAGTTAGTTCAATATTATTATCAGCTGGATACCATAAACCTATGTCAGGTGTGCCTCTTAGGTAGCGGAGAATCTTCTTTGCTGAGTCCATGTGGCTCTGCTTAGGATTCGCCTGAAATCGAGCGCAGACACCTACAACATAAGTTATGTCAGGACGAGTAGCTGTTAGATATAATAAGGAACCAATTATTGCACGAAATTCAGTTTGGTCTACTGATACTCCTTCTTTATCAAGATCGATTTTCATATTCGTGTTCATCGGGATCTTGATAGGTTTGCCGGATGTGCAACCCAATCTTTTGATGAGGTCTTGAGTGTATTTGCCTTGGTTAATGAATGTTCCCTTTTCAGATTGTTTGACTTGAAAGCCGAGGAAATAGTTCATTTCACCCATCATTGACATCTCAAACTTGTCCTTCATCATTTTCTCAAACTGCTGACACATGACGACGTTCTTTGATCTGAAGATAATATCGTCTACATAGATCTGCACGAGTAATAAGTCGTCTTCCGGTCGAATCTTTGAACGGCGTGCGATCTCTATGTGCCTTTCGAAAACCTTTACGAAGAAGAAACTCGACAGGGGTATCGTACCAAGCCACGGGTGCTTGTTTTAACCCATATAGAGCCTTTCGAGTCTATAAACCTGATGTCCCTGCTGAAAGCCGGGCGGTTGTTCTACATAGACTTCTTCTTTCAGTACGCCGTTCAGGAACGCAGACTTCACATCCATTTGATAGACTCTGAATCTTTGATGTGTTGCGTAGGCTAGGAATAGTCTGATTGCCTCCAATCTTGCAACTGGAGCGCATGTCTCATCGAAATCTATTCCCTCAGCTTGACAGTAGCCTTTCGCCACGAGCCTTGCTTTGTTCCTTACTATAACGTTGTTTTCATCTTGCTTGTTCTTGAAGACCCATTTTGTTCCAATGACGTGTTGATGCTGGGGTCTGTCAACAAGCTCCCAAACTTCGTTTCTCGTGAACTAATTCAGCTCCTCCTGCATAGCTATGATCCAGTCAGCATCTTTAAGTGCATCCTCAATCGTCTGAGGCTCTTCAATAGACAAGAAGCAGGAATATAATGTGCTTTCTCCTTGACAGAATCTGGATCTTGTCTTGACTTTTGCTGAAGGATCTCCAATGATTAGATCAGGAGTGTGAGCATCTAGCCACGATCTACGGTGTTTCAGCTCTTCATCTGGAATTTGATCAACACAGATAGTAGGTGAGTTAGGCATTTCAGTTGTACTATTCTGAGATTGAAGCAATTCGGTAATGAGAGTGTGATCTACCGAGTTTCCGGGTTCGGGGGCATTCGGCTACGGAACATTAATAGATGTTCCCCCCGAGTTGTTATTCTCGGTAGTGGTCTCGGTTACCTCTAAGGTTTCTTCATCGACCTGAGTTACACGGGATTGACTGCGTTCGAGAGAGTCAATCTGTTCAGCCTACTTGCGTTCTTTGGTTCGGATTCACTAGGCTTATCTTCGGTTTCTTCATCTCGAATCATCATCCCAACAAAGCTGGATCCATTCGGGTTTGTCTTTTAGGTTCGGATCCCGTAGGCTGCGCATCGATGTCCTCGATTCGGACTTAGAGTTATTGCTCCTGTCTTCGATAGCAAACTCATTAAAAACAACATGAGGGCTTTCTTCCACGCAAAGGGTCCGATAGTTGAATACTCGAAAGCTTTCTTGACTCGAGAGTATCCTAAGAATACTCCCACGATCGACATGCTATCAAAAGTTTTCAGCTGATCTTTCCCATTATTGTGAATAAAGCACGAACAACCAAAGATATGGAAATAAGATAAAGAAGGCTTCCTGCCGTTCCATAGTTCATATGGTGTTCTCTTATCTTTGCTTTATCGGTAGAGATCGGTTCGAGTATAACATGCGGTGTCGGTTGCTTACGCCTGAATTTGGTTGGGAGTCCTGAGTCTGCGAGTAGAGTTCTTGCTGTTTCTTTGAGTGTGCGATTCTTTCGTTCAGCAACCCCGTTCTGCTGAGGGGTGCGCGCAACAGATGTCTCATGCTCAATCCCTTCGGTTTTGCAGAACTCCTCTACCATGGAATTAAGGAACTCAGTTCCTCTGTCAGAACGAATTTTGATTATCTTGGTGTTCTTCTCGACACTGAGCTTTTTCAGAAGCGTTGGTAACTCTGTTTTGACGTCAGACTTGTTGGCAATGAATATGACCCATGTGTAGCGCGAGTAGTCATCGATGACCACTAAAGCATACTTCTTGCCTCTGATCGTCACTGGAGAGACTGGACCGAACAAATCCATATGTAGCAGCTGAAGGATTCCATCAGTGGAAGGAGATGGAACGGGTGGATTTTGATTCCTTGTTTGCTTTCCCTTCAGACATGCTTCACACTGAGTGTCTTTGCTGAATACTTCATTCGGCAGTCCTCTTGCTAGAGTGTTCCTTGCTAGTTTGTTGAGCGTTTTGAAGTTGAGGTGGTTGAGTCTCCTATGCCAAAGCCATCCCGTACGGTTGTCGTTCTTCGCCAACAGACAAGCTTCGGTGTTCCCGCGAGTTCCGATCGGCTACATATATATTCCTTTTACGCGAACCTGATAACACTGTTTTCCCTGTGGATTTATCAATGACATCACAGAAACCAGCGTCAAAAATCACTCTATTCGAGTTATCACAGAATTGACTAACAGAGAGAAGATTATGCTGAAGTCCTTCAACATATGATACTCTAGGAACTGTGGCAGTTCCAATGCTGAGTGCTCCATATCCTCTTGTGTATTTGCATTGTCTCCAAACTCGATTTTGGGTCCTTCTTCAGCTATATAATTCTTCAGTAGGTTCCTTTGGTACGTCATATGTCTTGAGCATCCACTGTCCACATACCAAGGATCTTTGTGCACCTGCAAAACAGAATTATATTCAGGTACCCTTTATTTTGCTTTTGGGTCCTTAGATGTTAGTTTTAGTAACCCAAATCTATCTAACAACCCTGGTGGTTTCGGAGCGGTTTCTTTCCACTTGAGTCAACATACTTGACCACTTCGGATCGGTCAAAGCCGACTTCTTAGCGCATTCGGGTTCAGGAGTCCGGATCTTCTGAGCTGGTGGACTGCTGACCTTTGCCTTTTGTGCGATTTTCTTCTTTTTCTGACTCTTGGAACCTCTTTTGACTATAGGATCATAGTAATATGACCCATAGTGAGCTGGATGTGTTAACTGAGGTGGTCCATACTGATCAGCCCACTTAACTCTGCTAGTTCCCCCTTGACTGAACTGGGGTGTCTTGGTACTGATCTTCTGGTCAGAATACGATGCGTAGGATGAGGTGCTTTCATCTTTTGTTTGTTCTTTGCTGAGGGGTTCAGAACATTTGTATTGATTGTTTCCCCTCGAACAAACCTATCAGTTAGACGCACTTCTGAGTGTACGGGGGCAGATGAGGAAGCTTCCTCGTTGAAACCAAGTCCTTCCTTACAGTGCTTGGGCTTGTTGCTTGCAAGCATAGCCTCCAGCTTCTTTTCAGCGCCCATGTAACGCTCAGTCATCAGGCTCTTCCAGACATCATCACTCTTTTTCAGTGTGTCGTGCTTGGTCTGAAGTCCTGACAGTTCTTGCTTCAGTAGACTCAGTTCAATATCTTTCTAAGTTAAGTCGTTGGTCAAAACTGAAATTCGATCTTCTTGATGCTGAGACTTGGCCATCAGAGAGTTTATCTCCTCCCTGAGTCTCAACACAAGTCCTTCGGCTTCAGTAGCGGCCTGACTCTCCTGAGAAAGTCTCTGATTCTCCACTTTCAGGGTATCCAATTCCTGAAGAGTCTTACTGAGCTGCAGACTCATCTGAATTTGTTCGTCTAACAGTTCTTCATAAGTGGTAGCAACGTCCAAATTCTCATCTGCACCTGAAATAGTGTCGTGTGTGCAGTGTGAAGAGGAGTTAAGTGGTTCATGATAATTTACCTCATCCTCTTCTCCTGCCATTAGGCACTTTTCAGTAGCTTCTTCAGCTTCAAGCTCTAAGGCCATAAAAGCTGCTTCATCATCCGATGAATCCATGAAGGAGTCGACTTCTTCTGAGTCGTCTGAGATTTTGCCTGCAATATAAGATTGTCTCTTTTTGGCGAATTTCTCTCTCCTTGCCTTGCGTGCTTCGCGTTCAGCACTACTGAGCTCAGGACAGTCATATTGATAATGTCCTGGCTTTTTGCAGTTGTAGCAAGCGATGACTCTTTCTTCTTTGTTTTCGCTATCCTTTGATGGTGCTTGAGTCATCCTTCTTTCGCATTCAGAGGATTGTGAGTCAGGAGTGCGTTTTGGCGTATAATCTGACTTACCTTTTGTGTCTCGGTATGCTTTAGTCGGTTTCTGCGCCTCTCCTTCTCCCTTCGATACTTCACGGCGAGCGGCGCGTACTCCGAGCGAGACTTCCTTCTTGTAAGTCGTTGAGTGAAGGTTCGGTCTTACTCGTTGTTTTGCTCGTCGCGGGAGATGCTTCGGCGGCGACCGATGCTTTGAAAGCATGGTCAATTTTTATGTCAGCTTCAGCTCTTTGCTTTCGTTGAGGTCTGTCGAACTCAAACTCTTCTGCCTGAAGTTCTGAAAAGATATGGTCAGGAGAGACAACATCTAAATCAGAATGGCGCAATAAAGTGGCAAAAGGTGTCCAGTGTCCGTCCGGCAGTGCCCTCAGTATCTTGAGATTCATCTCTCGGTTGCTGAATGTCTTTCCCAGCCCGTTGATGGAGTTCATCAGATTCGTGAATCTGATATTTAGGTCTTCTATTTTGTCACCAGGCATGAGAGACAAATTTTCCAGCTTTTGGAGTTCCAGCGCTAGTTTGTTAGCTTTTATCTTCTGAGTCCCCCGACTCAGTAGCGCTAGAGCGTCCCAGAGTTCCTTTGCAGTTTTGCATTCCTGAACCCTGCCAAGATATGAATCACTTAAGGTGGTTAGTATAGCGTTTCTGGCGACACGGTCTAAGTTATGAAGTTTCTTCTCCTTAGGAGTGAAGAGACTTCTGTCTTTGGGAATCTTCTTCCCGGTCACCATTCCTCCTCCAGCAGCTGCATCCTGAGTCACGACGCTGTCGATCATAGGAACGATAGGCCCTTCCTCAAGTACTTCAGTCATACTATCGTGGAGGGAGGTCAGATGTGCTTCCATCCTGACCCGCCATACCCCATAGTTCTCTACTGAGAACATAGGTACCATCCTTATACCTGACATATCAGCCATGAAGAATAATGATATGAATGTAGAGTGATATGCAGTGAAAACGATTTTCCGGATCCGTTCAAGTAGACCAGTTTCAGAACGACGAGAGTCTTATAGAACTCAGGTGGTTAGTTGAACACCGTGCGCTCTGATATCAATTGTTGGTCCCGAGTGTACGGTCGGGTGTAGAGGGGGGGCGAATACACCTGACTCCGATTTTCTCAACTTCGAACACGAAGCAGTCCTGTTCGGGGAAAGTGCCGTCTTGAAATAATTCAGCAGACCAAATAGCTATTCTGAATCGTGTGTGGCAAAGAGTCTGACTCTACTGAGATCTGCTAGCTGACTGAGTCAGAATTCAGTATCAAACATGTAGAGTTCAGCGGTGCGGAAAAGTGTAGGCCCAAATCAGTTGAGTGGAAAAACCGTTTTAGCAAGTCTCAGTTCAGCAAATAGACAGTTCAATATGCTGAGATAGTTGTATGATTTTAAATTAGGTTTTCAGTATGAACAGTAAAATCAATGCAAAAGTAATCAGAAAGCAATAACAAGACACATATTTTTAAAGTGGTTCGGATATCAATCGATCCTACGTCCACTGTCCCGAAAAGTTCAGGAGGCTATTTATTATGCTGAGTTAGTCTCAGTCAGCTTGTGCACAGGACAAAGCCGTGGCTTGGGGATTATACTGAGCAAGTCCCAGTTTACTAAGGCATCAAACTAAAGTGTTTGACAAACTTCTCCAACTATGAAGGAGTCCTTTTACAATAAGGATTGGGTTCAAATATGAACTCCTTCGTCTAAGCTATTAGTATATTCTGTTGAGCTTAGGGTTAGAGGGATAGGGAATGAGAGAGTGGCTTCTAGATCCACGAACAACTGAAATAAGCTTTAGGTTCGTGTATCGTCGATTTGGATACTAGAGGCTATGAGCTGAGAAGGTAGTCTTTCGCCGGAGATAGATCTTCAAATTCTTGCGGAAGACTTAGGGTTTTCTGGTTCTAGCTCGTTTGGATGCTTGTGTTTGTTTTCGTCGTTAAGCTTATGCGCATTCGTCTCTCTCTCTTGTGTCCTCTTCTCCTCTTCAAGGCTTGAAATGTCCCTCTATTTATAGAGCAGAGATTGGAAAAGATCCGTTGGAGACGATCTTCCTTTCTCTCTCTTTTGGTAGCTAACGGCTCTTTTTGAAGGATGTAACGGTGTCCTTTCCCTCCTTTTACGGAAATATGTTGACTTGCGGCTTTAGTAGGCGAGAGACACGTGTATACTTGTCATTTGTCGAGGATTATGGAGTGGTTGAGACGGAACGAGACTTCGAGGCATACCGAAGCCGACTTCTCTTTTCCTCGTACTTGACAATACCGATTGTATATTCAAAAAGTGTTTGACAGTTCGGAAGATCGTCTGCCGTTCTTGAGTCGATCTTCATTCGGTAGAGACACAGTGAGGGTACTCTGCGATGGTCGGCTACGAGTTCGATGAACTACTCCTGCTGAGTTCGGTTCTACCGACTCCTTCGATATCCTTGCTCTGCCGAGTCCAAGTAAATACGAGTCTTCTACTTACAGTGCCGAGGCCGATAAGCTACCGACCGCCTTAACCAGAGCAGAGTGTCTACTGAGTTTGAAACCTCAGAGACAAAACAATTACACGGGAATGGTTCATCAATCAAGATAGGGTTTTGGGATCTTCAAATCTTCAGATAGGTACAGAGCACGAGACTACTGAGCTTACGGTCAGTGCTGAAGACAGAATCATTTCCCACTAAGTATAACAGTGATGATGATAAAATCATCACCCAACAATTATCCCTATCAGGAATATTATCTATACATTTAATAGTAATAATGAAAATTGATGAACATATTCAGATTACATTTTAATAATTATTTCCATTACTTTTTAGCAAATTATTTACTTAATAAATCAGATTGAATATGTTCATCAATTTTCATTAATAATCAGATTGAATATGTTCATCAATTTTCATTATTACTATTAAATGTATAGATAATATTCCTGATAGGGATAATTATTTACTTATTAGATAAATCAGATTGAATATGTTCATCAATTTTCATTATTACTATTAAATGTATAGATAATATTCCTGATAAGGATAATTATTTACTTATTAGATAAATCAGATTATTTAATGAAAATTGATGAACATATAGATAATTATTTAATGAAAATTGATGAATTTATTTAATATTAAATAATTTGCTAAAAAGTAAATAATTATCCCTATCATGAATATCATCTATACATATAATAGTAATGGAAATTGATGGAAATAATAGTAATGACGTAAATTACTAGAATAGGTCTTCACAGTGTCTTATCATTATCATTGAACCGTAACAACTTTAAACACAAAATTAAAATCCCATTTCACATTATAGGAAACTTTAAAATTCCCAACTCATGCTGATGCTGTCTAATATTCATTCCTCGTTCCTTTCTAATTATAATGTCCATTTTTCCATTTTGAATTGTCCTAAATATAAGTTCAATTTACTTTTTAGCAAATTATTTATATACATAATTTTTTTTGTAATACTCATTCATTTATACAACACTATTCACAACTAACCACTTTCATTAAAAATTGTGCAAAAAATAAAGTGAACATCTTTATTGAAAACGGAGAGAGTAATACTTTTTCTTTCCCAAGAAACATGGTGCCTATAAATTGAGATCCCACATTAATTTCTCAACCATTCCCATCTCTACTACCCAGAAATGGTGAAATCAAATGAAGTCCCTCACGTTGTTCTATTCCCCTATCCGAGCCAAGGCCACATAAACCCTCTCCTCCAATTCGCCAAGCGGCTGGCGGCCAAGGGCGTCAAAGCCACACTAGCCACCACTAAAACCACCGTCAACTCCATCCATGTCACCACCGTCGGGGTGGAGCCTATCAACGACGGCTTCGACGATGGCAAGAAGCGTAGCGAGGGAGAATACCTGAGTTCACTCAGAGAGCACGGATCCAAATCCCTATCCGAACTCGTCGAGCGATACCAAACCACTCGCTTTCCGGTGAGTTGCATTATCTACGACTCGTTCTTCCCTTGGGCTCTCGACGTGGCCAAGCAGCACGGCGTGTTTGGTGCGCCGTTCTTCACCAACTCCGCCACCGTGTGCGCGGTCTTCAGCCACCTCCACGCCGGCACGCTGAAGTTGCCGGTGAATTTGGACGGCGGCGAGTCCTTGGTTCTGCCCGGTTTGCCGGCGCTGAACTCGTGTGACATTCCGGGATTCATTAGGGCGCCGGAAAGCTACCCGGCTTACTTGACAATGAAATTGTCTCAGTTTTCCAACTTGGACAAGGCCGATTTCGTATTTGCCAACACGTTCCTTGAATTAGAACAACAGGTAATTAATTTCTTCCCACTTTTATGGACTTCAAATTATTTATTTATGATAAAAGAGGGAAAATTACACTACATGTTTTCAGTTGAAATAAATCAATTTATTTGATAGGAGAAAATTAAATACCCCACGCTCCTGAATAATGACAGAAACTCTGCCATTTCTTTAAAATTTGTGACTTTGTCAATAAAATGACACTATTGTTCTTTATTTCCATAATTGGAAGCAAAATCGATGAATAACTCTGTTTTCTTTTCCGCCAGCGATATTGCTTAGTCATTACTTGTTTTTTTAGATATGTTATATCCAAAAAAAAAAAAAAAAGATAAAATCTTGTATCATTAAACACGGTTGAGACTTGAGAAGTACGATAAAATCTTGGTGCAATATTATTGACTTTTTTTCCCTTAATATTAGAGGAAAGCTAACTCTATGTTTTGTGGTACAAAAATAGGAAGCCAAATCCGTGGAGAAGTCTTGGCCGGCAAAGCTGGTAGGGCCGATGGTGCCGTCGGCGTATCTCGACGGAAGAATGGAAGGCGACAAGGGATACGGCGCCAGCTTATGGAAGCCGCTAAGCGAGCAATGCGCAGCTTGGCTCAACACCAAGCCCCAAGAATCAGTGATCTACATCTCCTTCGGGAGCATGGTCTCCTTAACCCCCAAGCAAACGGAAGAGATGGCGTGGGCCCTCGCCTCGACCGCCTCCTACTTCCTATGGGTCGTTCGTGAAACCGAGCGCGAGAAGCTCCCGGCCGGGTTCGCGGACTCGGTCCAGGGGAGAGGCTTGATCGTGTCGTGGTGCAATCAGCTGGAGACGCTGGCGCACCCGGCGGTTGGGTGTTTTGTGACGCATTGCGGGTGGAACTCGACTCTGGAAGGGCTGGCGCTCGGGGTGCCCATGGTGGCGCTGCCGCAGTTTTCGGACCAGTTCACGGATGCCAAGTTTATAGAGGAGATATGGGGAGTTGGGATTAGGGCAAAGGAGGATAAGTTTGGAGTTGCGGGGAGGGAGGAGGTGGTTTATTGTTTGAAGGCGGCGATGGAGGGGGAGAGGAGGGAGGAGATGAGGAGGAATGCGAGGAAGTGGGGGGAGTTGGCGAAGAAGGCAAGTGATGAAGGGGGCAGCTCCGACAAGGCCATTGACGAATTTGTAATGAAATTGAAGTGGATTCTTGATTAGTTTTTGCATAAAAAACAATCCTCAACTACAATTAATAATTAATACATCATTTCTATTGTCATTTGAAGACAATTTTATCTCACATTTGTTTCCATAACTGTTTCTCATCAAAACTAGCACAGAGCAGCCAGTCTGCTTCAGAAATTTAAGAATGGTAGGAAGTAAGTATCGCCTCCAGAAAGAATGGCAGCCAATATATCAAGGGGCATGTGCACTTCAAACATGCAAAAATGTAAAAATATACTCCCTCCGTCCCATTATTCTTGTCTCTACTTGCCTAATCATTGCCCCGTTATTACTGTCATCTTTCCTAAAATAGTAAAAATTACTTTTAAACATAAAATGAAGTGGGTCCCCCTTACTCACTACTCAACCCCACATTCTTATACTCTCTCTCTTCAAAAATCTATCTCCCACTCGATTATGTTCCGCTCCGAACTCGGAAAATTATGATTTTTATCTTTTTGAAAACTTTAAATTATTTCTTCAAATACAATATAAAAAAAATATCAAAAATAAAAATCGATTGTCTTTTACTAGCCTTGCAAAAATTTGGATAATTCTCATTTTTTCCACCAACCACTCCTTGAAAACTATGTCATTTTCTTTATACAATTAAAACTTATAAAATACACACTAAACTAAAATTTTTTAATCTCCATGCCGAAGTCAACTGAGACAGAATTAGCGGGACGAATGGAGTATATAATTTTCCTAAAATGCAAAAGTGTACATTTACATTATATTATGCCTATGAATCAAACTACACTCTAGCCTCTTAAACTTTTCTTACACATTGCAGCAAAAGTACAACAAGTAACCTCTCTCTTGTCTCTCTTCTATTATTATAATTTTTGTATCTGTCTCCTTACACAATACATGCAGGTGGGCGGTCATTGAAGAACCCATTTTGAGTTTTGAAATTCTGTTTGTCCTTGTTTAATTTTGTTTTAATCAATCATCATAGTTCACCAGAACGTGAAGCTCATAGAGATAGAAAGAAAAAAAATAAATGAGAATATAGGTCAGAAAGCATGCAAAACATAAAAATAAAAAAAATCTGGAGAGAGAGCAAGAGGAGAGCGAGAGGAATCTTGCTAACCTTTGTTCACACCTATATCTTCTACTTGGTTTCGTGAGTAGCTTTATGAGTAGTTTTTCCAGAAGGTCACATGCAACACAGTGATAGAATATATCTCTCCAACAATCACCAAAGTCACATGCAGAAGGTGCAGAAATTAGAGATGCAGGCATGCATCATTTCTCTTGATTCTCTCTCTTCTATTATTTAATTTAAAGTTTTCTCGCTCTCAGCTTCTATTATGTAACATGCAGAAGTGTGCAGTCTATTTAAACGTTCTCTTTCTCTCTCTCTCGTGTGATGAGTTTGACATACAATCATCAATTCTCGTGTATCTCTCTCTCGTAACATGCATGCAGCAGTGTGCAGACAAGAAGAAACCCTATTCGGGTTCTGAAATTGGAAATTGAGTTTCTGTCAGTAAAATTGAAAACCCATAGCCCTAGAGAGAGAAAAAAACTTGGAAGTAATAGAGCGAGAGAGCGAGATAAAGAGAGAACACC
Organism: Lavandula angustifolia; assembly: GCA_028984105.1. Classification (NCBI taxonomy): domain Eukaryota; kingdom Viridiplantae; phylum Streptophyta; class Magnoliopsida; order Lamiales; family Lamiaceae; genus Lavandula; species Lavandula angustifolia. The sequence goes on along the minus strand of CM054821.1, from coordinate 22,036,199 downwards.
ACTATTCACTTACCTTTTCCAGAGAGTCACATGCAATACATAATAGAGATGCAGAACAAAACAGAACTCTATACATAGTATGAGAGGAATCTGATTCTTTTCCTACTGAGGGAGATGTCTCACATGCAGCACATTGATATTTTTCCATGAAATAGAATTTAAAGAGAGCGAGAGGGAGCGAGAGAGCGAGAGAGCTCGATAGAGAGAACGAGAGGGGAGCGAGAGAGCGAGAGAGAGAACGAGAGGGAGCGAGAGAGCGAGGGTGGAGGGCGGTTGTTTAGGGGGAAACAATCTTTAAAGGTAACCCTATTCCATAATTTGTTATAATTTTTGCTTGATTTTAGGAACATAATTAGCATGTAAATCTTCATACAAATCTTTAGTTGAGTAAATATCTACTTATTATTATGTATAAAATTTAGGAAATCATTGAAAGTATCTACGTATGATTACGTCTAAAATTTGATACCAGGAAATCATTGAAAATATCTACATATTATCTACACAATATTTAAGTAAATATGCACATATTATTAGGTATAAAATTTGAATTTAATTGGAAATCTTTTTAAAAAATAAATAGAAAAATTTAATGTACGTATTATTACATAATTGCTAATTTATGAATAAGGATCTAGGAATAAATTTCGAAAAATAACTAGGCATATACTTAATTCACCTTGGAGTTTAATTATGTAAAACTCAATATTGTAGTAGTTTATATTATTTTTAATTGTGCAATCTACAATTTTTGCTTTTAAAGTAGATGAAATGTTTGCTTTAAAAGTAACCATAATCCTAACCCTAATCCAAAATTAATCTCTATCTCAAATATTCTTGTTATGATTTTTGTTTGATTTTAGGAATTTCTTTAGCATCTAAATCTCCTCACAATAATTCGAATAATATTCTTGTTATAATTTCTGTTTCATTTTATTTTAGGAATATCTCATATATTGTTGTTATAATTCTCAAATAATTCGAATAATATTTTATAAAGATGTTGAAATTATCGGTCGTATTTATCGGTCTGTGCTTAATTATCTACAGAAATTATATAGGGAGTATCTTTGTAAATATTGTTTTAAATTAGATGAAATTGACTAAGATATTTTTATCTTCTTTAATTATTTCTAAATGTCCAGTTGGATACGTGTAACTGTAAAGTATGGAGGTTGTTTCTTGGGTTTGGATTACAAAGGTGGAGATGAACCACTTGCTCCATTTCGGACCGACCAATTAACGTTATCGTCCTTAAGAGCAAACATCGAAGCCCGTACACAGATTAACCCATGGCTTACACAGATGGGGATGAACAGTTTTCTATTATCAAATTGTGTCGAGTCTTTCAACGGAAGACTTTTGTGGCCCCGTCGATTGCCGATTTGCTCGATGATAGACACTATACGAGCGATCATGAAGTCATGGTGGGATGAAAGGCGACACTTGCTGAGTGAGAATAGTCATCCATTGGTGGACGTTGCGAAGAGGAAGTTAAGCGTGCAGATTGACCTTGCACGCTCATATACTGTGACCTTGACCGCAAGAGGAAGATACAAAGTGAACGACGAGAAAAATCACAACTATAAGGTGGACTTGGAGAACCAAACGTGCACGTGTCACGAATTTGATATGGATCTAATGCCATGGTATGAATTTGATATGGATCTAATGCCATGATATAGATTAATATTTTATTATATATCTAACACAGTGTTGTTTTCACTGACAGGGAGAGCGGAGACCAATTTTACAACTATGTTCACACTATGTACACTACAAGCAACCACAAGGAGATATACGAACACCACTTTAATTCGTTACCTGTATTTGAGTTTTTGACCATTCCTGACCACATTTGAGATGCAGATCCACTGTTACCACCCCTAGCGAAGCGTCAAGCCGGTCGCCCAAAGCAGAGACAAAGTCGTATCTGAAAGTATGGTGTTTGTCACGAAAGAAACCACACAAGGAGGACATGTTGAGAGAGGGAGACACAAGATTAAATTTGTCGTGTCGTATTTCTACTTTGTTTTCTATGTATTATTCGAAGTATGAAATTTTGTTAACGAATTACGAAGCTTAATTATCTCCAGTGCAGAATTTTAGTAAATAAAAAAATTACCGAAATGCAAGTAGTAAATTACATAGATATTCTCAAACAGAGTTCAAATCCTAAATAAAGAAGTTCAAGCCAAACTCAAATGGAAATACGTCCAAAGAAACCCAAATGCAATGTCTATGAGATCAAACAAAAATACTAAGGGATACAACTCTCCCATATCATAGCCACCATCCTTCTTCGGTACTCGATTAACGTGGACATGCTAGACATCATCGTCGGTGTCAGATACCCGAATAGCAGCTTCTCTACGTACATGGATGCATAAACGCCGCAATTTATGTGGTCAAACTGAGTGAAGTGGGGGCTGGTGCCTGGAATAACAGGACAGTCGCGGCTAAAAGGACAGTGACGCTGTCCATATTTGTGCTCCCACACGCCCGCATGCTCCAGAAGCTTGTACAAGAATTTGTTCAACGGTATAAGAGATCCAATTCTTGTAGGGCCGTAATCCTCGTTACCACTATGCCACATTGAGTCATATAACTCAACCTTCCAGTCGTCAAGGCAGATACGGACTGTTACCCAGTGGTCTGCAGGATCGAGGCTTACTACTATGACCTATACAATACAATACAAATTATAAGACAACGTAGTTTGCAAGGGTTTCAGAGTTTTTAGAAACTTACATAGCTAGCCCATTGCCATCTTGTGGTTGTGTCAATCAGCCCCTCTGGGGGAGTCTACCATGTAAAGTCCGCATATGAATCAAAGCTTCCAGTATCTAGGTTGCAGTAGGTATTTAACCACTCTTGTATGAGTGCGGCCTAAATCATGTGCAGTGTTAAGAAATTATATTGGAGAGCTAAGTTAGATTCATAGCTTATAATATCTACTAAAACAGTTTACTTACAAAGAAATTAGTATCAACAAAAAATGTTGATACCAGGTTAATGTTCGGGAGCAAACCTTCCTCCTTCCCTAAAAGGCGTCTCATTGAAGCTAACCAAAGGTCAATCATCTACACAAAATCATAGTTAAACAATGTTAAAAATTAATGATATCATACAGTATACAAACATAAATTCATGGATGTACCTCGAGTCCATCATTTCCCTAACATCTTCGACCTGAGTGAAGAAACTCTGGTGCAATATGAAGAGAGACTTAGGAACTCTAACATACGCCATCACATCCCCCCTGGCGCCACTTATTATATGCTTGGATAGTTTTTTCAATATACTCATCATTACGAAATTGCATAAATTAAATTCACGAAATTGCCTAAATTAAATTCACGAAGTTCCATAAATTAAATTATCAAAATTCTCTAAATTAATTAACGAAATTACCTTAATTAAATTAACGAAATTGCCTAAATTAAATTAATGAAATTGCCTAAATTAAATTAACGAAATTGCCTAAATTAAATTAATAAAATTCCCTAAATTATATTATCAAAATCTTCTAAATTCAATTAACGAAATTTTCTAAAGTAAATTTACGAAAATCCCTAAATTAAATTAACGAAATTGCCTAAATTAAATTAAGGAAATTGCCTAAATTATATTGACGAAAATCCCTAAATTAAATTAACGAAATTGCTTAATTAAATTAAGGAAATTGCCTAAATTAATTGACGAAAATCCCAAAATTAAATTAACGAAATTGCCTAAATTAAATTAACGAAAATCCCTAAATTAAATTGACAAAATTCCCTAAATTAAATTATCAAAATTCTCTATATTCAATTAACGAAATTGCCTAAATTAAATTGACGAAATTGCCTAAATTAAATTAACGATATTCCAAAAGTATATCTTCAAAAAACTAAACCCTAAAAATATTACAATTTTCCACAAGATTAAAAATCATTTCTAAAATTATTAACGAAATTCCAAAAGTATATCTTCAAAAGTATATCTTCAAAATATTACAATTTCCCACAAGATTTATAAAAATCATATACTAAACTAATGACGGTATTTCTATCAAAATATTCTCTATAAGCATGCTCTACAAAGATCATAAACCAAAATATATAAACCTAAAATAAAACTAACATGTTCATTCTTAGGATCGAAATCCATTGAAGCCTTTTAGTGAAAGAGGGAAATGAAGCTTATCTCCGATGTGAAGTATTCTCAGTTTAGGGGGAATGAATGTGAAGTTGGACGAAGAAGATCAGCAAGGGAGTGTCAAGAAGAAGAGAAGAGGTGTGAAGAATTATACAACATGTCGTGTACCTTCAATCAAAAACGAGTTCCCATATTTTCCTTTCAGCATGCTTTCTCCCAATGGTTTAGATTTGTTGACTACTTTTAATATGGTTTGAAAATGTTACACTATTTACGGTACTCAATTATTGGTTATATTAGGTTTGATAATATAAAGTATTATATATATGATAATATTGTATATACTATATATGATAATATTGAATTCTATTTAGTTTCGAAATTGGATAATAGTATAATCTTGAATATTTTTCGAATATATATATATATATCAAGGTTTTACGTAAGAATAATTAGGAATTTATGATTTTATATGATATATATGATAATTAATACTACCTCCGTCCCGCTATTTCCGACACACTTCATTTCGGCACGGAAATTAAGTAATTAGAAGATGAAGAATGAGATATGAGTAGATGATAAAATAGGAGAGAGAAGATGAGTGGGAGCAGATGATAAAGTAAGAGAGAGAAGATGGTAAAGTAAGAGAGAGAAGATGGTAAAGTAAGAAAAAGTAGGAGAGAGAAGATGATAAAATATGAGAGATATGATAATTATTTCCAAATTAAGAAGTGTGCTAGAAATAGCGGGACGTCCATTTCGGGAAAGTGTGCCATAAATAGTAGGACGAAGGTAGTATTTATCAAGGTTTTACGTAAGAATAATGAGGAACCCTAATATTCTCATTTCTGTTATCAACTCTAATCTCATTTTTGTTATCAACCCTAATATTTCGCGTTATTTCCAATTTATTTTCAAAAACATTGATCAAGATCTTCTAATTAATGGGCATAATCTTATTTTCGAATTCTTGATATTTTTCAAATATTAGAATGGATTGAGATTTTTTAATATGAGAATTTGAACCAAAGACAAATTACTTATCTAAAGATCACAAATATCTATTGTAAGTATCAACAAATCTCCTACCATGACAAGAAATGAAGCAAATCACCCAGCCAACAAACAAATTCCCCTCATTCTCTTCCACCATGCAACATCACGTGAAAGTAAACCCTAAACCACACAAATATGCGATCGATTCATGAGACTTAGGTAATATATTCTGATTCCTGCAAAAAGTTATTGAAGAGAAAGAGAAAAGGACAAACATATGCGCAGAGAGAGAGAGAGAGAGAGAGAGAGAGAGAGAGAGAGGTCTTCAGCACCGAGAGAGAGAGAGAGAGAGAGAATGGTTACTAGTTTAACATGCACATTTGAGAACTGGTTTTTTCAGATTATAATAACGTTATTATTCACGAGAATGGGTACTGGTACAATGGTTTCATAGTCTGAAAAAACATGTTACGTCTCCGATTCGATCCCTATTGGCGACTTAAATTTTTATTTTATTTTGTTCAGTCTACACTTATCTTCTAGAAATAAAAAGGTTACAAATTTTGTGAGAATTGGAAATGGCAGCTGTATCTTACTTTGAGAATATTCACGAGGTCGCGGGTTCAACCTTTCTTCACGTCAAATAAATGCAGTCTTATTTTTTTTTATCTTCACAAATAAATGTAGTCTTTTTTTTTTTTAAATATCATCACATCTTATTTTGTCTACACCGAGGCAACACAAACAACGATGCAACAAGTAGCCGACACTGCACACACAATACACACTTTGCACACACACTGCACACACAATACACACTCTGCACACACACTGCACACACAATACATGTGAAGTAGCTAAATTTATACATTTTTGCATTTATGGAATATCATATATATTTTTGCATTTTCCAACTTTGAAATGTATAGTGTTGATATTCCTTTAATATATCAATCACAACATTTAAACCATAGTCATCATCATAACCAAACAGAGAAAGATTGATCATAGGAGAGCACCGGACAAGTTACAACATGAAAAACAAAACCATGCTAAAAATCAAAACTAGGGGTTGGCCTGCTGGGTCTAACCCACCCAAACACTTTGACACTTCTAAAAACACTTGCTTAAAAAACTAAATCTTATTTATAATAGTTTAGTTAAAATTAATAAATATCTATTTTTTTTTTACCGAAATGCTCTTCTAGTTTAAAAACTAATGTTTCATTTAACCAACTTTACTAATTAGTTGGTCGGAGATGGTCCAAAACAAAGAAAATCAGGTTACGATCGACTTTGGTCCTAATTGAAAGTGTTTTACAAACGGTTTATAAGTATTTATACGCGTCTGATAAAGATTATATAGGCTCTTCATCATAAGCTCATTTTGCTTTACTTTCATAGGTAATAATATCCTATGGGGAGTTTATATTACAAATATTCATGTTCAAACTGAAACCAACTCAAATCGGATTTTAAGTTGGAACCGGAATCGGCATAATTCGAATTGATCGTAAACCGTCAGTTTATGGTTCGGTTTCGGCTTATACTTTATCAATTGTGAAATAGTCGGTTTGGAACCGTGTGAAACCGACAATTTCACATATTTAAACCGTCAACAATCACATTTGCAACGAATTAGATAAATGAATTTTAAATTAAAACATTCTTGAAGATCTAGCTTTTCTAATTCCCACTTATATCTAACATATACTATCCATTTAAATACAAAAATCCTAATAATTTTGAAATTTTAAAGTAGTATAAAAAAATAAGAAAACATTGTTATATATATTTAGTTTAATTGCATACGGATACAAACGTTCCCAGAAAATATATGTGTTATGAAAGATTGTCGAATTTTATCACCGAAAAACATATAATATCAAATATTATTAAATAATTGCTACACGACGAAGATTCGAAAACAAGAATATAAATTTTCTTTCAAAAACGATAATAATAATGAAGAATCAACAACGGGAGCGAATTAATACATTTAATAGTTCAGTTTTTTTTCATATTATAAATTATTTAAAATAATTTACAATTGATTCTTTGACTTGATTTGAATCCAAAACATATTTTTCATAATTTTTAGTAAAATAAAATTAATTTATAAATAAGAAATATAAACTTATAAAAAAACCTTGAAATAAGTAAATCGGAATAGGAACCTGCAATTTTAATTATACCCGACGGTTCAATTTCAATTTTAATTTTCGACAAATCGTTATCGTAACAAAAAATGGATATGTCTAATTTATAACTTTATATGCGAAAATCCTTTCATTGAATTCTTACACCTTTAATTTTATTTTCTATAAGTTATTCTCCATTTGTATATCAAAATGCATAAACTTAGTTTAGTTTGATTTGGTGTAAATGCGGTGCTTTATAATTTGTATAATAACATGATTTGTCAACAAAATAAAAAATTGTTACTACTCAAAAAATAAAATTATTTAATCCAATTTCAATTCGAACGCGATGTAACTATTGATCCTTGTACGAGAGAAGTAAATAAAAAAATCTTCTATTCGAATTAATCAAATAAGGAATACATACAAAATTAATTAAACAAACAATTACTCCCTCCGTCCCAAAATTCTTGCCCGCTATTCCATTTTGGGTTGTCCCAAAATTCTTGTCCACTTTCCTTTTTTAGTAAATTATTACACACAACTTTTTTGTGGGACCCACAACTTTATACCAATCTATACCAATTAACAATTCTCCTTAAAAACCGTGCAAAAAACAAATTGGACAAGAATTTTGGGACGGAGGGAATATAATACTAATAATAGTACACTAATGCAACAGTAAACCAAACTCCAGCCCTCCAAATATCGTCCGCAGCAGTTGGAGCCAGGCTCGTAGGTGAGGCCCATATAGTAGTTGGATACCCGTAATATCATCATTACCCAAATCCCAGTTGATGGGTACATAACCGCATGCTGTCGGAACTGTGACCCCAGGGGCGGATCCAGGTTTTTCGGTTAGGGGGGGCGAAATTTATTAGGATTTGAGTTTTCTTTGTATGGGGGTTCAGGGGCGGAGCCCCCGAATTTTTTTTAACACATTTTCTACTTAAATCTAATTATACTTACTCTTTATGGCTTATTAAGGATTATATTCTTCTTTCATGAATAACTCATATATTTTTATATTTATTCGAAAAACATAGCACAAAATCCTATTTTGACATCACTCTAAATTTAATTATAGGAAATTATGAAGAATAACAATATCTAACTAAAGAATTAATAAGTATTTAAATGATAGTTTATTTATACTTCAAATGTTCTTAATTTTATACCAATAAGTACATGAAAAAAGAAAACACAAACATAGTATATTAATTGCATCAAACACAAACATAGTATATTAATTGCATCAAGTTATATAGGTTGACTCTACCAAACTAGGTATCAAAAACTCAAAATCTACACTTCCACTAAAATATGTGACACTTAATATAGGTTTTTAAATATTTTTTAAAGTCAGGATAACAAATTTAAAAATTTGGGGGGGGGCGAATTCGAAAATTTAATTAAAACAAGTATAAAAATTACTAGAAATAAAAGATAACTCGTAGTATTGCACGAAAATTCGGGGGGCTCGCACCCACGCCCCCCCCTTGAATCCGCCCCTGTGTGACCCAACCCGAGTAAATGCCCGATTTCGTGAACCGCAACCGACTCCAGATCCATTCCCCACAACATCGAGACGTCCGCAAACTCACCCACGTTCACCCAGCTCTCTGTTGAGTACAAAAGCTGCTACTACAATATAAACCGATAAGTTGGAAAATGGAAACAAACGGAATGTAGAAAAGAAGTTCGTCGAGTCGAGGATGACCTCTATCCGCAAGATGAAATACGCCTCGGTAGAGCTCTCCGTTCCTGGTGTATTGCCCCCAAAGATGAAACAACGACGTATCGAAGATTGCAGCACCGCAAAACTACGAGCTCCGACGAACTGGACTTCACGCGAGGACAGAAGCTGAACAACTTAAGACTAAGATGTATGCAGAAGTGATGTAGAGCAAGAAATTTTTTATGCTGAAATGACATGCAGACAAGCCTATTTATAGGCTGTTCCACCTAGGTGAATTATTGTCGGAGCATTTAACTCGTCAGGTAGTGGGGTAGTGGAAGGAAAGTGGAGAGATGAAGGGCACTTGAACTGTCATGCATGCAGACACACAGCTCTGTCCTCAAGAGACAATAAAACATCAGGGTAGGTAGCTTGTGACCTTAAACCTTCCTTAGTCAGAGCTATCGAGCATACCGGCGGACTAGTGGACACGAGGCCTTGAACTATTCATCCATGGTGTATACTAAGACAATTGCACTAACACTATAAAGTCTCAACCTCGTCCGTTCTCACGTTTGTGTCCTTTACCGGTCATGGACAACTTCTTTAGATTCATAAGTGTTACACAGAAGCGGCCCTCACTTCTCACTTACATAGGTGATTCTTACTTGAGTATCCTGCCATACTCCACCTTTTCAAGGCATCCAAGAATCATTGAAAGTCAAAGACTTAGCCTCACCACTTGACAGGTCACCAACACTTCGAGCTCTTTTAGGGAATAGACTATTTGAGTGTGGTATCAACAGACTCATATAGCTTAGTTTTCCCATTGAACCAAGTTCATGGGATCTCCAATCTACAAGGTTGGGTATCCACTATAGTCATCTTTAACTTGTGGATTTAACTCTCATTTCCTCTACGAGCTTATACATTTGATCTTGATTCAAACTCTTAGTAAGCGGATCCGCTAGGTTATCGATAGACTTGACATAGTCTACAGAGATAACCCCACTCGTGATCAAATATCTTACGGTATTATGTCGACGATGAATATGTCTCGAATTACTATTATACAACCTAGTTTTGGCCTTACCAATAGCCGCTTGGCTATCACAGTGAATCATCACAGGTGGCACGGGTTTCGTCCAACATGGAATGTCTTCAAGAAGATTACGTAGCCATTCGGCCTCCTCACCGGCCTTATCTAAAGCAACAAATTCAGATTCCATGGTGGATCGGGCTATGCACGTCTGTTTCGTGGATCTCCACGACACAACTCCTGCCCCTATAGTGAACACATAACCACTAGTAGACAACGAGTCTTTAATGTTGGATATCCAATTCGCATCACAGTACCCTTCAAGTACTGGGGGATGTCTCGAGTAGTGCAACCCAAAGTTAAGAGTGTATTTCAAATACCTCAGAACTCTTACAAGAGATTTCTAATGCTCTCTACTAGGATTGCTAGTATAGGACTCAGTTTGTTTACCGGACATGTTAGATCAGGCCTCGTACAATTCGTGATGTACATAAAACAACCAATGACTCTAACATAATCCTCTTGAGCAACAGGATCACCACTATTCTTGCTCAAGTGAACATTAACTTCTAAAGGAGTCTTTGCCGGCGCACTATCAATGACATTAAACCTCTTAAGTACTTTCTCAATATAATGAGATTTAGACAAAACAATCCCTTTGGGAGTTCTTTAAATCTTCACTCCAAGAATAATGTCAGCAACTCTCATATCTTTCATATCGAAAGTTCTTTAAAACATACACTTGGTGTCGTTTATGACTTGAAGGTTTGTCCCATAATTAACATGTCGTCTACATAAAGACAAACAATTACAAAACCATTCTTTGCATTCTTTATGTAAACACACTTGTCATATTCATTAATCTTAAAACCATAACATAGCCTCGTCGAATTTCAAGTGTCATTGTATTGATGCTTGTTTCAATCCATATAGGGATTTCACCAACTTACATACCTTTTGCTCTTGGCCAGGTACTACAAACCCTTTAGGTTGTTCCATATAAATTTCCTCTTCTAAATCTCCATTTAGAAAGACCGTTTTCACGTCCATTTGGTGAATATCCAAGATTGTGCAAAGCAGCAATCGCGAGAAGCACACGGATATACGTGATTCTCGTTACAGGCGAATAAGTATCGAAGAAATTTTATCCTTCAATTTGCTTAAAACCTTTAACCACTAAACGAGCTTTATATTTGTCAATTGACTCATATGTCTTATACTTTCTTTTTAGGATCCATTTACATCCTAAGGGCTTGCAACCTTCAGGTAAGTCAGTTAAGACCCAAGTGTGATTCTGAAAGATGGAATCAATTTCACTTTGGACAGCTTCTTGCCAAAGTGGGCCATCGGGTCTAGAAAGAGCTTCTTTTATAGACCGCGACTCTTCACCCAAAAGAAAAACTACATAATCAGGACCAAAGTCCTTAGCAACCCTTGCTCTTGTGCTACGTCTTGGTTCTAAAGTTTCATGATCGGCAACTTGCCTTTTAGCGTAACAGGTTCTACCCCCAAATTTCTAGAACTACTAGCAACTTCTCTTGTTTCACCACTAGAACCCGACTCAACTTTATCATCCTTTTTACATGGATAGATATGTTCAAAGAATATATCCTTCATTGACTCAATAATAGTTCCAACATTCATATCGGACACGACCGACTTATGAATGACAAACCGATATGCACTACTACTAAGTGAATATCCTATAAAAATACAATCAACGGTCTTAGGTCCAATTGTAACTTGCTTAGGCAAAGGCACTTCTACCTTAGCCAAACACCCCCACACCTTGAGGTATTTATAGGAAGGTTTCCTTCCTTTCCCAAACTCGTAAGGAGTAACATCCCTACCTTTTAGAGGTATTTTGTTCAATAAGTAGTTAGCCGTCAAAACGGATTCCCCCCCCACATGTTTTGGGACAGTCCATAACTTATTAACAAAGCGTTCATCATCTCCTTTAAAGTTCTGTTCTTCCTTTCAGCTACACCATTTGATTGAGGCGAATAGGGGGCAATAGTTTGATGAATAATACCACTTGTCTTACACAACTCTTCAAAAAGAGCTACATACTCTCCACCTCTATCACTTCGTACCATTTTGATTTTACAATCGAGTTTGTTTTCGGCTTCTGCTTTAAAGTTAGTAAAAGCTTCAATCGCCTCATGTTTACTCATTAACATATAAAGAGTACAATACCGAGTGCAGTCATCAATAATAGTAATAAAATATATTTTCCCACCTCTAGTTTGTACAAACTTTAAATCACACACGTCAGTGTGAATGAGTTCTAGAGGCTTTGCGTTTCTTTCTATATAATGAAATGGCAGCTTAGCCAATTTTGCTTCAACACAAACTTCACACTTGGTTTTGTTAAACTCATTTACTTTAAGTAGAACGAGATTAACTAATCTTTTTATAACATTTAGATTAACATGTCATAATCTACAATGCCATAAATCAGAACACTCAATCAAGTAGGAGGAAGTATCTTCATTTTCATTATTTTTGCCCTCACGGGGCTCTTGGCGCAAGGCCATTACAGACAGCTTGAAAAAGCCCTCAGAGAGGTAACATTTTCCTAGAAACATACCAAATTTTGATAAAATAAATTTGTCCGAATAAAAAATTAGTCTAAAACCACTCTTGACTAGTACAGAGTCGGACAATAGATTCTTCCGGATGTCGGGGACATGCAGCACCTCTCCAAGAGTAAGGTTCTTGCCGGCGCTCAACCTTAGCACCACAGTTTCATAGCCAACTACCTTAGATGAGGCTTGATTTCCCATATTAAGCTTCCTCCCTTAGCAACTCTTGTACTTGGTGAAGCGGCTTCGGTCACCACAAACATGTGTCGTGGCAGCGGTATCAATATACCACTTCCCTTCATTCTCCACGACATTAGCTTCTTCCACGACAACGGCCGCAAGGTCGGCTTCAGTTATCTCCAACATGTTGCCTTGACGAGCCCTTTTCTTCTTCGGCATACGACAGTCCTTGGTCATGTGGCCAGATTTGCCGCAGTTGTAGAAGTCCCCTTCAAATTTTCGGGCTTGCACCTTGCCCTTGCCTTTGGGGTTGCTGTTTGGATGCCCTCTCTTGACAGTGTTGGAGTTGCCACCTTTCTCTGCGAGGTTGACTCTTGGTTCCACGGGTGCTTTGCCCTTACCATCTCGAGTCCTCATATCGATCTCGATGCAGAGCTTGACAACAAGGTCTTCAAGCGTCATTTCCTTTCTCTTGTCCTTCAAATAGCTCTTGAAGTCCTTCCAGCTCGGGGGAATCTTCTCAATCACGGTTGCCATAATAAAAGCATCTGGCAAATGCATTCCTTCATGGACAATAAGTTGAAACTCTTGAAGTTGCTCCATGACCGGTCGAGAGTCCACCATTTTGTAGTCCAAAAACTTGGCGACTACAAACTTCTTGATTCCAGCATCGTCAGTACAGTATTTTCTTTCAAGTGCCTCCCAAATTGCCTTGGAGGTCTTTACATTTGCATATACACTGTATAGACTATCATCTAGTCCACTAAGCAAGAAGTTTTTACAGAAATAATCTGAATTAAGCCAATTTTCGTATGCTTTCACTTGGAGGGGCGGGTGCGTTCTCCAACAGCACGATCGTGAACCCCAATGTTGTCAAGTAGAACAACATCTTCTGTTGCCATCTTTTGAAGTCGGCTCCACTAAACTTCGTCGGTTTCTCGGCAGCGGGCAACACTCTAGACGAGTGCAGAGGTGCCGTCAGGGTTGGCTTCGAACCCCCCACCACACCATGGTGGTTCATACTCCCAAAAGGGACATTGTTCTGCAAAGCAGAAGATATCGCATTAAGTTGAATGCCAAGTTAGTGGCATTAGCACAGTTAAGTGCGATCCTTGCATCGGTGGCGGCGGACATGGCAGCAAGAGTTGGATTAGCAAAAGCCGGAGTAGGTGTAGGGACAGACGTCGGTGGGACGACATTTCCGGTGGAGGCGATGATGTCGAAGGTGGAGGAGACAGCGGCAGAGGCGGCATTGTTGATGGCGGCAGCGTCGGAGATGGCAGCAGATGAGGAAGGCATTTTTTCCAGTTTACTCGAAGCAGCTTAGGTAGATTTTTTCGTCTTGTGATTGTTGAGTACAAGAGCTGCTATTACAAAATAAGCCGGTAAGTCGGAAAATGGAAACAAACAGAATGTAGAAAAGAAGTTCGTCGAGTCGAGGATGGCTTCTATCCGCAAGACGAAATACGCCCCGATAGTGCTCTCGATTCTTGGCGTATCGTCCCCAAAGATGAAACGACGACGTCTCGAAGATTGCAGCACCACAAACTACGAGCTCCGGCGAACTGGACTTCAGGCGAGGACAGAAGCTGAACAACTTAAGACTAAGATGTATGCAGAAGTGATGCAGAACAAGAAAATTGTTGTGCTGAAATGACATGCAGACAAGCCTATTTATAGGTTGTTCCACCCACTTGAACTGTCTCATTCCAGAGACTTCCAAAAAAGAAATGATCTGGTGCTGCTAGGAGCACTACACCACGAGCTGGATCATACCACCAATTTCGAGATGGGCCAATCCACACAAATTCCACCAAGCTCAATGCCAAGCCCAACTGCCAAGCCTACGGACCATCCAAAGGACCAATTGCCAAGATCCAAGGATTCGGAGCCGGGGCCGGGCGCGGCGCGCCGCGTGTGAGGCAGTCGGCGAAAAGGCTCGCGCGCATGAGCATGTGTGGCCCAAGCCCACCACATGTCATTTTGTTATCTCCTACTAAGTGGTAGAGACTTAAATACCACAAAAAATATTACACATTAATCAATGTGAGACATTGATTAATGTAATAACTCTCCAAAACCCGAATTATGTAAGTTTCTCCCCTTTAGCTAACATATTAGTTTTGTCCCCCAAACTTCGAGCCACTATTTCTCACTCACCAAAAATCGGAATCGAGAAATTAAGGACACTATAATTATCTACTCGAAACGTAGATCGACGTCATATATCTCAATTCATAAATCGGATATATATCGAGGCTCGAAAAGACAATTAAACAGGCTGACTTTTTTCCAAGTTAAATTAACATTTAATGCTAACTAAATTTCGATAATATATATATATATATATATATATATATATTATTATTATTATTATTACCGATTTTCCAACATTCTCGTCATCGTCGAAATGCATCAATCCGATTGGCGGCGCGTACGAGTGCGAACATCCCAAACACCCCGTCGAACGGCCCGTCGTCGCCGTGGTACCCTTTGTAGAATCCGATCTTCCGATCCGCCTGCTCGTACAATGCCTCCTCTACGAACGTCAGCGGCGTCACCTCTGACCACCGCTCGAACGCGCGTGCGATTGCAGCTTTCACTTTATAGATGAGCCGGTTAGCCGGCAGGAACGCGTAGGTGAGCCGACTCTTCTCAGGTGGCCAGCGCGGCTGGTTTTGGAAGAACGAGTAGTGCGACACCGTGTGGGTGTGGCTGTGGCTGTGCGACGATTTTTCGGAGCGCATGGTGGATGTGCCGTTGACGATGTAGGCGTTGCCGCACTGTAGCAGCGCGATGTGCTTGAGCGTGGCGGCATCGAGCACGCCGGTTTGGTTGAGGTTGAAGTTGGCTGGTAGGTCTTGATGGCGGATTCAAGGAAGTCGTCGAAGTGGTCGGTGAAGTCGTGGTAGGAAGTGTTGAGATAGCCCAAGTGGTGGAAGTACTTCTTCAGTTTATGTAAGCCTTCAACTTTGTCGCCTTTCCGGCAGCCGTGGAGGGTCTTGAAAGCTTCCCTTCTTCAGGTATTTGGGGTCAGTGATGTAGTAGTTGGAAGCAATTCTTCACCGCAAACTGGGTTTGGATCAAAGGAAACGAGGAAGAAGAGGAAAATCAACATGACTGGGGGAACCGGGAATTTCATCATCATAACTTTAAACTAATGTCTAATATGAGAGATGTTGATCGAGCGTGTTTAATTATGAACATGAGAGGTCTATTTAATTTATAGAGGAAAACGTATCCTAATCCTAATAGAAATCCATACTCCAATAATTATATACTAATAGTTATGCTTCAATTTCGTATCTAATAGATTTCTACAATTAGTAACTATTATGAATCATATTCTAATATATATATATATAATGGAGATCATATGAGAACACCTCTTAGAGTGAGAAATATGAACAATTTATAACCGTTTGATCAAGTAATTCAACGCTCCAGATCTTGTAATCACTTAAAATCCTGAAATGCACCATAAAGACAAAAAGTTTGCACTAAGGTCTTTTTTGTAAAATTCTGTTTCTATTTTATCTTGTAACCTAATTTATGTCTTATAAATCGTTTTCTAGTTCATTTTTCTTCACATCGGCGCAGATAGTTGATAGGTCTATTTCGTACTATCCATATTCCGTCTATTTTGGCATATTTTGTGGCGTTTGGATTTTTTTTGGTGTTTGTTTTGCAGTTCTTATGATGATGTGGCATTGACGAGGCGTTGATGTGGTGGTTGCAAAATTAAGGAAACTATATGCTTAATTCAGAAGAAATCAAAAGGGTAATTAAGTGTAGACAGGAAATAATATAATTTACATTATATTATATCTTTCTATACTTGGATAACCTAATTGAGGAGGAGAAAAGGGAGTATATATATATATATATATACTTAAGGAGGCACTGCGAGAGAGGACTTCCGCACGAAATCATAATTCATCTCCATCATTCACGTCTACAAAAACTGCCGAGAACCCTAGCTGCTGAGATCACGATACATCATCACCTCCAACACCATTCCGTCCAAACGCCGATCACCGAGAGAGAGAATCCGAGGCCGCCGAAGCCGAGATCATCCGATCAAGAACCGCCGAAGCCGAGGAAATCCAATCGAAGGGGTTATCAATTTCAAAGTTCGCATTTCTCACTTTTGATTCATGAATTGCAGTTTGATTCGGAAGAAACAACATGTTATCACTTTCATTTTACATTCCCGAATTTGGATTGTCTCCGCTTTTATTTTCCTGTAGGATGATTTGAAGTCTTTAATTTATGATTTCATAATTTCTAGGACCATAATTCGTATTTTTATATATTCTGATTTCTGGTAATTAATTGGATTTTCGTACTTATTTATTTTTTGTATTTCAGCATGATTTGTGTTCTGTCCTGCAATTCGGTCTGTCTGGCTAATCCGGCCGATATGCATAGCTAAGTCTTTTCTGGGGCCGGCGAGATGTGAAACACACACCACTTTAATTTCGTGAGACTAGGGCTTAAAATTAATCACTTAGGTTCTGAATTAATCTAGATTTAATTAATTGGATTAATTAATTTAGGATTGATCACCCTAGGTTATTTAATTCATAGTTAATTTAGTACTTCCATCGTTTCTCGTGGGAATAGGCTAAATAAGTAGCGAATTGTTCTTAGGACAATTGAATTAATTTGGTAGGAGACTATTAGATGCCCACCATACAAGTAGGCTCCTAAATTGGGTTCCCTTAATTCTTAAAGCTGATTAGGTGTTAAATCTATTGATTGCCCACCAACGTAGGTTGCATCTAATTTAGAGAAGTAGTCGTTTTAATGCCCACCATGGCGATTACCGAATAATTAAGGGGGAATAGGGGATATGTCAGTTTAATTACGGTGTCCTACAACCAATTGATTTAAGTGGATTAATTAATTATTAGTGTCAGTGATCGATTGTGTGTGTGTGTGAATCATCTTGCTGGACCCGCTTTTTTTTCATTAGTAAATTTCATGTCTAATACTTGCTTGCTTTCGTTACTCTTAGGTTATAGAAAATTCCTCAAACTTGCATGGTTGCTAACCAAACTCTGATTGATAGGATTTTTAGGTTTGAATTACTCCGTTCCCTGTGTTCGATACCTGAGCTGTACTAATTTTTGGTCTAGCAATTTTGCAGGATTATTTGGTGTAAAACAGCGATCACCAAATTGGCGCCGTTGTCGGGGAACGGTGTTAACTTTAAGCTTAATTTTCCTACTGATCTTTTGTGCTTTTAGGGTGTTGCATGAGCAGGTCTTCCCACCCTTTTCTACACTTCGATCCAGAAATTGAAAAGACTGCGAAAAGGAACCGGAAGGCAACAAAGCTGCAAAAGCAACCAGTGCTGTCAGAAGCAGAAATAGGTCCGACTGACCAGATAGAAGAACAGACCAGTAAGTCAGAGTCTGAAATCGGTCCGACAGGTCAGATAGACCCGTATTCTGAAGGCAGCAATTATGATCCTGAAATAGAAAACACGGCTGAAGAAGAAGTAGATAATCTGAAGATGAACTCAGGTTCGAGGAACTTGGGAGAGGACTTGCCTGGACCAATCAACATTACCACCACTGAGCAGATAGATGTGAAGCTGAATTTGGTCACGGCATGTCCAAAGTTTTATGGGAAGCTAAACGAGAATCCTTTTGCTTTTCTGGAAGGATTCAACCAGGTTTGTGATCTGCACAGACAAGGTCATTTGGATGCTTTCAAGCTCAAGGCATTTCCTTTTACTCTACAAGATGGAGCTCGTGCATGGTTTTCCGGATTACGACCTAGGTCGATCACTACTTGGGCTCAGATGCGCCAGACATTCCTGGATAAGTACTTTCCTCAATCCAAAACCAACGTACTCAAGAAGGAGATTTCCGGGATTACTCAAGAACTTGATGAATCCTTTGGAGCATACTGGGAGAGATTTGGGAAGCTAGTTGATAGCTGCCCAAACCATGGTTTTTCTGATGTGGATTTGCTACAATGCTTCTACCAAGGAATGACAGATGAGTCCAAGACTATGGTGAATGTTGGATTGAAGGGTAGCTTTGCTAATAGCTACTACACTGATGCGAATGCAATCATTGAAGGCCTAGCCGAGTCTACATCATAATACAAAGGACCAAGGATGCAAAGGAAATCTGTAAATCTCTCGAGTGGAGATTTTCTAGATGATCTAGATATGAAGGTTGGACTCAAAATGGAGGAGAAGTTCAGCCAACTTGAAGACAAATTGAATCGACTATTCAAGGAGAGGAATCCTCCTTCTTCCTCCTCTTCATCTAATCGCACCATGACTGATCATACTTGTGGTGCATGTGGTCAAAGAGGACACACATCCCTCCAGTCCCAAGGCGAGGATGTTAATGCAGCCGGCAATTGGAATGGACAGAACATGGTTCATCCGAACCTAAGGTGGAGACAAGATGATCAAGCGCCACAACCGCTAAGGAATCCTCCACAACAGTCATTCCAACAGCCCACTTATCAACATCAACAGTATCAGTCACCGCAGCAACAAGGGTTCCAACAACCCTACAGACCTCCACATCAAAGGCAATTCCCTGCAAAGTAGCTTCAAAGCGCTACGAGGTCCATCCGGCCGCAGACCGAAAGCAATCCATTGGAGAAAATGATGGCTAAAATGATAAATTCACAGAAGAATGCCGTAGCATATCAGCAACAAATGCAAGAGGAGTTCACTCAGACGAAGAAGGATACCCAAAACACCTTCGAGAACTTAGCTAAGCAAATTTCTAAGTTAAATTCTTCAGTCCAGGAGATAAGAGGAAGTCAAAGGAAACTGCCATCTCAAACTGAACCCAATTCGAAATCCCACAATTGTAGCAAAATCATGTTGAGAAATGGGAAAGAGTTGCCCGAGCCCGAACCAAAGGTGAATCTCAACAAGACTCAATCTGCAGCAGATAGGCCCAAGCTGACCAGACCGAATATTCTAACTGCCCAGGAAGACCTGACAGACTCGCGAGAACCGGGCGATAGAGAACCGGACCGACAAAGAAGGTTCGACTGCCCAGAAAGACCTGACAGAGTTGCAGAACTTTACTGATGAAGTTCTGCCTAACAGCGAAGGTCGATCTGTCCAGACAGACCCTAGAACTACTGTCCCTCCACCATTTTCGGAAGAATTGGAGAGGAAACGAACACCGAACAAAGACTATACAGATTATGTGAAGTTGTTCGGAAAGCTGGAAATCAACATACCCTTTTTGGAGGCTGTGAAAATTCCCCAATTTGGGAAATTTGTCAAAGATTTCATAGCAGGAAAGATCCAGCAAACTGGGAAAGTATTGATGGATACATCTGTGTCAGCAATTATCTAAAAGATGCTACCCACAAAATGCGTGGACCCAGGTATGTTTACTCTCCCTTGTCTTATGGGGAATGTGATGGTTAAACAGACTATGTGTGATTTAGGAGCATCAATTAATGTTATGCCACTTTCTGTGTATAATCAATTATCTAGAGTTGAATTGGTATCTACTAATGTGATTATACAGCTTGCTGATAGATCATGCATTGCACCTGTTGGTTTACTTGAAAACATCCTTGTCAAAATTAATGATTTTGTCTATCCTGCTGATTTCTATGTTATAGATACAAATGATAGGCAAGTTGAGGGTACTGCGGGTGTTTTGTTAGGTAGACCATTTTTGAAAATTGTGAAAGTTGTAATTGATGTAGATGAAGGTTCTATTAGTGTGCGATATCATAATGAGACTTATGTTCATCATATTGCTAGTGCACTTAAGAAACCTTATGATCATGAGAATGAAATGGTTTTTTCTGCTGACGAGATTGAAAGTTTTGTCCAAGATTATCTTAAGACGCATTTGTTGCAGGATAAAATGGAACTCACCTTAATCAAGGGATTGACTGACCTTGATCTTAAGGAAATTAGGGATGAAGAGATCCGGGACAGCATCAAAGCACTCTATGCAGCACCAGAATTTGTTGCTGTCAGTAGTATCGCCGATCTGCCCAGACAGGCCGAATCTGACAGAATTCTGCCCTCATTGGTGAAGCCCCCAGTTCTCGAACTGAAGCAACTTCCCAAGCATCTGAAGTACGCCTATCTTGGGGATGGTGACACACTGCCAGTCATCATTAGCAAAGAGTTAAATCAGAGTCAAGAGGATGCTTTATTGGCAATTCTGAAGAAGCACAAGAAGGCGATTGGGTGGACTTTAGCCGACATCACCGGCATTAGGCCTGACATCTGCACTCATTCTATTCATATGGAGCCGGAAAGCAAGCCATTCCGAGATCATCAAAGAAAGCTCAACCCCAACATGCGAGAGGTGGTATTGAAGGAGGTATTGAAGCTTCTTTCTATGGGTATCATTTACCCTATTTCTGACAGCAAGTTGGTGAGTCCTGTTCACATGGTACCGAAGAAGTCTGGTTTTCAAGTTGTGGAGAACGAAAAGAATGAGCTGGTGCCGATGCGATTGGTGACTGGGTGGCGCATGTGCATAGACTACAGGAAGTTGAATGAAGCTACAAGGAAAGACCACTTCCCGTTACCTTTTATTGATCAGATGTTAGAGAGGCTTGCAGGTCAAGCTTACTTCAGCTTTTTGGATGGCTATAGCGGTTATTTTCAGATCCATGTGAAGGAGGAAGACCAGGACAAGACCCAATTTACCTGTCCCTTTGGCACTTTTGCATACAGGCGTAAGCCATTCGGATTGTGTAATGCACCGGGCACCTTTCAAAGGTGCATGATAAGTATCTTTTCGGACTTAATCGAAGACTGTATTAAGGTGTTCATGGATGACTTCACGGTTTACGAGAATTCATACACGGGCTGCTTGAAGAATTTAGACAAAGTCCTTGCTCGGTGTGTGGAGAAGAACTTGGTACTCAACTACGAGAAGTGCCATTTTATGGTGACCAAAGGAATTGTACTCGGTCACATGGTTTCTAGCAGAGGGATTGAAGTAGATAAAGCCAAGGTCGATTTGATTGCAAAACTGCCGCCCCCTACTTCTGCAAAGGAGATTCGAGGTTTCTTGGGCCATGCAGGTTTTTATCGGCGTTTCATCAAGGACTTTGCAAAGGTAGCTCAACCACTCACAAGGCTCTTACAACAAGACGTTGAGTTCGTGTTTGATGATCAGTGTAAGGAGGCCTTCGACCTCCTTAAGAAAAAGCTCACCACCGCCCCAATAATGCAACCACCTGATTGGAACAAGCCATTTGAGATCATGTACGATGCATCCGACCGGGCCGTAGGAGCAGTTTTGGGACAGAAAAATGGAAGAGAGAGCCATGTAATCTACTATGCTTCAAAGACACTTAATTTAGCTCAGTGCAATTACTCTACCACGGAGAAGGAGTTGTTGGCTATTGTCTTCGCCTTTGACAAGTACAGATCCTATTTACTTGGTTCCAAAATCGTGGTCTACACCGATCATGCTGCCGTCAAACACCTTCTATCCAAGAAGAGTTTGATTGGGAGGTAAAAGACAAGAGGGGAGCAGAGAATCAAGTGGCTGATCATCTAAGCCGTTTGATCCAAGAGGAAGATGAAGGATCAATCAAAGAGACTTTTCCCGAGGAGCATTCGTATGTTGTTCCCGAATCTGTCACCAGTCTGGTCTATTTGGACAGACAGACCTCTGCTTAGTGTTTTTCAGCTACTGCACAGTCGTGGCTTCATCTGACCAGGCAGACCGATTCTGTTCCAGAATGGCTAAATACTGTGGGCAAGTTTTCTAAACTCCCTTGGTTTGCTAACATTGTCAATTACTTGACTTCCAAGCAGCTCCCATCCGATTTCACACATGCCCAAAAGAAAAGACTGGAGAGCAAATGCAGACAATACTTTTGGGAGTCTCCAATACTATGGAAGATGGGAGTAGATCAAGTAATTCGCCGTTGCATTCCTGAAGCTGAACAAGGTGAGATTCTTTTTCATTGTCATTCATCCCCTTATGGTGGACACTTTGGTTCAAAACGAACTTCCAGAAAGGTTTTGGATGCAGGTTTCTTCTGGCCGACCTTAAACCTTGACATATACAATTTCTGCAAAACATGTACACGTTGCCAAATGACCGGTAACATATCCCAGAAGGATGAAATGCCTCAAAACCTTTGTGTTGGTCCCGAGTGTACGGTCAGGTGTAGAGGGGGGGGGGGGTGAATACACCTGATTCGATTTCTCAATTTCGAACTTGAGCAGTCCTATTCGGGATGGTGTCCGCCTGAAGCTTGATTCGGCAGAACCGCACAACCGTTCGAATCGAGTAAAAGGCTAAAAGAGTCCCGACTCGCTGAGATCCGCTAACCGACTAGGTCGAATTCAGTATCGTTCAGTGAGAGTTCAGTGTGCGGAATTGTGTAGGCCCAAATCAATTTTTGTGAGAAAACGTTTTAAGTCTCGGTTCAGTAGATTTAAAAGTTCGATATCTTGAGACAGTTGATTGATTTAAATATGATGTTCAGTATGAATAGTAAAATCAATGCAACTTGGTTAAGAAAGCAATAAGAGACACAGGATTTTTAAAGTGGTTCGGATATCGCTCAAATCCTACGTCCCATCTGTCCCGAATGATCGGGAGGCTATTTATTATCCCTGAGTTAGTCTCGGTCGGCTTGCACACCGGGCAAAGCCGCGTCTTGGTTTTTATATGCGATCCAAGTCTCGGTTACAACACTATCAAACTTAAAGTGTTTGACAAACTTCTCCAACAAAGTGAAGGAGTCCTTATACAATAAGGATTGGGTTCAAATGTGAACTCCTTCGTCTAAGCTATGGATATAACAAGTGAGCTTAGGGTTAGAGGGATAAGGAACGAGAATGTAGCTATCTCAGAGCGACGAACACTGAGGATTTAGCTATAGGTTCGTGTCAATCGCTTGGATGCTAGAAGCTTATGTCGGTTCAGACTTGGTTCCTTTTTGAGCTGGATGTAGTCTTTCACGGAGATAACTCGGTTGTTTCTTGCGGAGGACTTAGTCGTTAATTTCGCTCGTTTGAATGCTTTCTCGTGTTCTAGGCGCGCATTCTCTTCTAAATCTTGAATGATCCCTCTATTTATAGAGCGAGAGATTGAAATAGATCCGTTGGAGACGATCTTCTTCTCTCTCTCTCTTTTTGGTAGCAAACGGCTCTTTTGGTGTAGGTAACAGTGTACTTTCCCACCTTTTTTAGGTAAAAAGGTTGACTGCAGCTTTAGTAGGTGAGAAGACACGTGTATGTTTGTCATTCGTTGAGGTGAATGAAGTGGTTGAGACAAAGACAAACTTCGAGAGCACCGAAGCCGACTTCTCTCTTCCTCGTACATGACAATGCCGATTCTCTTTCAAAAGATTCGACGATCCCCGAAGACTATCCGCCGTTCTTTGAGTCGACCTTGTATTCGTAGATAGGCTGGCCGAGATAAATCTCCGAGGATCGGCTACGAGTTGATGAACTACTCCAGTGAGTTCGGTTCAACCGACTCTCTCGCATATCTTGCTCCTGCTTGAGTCCAATATCACTGAGTCTTTCGGCATATCTTGCTCTGCTGAGTCCAAGTATCACCGAGTCTTCTGTACCGGTGCCGAGGCAAATAAGCTACGAGCGCCTTGACAGAGAGCAGAGTGTCTACCGAGTCCGAAAGCTCGGAGACAAATACAAATACAAAGGAATGGTTCACCAATCGAGATAGGGTTTTGGGATCTTCAAATCTTCTCAACGGTTCGGAGCACGAGGCTACCGAGCATGATTTAGTATGGAAGATAAGAGTCATTTCCCACAAGTATGGTCATGCCGAGGATTGAATCATCACCCAACAATTTCCCCCTATTTGATGATGCCAAAACCTATCATCTATGTCCTATCAACTATGCTAAACACTAACTTACTCGGGAGCAGAGCTCCTTACAAATATTACAAGTAGAATCGGTGGAGTTGTCCGGTAAGTGCTAGACTACTGAGGGAGACAGGGCAGAACAATTTTCCCTTTTACAATAATTCCCCTATGCAACAATTTCCCTTAAGAGAAATAATAACTCTCCGAAAGTATAGTCTATCGGAGATCTAACCGAGCAAAAGCCGACAAGTAAATAATCAACGTGTGTGTCGGTAATCACTTCGGTGATTCCCGAGTGTTAAAGCATAAAGCAAACACGGCTATTTAGACAACAAGTAGTTGTCGAGCCAAAAGAAGATTTGTATATATATAATACACAGTCCAGTACATTACAAATCTTGCTAAGCTAAAAGAAGAACTAAGAGGGAGAACCCTTAAACTGCTGAATCCTATTCATGAAACCTTGGGATTTATCTTCAGGCAGTGGAACTCCATACATTCTGAACGTGTTCTTCCTCAGCTTCGGATATTCGGCGAAGTCTGCTGGATCATCTTGTTCTAGTCCTCTGTTCAACGCAGCATTCTTCACTTCTTGTTCAATCATTCCGAGATGTACTGAGTCGTCTTGTCTTCTGGGTGGAGGAATGATCCTTGCTTCAGGAACTCTGACTACTACCCCTTCAGTTACTGCTCTGTGCATATATGGGTAAAGATCAGGTTCAGTAATGGTCATCCACTCGACATAGGCATCAGCCTTAGACATTTCAGGCCAGAATCGCCAGAAATAATTTCTCTTGATAAACTCTATCTTGGCCGATTCCCATCTCTGATTGAACTGAATAGGCATCCATTCGTCTGATCTTGGCCATCTATGTGTTTTCAGATCGTTTGGCTTCTTGAACCTTCTGTATCGATAAGGAATGTCAGCTTTCGAAGGAATTCTCGGCCGGCCTCTTGTTCAAGACGTTTCTGAGTGCCTCAAGGTCTGCCAAATGTATCCTCTGTCTGGCAGCCTCTATCTGTCTAGCTTCCTCTCCTCTGTAGAGATATCTATCCATCTGAGCAAATATTTCTTCAATTTCTGCATCTTGCTCTTGAGGCTTCTGAGGAGCTTGTTCTGATTCAGCAGGGGTACTAGATCTAGATTTGGATGTACCCTGCCTTTCAGTATTCTTCTGCTGCTGCTCCTTTTCTTTTTCTCTGTCCTCTTCATCTGTTATGATGAGCTTTCTCGGAGGCAGTCTAGCAGTTCTCTTTCCTCCTCTGGATGGAGCTTTAGTCTTTCCTTTGGCAGGCTTAGACTTTGGCTTGTTAGCTGCTTCGGCTTCTGCTATTTCTCGGCCGACTTCTCATCCGCCGCCTATTTGGGCTTCCTCCTCGGCGAGATATGTATCTTAATCTCTTTCCTTGGAGGGGTTGGAATTTTAAGCTTTTGTTTGCCCTTACCTTCTTGACTGGTGGTGGAATGGGAGCTTCTTCTTCTTCGAGTCCTCCACCGCGCTGTTCCGCGTACTCAGCAACCTCCTTAATAATGTCTTTGGGGAGTCTGGGTTGTCTGCTGGGCCTGAGCCACTTGGGCCGGTTTTAGGCGTGCTCGCAGCCAGAAACACCACGGGCCTCACCCTTCTGAGACTGAGTTTGAGGCAGCTTCTCAGTACTCTTCTTTCCTTCCCTTTTTCCTTCACTTTCCCCCTTTTTGGCATCATCAATGAGCACGGGGTAGGGACTAGGACCGACTTCTTCGATTTTTGTAGGAGGTTGACGGCTCATCGAGACGATCGTGGAGCTTAGTCGAGCCTCATGCAACTCGTTCCTCTCCATGGTAAGGTGTTCCTTGTCTTGCTTGTGAGAGAGGTCATTGCTTCCTTGAAGTCTTTTAGCTTCTCGGTGATCTTGTCTTCCAAGGCCGGTTGGATATTCTCGAGTCTTTGTTCGGTGGCCTCGGATTGTTCGGTGATAGCGTCGGTATGAGCCGGTTTAGAGGCCAAAAATTCATCCAAGAGCTTGGCTTGGCTCTCCTGAAAGATCTTGAGTTGAGCTTCGAATTTGACTTCTTGCTTGAGCCAACGCTTCGAAATAAGCGTGGAAACATCGGGGCGGGCGATGAAGAGACGAGAGGACTTCACCCACGAATTTCTTTAGTCGTGGCTTGAGCGATCTGCTTCCATGTCCTATGGATAGCCTTCGCAAGATCTCGATTTTTGATCCCTTGGCGGTTAAGGCTTTGGCTACCGATCGAGATCGCTTTGCGATGCGGGCTGGCGCTGCCGAAAGTCGACTGCAAGCAAGAGCCGAGCGGGCTCTGCGAGAACGAAGCACCGGCCTTGGACTTCTCGGGACCAAGGATACCGAGAGGTGGGGGCAGTTTCGGTATGGGTATCCTTGTCCTCTCGGATGTCCCTCATCGGGCTTTCCGGGGCCGAATCACTGGGTGGGTTGTCATGGTCCGACCCATCCGAGGGTCTTTGGGCCGGAGGCGTGCTTGTCGATCATGAATCATGGCGGCATTGCAGCCCTCGAGATTGTCCATTGAGCTGAGGTCTTCGGGCTCGAATAGCCTATCTCCTCTCTCGGTCTCAATTCCTCTTCATGCGGCTTGCGACGGGAGTAGTGTAGGACAAGGCGCGTAGACGAGGCCACTCCCGATGTCGCAGCAACATGTGGAGCCTTCTTTGTTTTGGCGATGAGCAACAAGTACGAGTAGTCGGCAAGCTCGGAACTAGTTGTAGAATTTCTCGGGATGCTCCGGATATAATCACTTGAAGCTTCCATCCCGATTGATTCACCTTCGGATGCGGTCTCGAGACTCCAAGTCTATGTGTGAAGTCTGCTCTTGATTGGAGGGACCGAGCTGAGTGGGAGGGACGAAAGGGGGGCCGTCTAGGCGGCGAATATCTGCGCTACGAGCTGCGGAAGCATCCCCTTGGTCCCTTTCGGTGGAAACAATCTTTTCCATTGGCCGAGTCTTCTCGGAAGACTCGGACTCATCAACCACTTGCATGGGGTGAGTAGTCTTCTCGGGGAGCCCGTTCGGCGGGCACTTGTGGAACCTCCTCTGTAGGCCGGCACCTCAACGGCTTTCTTCGTTTCTTTGCCGGTGCCTTAGGAGTTTTAGCGGGAGGAGTTCTTTTCTTTGTAGGCGTAGCCTCTTGAGACTTTGATTTTGGAGAGGCTGCGAGGGTCCCGACCCTATCTGCCGAAGCCTTGTCTTGTTGTGAAATCGACCTTCTTCACATTGAAGTACTCCTTGTCACTTTGTAGGTGATAGGCTCGAGATCCACATAAATCTTCGATCATGATGGACGGTTTGAGTCCATACTGACAATTTGCCCTTTGCGCTCGGCGTGTTTGATGCTTTGTCGAACTTAGTAGCTTGAGCCATGAATTCTCGGAGAAAGAACTCCATCCAATTTATCCGGGCTCGGTCGTATATGGCCATCATTATCTTAATCTTAGGCCTCGACACACGGTCAAACGACCCGCTTGGCTTGTCGGTAGGCTGCGTCACTATATAGGCAAAGTGCCCCGAACCGAGGCAACATCTTTGTTCTTCGGAAAGGCGGCTACGAATGAAGTGGGCTTTCCACGGAAGATGGTAAGGTATTCATCAACTTGGTCGTCTCGTGCCCGGCATCTTGGTCCCTTCGGAGGGCGGATCAAAACTCCGCTTCAAGGCATCCTTGATGGACATTTGCTTCAGTTCCATAGTGGCGTTTTGGATAGAATGGGCAATGAATCTCGCCACTATATCCCCAGACACAGTGTCTGAATTCAAGTACAGCTCGCAACCTTGTCTCGGGAGGAAGAACGAAGGCCTCATAGACGAAATTTCTCCGACCCTAACTCGCACGTAGCGAGAAGATCTCATCCATATACTCCGGATCG
Source organism: Lavandula angustifolia (assembly GCA_028984105.1). Taxonomy (NCBI): domain Eukaryota; kingdom Viridiplantae; phylum Streptophyta; class Magnoliopsida; order Lamiales; family Lamiaceae; genus Lavandula; species Lavandula angustifolia. The sequence goes on along the minus strand of CM054821.1, from coordinate 22,007,724 downwards.
CATGAATAGAAATCCATGGTGGGTTCAAACCACATGCGATCCTTCTCCAAAATGTTCTCGCATATCTGCTGGAGATATCATAGAGATATTGGTTTCCGCCATTGTACTGTGACAAGAAATGAATCGAGTACTATTTTTGGATAGAAACAGTCTTTGTGCAATGCGATCTTGAAACATATAACAAATACATTAACGGATATAAGCATACCAATGGATAAAATTCGAGATAAGATTGAGAGTGTAATAGCAAGTAAGGATTGCGAATGCGAGATCTCGAATTTTTTGGAATTTGAAAGTTATGAAGTATGCTAATGGCGGTTCTTAAGATTTGATCGAATATATATCAACTATGAAGGTGAACGGTTTTCGATCGAAGGCTGAATGTAAACTTGCTTTATGATATGGACGGTTAAGATTAGAAGTTAAAACAATAGGCAATGATCACAAAAAGGCACCTAAGTCAAAGCCAGTTGTAAAATAGCCTAAGTAGTAACTGTGAAAAGACATGCATTAAATGCGTGCAGAGTTCAGCAAGCTTATGTATGGAATGTCGTGCAATAAATGTGAGTCGTTAATAATAAAGACAAACCAAAAGATATTAATGTCATGCTGAATCTTTGCCATAAATGCAAAGTACTGTAGTATTAAATTACTACTGAGTAGAGATACGCAAACCTGTCAGCTGAACATAGTAGTCAGCTGATACCTCGTGTAGATGGTTTTCTGAATCTCTATGTACTGAACTTACTCAGTACTGAGAGTGATCATTCCCCCTCACTGGAATGTTCCTCTCCTGAAACCTTATTACTGACTAGGGTCAGTAGGGTCCAGCAGACCTAGCTCTACTGAAAGTTCTCTGAATCTGGATTCAGCTAGAGGCTTAGTCAGTATATCAGCCCTTTGCTTGTCAGTATGGATCTTTTCCATTCTGATATCCTTCTTTTCGACATGGTCACGAATGAAGTGATGTCTGATGTCCACGTGCTTGCATCTTGTGTGAAGAACGCATTGCGAGTGATTGCAATAGCTACTTGTCATCGCGGAAAATCGGCACTTCATTCCGAATGACGTCATAGTCTCTCATTCTTTGTCTCGGCCCAAAGGCTCCGGGCGCAACAACTTCCAGCAGCCCATGTATTCGGCCCGTGAGTCGACGTGGCCACTGAGTCCTGTTTCTTTGAAAACCATGAGATCGGCTTGCCGCCAAAGGCCCGACATGTTCACGAAGTTGATTTTCGGTCGATTCTACATCCTGCATAGTCGGCATCAGAATAACCAGTTAGTTCAATATTATCATCAGCTGGATACCATAAACCCATGTCAGGTGTTCCTCGTAGATAGCGGAAATCTTCTTTGCTGAGTCCATATGACTCTGCTTGGGATTCGCCTGAAATCGAGCACAGACACCTACAGCATAAGTTATGTCAGGACGAGTAGCCGTTAGATATAATAAAGAACCAATTATAGCACGGTATTCGGTTTGGTCTCTCGATACTCCCTCTTTATCAAGATCTATCTTCATATTCGTGTTCATCGGGATCTTGATAGGTTTTTGGGATGTGCGGCCGAATCTTTTGATGAGGTCTCGAGTGTATTTGCCTTGGTTGATGAATGTTCCCTTCTCGGATTGCTTGACTTGAAAACCAAGGAAGTAGTTCATTTCACCCATCATCGACATCTCGAACTTATCCTTCATCATCTTTTCAAATTTGCGACATATGATGACATTCTTCGAACCGAAGATAATGTCATCCACGTAGATCTGCACAAGTAATAAGTCTTCTTCCGGTCGAATCTTGAATAGAGTGCGGTCTCTTGTGCCTTTCCGAAAACCTTTCGAAGAAGAAACTCCGACAGGGTATCGTACCAAGCCACAGGTGCTTGTTTTAACCCGTCTGCAGCCTTTCCGAGTCTATATACTTGATGTCCCTGCTGAAAGCCGGGCGGTTGTTCCACATAGACTTCTTCTTTCAAAGCACGCCATTCGGGAACGCGAGACTTCACATCCATTTGATAAACTCCGAATCTTTGATGTGTTGCGTAGGCTAGGAATAGTCTAATTGCCTCCAATCTTGCAACCGGAGCGAATGTCTCATCGAAATCTATCCCTTCGGCTTGACAAGTAGCCTTTAGCCACGAGTCTTGCTTTGTTCCTTACTATAACGTTGTTTTCATCTCGCTTGTTTTTGAAGACCCATTTGGTTCCTATGACATGTTGATGCTTGGGGTCGTCTACAAGCTCCCATACTTCGTTTCTCGTGAACCGATTTAGCTCTTCTGCGCATAGCAATGATCCGGTCAGCATCTTTAAGTGCATCCTCAATATTCTAAGGCTCTTGGTAGACAAGAAGCGGGAAAATAATGCGCTTTCTCCTTGACAGAATCTGGATCTTGTCTTGACATGTCTTTGAAGGATCTCCAATTATAAGATCGGCAGTGTGAGCATCTAGCCACGATCTACGATGTTTTAACTCTTCATCTCGAAATTTGTTCAACACGAGATAGTAGGTGAGTTAGGCATTTCGGTTGTACTATTCGAGATTGAAATAATTCAGTAACAAGAGTATGATCTCTTGAGTCACCGAGGTTCGGGGGCATTCGGCTCGGGAACATTACTAGACGTTCCCCCGAGTTGTTATTCTCGGTAGTGTTGGTCTCGATTACCTCTACGGTTTCCTCATCGACCTGAGTTACGGGATTGATTACGTTCGGGAGAATCAATCTGCTCACCTACTTGCTCATTTGGTTGAGATTCGATAGATTTGTCTTCGTTTCTTCGTCCGAATCATCATCCCAACATAGCTGGATCTTTTTGATTTGTCTTTTAATCTTAGATCCTGTAGCCGCTTCTCGATGTCCTCGGATTCGGAATTTGAGTTATTGCTCCTGTCTTGGTAGCAAACTCGTTAAAGACAACATGAGGGCTTTCCTCTACGCAAAGAGTCCGATAGTTGAATACTCACGAAAGCTTTGCCGACCCGAGAGTATCCTAAGAATACTCCACGATCGACTTGCTATCAAAAGTCTTCACTGATCTTTCCCATTATTGTGGATAAAGCATGAACAACCAAAAATATGGAAATAAGATAGAGAAGGCTTCCTGTCGTTCCATAGTTCATATGGTGTTCTCTTATCTTTGCTTTGTCGGTAGAGATCTATTACGAGTATAACATGCGTATCGGTAGCTTACGCCTGGAATTTGGTTGGGAGTCCTGAGTCTGCGAGTAGAGTCCTAGTTGCCTCTTTTAGAGTTCGTTCTTTCGTTCAAGCAACTCCATTCTGCCGAGGTGTGCGTGCGGTGAAGTCTCATGCTCTATTCCTTACGCTTTGCAAAACTCCTTTACCATGGAATTAAGGAACTCGGTTTTTTACGTACGAACGTATTTTTCGATCTTGGTGTTCTTTTCGACACCGAGCTTTTTCGAAGCGTTGGTAACTCTGTTTTGACGTCGAGACTTGTTGGCAATGAATATGACCCATGTGTAGCGCGAGTAGTCATCTATGACCACTAATGCATATTTTACGCCTCTCGATCGTCATTGGGGAGACCTGGACCGAACAAATCCATATGTAGCGGTGAAGGATTCCATCCGTGGAAGGCGATGGAACCGGAGGATTTTGATTCCTTGTTTGCTTTCCCTTCGGACATGCTTCACACTTGAGTGTCTTTGCTTGAATACTTCATTCGGCGGTCCCCTTGCTAGAGTGTTTCTTGCAAGCTTGTTGAGCGTCTTAAAGTTGAGATGGCTAAGTCTTACGTGCCATAGCCACCCCGTGCGGTTGTCATTCTTCGCCAATAAGCAAGCTTCAGGTTCAGCTGAGTTCCAGTCAGCCACATATATGTTCTTTCTGCGCGAACCTGATAACACTGTTTTCCCTGTGGATTTATCAATAACATCACAGAAACCAGCGTAAAAAATCACTCTATTTGAGTTATCACAAAATTGACTAACAGAGAGAAGATTATCTTTGAAGTCCTTCAACATATGATACTCTTGGAACTTTGGCGCTTCCTATCCTGAGTGTCCCATATCCTCTCGTGTAGCCTTTGGCATTATCTCCAAACTCAATTCTGGGTCCTTCTTCAGTGATATAATTCTTCAGCAGACTCCTTTGGTATGTCATGTGTCTTGAGCATCCGCTGTCCACATACCATGGGTCTTTACGCACCTGCAAAACAGAATTATATTCAGGTACCCTTTATTTTCGATTTTGGGTCCTTAGATGTTAGTTTTCATAACCCAAATCTGTCTAACAACCCTGGTGGTTTCAGACATTTTCTTTCCACTAGAGTCAACATATCTGACCACTAGACTGGTCAAAGGTGACTTCTGAGGCTTCTGAGGTTCAGGAGTCCTGATCTTCTAAGTTGGTGGATTCGCCGACCTTAGCCTTACGTGTGGCTTTCCTTTTCTTCGACATTTGGAGCCTCTTCGACTATAGGTTCATAATAGTATGACCCATCTTGAGCTGGATGTGTCGGCTTTGGAGGTCCATCTTGATCCGCCAATTTTAATTTCTTGGTTCCCCCTTGACCTGTCTTTGGGGTTTCTTGGCACCGATCTTCTTGTCGGAATGCCGACGTGTGGGATGAGGTGCTTTCATCTTCCGTTTGTTCTTTGCTAGGGGGTTCGGTATATTTGCGTTCATAGTCTCCCCTCGAACAAATCTATCGGCAAGCCGTACTTCCGAGTGTCTTGGGGCGGATGTGGAAGCTCCCTGGCTGAATCCAAGTCCTTCCTTGCGGTGCTTTGACTTATTGCATGCTAGCATAGCCTCGAATTTCTTTTCAAAGACCCATGTACCTCTCGGTCATCAAGCTCCTCCGGACATCATCACTCTTCTTCGGTGTGTCGTGCTCGGTCCGAAGTCCCGACATTTCTTGCTTCGCAGAGACTTAGTTCAATATCTTTCGAGTCAAGTCATTGGTCAAAAACTGAAATCCGATCTTCTTGATGCTTGAGACTTGGCCATCGGAGAGTTTATTTCCTCCCCGAGTCTCAACACAAGTCCTTCGGCCTCGCAGTAGCGACGACTCTCCCGAGAAAGTCTCCGATTTTCTACTTTCGTGGTATCCAACTCCCGAAGAGTCTTGCCGAGCTGAGACTCATCCGAATTTGTTCGTCGAGCAGTTCTTCGTATGCGGTTGCGACGTCCAAATTCTCATCCGCACCTGAAATAGTGTCGTGTGTGCAAGTGTGAAGAGAAGTTAAGTGGTTCATGAGAATTTACCTCATCCTCTTCGCTCGCCATCATGCACTTTTCGCTGATTCTTGACTTCAAGCTCTAAGGCCATGAAAGCTGCTTCATCGTCCGATGAATCCATAAAAAGAGTCGACCTCTTCGAGTCGTCCGAGATTTCACCTGCTATGTAGGATTGTCTTTTCGGGCGAATTTCTCTCTCCTTGCCTTACGTCTTTGCGCGTTCGGCACTGCGAGCTCGGGACAATCATACCGATAATGTCCGGCTTCTTGCGGTTGTAACAAGCGATGACTCTTTCTTCTTTGCTTTCGCTATTCTTTGATGGTTCTGAGTCATCTTTCTTTCTGCATTCAGAAGATTGTGAGTCAGGAGTGTGTTTCGACATATAATTTGACTTACCTTTCATTTCCCGATAGGCTTTAGTCACTTTTCTGCGTCGCTCCTTCTCCTTCTGATACTTTACGGCGACGGCGCATACTTCGAGCGAGACTTCCTTCTTGTAGATCATTGAGTGAAGGTTCAGTCTTACTCGTCGTTTTGCTCGTTCTTTGGAGATCTTTGTCTTGCGATGCTTTGAAAGCATGGTCGATTTTTGTGTCAGCTTCAGCTCTCTGCTTTCTTTGAGGTCTGTCGAACTCAAACTCCTCTGCCTGTAGTTCTGAAAAGATATGGTCAGGAGACACATCATCTAAGTCAGAATGTCGCAATATAGTGGCAAAAGGTGTCCAGTGTCCGTCCGGCAGTGCCCTCAGAATCTTCAGATTCATCTCTCGGTTGCTGAATGTCTTTCCCAGCCCATTGATAGAGTTCATCAGATTGGTAAATCTGACGTTCAGATCTTCGATTTTGTCACGAGCATGAGAGACAAGCTTTCCAGCTTTTGGAGTTCCAGTGCTAATTTGTTGGCTTTAATCTTCTGAGTCCCTCGACTCAGTAGCGCAAGAGCATCCCAGAGTTCTTTAGCAGTCTTGCATTCCTGAACCCTGCCAAGATAAGAATCACTAAGAGTGGTCAGTATGGCGTTTCTGGCAACACGGTCTAAGTTGTGAAGCTTCTTCTCCTCAGGAGTGAAGAGACTTCTGTCTTTGGGAATCTTCTTCCCGGTCACCATTCCTCCTCCTTGAGCTTGGTCCTGAGTCATGACACTATCAATCATAGGAACGATAGGTCCATCTTCAAGCACTTCAGTCATACTGTCATGGAGGGATGTCAGATGTGCTTCCATTCTGACTCGCCATACTCCATAATTCTCCACCGAGAACATGGGTACCATCCTTATACCTGACATATCAGCCATGAAGAATATAGATATGAATGTAGAGTGATATGCAGTGAAAACGTTTTCCCTCGGATCCGTTCGAATAGACCAGTCTCAAAGATAACAAGAGTCAAAGAACTCCTGCTCTGATACCAATTGTTGGTCCCGAGTGTACGGTCAGGTGTAGAGGGGGGGGTGAATACACCTGATTCGATTTCTCAATTTCGAACTTGAACAGTCCTATTCAGGATGGTGTCATGTCAAGCTTGATTCGAGACCGCATAACGTGTACGAATCGAGTAAAAGGCTAAAAGAGTACTGACTCAGCTGAGATCTGCTAACTGACTAGGTCAGAATTCAGTATCGTTCAGTGAGAGTTCAGTGTGCGGAATTGTGTAGGCCCAAATCAATTTTTGTGAGAAAACGTTTTAAGTCTCAGTTCAGTAGATTTAAAAGTTCAGTATGCTGAGACAGTTGATTGATTTAAATATGATGTTCAGTATGAATAGTAAAATCAATGCAACAGTTAAGAAAGCAGTAAGAGACACAGGATTTTTAAAGTGGTTCGGATATCACTCAAATCCTACGTCCACTGTCCCGAATGATCAGGAGGCTATTTATTATCCTGAGTTAGTCTCAGTCAGCTTGCACACTGGGCAAAGCCGCGTCTTGGTTTTTATACTGATCCAAGTCTTAGTTTACAACACTATCAAACTTAAAGTGTTTGACAAACTTCTCCAACAGTGAAGGAGTCCTTATACAATAAGGATTGGGTTCAAATGTGAACTCCTTCGTCTAAGCTATGGATATAACAAGTGAGCTTAGGGTTAGAGGGATAAGGAACGAGAATGTAGCTATCTAGAGCGACGAATAGCTGAGGATTTAGCTATAGGTTCGTGTCAATCGCTTGGATGCTAGAAGCTTATGTCGGTTCAGCTTGGTTCCTTTTGAGCTGGATGTAGTCTTTCGCCGGAGATAACTCGGTTGTTTCTTGCGGAGGACTTAGTCGTTAATTTCGCTCGTTTGAATGCTTTCTCGTGTTCTAGGCGCGCATTCTCTTCTAAATCTTGAATGATCCCTCTATTTATAGAGCAGAGATTGAAATAGATCCGTTGGAGACGATCTTCTTCTCTCTCTCTCTTTTTGGTAGCAAACGGCTCTTTTGGTGTAGGTAACAGTGTACTTTCCCACCTTTTTAGGTAAAAGGTTGACTGCAGCTTTAGTAGGTGAGAAGACACGTGTATGTTTGTCATTCGTTGAGGTAAATGAAGTGGTTGAGACAGCACAAACTTCGAGACAGACTGAAGCTGACTTCTCTCTTCCTCGTACATGACAATGCTGATTCTCTTTCAAAAGATTCTGACAGTCCTGAAGACTATCTGCCGTTGCTGAGTCTGACCTTGTATTCAGTAGATAGACTGCTGAGATAAATCTACTGAGGATCAGCTCTGAGTTCAGTGAACTACTCCTGCTGAGTTCAGTTCAACTGACTCTCTCGATATCTTGCTCCGCTGAGTCCAATATCATCGAGTCTTTCGATATCTTGCTCCCGCCGAGTCCAAGATTATCCGGAGTCTTACATGACGGTGCTTGAGGCAAATAAGCTACTGAGCGCCTTGACCAGAGCAGAGTGTCTACTGAGTCTGAAAGCTCAGAGACAAATACAAATACAAAGGAATGGTTCACCAATCAGATAGGGTTTTGGGATCTTCAAATCTTCTCAACAGTTCAGAGCACGAGGCTACTGAGCATGATTTAGTATGGAAGATAAGAGTCATTTCCCACAAGTATGGTCATGCTGAGGATTGAATCATCACCCAACACTTTGCGCTTTTGTGAGATCTTTGATGTATGGGGCATGGACTTCATGGGTCCCTTCCCGAGCTCATGCGGGAACTTGTACATTTTGCTTGCTGTGGACTACGTGTCTAAATGGGTTGAGGCTAAGGCCGTAAGGACTAATGATTCTAAAGTGGTTTCAGGTTTTCTTAGAACTAATATATTCAGCAGATTTGGGACAGCCATCATCAGTGATCAAGGAAGTCATTTCTGCAACCGCACTATAGAAGCACTCATGAAGAAATAGGGTGTCAAGCATCGTATCTCTACACCCTACCATCCACAAACGAATGGGCAAGCTGAGGTCTCCAATAGGGAAGTTAAAGCTATTCTTGAGAAGACCGTGAATCCTTCTAGGAAGGATTGGAGTTTAAGGTTAGATGATGCTTTATGGGCTTATTGTACTGCTTATAAAACTCCTTTAGGTATGTCTCCGTATCGGCTTATTTTTGGGAAGCTTTGCCATCTACCCGTGGAATTGGAGCACAAGGCATGGTGGGCTGTAAAGAGGATTGATATAGATCTGCATGGGTGCGCAAAAGAGAGAAAATATCAGTTGCAAGAACTTGAAGAGATCCGTCGTGAGGCCTATGACACGGCAATGAGACCAAGGCATGGTATGACAAACACATCCGTACTAAGAATTTTGAGGAAGGTCAATTGGTGTTGTTATATCAATATCGCCTCCGTCTCATGCCGGGCAAGCTCCATTCGCGTTGGATCGGTCCTTTCCGGATTCGATCCGTCTCAAAGAGTGGAGCAGTGACGATCTCTAAGTTGGATTCTAATGCAGAATTCACTGTCAATGGCCACCGTTTGAAACTCTTCCATGTTGCTGAACTAACGGAGGTAGTGGATGAGCTTAGCTTGTCCATTCCTTCTTATTCTTGATCAAGAAGGAGTCTAGCCAAAGACAATAAAGAAAGGCGCTACCGGGAGGCAACCCGGTTTGTTTTCTTGTTCTCATTTCTTTTATTTTATTTATTTTGGTTTCGTCGTGTTTTCCTTGTTGTTTTTCCAGATCTAGGCTATAAAAGATGTCAAAGAGCTTAAGTGTGAGGAGGAAATTAAGAGCGAAGTCAAACTGTCGAAGAATTGGAGTTGGGGGTAATGTTAATTTCTTAATAGGGGCCATTTTTGCAATTTCCCGTAAGTGAGGAGTTTTGGCAAAAAAAAAAAAAAAAAAAAAAAAACTGAAAACCGCAAACACGTTTTACTCCCACTCTCCCACTTCTTCTTCCCCACTTCATTTCATTTCTCCCTAAATATTTTTTCCCCTCATTTTAGACCTAATCATCCTCCATTTTCAATTCTTCATTTCCATTGAAATATTCCCCCAATTACCCGCCAATTCTCCTTGCCCAATCCGACGCAATGGCCCCGAAAAAGAAATTACAGCTTGTGGAAGCTCCTTCCTCATCGACGGCGACTGCACGGGAGAGCTCGCGTTGGCCTCCGCGTCGCACGGGACGCATCCGGCGTTCCTTGAATCCGACTGTAACTGGCCCCTTTCTCATTGACGAGGAGGAGCCGGAAACACCCGCTCCACCAGCAGCAGTCGCCGCCGCTGTGTCGGCCGAGTAAGAAGAGTCTGCCGCTGCTGTGTCGGCCGAGGAGGAGGAGTCCGCCGCCGCTGTGCCTACCGGGGAAGTCGACGATGTCGACTGGTCAATTCTCGCCGCCGAGTTTCCTTCGGCCGATTTATACGACAGATTTGGTTTCCACTGAGAGAGCAGCCCGTATGTACCCCCGCCGAGCTCCGACGGAATTAACTGGGGTGAAGAGATTCGGACTACTTCGGATCTGCCTTCAGATGAGTCTGATTACCAGCCGTCTGCGAAGACGAAGATCTTTCATTGGAGCAGCTCTCGCTAGGCCGACTCTGGCCGACTCATCCTCGTTCCCGACCTCCACGGTGTACGGGAACCTTGTTGTCTTACAGTTTCCGGATAGAGAGTCAGTCAGGGCAGCGATGACTTTCGAGGATGAGCCCTATAGGCTTTATGCTTTCACTCGACGTGGCAAAAACTTCCGAAATGGCCGATCGATTGATCATGGATTCCTCCGCTCCACGGGTGTACAAGGTCAGTTTTATGATTACTTTCGACGTATTGGTTGGCTATGGTTGACTGAGTCCCACTACTATCCTTGCTATCATGCTCTTACTGCCGAATTCTTCAATACATTCTTATTTACCTTTGTGACTGATGTGTATGTGAAGAGCATTTCATTTCGTATTGGTTGTGTATTCTATGAAATGTCATTGGCTGAGTGGTCTACTAGATTAGGTACTGTGTTGTTGGAGGATTTGGATGATGGTACTTATGCTTTTACTCCTCGTGGTATTCCTTCTTCTCTTAGTGATTATGTTGGTCCTATGAGTGCTTGGACTTTGATAGCCCCCTCTGATCCCCAGTTTTTCTGCCCCTCTTATTCTGATATTTCCTATGTGACCGATCCTGCATTGCGTTTGTGTCACCAATTTCTTTGCCATAATTTGACTGGCCGTTGGACTGGTTTTACTATAGTCACGGGGAATGACTTGTATTTTCTATGGTGTATGCATACGGGGCGACGGGTTGATCTTGGGTATTGGATAGCTCGTAACTACTCATCCGGCTAGGCATCTTACTTTATGCCATCTCTTTGCTACATTCCTTCCACGCAATTTTATAATATTTGATGATTCTCAGCTTACTCAGTTATCTCCTCCACCGTCATTTGACCTTGAGTTGATGGGTTATGCATGCATTTGTTATAGGGAGCCTGATGGTATTGTTAGATTTTATCCACCGGGGCCTAGAGTCCCGAGTGTTGCTCCCTATGTAGGTTTGCAGGTACCCAGTGATTCGGTCCAGGTGTTGAGGGCTGAGGTTGTAGCTCTCTGGCGGCGCTTTGATGATCTAGAGCGCACGGTTCTCTCTCGTCTTCTGCCTCCGGGCGATCGGTGATGCTTTTCCCCTTTTATTTTTCTTGTTTTATGTTTGTGTTTTGTGTCGTGTCTTTGTTTTACTTCTCTTTCACTTGCTCGTTTGCAACGATCAAGTGTAAGGAGGGGTATTTGTTATGTGTTTTTGTCATGTTCTCCGTCCTTTTTTCTTGTTTTTGTGTGAGGGCAACCAAGGGGTTAAGTGTAAGGAGGGATGTCTCTACTTCGTTTCTCTTTGTGTCGTCATTTCTTTTGTGTCGTCGAAGCATGCCAAAAATTGAAGTTGTTGATGCACTTTTGTTCTTGATTTAAACATGTTTAGTTGTGCTTTATGTCTCAATATGCGAACTTGTAGTTTTTGTGAAGAGTAGGATATGGTGCACATTTGTATGTGATTTGGGATGACGAATAATAAGTAAATTGTGGATCGCATTTTACACACACTCCTTATATTAGATTTGAGCCATTAAAGTAGGATACTTCCTACTAATTTCATTGAGAGAGATTGTTCATGAAGTTGCAATAAAAGTGAGCCACTTGTGATAAGTGATAGGAGGCACTAGGGATTGAGCCATTTAACCGCGACAATATTCTTCCTACCTTGCAATATCCCCTAGTGAGCTAATTTGTGCCTTGTCCTATTCTTTGATTTAGTCAGAAAAATGCAAACCGAGGCCTTTTTAGCTTCTCTTTTTCCCATGTTATTGTATGTTTTACAAGTTTATTTGAGATTGATCTATTCTTTTTCTTGCCTATCGAGTTTGTTTGCTATCATATGTGTTGTTGCAAAATAATTGTTGACCAAGTTGTACACTTATAATGTTATTGAATGGTCTGCTCGTGTTTTGTACCCGAAGAAATATGCTGAATCTCGAGTTATATACTGCTGTAAAAAAAAAGCCGAAACAATATACATCAGGGGTACTAAAGAATAAGTTGATAGCAACTATTATTTTGTTCTTGAATGGTAGGCATTATTTCTTTGATTATCTCAAATTTAACAAGTATAACATGCATGACATATTTGTACAATTTGTGGAGCTTAGAACCCTAGTACCCTTACCAACAAAAAATAGTCTATGTCCTAAGCCCCATTACAACCAAAGAAATAAAGACTCCTTGATATTGCAGTTGTGACAATCTTTTATCGTGATGGATGAACCGTTTTTTTTACTTGAGTGGCTTGACCGGACGTAGATTAGAGAGTGTTGAGTGAACCGTGACGATGATCCACTTTTTGCTTAGGTTTTTGATTAAATTGATATTTGTGTGCCTAATCTTAAATTTGCAACTCTACTTGTTTGATGAGATTCATATTTGCGTAGTTGGACATGTTTTACTAGTTCATTGGGTGTGGAGATTACGGATATGATTGGTATTGCTTCTTGTGTAATTTGTGTCGATTTCCTTTCTTGTATGTGGTTGTTTGGTATTATTTTCTTTGGTTTCGTGTCTTGTGTCCGTCCTTGTTTTATTTTCGTCTTTGTCTTTTTATTTTAGAGTCTTGAGTCTTTGGGGAGGGACGGGATTTGGATAGTACTTATACTTTTGTTTTCCTTATACTTGAGGGCAAGTATGTTTTAAGTGTAAGGAGGTTTGATAGGTCTATTTCGTACTATCCATATTCCGTCTATTTTGTCATATTCTGTGGCGTTTGGATTGCTTTTTGGTGTTTGTTTTGCAGTTCTTATGATGATGTGGCATTGACGAGGCGTTGATGTGACGGTTGCAAAATTAAGGAAAATATATGCTTAATTCGGAAGAAATCAAAAGGGTAATTAAGTGTAGAAAGGAAATAATATAATTTACATTATATTATATCTTTCCATACTTGGATAACCTAATTGAGGAGGAGAAAAGGGAGTATATATATATATACTTAAGGAGACGCCGCGAGAGAGGACTTACGCACGAAATCATAATTCATCTCCATTATTCACGTCTACAAAAACTGCCGAGAACCCTAGCAGCTGAGATCACGATACATCATCACCTCCTACACCATTCCGTCCAAACGCCGATCACCGAGAGAGGGAATCCGAGGCCGCCGAAGCCGAGATCATCCGATCAAGAACCGCCGAAGCCGAGGAAATCCAATCGAAGGGGTTATCAATTTCAAAGTTCGTATTTCTCACTTTTGATTCATGAATTGCAGTTTGATTTGGAAGAAACAACATGTTATCACTTTCGTTTTGCATTCCCGAATTTGGATTGTCTCCGCTTTTATTTTCCTGTAGGATGATTTGAAGTCTTTAATTTATGATTTCATAATTTCTAGGACCATAATTCGTATTTTTATATATTCGATTTACGGTAATTAATTGGATATTCTTACTTATTTATTTTCTGCATTTCAGCATGATTTGTGTTCTGTCCTGCAAATCGGTCTGTCTGGATAGTCCGGCCGATATGCATAGCTAAGTCTTTTCAGGGGCCGGCGAGATGTGAAACACACACCACTTTAATTTCGTGAGACCAGGGCTTAAAATTAATCACTTAGGTTCTGAATTAATCTAGATTTAATTAATTGGATTAATTAATTTAGGATTGATCACCCCAGGTTATTTAATTCATAGTTAATTTAGTACTTCCATCGTTTCTCGTGGGAACAGGCTAAATAAGTAGCGAATTGTTCTTAGGACAATTGGATTAATTTGGTAGGAGACTATTAGATGCCCACCATACGAGTAGGCTCCTAAATTGGGTTCCCTTAATTCTTAAAGCTGATTAGGTGTTAAATCTATTGATTGCCCACCAACGTAGGTTGCATCTAATTTAGAGAAGTAGTCGTTTCAATGTCCACCATGACGATTACCAAATAATTAAGGGGGAATAGGGGATATGTCAGTTTAATTACGGTGTCCTACAACCAATTGATTTAAGTGGATTAATTAATTATTAGTGTTAGTGATCGATTGTGTGTGTGCGTGAATCATCTTGCTGGACCCACTTTTTTTGCATTAGTAAATTTCGTGTCTAATACTTGCTTACTTTCGTTACTCTTAGGTTATAGAAAATTCCTCAAACTTGCGTGGTTGCTAACCAAACTCTGATTGATAGGAATTTTAGGTTTGAATTACTCCGTTCCCTGTGTTCGATACCGTCTTTGTACTAATTTTTGGTCTAGCAATTTTGCAGGATTATTTGGTGTAAAACAACGATCACCAATAGTGAGAAATACATAGTTTTTCAATTTTGATTATCAACATTTTATGATAATGTCTACACAAGGTTCGTTGTTTATTTGCTTGTTTCCACGTAAATCTTATATTTGATTCCATTATCTTGTTTGTTTCAATGTCTGATTGAATCAAAAAAATTCATATTCGATTTCAACCTCTTTTCTTTTCTTAATTTCTTCGTATACGTGCATCAAATCATGTTATAGGATTGTATGATTTTTTTATTATTTTTCTTAGTTTTGAATATCAATTGGAAACCTAATATTTCTTTTGATCATTTGAAAATTTTTTGGAAGATTATTTTAATCAATTGTTTATCAATTTCTTCTTTTTCATTTTCAGATTCTTTCGGTTTACAATTTATGTTTGTTTTGTTCTTTTTTTAAAAAAAATTTATTTTGGTGTTAATTTATGCACTATGTAGTGGGTTTTTTATGCACGTTTATAGTTCACTTTATGCTTATTCATGCCTCGGCGTTGTTGATGGCAATGATGCCTCAGTGTTGTTTATGACAATGATGAATTAATGTCTGATTTGTTAGTGGACTTGAAGATGTTATCAGAAAAATATCCTAATAAGTCTTGCAAAAATGGAGGTTGCATACAAAAGAAGCAGACGTTTGAAGCGTTTTATGGTGGACCGATCCCAGAATCTATTTCAGTTTTTTCTCCTAGTCCGGTTAAAACCAAAGGTAGAGGAAGTCGAAATATTTTTAATCTAGTACAAAGTTTCAAATGTCGAAGGTTATTTTTTTAGTACCTATTTTAATATTTTTTTAAAGTGCAAATTTATACATAGTAGATGTGTATTTTTTAATACTTAATTGTTCAAATTATTATGCTATAAAAAAAATTAAACTATACATTTATTTTACTTTTATGAAATGCACGCTTATCTTTTATTAAAATGCACCATTTCATTACTTATTGTACAGCACTCGAAAAAATGACCATAAAATAAAATAAACAACTGTTATATGAAACGTGTCTGAATCGTTCGAAACTATAAAATTCTAAGGACATGTATAGATTATCCTAGCGGAAAACGCTCAACATTTATTTTACTAGGCAAGAAAATATTTTAAAGTAGTGGTCTGCATTTATAGCAACCTTATTCTTATGCAAATTTATATCACTTTGAAGAATCTATGCACAATATTTAATTATCAACATAGGCAACTCTGTTTCTTCGCATTCTTTCGCAATCTAATCGCCCAAGAGCTTGACAATTCACCTTTTGAAAGTTTTCATATGTCTCATAAATGTTCTATCTGTTAACACAAACATGTCATCTCTCGCGGAAAAATATACTGAAACCATGCAGTTAAAAATTGAAAAAAATGCATAAAATTATTCACAAGTGTGCACATTCACATTTAAGAAGTGTTCGTAAAATAGCACCATATTCGCAAATAAATGAAAAGTGCAAATTTTATTATCTAAATTGTGTTCTACAGAATACTTAATTATGCAATTTATCTAAATATAAAAAACTGATAAATACAAAGGAAGTTGAACATAAATTTAAAAATAAAAAATCGTTACGCATCTACTTATCACATAAATGTGCAATCAGAAGTTGAACATAAATACAAAGGAAGTTGAACATAAATTTAATCACCAAAAACACATAATTGATGATGTTTTGCAATGGTGCAACTAAAAAAAGAAAAAATGTGCACTACTTATCACATAAATGTGCAATCAATAAACAAAAAAAAAACCATCCCTCGCGAAAAAAAAAAATATTGTTACTATGCAATTAAAAATGGATAAAAGTGCATAAAATAGTTCATAAGTGTGCAAATTATTTAATAAAATAGTTCAGAAGTTTGCAAAATTCAAAAGTGTGCTTAAAATAGCAAAAAATTCACAAATAAAATGAAAAAGTGCAAACTTTATCATAAAAAATGTGTACTACGTAATAATGTATCGTGCAATTTATCTTATAATAAAAAAAACGCTAACTACAACAGGAAGTCATACACCAACAAACCCACAAATCGTTGCAGTCGTGCAATGCTACAAAAAAGAAAGAGCGAAAATGTGCAATACGTTCAGTTTAGGCAAATAATTCCAAAACTCAATTCAACAATCAGTTAATATACATTCGTCAAGAATTTCATAATCTGCGAAAACCCTAATTGTTTTCGGCAAATATACATTATAACAGTACAAAAACCAAGAATTCGATGGTTTTAAATTCGCCCAAAAGTTAAAAACTCACCAATTCAATCTGAATCTTCCTCTTGCGTTCCGGATGAAAGGGATGAGGTTGGTCTAGAAATCGCTGCTTTTAGTGATCAATCCACACGATCTAAACTGAAATATCGAATTTGGGATGTCGAAGGTTTGAGCGTAGATGATTCAGGAACCGCTAATCTTGCAGATGAGAAAGTAGCGAAAATAAATTAAATGAGGAATAGAAAACGTTTAACCTAGTTTAGGATTTTTATATTAAAACAATTTCCAGATACTTCCAAAAGAATAGCTTAGGTGTCGCAGGTGCACAACACCAAGGAGAGCAATCCCGGGTAGCAGGAGCACTACACCAACGACCGGGCCAGCCCACAAGTAGCCCACCTAGCCCAATAGCCAAGCCCGACGGACAAGCCCACATACCACCCAAAGAACCAATTGCTAAGATCCAAGATCCAAGATCCAAGATCCAAGTCCAAGTCCAAGTCCAAGGACACGGACACGGACACAGACACGGAACCGGAATCGGAACCGGAACCGGAGCCGGGGCCGGGCACGGGCGCGGTGCGGCGCGCGCGCGCGCGCGCCGCGTGTGAGGCGGTCGGCGAAAAGACTCGCGCGCATGAGCATGTGTGGCCCAAGCCCACCACATGTCACTTTGTTATCTCCTACTAAATGGTAGAGACTTAAATACCACACAAAACATTACACATTAATCAATGTGGGACATTGATTAATGTAATACCTCTCCAGAACCCGAATTAGGTAAGTTTCTCTACTTTAGGTAACGTATTAGTTTTGTCCCCCCAAACTTCGAGCCAGTATTTTTCACTCACCGAAAATCGGAATCGAGAAATTAAGCACACTATAATTATCTACTCGAAACGTAGATCTACGTCATATATCTCAATTTATAAATCGGATAAATATCGAGGCTCGAAAATACCATTAAACGGGCTGACTTTTTCCCAAGTCAAATTAGCATTTAATGCTAACTAAATTTCCTTAATAATATATATATATATATATATATATATATATATATTTATTTATATATATATACTATTACATGTTTTTCCAACACTATTACCGATTTTTCCAACAATCCCCCACATGAGTGGAAATAGCCAAATGCATGCATGCAGACACACAGCTCTGTCCTCAAGAGACAATAAAGCATCAGGGTAGGTGGCTTGTGATCTTGAACCTCCCTTAGTCAGTGCTATCAAGCATACCGGCGGACTAGTGGACACGTGGCCTTGAACTATTCCTCCATGGTGTATACTTAGACAATCGCACTAACACTATAAAGTCTCAACCTCGTCCGTTCTCACGTTTGTGTCCTTTACAGGTCATGAACAACCTCTTTGGATTTAAGTGTTACATAGAAGCGGCCCTCACTTCTCAGTTACATAGGTGATTCTTACTCGAGTATCCTGTCATACTCCACCTTCTCAAGGCATCCAAGAATCATTAAAAGTCAAAGACTTAACCTCACCACTTGACATGTCACCAACACTCTCGAGCTCTTTTAGGGAATAGACTAATTGAGTGTGGTATCAACAGACTCATATAGCTTAGTTTTCCCATTGAACCAAGTTCATGGGATCTCCAATCTACAAGGTTGGGTATCCACTATAATCGCCTTTAACTTGTGTATTTAACTCTCATTCCCTCTACGAGCTTATATATTTGATCTCGATTCAAACTCTTAGTAAACGAATCCGCTAGGTTATCTATAGACTTGACATAGTCTACAGAGATAACCCCACTCGTGATCAAATGTCTTACGGTATTATATCGACGACGAATATGTCTCGACTTACCATTATACAACCCACTCTTGGCCCTACCAATAGCCGCTTGGCTATCACAGTGAATCATCACAAGTGGCACGGGTTTCGTCTAACATGGAATATCATCAAGAAAATTACGTAGCCATTCGTGAAGGAATATGAAAGGAAGAAATCGATACCTCCTCCTTCGTATGTTGTCGTAGCTCTGATTGTTGCTCCCGTGTCAGATCTTCTGATCTGTGTCCCGGCCTTTTTCTTCCTCTGGGTGGTCAGAGAACTGAAGAAAATAAAAATATGTCTCTCTCAAAACTCGTGTGCGTGAGTTATGATTTTTATGTATTCTGTTCTGAACAGAATACTAATATATATAGGCTTCAAAAGCCAATATAATATTAATATATTTGTAGCCCATTAATTTAATTATATTCCAATGGACTTCCACATAATTAGCCCATAATATAATTAATTAATTTACTGGGCTACTAATATTTATCAATTAATTGGCCCAGCCAATTAATTCCAGATAAATAACATTATTAAATAATGTGAAAAAAATTAATCCATTAATAATTATTTCTGAGAGACAATAAATTACTAAGCAACTAATTGGGCCAGATCAGGGATCCAATACAAGAAATAAAGCAGGGCCTCAAATTAATTAATTATCCATGCTCAGCCCAGAGCAAAATTAATTAATTAACACAGATTCATTCCACTAGAGAATCCGTGCTGACTTACCCCTTTATCCCAATTTGAGCAAGGGCTTGTATTTTAGACTTAATCAATCTCCGTATTTAAGATAGAAATATCCGTTAATTAATTAAGCTCACTGACAGCTTAAATTAATTAACATCTTATATTCCTGAGTAGTACCACTCGACCTTATTAACGCATCTGAACTTAATCAACCGGCCGGGTTTAGTGTGCTAATCCTTTCGAGTTCCTCAGGGGATATTATCAACCATTTTACTAGGATACGGATGCAAGATACGGACAACCGAGCTGAGCCACAAATAACTACTAACACCCAAGATACGTAGATCCCGCCGCTCATTTGACGTTCACCATAGTAGGTCAAAGTGATAGATAGCCAAATACACTCGGTGAAGTCTTACCAAACTTAAGATCGGCTAAGTCACCGAGATCTTGGTTCTCCACTAAGGTCGGTTAGGAGAACACATCTCACCGTGATCCTTCAATACACCACCTTAAGTGTACCAGTAAAGACAAGCAAACTAAGACAAGCCACTTCTTATCTAAAGCTGCAGCTTAAACCGACAACTTCATCCTTAAGTTGTCTCGACTGTGTTAACTTGTTTATATCTTGTCGGTTCAACCAATTTGTGTTGTCTTACGTGATACCCGACATAACACACACATCTAACTTTTATACAAGATAAAGGATAACATGTGCAAATATACATATTTATCGAGATAGGAGAATAAAACGGTGGTAAGGACAAAAACACATTGTATACAAGCATAAAAGTGCTTCCGAGTATACAAAATCCCAACAATTCTCCCACTTATACTAAAGTAAACTTTTAGTATACAATGTGTCTATATCTCGGCTATCTAGGCACAAACTAGTACCCGACTATATCTTAGCTATATATCCTATCTATCACGACATCTTCTCCCACTTATACAAAAGTTTACGTAGTCCTAAGTGGGGCATCTCTACCATCCCAAAGCCACGAACATGCTTCTCGTAAGCGGGAGTGGTAAGCTCTTCGTGAAAGGATTAGCTAGGTTGACTTCGGTTCCCAATTTTGTCAATCACCGGGTCACCTCGATTTACGAATACTCGTATAATATGGTACTTCCTGTCTATGTGTTTAGACGCCTTGTGAGATCTAGGTTCCTTAGAATTTGTCATTGCACCCGCATTATCACAATAAATCGTGATCGCCTTAGGCAAATTCCGAACAATATAAAGATCTTGGAGGAAATTCTTGAGCCAAACTGCCTCTTTCAAAGCTTACGAAGCGACCAGCATACTCTGCTTCCATGGTTGAGTCCACAATGCATTTACGCTTTGCACTCCTCCATGAAACGGCTCCACCTCCCAAGGTAAACACATAACCCGAGGTAGACTTCTTCTCGTCGACCGGTCGACACGGAAATCCGATTCTCGTATAACCCAAAGACACTGGATCGTCTGACCGGTAAGCAAGCCTATAATCTCTAGTCCGTTTAAGGTACTTGAGAATATACTTGACCGCAGATCCGAGTATTCCTTTCCGGGGTTGGGCGATATCTTGAGACCATGCCTACGGCATATGAGATATCTGCTCTTGTACAAAGCATCGCATACATGAGGCTACTGGCAGCGGAAGCATATGGTACTTGCCTTATATTTTCTATCTCTTCAGGCGTTTTCAGGGCACTGATTCTTAGATAGGAAAATGTCATGTTTGAAAGGTACTAAACCTCTCTTGGCTTTTGCATACTAAAACGAGCAATAACAGTGTCAATGTAGGACACTTGTGACAAGCTTAACATCCTTTTTCTGGCGATCTCGAATAACCTTGATCCCAAGGATGTAAGCAGCTTCACCTAAGTCCTTCATTTGAAACTGCTCGGATAACCACGTCTTTACGTCTGGTAACATTTCAACATTATTGCTAATGCGAAGGATGTCATCTACGTAAAATGCAAGAAACACCAGCGATCCGTTAACACAAATACGTTACACACACCTCGTTAGGACGGGATACAAATCCATAGGATTTGACTACTTCGTCGAAAACGCGGTGCCATAACCGGAAATCTTGCTTAAGTCCATGAATAGACTTCTTAAGCTTCCAAATTAGATGCTCTTCGCCCTCCTTCACATAACCATCCGGTCGTTTCATGTAGATGTCCCTACCTTTTTCAAGGTGACCGTTTAGGAATGCGGTTTTGACATACATTTGTCGGATATCTAGGTTCATGTGAGCTGATATGGCAAGGAGAATCGGGAATGGACTTGATCATTGCTACGGGCGAGAAGGTGTCTTCATAATAGATACCTTCTTTCGGGTAAAACCCTTCGCCACTAGCCTGGCCTTAAACGCCATGATCTCTTCATTCGGTGCTCTCTCTTTCTCTTGTATACTCACTTACTACCAATAGCATTGCGGCCCTCGGGTAGTTCGGTGATCTCGTATACATCCATATCGGTTATGGACTCAAATTTCGAGTCCATGGTGCATCTACATCTCCCATCTGCTTCGTTGTAAGTCCGAGGGATCCACGGTATCTTGTTCATCTGCCGGGAGATAATCAAACGTCTCCCCAGTGAACATACCGATCAGGTGTAAATATCACCCTCCCACTACGTCGAACGGTGTTCGGAGGCGTGTTAACAGATTGTGCGATTACTCGTGGAGTACTATCTTGCACTCTTGGTTGTTCAAGTGGAACTTCGACCACCTTGTAATTCTTCAAGGATGATGTCGACTCGAGATTTATGGTTACTAGTGTAATCCTCTTCTAATAACCGAGCGTTAGGGCTAACAACTATC
The DNA here is from genome assembly GCA_028984105.1 of Lavandula angustifolia. Taxonomy (NCBI): domain Eukaryota; kingdom Viridiplantae; phylum Streptophyta; class Magnoliopsida; order Lamiales; family Lamiaceae; genus Lavandula; species Lavandula angustifolia. The sequence goes on along the minus strand of CM054821.1, from coordinate 21,985,809 downwards.
TTCTGTTCTTTAGGATCATAAAAGTATCCACTCTTCGTTTTCTTCGGATGCCCTATGAATAACATCACTTCCGAACGTGATTCCAATTTGTCGGCCCGCCTATTCAAGCACATAAGCGGGATAACCCCCAAATCCTTAAGTGGTGCATACTGGGTTTGTGCCCGCTCCACAACTCGAAAGGGATCTTTTGTACCGACTTGGAAGACACACGATTCAGCAAGTATGTTGTAGTCTCTAGGGCATATCCCCAAAAGAAAACTAGCAAAGTTGCATAACTCATCATCGACTGAACCATCTCTAAGAGAATTCGGTTCCTTCTCTCTGACACACTATTCTGCTGAGGTGTGCCCGGTGCTGTCAGCTGGGATGTAATCCCACATTCTGTCAAGTAGTCCTTGAACTCGTTGGATAGGTATTTCCCACCACGATTAGATCGCAGTGTTTTGATTTCTTTACCTAACTTCCTCTCCACTTCTGCCTTGAATTCCTTAAAGGTTTCAAAGCAATCCGACTTGTGGTGAAGAAGGTAAACATATCCATACCTCGAATAATCGTCAGTACATGTGACGAAGTACTCATACCCTCCACGAGCTTGTGTAGACATAGACCCACACAAGTCAGAATGTATCAAACTTAATACTTCTGTGGCTCTATAACCCTTTGCCTTGAAAGGCCTAGTCATCATCTTTCCTTCCAAACAGGTTTCGCAAGTTGGAAATGGTTCAATCTTGGAGAGACTCCACTGATCCATATTCCACCAACCTCTGAGTCCTGTTAAGATTGATGTGACCTAGTATTAAGTGCCACAGATAAGTTTGGTTTATCTTAGAAGACTCTTTCCTCTTCTTAGGATTTGATGATGAGGAAGCAATATTAACAGAATTACGCGATTTACAAGTAATAGTATATAAAGATCCGTTTAATGGTCCACCACATATAAAATCATCGTCTTTCATGATAGAAACTTCACTATCAAAACTTGATTTATAACCATCCATGGTGCAGAGTTTTGAAACATAAATAATGTTTCGCCTAAACTCAGGCACATATTAAACATCTTTAAGTACTAAAAACGGAACTATCAAAAGATAGATGTAAATCTCCAATGACAATTGCGGGAATTTTCGATCCATTGCCCATTGAGACTACCACCTCGCCATTGCTCAATTGCCTTTTCTGCAAGAAACCTTGCAAGGTGTAACAAACATGATCAGTTGCCCCGAATCCACTACCCATTCGTGGGTAGAAGAGGAAACCAGAACAATTTCAGTTACAAGAGCGACTCGCGTCTCTTTACGTTTTTGCCTTGACATCCGGATAATAACTCTTCCAGTGTCCTTTCTTACCATAATTGAAGAACCTTCCTTTCTTCTTTGGCATTCGCATGCCGCCGATAAGGACCGTCTTCTTACTCCCACTTGCTCTTCTTGAATTGTCCACCCTTTCGCTCTTTTTCGGTTTCCGCCTTTCGGAGGATTCCTTGAACTACTAGGGATATTCAAGACTTGAGCACTCTTGCCCTTTCCTATAACTTCTTTGACCGCTACCAAAGATTTGAGTGACATACTCATAGTAAACTCGTTCTTAGACATAGCGGTCCTTAAACGGAAGTTCTTATAGGACATTTGCGAGCTTTTATTGGGAGCGGTAAGATATCTCTTCCACTTTGTAAAATTATTTTAAAAAAATTGTTAAACCCATTAGGGTTTGATTGGTGAGACTTGTTTAGGAACTTGAAAAATTTGAACGAGACATATACGAAAAAATATAATTTTAAAACATGTATGAATTAATATTTGCACATAATTCGTAATTAACTATCATTGTAACCTTTTGAAAAACAATGATGTTAAAAACCTCGAACGACTCTAAGAATTCCACTAGCAAGCCACGCGGTGGACGTTTACTAGCGTAACCCTAAACCAAGCTATTTACCTAGCTCTTTAATTTCAATCCACGTCTAGGTTCTTGAGACGAATGAAATTAATAGTTCGATATTCTGGACCATGTCACTATTAAAACGCGGGAAGAGACTTCGAGGGAAGTGAATTGTACCTGCGGTGACATCTAAGCATTGACCATTAATTTGACCAAATAGAATTAAATTCTCGAAATTGACATACTTACTCGAACCATGCCGCATTCAATTTGATCTAATTAGCCATCCTATTTAATTATTATCTTCTAGAGTACTCGTGTTTACTAGGCACGCAAGCCACACAGGTGGACGTTTACGGCTTCGCTCCCACTACTCAATAATAATCAAATATTGTTTTGAAAACTCATCTCACAAAACTGGTAGCTCAAAAATGCAAGCAAGCCACACAGGTGGACGTTTACTTACATAATCTTACTACTTTCGTGTAGAGTCCAATTAATGGAGGTCCGATTAACTGTTTAATATCCAAATTAATGGAATCTAATTAAACATTTAATTTTAAAATTGCTTAGTCTTTTTGTTCAAAAGGTTTGTAACGAATCATGCAATCCCACATAATTCCTAAAGCATGCAATTTCTAAACGCACATAATAAAACGTGCTCGCGAAAAATAAAACATGCTTTTAGAAACGATATAAATCCTATTTACATGCTTTTCTAAGCGCAATTAATCACATAATCGCATGCTAAAGCATAAGTAAAAATAAATACGTAAATAGGAAATTTAAAATCGTTATCGGGCTTAAAAACACGTAATCCCTAACTATTACATTTCCCGATCATGATACGGATCTTCGAAATCTTCAAAAATCTTCGAATCTGAAAGCTGCGACAAAAAGCGCTCGAAAAAGCTGCCATTGCCATGCCATCGGGGGTCCGCCACGTGGTAGGCAGGGTGGCGACACGTCCGGCACGAGCCGGTCAGCAGAGATGGGCGACGTGGCGAGCCACGTCGGCCGCGTCACGTCGGCATCATCGTCTTCATCACCATCGCGCCGCCCGCCGCCCGTCCGGCGTCGCCGAGCGCGCCGTCGGCGGCCGCCGCCTCCCAGGCCCGGTGCCGCGACCTCCCGACCCGGGCGCCACCGCGTGAAATCGGGCTGAGCGCGCGCGCCGCGCGATCTGCGCCCGTCGGCTGCGCGCGGCAGCCGCCGCCGCCGCCTCGCCGCCGCCGTTCGCTTCGTCATCCCCGACGTCTCCCGGACGTCTGCCGTCAAGAACAGCGGCGGCCGGCTCCTCAAACGCGAGAAAACACGTCGCCGTGCGCCGCCATCTCCGCCGCCCTTTGCCGCTCAAAATTCGTCATCTCCGAGCCGCGATTCGATCAATTGAAAGAGGGGAAATGTAATTGGAACACTCACGACCACCGGGTAACGGATTCCGGTCGAGATTAGTTCCTCAATTTCCCGAATTTCAAACGATTCGCCGGAATGAATTCATAACGAGTAGCCTAATTCAGACGTCATTTCTGGTCGCATCCACGGATGATCCTTTACAACCTATCGACGCGAAGCTCGTAAGACGAGGATTCCAGCAGTTTAAGCCGATCGTCGATCCGACGTCGGATGCGCCGGGAATCTCCGCCGCAAGAAGCGGCGGAACCCTAGCCAAACTAGGGTTTTCGCTCGAATTGGGGCTTTTCTGGACAGCACGACCACTTCTCCTTCCCGACGCAATTCCGGACAAACCGGAAATCGTAATGGGTCGTGCGACCTATCTAGAGGCAGCTAACGAGAAGACGAACAAATCTGTCTGAACGGATCGGAAAAATGATGCTGCACGCGCCCGGACGCGCCTCCGCAATCAGGCGGTCGTGTTCTGCCGGGAAAACTAGGGTTCCGCCTTTTTTCCGTCTTTTACGCGCGTCGTGCCTCAATTTTCGTGCAACCCGGATCAAAATACAGTACAAAAACAGTAAGACATTGGTCCTATCAACTACTCGTGGATTTTCTCACGAGAAAAACATTACAACGGGGTCAAAACAGTGGCTCGCAGGCCGCCCCAAACACGAAAAATAGTCCGATAACGACGGAATTGAAACCTAATCATGCATCTAACAGCAACAATCAGAGCCTAAACCAGGCTCTGATACCAATTGAAGGAATATGAAAGTAAGAAATCGATACCTCCTCCTTCGTATGTTGTCGTAGCTCGATTGTTGCTCCCGTGTCGGATCTTCGATGCGTGTCCCGACCTTTTTCTTCCTCTCGGGTGGTCGAGAGCGAAGAAAATAAAAATATGTCTCTCTCAAAACTCGCGTGCGTGAGTTATGATTTTTCTGTATTCTTTTCTGAACAGAATACTAATATATATAGGCTTCAAAAGCCAATATAATATTAATATATTTGTACCCCATTAATTTAATTATATTCCAATGGACTTCCACATAATTAGCCCATAATATAATTAATTAATTTCTTGGGCTACTAATATTTATCAATTAATTGGCCCAGCCAATTAATTCCAGATAAATAACATTATTAAATAATGTGAAAAAACATTAATCCATTAATAATTATTTCTGAGAGACAATAAATTACTAGGCAACTAATTGGGCCGGATCGGGGATCCAATACAAGAAATAAAGCAGGGCCTCCAATTAATTAATTATCCATGCTCAGCCCAGAGCAAAATTAATTAATTAACACAGATTCATTCCACTAGAGAATCCGTGCTGACTTACCCCTTTATCCCAATTTGAGCAATGGCTTGTATTTTAGACTTAATCAATCTCCGTATTTAAGATAGAAATATCCGTTAATTAATTAAGCTCATTGACGACTTAAATTAATTAACATCTTATATTCTTCGAGTAGTACCACTCGACCTTATTAACGCACTTGAACTTAATCAACCGGCCGGGTTTAGTGTGCTAATCCTTTCGAGTTCCTCAGGGGATATTATCAACCCATTTTACTAGGATACGGATGCAAGATACAGACAACCAGCCTGAGCCACAAATAACTACTAACACCCAAGATACGTAGATCCCGCCGCTCATTTGACGTTCACCATAGTAGGTCAAAGTGATAGATAGCCAAATGCACTCGATGAAGTCTTACCAAGCTTAAGATCAACTAAGTCACCGAGATCTTGGTTCTCCACTAAGGTCAGTTAGGAGAACACATCTCACTGTGATCCTTCAATACACCACCTTAAGTGTACCAGTAAAGACAAGCAGCTAAGACAAGCCACTTCTTATCTAAAGCTGAGCTTAAACCGACAACTTCATCCTTAAGTTGTCTCGATTGTGTTAACCGTTTATATCTTGTCAGTTCAACCAATTTGTGTTGTCTTCTGTGATACCCGACACACCACACAAATCTAACTTTTATACAAGATAAAGGATAACATGTGCAAATATACATATTTATCAGATAGGAGAATAAAACAGTGGTAAGGACAAAAACACATTGTATACAAGCATAAAAGTGCTTCCAGTATACAAAATCCCAACAATTCGGCCTCCTCACCGACCTTATCTAAAGCAATAAATTCAGATTCTATGGTGGATCGGGCTATGCACGTCTGTTTCGTGGATCTCCACGACACAACTCCTCCCCCTATAGTGAACACATAACCACTAGTAAACAACGAGTCTTTAGTGTCGGATATCCAATTCGCATCACAGTACCCTTCAAGTACTAGGCGATGTCTCGAGTAGTGCAGCCCAAAGTTAAGAATGTATTTCAAATACCTCAGAACTCTTACAAGAGATTTCCAATGCTCTCTACTAGGATTACTAGTATAGCGACTCAGTTTGTTCACCGGACAAGCTAGATCGTGCCTCGTACAATTCGTGTTGTACATAAGACAACCAATGACCCTAGCATAATCCTCTTGAGCAATAGGATCACTCCTATTCTTGCTTAAGTGAACATTAACTTCTAGATGAGTCTTTGTCGGCGCACTATCAAAGGCATTAAACCTCTTAAGTACTTTCTCAATATAATGAGATGGGGACAAAACAATCTCTTTGGGAGTTCTTTGAATCTTCACTCCAAGAATAACGTCAGCAACTCCCATATCTTTCATATCGAAAGTTCTCTTAAGCATACGCTTGGTGTCATTTATGACTTGAAGGTTTTGTCCCATAATTAACATGTCGTCTACATACAAACAAACAATTACAAAACCATTCTTTGTATTCTTTATGTAAACACACTTGTCACATTCATTAATCTTAAAACCATTCGACAACATAGCCTCGTCGAATTTCAAGTGCCATTGTAATGGTGCTTGTTTCAACCCATATAGGGATTTCACCAACTTACATACCTTTCGCTCTTGGACAGGTACAACAAACCCTTCAAGTTGTTCCATATATATTTCTTCTTCTAAATCTCCATTTAGAAAGGCAGTTTTCACGTCCATTTGGTGAATCTAAAGATTGTGCAAAGCAGCAATCGCGAGAAGCACACGGATAGACGTAATTCTCGTTACAGGTGAATAAGTATCGAAGAAATCATATTCTTCAATTTGCTTAAAACCTTTAACCACTAAACGAGCTTTATATTTGTCAATTGACCCATCTACCTTCTACTTTCTTTTTAGGATCCATTTACATCCTAAGTGCTTGCAACCTTCAGGTCAGTCTGCTAAGACCCAAGTGTGATTTTGCATGATGGAATCAATTTCACTTTGGACGGCTTCTTGCCAAAGTGGGTCATCGGGTCTAGAAAGAGCCTCTTTTATAGACCGCGGTTCTTCATCCAAAAGAAAAACTACATAATCAGGATCGATGTCCTTAGCAACTCTTGCTCTAGTGCTACGTCTTGGTTCTAAAGTTTCAAGATCGGCAGCATGCCTTTTACGCGTAGCGGGTTCTACCCCCACATTTCTAAAACTACTAGCAACTTCTCTTGCTTCACCACTCGAACTCGACTCAACTTTATCATCCTTTTTATATGGATAGACATGTTCAAAGTGAAGGAAATATAAGGCTAGAAACGATACCTTCCTCCTTCGTATGTTGTAGCGGCTTTGATTGTTGCTCGTGTGTCAGATCTTCTGATCTGTGTCCCGGCCTTTTTCTTCCTTTGGGTGGTCAGAGAACTGAAGAAAATTAAGATTTTGTCTCTCTACGTACTCACGCACGCGTCTCAGAATTTGTGAATATGTGTGTTTTGTTTCTGATAGAATACTAATATATATAGGCTTCAAAAGCCAATATAATATTAATATATTTGTAGCTCATTAATTTATTTATATTTCTAATGGGCTTTCACATAATTAGCCCATAATATTATTAATTAATCCACTGGACTACTAATATTTATCAATTAATTGGCCCAGCCAATTAATTCTAGATAAATAACATTATTAAATAATGTAAAAATACATTAATCATTTAATAATGATTTCTAAGAGACAATAAATAACTAGGCAACTAATTGGGCCAGATCAGGGATCTAATACAAGAAATAAAGCTGGGTCTCAAATTAATTAATTATCTATGCTCAGCCCAGAGCAAAATTAATTAATAAACACAGATTCATTCCACTAGAGAATTTGTGCTGACTTACCCCTTTATCCCAAATTGAGCAAGGGCTTGTATTTTAGACTTAATCGATCTCCGTATTTAAGATAGAAATATCCGTTAATTAATTAAGCTCACTGACAGCTTAAATTAATTAACATCTTATATTCCTGAGTAGTACCATTAGACCTTATTAACACACCTGAACTTAATCAACCGGCCGGGTTTAGTGTGCTAATCCTTTTGAGTTCTTCAGGGGATATTATCAACCCATTTTACTAGGATACGGTTGCAAGATACAGACAACCAGCCTGAGCCACAAATGACTACTAGCACCCAAGATACGTAGCACCCAAGTTAGTAAAAGCTTCAATCGCCTCATCTTTACTCCTTAAAAGATAAAGAGTACAATACTTAGTGCAATCATCAATAATAGTAATAAAAATACTTTTTTCCACCTCTAGTTTATACAAACTTTAAGTCACATACGTCAGTGTGAATGAGTTCTAGAGGTTTTGTGTTCCTTTCTACAGAATGAAATGGCATCTTAGCCAATTTTGCTTCAACACAAACTTCACACTTGGTTTTATTAAACCATTTACTTTAAGCAGATCGAGATTAACTAATCTTTTTATGGCATTTAGATTAACATGTCCTAATCTAGAATGCCACAAATCGGAACACTCAATCAAGTAGGAGGAAGTAGCTTCGTTCTTATTATTCTTGCCCTCAATGGGCTCTTGGCGAACTGCCATTGCAGATAATTTGAAAAGGCCCTCACATAGGTAACCTTTTCCTAGGAACATACCAAATTTTGACAAGATAAATTTGTCAGACTAAAAAACTAGTCTAAAACCTCTCTTGACTAGTACAGAGCCGTACACAAGATTTTTCCGGATGTCGGGAACATGCAACACCTCTCCAAGAGTCAGGTTCTTCCCGGAGCTCAACCTTAGCACCACAGTACCATAGCCAACTACCTCAGATGAGGCTTGATTTCCCATATTGAGTTTCCTCCCTTGGCAACTCTTGTACTTGGTGAAACGACTTCGGTCACCACAAACATGTGTCGTGGCAGCGGTATCAATATACCACTTTCTCTCATTCTCCACGAAATTAGCTTCTTCAGTGACAACAGCCGCAAGGTCGGCTTCTACATCTCCAACATGTTGGCTTGATGAGCCCTCTTCTTCTTCGGCTTACGGCAGTCCTTCGACATGTGGCCGGACTTGCCACAGTTGTAGCAATCCCCTTCAAACTTGCGGGCTTGCACCTTGCCCTTGCCCTTGGGGTTGCTATTTGGACGCCCTCTCTTGACATTGTTGGAGTTGCCACCTTTCTCTGCAAGGTTGACTCTTGGTTCCCCGGGTGCTTTGCCCTTCCCATCTCGAGTCCTCATATCGGTCTCGATGCGGAGCTTGACAACAAGGTCTTCAAGCGTCATTTTCTTTCGCTTGTGCTTCAAATAGCTCTTGAAGTCCTTCCAGCTCGGGGGAAGCTTCTAAATCACGGTTGCCACAATAAAAGCATCTGGCAAAAGCATTCCTTCGTCATGGACAATGAGTTGAAACTCTTGAAGTTGCTCCATGACCGGTCGAGACTCCACCATTTTGTAGTCCAAAAACTTGGCAACTACAAACTTCTTGGTTCCTGCATCGTCAGTACAATATTTTCTTTCAAGTGCCTCCCAAATTGCCTAGGAGGTCTTTACATTTGCATATACACTTTATAGACTATCATCTAGTCCACTAAGCAGGAAGTTTTTACAGAAATAATCTGAAGTAAGCCAATTTTCGTAGGCTATGCGGACTTCAACATTCTCCTCGCTTTCACTTGGAGGGGCGGGTGCGTTCTCCATCAGCACGGTCGTGAACCCTAAAGTTGTCAAGTAGAACAACATCTTTTGTTGCCATCTTTAGAAGTCGGCTCCACTAAACTTCGTCGGCTTCTCAGCAGCGGGCAACACTCTAGACAAGTGCAGAGGTGCCGTCAGGGTCGGGTTCGAACCTCCCACCACATTATGGTGGTTCATACTCCCAAAAGGGATATTGTTCTGCAAAGCAAAAGATATCGCAGTAAAGTCGAATGCCGAGTTAGTGGCATTAGCACGGTTAAGTGTGATCCTTGCATCGGTGGCGGCGGACATGGCAACAAGGGTTGGATTAGCAAAAGTCGGGGTCACAATTGGGACAGATACCGGCAGGACCACGTTGCCGGAGGAGGCGACAACGTCAGAGGTGGAGGAGATGGCGGTAGCGGTGGCATTGTTGGTGGAGGTGGCATCGTCGGATAGAGCAGCAGATGAGGAAGGCATTTTTTAGTTACTCGAAGCAGCTTAGGTACAAATATTTCGTCTTGCGATTGTTGAATTACAAGCTGCTAATATAGTCGGAAACAAATAAGTGAATCGGAAAAACGAAAAACACAATAGGATGTTTAAAACAAATCTTCGTCGAGTCGAGGATAGCCTCTATCCGCAAGATGAAATACGCCCCGATAGTTCTCTCTGTTTACGGCGTATCGTCCCCAAAGATAAAACGACGACGTCTCGAGGATTGCTGCACCGCAAGATCTTCGAGCTCCAGCGAACTGGACTTTCCGGCGAGGACAAGAGCTGCTGGACAACTAGAGCTAAGGTTTATGCAGATGGTTGTGTGATGAGAGACATGCAGACTGATCCTATTTATAGGCAGTCCAGCTCAGGTGAAAGGAACATTAATTGGGGTAGATGGAAAGTGGAGAGTTGAAGCCACTTGAAGTGTCTCTTTCCAGATACTCCCAAAAGAATAGCTTAGGTGTGGCAGGTGCACAACACCAAGGAGAGCAATCCGGGTAGCGAGGAGCACTACACCCAACGAAGGCCGACCCACAAGTAGCCCACCGAGCCCAATAGTTAAGCCCGACGGACAAGCCCACGGACCACCCAAATGACCAATTGCCAAGATCCAAGTCCAAGGACACGGAACCGAAATCGGAGCCGGGGCCGGGCACGGTGCGGCGCGGCGCCGCGCTGCGTATGAGGCGGTCGGCGAAAAGGCTTGCGCGCATGAGCATGTGTGGCCCAAACCCACCACATGTCACTTTGTTATCTCCTACTAAATGGTAGAGACTTAAATATCACACAAAACATTACACATTAATCAATGTGGGACATTGATTAATGTAATAACTCTCCAAAACTCGAATTATGTATGTTTCTCCACTTTAGGTAACATATTAGTTTTGTCCCCCCAAACTTCGAGCCACTATTTCTCACTCACCGAAAATCGGAATCGAGAAATTAAGCACACTATAATTATCTACTCGAAATGTAGATCGACGTCATATATCTCAATTCATAAATCGGATAAATATCGAGGCTCGAAAATACGATTAAACGGGCTGACTTTTTCCCAAGTCAAATTAGCATTTAATGCTAACTAAATTTCCTTAATAATAATAATAATAATAATAATAATAATAATAATAATAATAATAATAATAATAATAATAATAATAATAATAATATATTGTTGTAAATATATTTTATATATATACTTACCATATATTGTGATGACCATGTAAACCCTAAAAGCCCATGAGCTCATCTTGTACTCTATAAATAGAGGTCTCCATCCTCATAATAATACACATCTAATTTCTGCTCTCTCTATTTATTCTCTACATTCTCTCTTATTTATAACACGTTATCAGCACGAAAACGTTATTCTTCCTAAAGAAGATATCCACGAATCGAAGGACCAAAGGTATAATATATATATATATATTTTTCTAATTAGATTGCATATATAATATTGTCATTGAAATCGATATTATAGTTGTTAGAATAGTGTCGTGCATGATTAAACAAGTAAATTAATTACTTTGGTTTGATCTTGCACGTCATTCAAGAAAAGAGATTATTATATAAATAATGATATTTATTCGAGATGTTTATGTGGGTGTGCTCCAGAAGTAGCACAATATATTCATATTCATGAAGAATATTAATGCTCTTGAAGAGCAATTCAAAACCATATTTTAAACTTAAATTGTTGCTCCAGAAGTAGCACAATCAATGTTTTGAAATAAATTACATGCTCTTGAAGAGCATTTACAATCAATATTTCTACGTACGTTTTTATTTATTTGTTTGTTTATTTAATGCTTTAATCACAACTGTTGCTCCAGAAGTAGCACAATTCATTTTCCTGCAGAATATCACATGCTCTTAACGAGCAACTCAAAATTATTTGTTGAAACAATTTAGTTGTTGCTCCTGAAGTAGCACAATTCATATTCATAAAAAATATCACATTCTCTTAAAGAGAAATTCAGTGATTTAATTGTTGCTCCAGAAGTTGCACAATTTAATATTCTTGAAGAATATTACACACTCTTGAAGAGTTATTAATATTATCAATGTATTTACTATATATTTAAGTTTTTTTCCCCTGCATACTTGTATAATATTTATATCTATATATACATACAATCTTAATTTGGTGCTCCTGAAGCAGCACACAATTAATATTCCTGAAGAATATTATATACTTTTGATGAACAATTCATATAATATGTCTTATTGATGGACGAATCTTGGTTCTTGAATTGTTATTGTTGTTGCTCCCGAAGTAGCACAATTTATATCCCAAAGAACATTATATGTTCCTAAAGAGCAATTGAGTTTCTAAAAAATATTAGTCTTTCGCCTGAAGTGATTTAATATTAGTGCTCATGAAGTAGCACAATTTGTATTCCTGAAGAATGCTACATGTTCTTGAAGAACAATTCAGGCTTTTAATTTTGTCAAATGTTATATGTTCATAACTATAATTGTTGCTTTTGAAGTAGCACAATTAACTCTACATGTTCTTGGAACAACTAAAACTTGTCATTTTGAAATCATATATCACAATAACCATACTTTAATTGTTGCTCCTGAAGTAGCACAATTAATATTCTTGATGAATATTACATGTTCCTAAAGAACAATGTATATCTAAAATATTACCTAATTATATGGAGTGGTAGCAAGAGCTCCTCTTTGAATGACAATTGCATTTCCAATATCCTATTATGGTTTAATTTCTTTTCAAGAATAGAGGTGAGATCCGGTAGATCTCAAAATTCACAATTTATTGATTTCACGTATCATGAATAAAACTAAGTTGTTGCTCTGGAAGTAACACAATTACATTCCTGAAGAATGACCATATTGTGATATTAACATTACTATCACATATTTGTGGAAATGCTTCAATTTTTGCTCCTGAAGTAGCATCATTTTATATTCTAGAAGAATATTAAATGCTCTTAAAGAGCAACTCGTTTCTTGAGTGATATATGTTTATTACTAAATGAAAAACATTATTTATGTCTATTTGACATTAATGAAATCTTTATATCGATGATCATCTGCCAATAAAAGGCATAGGGAGATAATAATAGAATGAAACGAAGCATCCAAGCAGGATTGCGTCAAGATATTAATTGTTTGTCCTCCCTAAAGCTCGATATGAGTAGTTGCATTTTAAACTGCAAGATTTTAAAATCTAGTGCATCGAATATCATTAAAGGCTCCCGAAGAGCTTGTATCATTCTATCAAATGATACTAAATCAATTATTGAGTTTGCCCTTATTCTAGTAAGTCTTGAAGAAACATACTAAGTTTTAAGGATATCGTTACAATGGATACCATATTGAAACTATATAAGAAGGTAGTGATTATTTTGCATTTAGCCAGAAGCTAACAAAAGAAAAGTTATCACACTACCACCTTGAATGTATTACACATTCATAAAAATAAGTGAGACAAAACATGTCATGAACCTGAAGTTCAAAAGAGCTCTATGCTTTGACATGATAAGTTTGGACATCTGCAAGCAACTTTGATACGCAACATAATTGAAAATTCATAGGGGCGCTGCAAAGAGATCCTGAAGAATCTCTTAATTTCCATGAATGTTCGATTTCTAGAAGAAATGTAGAACTTGTTAGTACTACAAGTTCAAAAACAATGAGCTCAATTCCTTTAAGCAGATTTATCATGATAAAGCTAGTGAGTTTATTAAACTCTAAGTTCCTATTGAAGAGAATTTAATATTATATGACTTTGGGATTGAGATTAATATTTAATTGCTCATGTCCATCCTCAAAATGAGTTTTGTGCGTATAAAAATGCGTCTCACATTAAAATTGTTATTATGATGAAATAACATTTCCAACATTAGTTGTAACATATATCACATTTGGATTCTTGAAGTAATCAATATGAAATCTACATCCAAAGAAAAAGAAGCACAAGGAAAAACTAGTCACATTTGGATTCCAGAAGTAATCAATGTGAACAAGAAGTCGAAAGGTTCACTTGCAAAAGATTACAAACCAACTTCTTGATGCTTTTAAGTTTTGTATATATAAGAAGTGACAATGTCATACATTTGTTGCAAATACCCCCGCAAGAATAAATGTCCCTGAAGGACAAGTACAAATGGTAGCAAATGAATATAAAGTTCTTCAAAAATATGGTCGACCAATTGGTTCTAAAAGAAATTTTGTGTCTAAGAAAAAGGGACACAACATATGAACCAAACAATGACGATAATGATTAATCAATCAAATGAAGTTCCTGAAGAACTACAAGTGTCTGAAAATAATGAGATCTCAAAATATTGGAGAGATCAAATATCGTCGTGGACGCACAACGGTCTTTGCGCCTTTTAATATGACTCTTGAAATGAAAAAAGAGGATCCTCAATGACGATCTATAAAAGATTGTCAAGATTGAAATAATTGGCCGAAGAGGAACGAAGTCATATAAGGTGAATTAATATTCCCTAGAAAGCCGGAAATATTTGGACCTGTAGTTCCAAAATCCGGAAAGTATATTCCCGAAGGATATAAATGTGTCTTTGTTACATAGAGAAATGAAAAATTTACGAGATATAGGGCAATACTCGTAACACAATTTTTCTCTCATATACCGGGAATTAATTATGTACTCTCCTATATTAGACGCCATTATATTTGATTAATCAACTTATGTCACAAAAGGCTTGCTATGCGCCTTATGGATGTAGTAAATACTATCAATGTGATTTACTAGATAGTGACATATGTATGAAGATTCCTGAAGGATTTAACTTGTTTAAAGCATGTAAGTCAAAAAGATATTTTCAATTAGACTGCAAAAGTCACTGTCAGGGCTGAAATAGTGCAGTCGTATATGATATAATCATAACGACGAGAATTCCTTGACAGAAGGGTACATAAATGATGACTTGAGTTTGATTGAAACTCCTGAAGAACATAATACTTATATGTATACTCCGTCTAAATGACTTACATAGAACAAGTAATCGTAACTCAATCATAGATGATGGAATCATCAAAGATTTGACCCTTTCGAACTCTGTCTGTAACTCACTAGAGGCCCGGAATCTCTTATAAAGAAAGAGACTTTCATTTCTTTTTTATTGAATTTAATGAAAAAGAGAAAAGTCTTTTTCTGGCATCCATTTTCCATTACACTGTCGTATGAATTATTTTATTCATTGATAATCCAACTCACATGCTTGTCGGCATTAGGGGGAGATATAAAACATAAATGATAGAATGCCGCAATATCTCGTTGGATTAATTATTAGATTCACGCACTATGAACCAGAAGTTCATCAAGTTATTTAGTGCAAAAGGAGTGACTAAAATCTCATATACCTGTTGTATATGCACCATGAAAGAACCGAAGTTCCTCATAGACAAAAATAATTCAATTAATTCTCATTGACGCTAGAAGCGTGAGAGATTTATTGGTGCTAAGAGATAAGAAGTCCGCGGAATACAAAATTAGAACACATACTCCAAATTTCTCCTGAATAGGATATGTGAATCATTATGTACAAAAGTACATGATGAAATCAACTCATGCCTAAAGACGGAGTTAGAATTATAAGACTTTGGTTGAACTAATAATTGTCTCGACCTGCAGATCGAGCATCTCCCTAATGGAGTTATGCTAGTCGACCTACCTGAAGGTCTTTAAAGAGATTTTATTTTATTGCATCCACATAGCTACCTAATGGTTGCTTCAATCACTTGAAGTGGATGGAGACTCATTTAGACCTATCGAAGATAACAAAAATGAGGTCCAGAAGTTCCTTACTTATGTGCAATTGGAAAATTTAAAATGGTATTGACCATCATTTGTTATCTTCGAGACAAACATGCTATTATCTTTGATGATAAT
This sequence comes from Lavandula angustifolia, assembly GCA_028984105.1. Classification (NCBI taxonomy): domain Eukaryota; kingdom Viridiplantae; phylum Streptophyta; class Magnoliopsida; order Lamiales; family Lamiaceae; genus Lavandula; species Lavandula angustifolia. Next base: position 21,970,163 of record CM054821.1, on the reverse strand, counting down.
TAAATTTGTGTTGCACATATTAGTGTAGACATTAAAGATAACCTTGAAGATTGTTATCTTGAGGGGGAGTAACAAATTGTAAATAATCCACGAAGATTAGGACCGACTCCTAAAGGTCAAATGACCCTCGAAGGTCAAATGGTTGTACTCTTTTTTCATTTCTAAGTTTTTCCCAAAGAGTTTTCTTAGTTAAGGTTTTTAACGAGGCATCCAATGCAACACATGAGAAAATGAGTCATTGAGATTGATTCATAAAAGAGCCAATGCAACACATGATCTCCAAAAGAGTGGCGGCATCAACATCCAGCAAATTCACTCAAGTGACAACCTAGCAGATTCTTTTACAAAGGCATTACCAACATTCAAGAAGTTGTTATACAAGATCGATATGCGACGACTTAAGGATCAATGATGACTATATTGAGGTGGAGCAGTTGTACTCTTTTTCCTTCGTCCAGTTTTTATCCCAATGGGTTTTTCTGGCAAGGTTTTAACGAGGCAACAGTTTCTTTTAGGGATGGTCAATCAAAGGGGAGTGTTGTATATATATTTTATATATATACTTACCATATATTGTGATGACCATGTAAACCCTAAAAGCCCATGAGCCCATCTTGTACTCTATAAATAGAGGTCTCCATCCTCATAATAATACACATCTAATTTATGCTCTCTCTATTTTATTCTCTACATTCTCTCTAGTTTATAACATATATATATATATATACACGCACCATTTTTCCAACAATATTACCGATTTTTCCAACGCTATTACCGATTTTTCCAACAAGGTAGTTATTAATAATTATATTGCACGTGATAATACTAATCGTAATAGCGTCAACATTAAGGAGGTTGATGTTCGGTACAATTTTTAGTTTGGAATATTTGGTCTATATGTTTTATTGTTTTTCAGTTTGGATCCTTGTATTATTTTCTTTTAAATATTAAATATTTTTTTTTTAATTTAACATTAAATGTGTGTTGTATTAATTCTTTAGTTTTATTGGTATCAAGTTTAATTTGTTTCGATACATTAATTTATTCATATAAATAATTGCTTGTATTATAAAGTATAAAAAACCATATAATTACATAAATAATTTATTCACAATTGAGGATCTATTATACATCATTTTTCACTCACTACATGACCCAACAATTATGTGGTGACATGTTTATTTTAATTTAAACAAACTTTACATCCATTATATTAATATTTAATGTAATAATAAAAAGAAATTTTAAGATATACATGACACCACTTGATTGATGGATCATAAATTGACACTGTAAGTAAAATAAGGCAAACAATCCATAACCAAAACTCACTATCATGTACTGAAGGGTATCATGAAAAATATTTTAAAAATAGTATTTGATTAATTACTACTCATTCCGTCCTGTTAACATCTTTTATTTTCAATTAGATTGTTCTAAAAATAGAAACAAAATGACACTAAAAAGTTAATAAAAATCAAGTGACCCTACATCTTTTAGGCACAAGTCAAGTTTCTTAATTTACGTATTCAAAAGAAATAAGACGATAATAACGAGATTGAAGGAGTATTAATTTGTCTAATTACTAGTTGCTATGCAACTATTATCAATAATTTCATCTCCTAATCAAAGTTTATATTTTAAAAAAGTCTATGCTAATTGATATAGGGAAGATGTTGGATATGAGTCAGTAGATTGATACTCAGCTGTTCTAGGGTTAAAAGAAATTGGGGGAAATCATAGTAGTACTATGGAATTGAAGATCCCAAAACCGAGGCCGATATCGAGAGATTAGTGTGTCGATAGGATTAGGCGATGTATAGGTTAGACGTGATGTAATGCTTATTATTTTTGTCTAAGTCCCAGTACGGGGTAGTTGTTGAACCGATCTTCACTGAAGATACTTTTCTGAACCCCACGTCATCGGTGTAATCGCTTGCATTCTTCGTCGCGCTGATATCAAACTCGAGTTGAAGATCCCGCATCGACCGACCGGACCTCGGTAGAAGCATTCTCTACAAGCCGATGGTCATCGGTAGAAGAACCCGGTGCAAGCAAGTATACCTTCGCGATCGACCAACCGACTATCGAAGCTCACTTTATCGGCCGACGACTCACCGAAGAAGACAGGACTTTCGAGTATCGTATCCGACGCAAAGCGACCCAAAGACTTAAAGTCCCTTCAAATGTTCGAAGAAGACATACGAGGTAGTTTGAACGGTCAACTCGACACTCACCAACTACAAACCTCGACCAATGAGAAGCCGACAACGCTTACCTACTCTACACAAGTAAAGCTACTCTCATGAACAGCCGCATTAATCGCCCGCCGCAACAAAGTTGAATAGTGGCCGTTTTCTTTGGACGCTTGTGACACGTGGCATCGTCGTCTCCAACGGACATATGTCACAACTCACAACTATAAATAGAGAAGGATTTGAAGATTTCAAGCGAGAGGAATATACGCGAAATCAAGGGATATCATTCAAGCTCACAACGCTCTAGAACCTTCAAGCTTATCCGAGAGACGAACTAGTTTTCATAGAACACTTCTTGTAGTTCATCTCTCTAGAGCACTTTGATCCCTATCTTCTCTAGACTAAGCTCATTGCTAGATTCATAGCTTAGATCCGAAGGAGTTCACATTTAGTGAATTTTTCTTGTTGTAAGAACTCCTTCTCGGCTGGAGAATATTCCCTCCCTTCTAAACTTAGGTTTGGATTGTAAAGTCGCTAAGGACTATAACTTAGAGGGAACCGTCCCAGCGCACGATATCCCGCTCGAGGCTTGCTCGGAATAATCAACAAGTTCTCCTGCCTTGTTCAGGACCGTGGACGTAGGATCTTGCGTATCCGAACCACGTTAAATCGCTTGTGTTCATTTACTGTTTTATTGCATTGCATTCAACTGACTTGAAAATCATAAGTTTGCATAAAACGTATTTTATAAAGTGCACAGCCAAAAGATTTAACTTGCAAAAACGCGTTTTCAAAAGAGACGACTCCGGGCCTAACACTTATCCGCACTACAGTCTCCGACTGAGTTTCGTAATACTGACATCAGTCAGTAGAAGAGCTCAGAAGCTGACTCACTTTGACCCCAGTGATCGAAGGCTTATTTGGCACTGTTCATCAGTTGCAAACATCAGCTTCAGCTGACCTTCACTGAGAAAAAGAAACGGAGCTCAGGTGTATTCACCCCCCCCTCTACACCTGACTTTTCGTCTCCGGACCAACAATTGGTATCAGAGCTTTCGGTGTTCAACTGATCGCCGGTTCTGAAATACTGGTCCTCTCGAACTGATCCTGAAAACCGTTTTCACTGCATAAGCATCTTCTCAGCATCCTTATACTCTTACTCTTACAATGTCTGATATGTCAGGTATTAGGATGGTGCCGATGTTCTCAATAGAGAACTACACGGTATGGCGCGTACGTATGGAGGCACACCTAACGTCACTCCACGACAGCATGTCAGATGTCCTAGAGTCAGGACCGATCATTCCCATGATCGACAGCGTAGTATTTGCTGCTGGAGGAGGCGTGGGAGCACAAACTGGTGCTAAGGTTCCCAAAGACAAATCTGCCTTCACGCCTGAAGAAAAGAAGTTGCACAACCTTGACCGAGTTGCACGTAATGCCATACTGACTACGCTCAATGACTCACATCTCGGAAGGGTACAAGATTGCAAAACGGCGAAAGAGCTATGGGACGCCTTGGGCACATCTTGAGCCATGGAACCCCTCAGATCAAAGAGAACAAGCTCGAGCTAGAGCTTCAGAAGTTCGACGCCTTTGCAATGGAGCCTACTGAAACCATTGACGAGCTGAGTGTCAGATTCACCAATCAAGTCAATGTTATCAATGGGTTGGGGAGGTCGTTCACCAACAAGGAGATGAACACCAAGATCTTGAGAGCGTTGCCCCGACAGAAGTGGCTTCCATTTGCTACTTATTTACGTCGCTCTGATCTAAATGCTCTAACTCCTGATGTTATATTTTCAGAATTAAAATCGGAGGAGTTCGAGCATAGCCTACCCCAAAAGTGCTTAAGCGCTCCAGCTGACACACAGTTCGACCACGCCTTCAAGGCAACAGTCAGCAATACCGGAGCCAAGCCTATTTCCTCAAGCAAAGCTGTGGCCACATCAGTAGCAAAGTCTTCTCGAGACTTCGAGCCCCGATCGCCTAGCACTGATGGCTCTCAAATATCAGAGGGAAAAGGAGAGAGTCAGAAAGCTGAGGAAATACAACCGAGATTCTTCCTCAGGTAAGAAAGACTATCATAAGAAAGAAGAATCTAATCCTTCTACTGAATGCAGGAAATCGGAGTCTCGTCGGTCCATCTAAAGACTCACTGGTAAGAGCAAGCGAGAACATCTACCTCGCTACAACCGCAAGAAGGAGGGACACTATCGCACGATTGTCCCGAACTCTCACCGCTCAAAGAGCGTAACGGCAAAGCCGAGAGAAAGAAGTTCGCCGAGAGACGGCAGGCCTATATAGCCGGAGAGATATCCGATAACTCAATTGAGGAGGATACATTCATGTATTCTTCTCGAAGATGAAGCCGCGTTCGTCGCAGGTTGAGGTCGCAGAGACAGCTTCTCGATGAGTCGGCCGAATACTCGCTCGATGGCCGGAGAAGAGGCTGAGGTAAATTCTAAACGCATTATTACCTCTTCTTCACATAGCACACAAGACACGTGCTCGGTCACGAGATGATCCTCTAGATGTGGTACAAGCCTACGATGATCGCGCTAGAGAGACAATTCGACCGAGCAGAGTTCAAGCAGAACCATCCGGAGAACTTGAACAGGTAAAGGCCGAGAATCGGAGACTTTCTTCGATTGTCGGGTCTCTACCGAGTCGATGGATCTAGTTGCGAGACTCAAGGAAGAGATTGAATCTCTCATGACTAAGTCTCGGCTTCAAGAGACTCGGATCTCGGTCCGACCAAGGACAATTCGAGAAAGAGACCGAAATAGCCAAGCTCGACCGAAGCTCACGACGTGCGGAACGACTATGACTCACTCGGAAGGAGTGACGAAGTCCGGAGAGTATTGATGACTGAACAATACCGGGAGCTAAGGAGAAGCTTGAAAGCATGCTTAGAGCACAACGGTCAACTTCGTGAAAGAAGGTCTAGGCTATACCCACGAAGCTTCTACCTCCAAAAGCTCAAGCAACCCCCGGCCGATAGGTTCGTCGAGGAAAGGTGCAAGCCGCCGACACCACACCTCGGGCGAAAAACAAACGAGAAAATAATTACACCTCGGCCGAGTAGCAACAAGCACTGATCAAAGGTTCCAGCCCCGGGACACCGCGATCAAATTCGGTGGGGAATCAACAAGGTCGGATGGGCGAAAAGTACAAGGAGCCACCGTATGAGCACCCGGCACAAGACGGCTCGTACTACTATGAGCCCGTGGTCGGGAGAAGCGCTAAGACTCGAAGAAGAGAGCTCCCGAACCCAAAATTATCAGCAGAAAGTCAGTATCTCCAAGTCCTCGTGGAGAAGAAAGCCGATAAGGTTCGGAAGAAGAAGTCTGGAACTTCTAAGGTCCCGAGACAGATCCGGGTTCCGAAATCACCCACTAACCCGTAAGGACCCAATCGAACCAAAGGGTACCTAAAAATGCCTCACGGTTTGCGGGTGCATAAGGACCCGTGGATAGTGGACGGCTGCTCGAGACACATAACCTACCGGAAGAGCTCGCCGACCAACTACGTACAAGAAGATGGTCCCGCACTGAATTCGGTGACAATTCCAAAGGCTACACAAGGGGATACGGAACGCCGAACATTGGGACCGCCACAGTTCCTAAGAGTAACATATGTTGAAGGACTTCAACATAATCTCCTTTCAGGAAAAACGGTGTTATCGGGTTCGCGGAGGAAGAACATCTATGTTGCAAACTGGAATACCGCAGAACCTGAGGCTTGCTTGCTCGCACAGACTAAATCAGGTAACAAGTCAAGCTGGCTATGGCACAAGAGACTTAGCCACCTGAACTTCAAGACCATGAACAAGCTTGTCAAGAACTCTAAAGTCAGAGGACTGCCCAACGAATCGTTTATCAAAGACAGAAATTGTGAAGCGTGCCTGAAGGGAAAGCAAACAAAGAGTAGCAATCCACCTATTCCGTCACCTTCCACCGATGGAATCCTTCACCGCTTCACATGGACTTATTCGGGCGCGTCTCTCCAGTGACTATAAGAGGCAAGAAGTATGCCCTCGTCGTCATAGACGACTTCTCGAGATATACTTGGGTCATCTTCATCGCCAACAAATCGATGTTCGGACCGAGTTACCTAATCTATCGAAGAAACTCGGTGTGGAAAAGAACATCAAGATTAAGAAGATACGCTCGTACGGAGGAACAGAGTTTCTAAACTCAGTAGTTAAGACATACTTGCGATAAAGAGGGAATTCAGCACGAGACATCACGCTGCGCACCCCCTCGGCCAGAACGGACTTGCCGAACGTAAGAACGAGAACTCTCAAAGAAGCAGCAAGAACGCTCCTCGCAGATTCTCGGACTACCCTCAAAGTTTTGGGCCGATGCTACCGACACCGCCCTGTTACACTCGGGAATCGATCACTACCGACACAAAGAACACATGAAGACGCCATACGAACTGTGGAAAGGGAGAATTCCTTCTATTTCTCATTTTCATGTTTTCGGTCGTCCTTGCTTTATCCACAACAATGGGAAAGATCAGTTGAAGGTCTTTGATAGCAAATCGATCAAGGAGTATTCTTATGATACTCCCGAGTCAAGTAAAGCCTTCGGAGTTTTTAACTATCGAACTCTTTGCGTGGAGGAAAGCCCCTCATGTTGTTTTTGATGAATTTGTTACCGAGAACGGGAAAGATACAAAATCAAGCACGAGGATGTCGGCAGCAAGCTACGGGATCTCGAACTAAATGACAAAGTCGAAAAGATCCAAAGCATTGTTGGGATGATGAGTCGGAAGATGAAGAAATTCGGACTCGACCAACAAGCAATGTAGCTAACCTAGTTGATTCTATCGAACGGAATCAACAACGGGTAACTTCGGTCGATGAGGAAGCCCCCTGTGGTAACCGAGACCTCTACCGAGAATATAAACTCGGGGGGGAACCATTAATGTTCTTGAGCTGAATGCCCCCCGAACCCGGAAACTCAGTAGATCCTAACCTTCTTCTTGAATTACTACGATCACAAAAAAGTACTACTCGAAATGCCTAATACACCTACTGACCGTGCGAAGTGGTATCGGGAAGAAGAAGCCCGACTCGGGCGTTCGTGGCTCGATGCTCATTCTTCGGATCTTATCATTGGAGATCCATCAGCAACTATAAGGACGAGATCAAGATTAATTCAAGGAGAAAGCTCACTTTACTCTTGTTTTCTCGTCTACGTAAGAACCTCGATCGATAGAGGACGCACTTAAAGATCTTGACCGGGTCATTGCTATGCAAGAAGAGCTGAACCAGTTCGTCGAAATGAAGTTTGGGAGCTTGTCGACGTACCTGGACATCAGCACGTGATTGGAACTAAGTGGGTCTTCAAGAACAAGCGAGATGAAAACAACGTCATTGTCGGAAATAAAGCTCGACTAGTTGCTAAAGGATACAGTCAGGGCGAGAGGGAATTGACTTTGATGAAACATTTGCTCCGATCGCCGCGATTGGAAGCCATTCGTCTTTTCCTAGCTTATGCAACACATCGAGATTTAAGGTATATCGGATGGATGTGAAGTCAGCTTTTCGAACGGCGCATCGAAGGAAGAAGTCTACGTGGAACAACCGCCCGGCTTTCAGCGGGGACATCAGTGTGTACGAGACTTAGGAAAGCTCAGTATGGGTTAAAACAAGCACCCGGGGCTTGGTATGATACCCTATCGACTTTCTACTTGAAAAGGTTTTCAAAAGGGGACGAGAGATCGCACCCTATTCAGCATAAAGTCGGAAGATGACATTCTACCGGTGCAAATCTACGTGGACGACATCATTTTCGGCCGCGAGAAATGAAGTTATATGTCGCCAGTTCGAGAAGATGATGAAGGAGAAATTCGAGATGTCCATGATGGGAGAGATGAATTATTTCCTTGGATTTCAAGTAAAACAATCGGCCAAGGAATCTTCATCAATCAAGCCAAATACACTCGAGATCTTCTCAAAAGATTCGGCCGTGATTCCAAAGCAAACCGGTCAAGATCCCCATGAACACGAACTTTAAAATCGATCTAGACAAAGAGGGAGCTTCGTTAACTCTACCGATTTTAGAGCTATTATTGGTTCTTTACTTTATTTAACAGCTAGCCGACTGACATAACTTATGCTCGTAGGTGTATGCGCAAGATTTCGAGCGAATCCCAAGCGAAGTCATCTAGACTCGGCGAAGAAGATTCTGCGATATCTAAGAGGAACACCGTCTTTGGGTTATGGTATCCTCGTTGATGATAATCTAATACCGACGAGTTATTCGATGCCGATTACGCAGGATGTAGGATAGATCGAAAATCAACTTCCGGAACATGTCGGTTCCTAAAGGGCAAGCAAGTCGATATCGTGGTTTTCAAAGAAACAAAGCACTCGGCAGCTACGTCCACTACCGAAGCCGAGTACATGGCTGCAGGAAGTTCTTTGTGCCCGCATCCTTTGGCTTCGACAACAATTGAGAGATTATGGTATAACTCGGGATGAAGTGCCCATCTACCGTGACTCCACCAAAGGCAATAGCTATAACTCGTAACCCGGGTTCTACATACCGGATGCAAGCACGTGGACATTCGACACCACTACATCGGAGACCATGTCGAAAAGAAGGACATCGGGATGGAGAAAATCCATACCGACAAGCAAAGGGCGATATACTGACCAAACCACTAGCCGAGAACAAGGTTCGAGAACTATCGGTTGAGCTAGGTCCGCTAGATCCTACCGAGACAAGTCGGTAGAAGCCGACTACCGATAATAATATACTTAGCAACAATGTGTATCGGTATGGAATCAGCATGACGAAGTCGAAAACGTAGTACAGTGACTCAGTTGGGAGATGCACACTGTACACAAGGGAGAACATGGTCATCAGCACAACCATCCTCCTGATAAATGATGATTTCAATGGCGAACGTTCAAACTCCAGACAACATTGAGGAGATTGTAACCTCCAGGATTCTGTTTGAACCTACCTTGGCCTTCCGCCAAGTGGAGATCTCTTTCCTTGAACCCGTGTTTGACGCTTTGGAGCGTTCAGGGTTGGAGATGCTGGTTTCGAAGCACCCCCGTGCTTTTCTCCCTCGACAGGTCGCTGAAGTTTATTTCAACTGGAAATCTCTAGCGTCGGGAGGAGAGGAATCGTCCTTCTCTTATCAGAAGGAAGTCGATCAAGATGAGTGGGAGTCAGCTGTTCTTACCTTCGATATTCAAGATGCTCTAGCTCTCTCTTTCGATCTTCCCAACTCCGGCATTTCTCCGATTGGATACAAGGAGAAGGAGATCAATGCATATGTGCAGAAATTCTGTGGACGCAAGGATGTGGCGTTCAAAACAGCTTTACCGAGGAATATGTTGCTACCTCAGTACAGAGGTCTAGCTTACGTGGTATCGCACATTCTGACAAGTTCAGCTGGATCATATGATCAACTGTCCAAACCTAGGATTCAACTGATGATGGCAATAGACGATGGGGTTGAAGTGAACTGGGCCGAGTATTATACTACTCAGATGAAGGCACAGGCTCAGAAGTTCACCACATTACCCACTGGCGAGAGGAGGATAGCCAGTGTGGGTAAACTTCTATTCGGAACAAAGATGTCTGTTCTGATAGAATGCATAGTTCAGAGGAACTCAGCTGTTGAGCACTCAGCCTTTGAGGACTCCAAGTACTTTGACAAGAAGTCTATCAAATTTATGACAAAGGCTGGGGCCAGAAAAGTCAATTGGCAAGGGGCCACTTCGAACCGAAGAGAGCGGCATCTCGCTCCGCCCCCAACCGTCCAAGTACCAAAGAAGAGGAGGTTGGCTAAGAATCGACCTGCTGAGGTCACAGTGGCTCGGCCACTTACCATTATTCACCCACCTCCTCCTTCTATTCAAGAGGAGCAACTACTCGATTCGATATCGGAATCGAGGGAGCGACGATCAAGGACAAAGTCCAAGTGATCAGCTACGAGGGAACAGAGTCCGACAAGAGGGAACCGTCACCCGAACCTCCTCGCTGAGTGGACAACAACCGACACCACTCGATTGCGTGCTGCAACTGAGATTCAGCTAGAGATACCGGAAATTGCCGAGCACGCAGATCCGGTTGAAATAGCAAGAAGGACAAGAGCTCGATGCTCTTAAGGTTTTACTGACTTGGGACATTCTTATTGACTTTGCCAAATCCCAGAGAAGTCACCGGATGAGCTACTGACAGAGGAGCAAGAGCTCCAAGCCAAGATTGGATTCGGAGAGCCAGCTGATGTGGCGTCTTTCGAAGATTTGAGAGCCGCAATGCTCTATTTACCGAGCTTGAGAGCTCCGATCGAAACAGCTCCGCCCCCATCTCCACCTTCCGATAAAGGCGATAATGATGATCAAGATGAGGAGATGGATGGCAAACCCAAGGAAGCGGCACCAGGGGAGAATGCGCAGAGGGACAAACTCCCCAAGAGAAGAGCCCAACACCACCCATAGTCACATCGGTGAGGCTACAACCGCTCCGGAAGTACAGTAGGGAGCGCTTGATCTCGTTCTCGAGCAGAGGCTCGGAACCAGCTCTTATCAGATACAACCCATCGGTTCCGTGTCCTCACGTTCTGTCAATAGGGCTATCAAACGCCAAGGTGAGAAAAATCGACTCCTAGCCAAAGATGTTCATTTCAAATGGGAGAAGTACACCAAGGCTCGAACGAAGCTCTAAGTAAGTTGGCCGCCGACATCTCCACCCCCTAAAGAGGCTTCTCGACCGATTTCAAGGAGATAGTTGAGCAGGCCCTAAGTGCTCAAAAGGCCGATTTATCGCACAGAGTCGGCAGTCGCTTGCCGCTCAAAGCATAAAACTTTCTCGGAGCAGTGACTCAAGCGATGAAAACAATTCAAGGCTTCATTGATGAGAGAAACAAGATAGCAACCACCTCTCTTCAAACGACCATCAAGCAACAAAGTTGAGGCCTTAAAAGCCATTCGTAAAGAAATGACAGAATCAAATGATCAAGCTCTGCTGAAACTCCGTCGAGAGTCGGCCGCTCGATTGAAGAAATCTAGAGCCGATCGGGAGAAAGACCTGGGAAAACTACCGCAACTTGGTCGTGATTTTGATGACACGGTTACCCGGATCAAAGATTCTGCGTGCACAATCTGGAGCGGGACGTAAAAGCTATCCGCACCTCCCCCGGCGAATATTGCCGATGCCAAAAAGGGGGAAGATATTGTGAAAGATGAACCCGATACGGATACGGCCGACGTCCGGATCCTTGAGGGACGAGGCTCGAGAGGCGAGACCCTCCTCGGCAGCAGAGCCCTCACCGCAGAGATTCGGTGGGGAACAGGCTCGGAGGCGGGACCAACTAATCGAAAGGTACATCTATCGAGGTCCTTCTCCTTGATTTCCCACTACAAGCCACCCCCCATCTCCTCTTCGACTGTGCACATAGACGAAATCGCTCAATTCCTTGAAGAGCCGACCAAGAAGAAGAGTCTCAAAAGCCGCCGCAGAGGTCGGGGAAGGAAATCGCTATCGAATCCACTACTCCTTCCTCCCCGATCAAGAAGTTTAAATCAAAAGCGGAGCAAGAGGCATTCGACCTCGAGAATAGCCCAAGAGCTGCAAGACAAGCCTGGACCCGGGAGCGTCGCCTAGAGGAGGCAAACAAGCAAATAAAAGCCTAAGGGCAAAGTCGTCGGGGGCAAAGGAAAGAGAAAGGTCATTAATACGAATAAGAGCAAAAGAAGAAAGCCCAAGAAGAATTTGCTAAGGCTCTTCCGATCGAAATCAAAGCTACTCGCTCGTAGTATTCCCATATCTACTCTTACACCCGAACGGATAGCGTAAGATCAAACAACCCGGGAGGCGACGCCGCAAGGACCGAGTCTCGGACGAGGGAGACACTAGAGCGATCGCTCTCCGTGAGAAGAAAAGGATGGGCCGACACTGCAAGAATGAAAAGCCTATCTCGATAAACCGACGGCCGATCCAAGAAGGCGGATCCCGAGAGGATCTAAGTTCATCGGGGCCCCCACATCAAGCAACAACCGATTCAACATGTGGATAAGTGGGTGCCGGCTGATATGAATGAACATTGGGAGAGATTGAAAGAAACTTTTATCAAAGGCTACTACGTATGGCGCATTTACCCACTTGATCGCCCGTACCGATCAGCTCTTTGAGGAGTTGATTACGAGATTTAATGTTGAATTTCGTGAACGGCTGAAGCAAGTCATGGAATCACGAATGTAACCTTCCGTGCCCCAACTTTCCGACGTATTCCACCGCCGAGACTTGCTAGTGGACTGCCGAGCACTAAGGACATAGAAAGAGAAGTGGAGGAAGCCGCCTACGGCCCGAGCCTCGCTCCCGTAAAAGGCCGGATGATAACTTGGAGATCCGGGAGATTCGAGCTAGAGTGTATAAATACTATTACTCGGATCCTCCCGAGGAAAAATCCACCGACTTCAAGAAGAAAACGCAGAAGTTCAAGAAGCAAAGCAGAAGTGATTTTTCTCTCATCTTTTGTAATAGCATAGGAACTCGTAATTCTTGATATATATATCGGTTCCTCTCGCTTGCTAGACAATTACTCATTGTCTTTCGGCCTTTTACTTTGTGTTTACACTACCGATCACCAAGTGATCGACACACACTCACGTCGGTTTCTCGATCTTGCCTTTCTCTCACTCGCTGAAGTTCATTTACTATTATCGCTTTTTCCTCGGATGCTTTAAGGGGGAAATTGTTGTCGAGTAGGGAAGTATCTTTAATAGATATTAGAGTATAGAGGTTTTGGCATCATCAATTAGGGGGAAATTGTTGGATATGAGTCGGTAGATTGATACTCACCTGTTCTAGGGTTAAAAGAAATTGGGGGAAATCATAGTAGTACTATGGAATTGAAGATCCCAAAACCGAGCCGATATCGAGAGATTAGTGTGTCGATAGGATTAGCCGATGTATAGGTTAGACGTGATGTAATGCTTATTATTTTTGTCTAAGTCCCGCATGCGGGGTAGTTGTTGAACCGATCTTCACTGAAGATACTTTTCGTAACCCCACGTCATCGGTGTAATCGCTTGCATTCTTCGTCGCCGGTGATATCAAACTCGGTTGAAGATCCCGCATCAGTCCGACCGGACCTCGCAGAAGCATTCTCTACAAGCCGATGGTCATCGGTAGAAGAACCAAGGTGCAAGCAGTATACCTTCGCGATCGACCAACCGACTATCGAAGCTCACTTTATCGGTCGGACGACTCGGCCCAAGAAGACAGACTTTCGAGTATCGTATCCGACGTAAAGCGACCCAAAGACTTAAAGTCCCTTCAAATGTTCGAGCAGAAGACATACGAGGTAGTTTGAACGGTCAACTCGACACTCACCAACTACAAACCTCGACCAATGAGAAGCCGACAACGCTTACCTACTCTACACAAGAAAGCCGCTCTCATGAACAGTGCATTAACCGCCCGCCGCAACAAAGTTGAATAGTGGCCGTTTTCTTTGGACGCTTGTGACACGTGGCATCGTCGTCTCCAACGGACATATGTCACAACTCACAACTATAAATAGAGAAGGATTTGAAGATTTCAAGCGGAGGAATATACGCGAAATCAAGGGATATCATTCAAGCTCACAACGCTCTAGAACCTTCAAGCTTATCCAGAGACGAACTAGTTTTCATAGAACACTTCTTGTAGTTCATCTCTCTAGAGCACTTTGATCCCTATCTTCTCTAGACTAAGCTCATTGCTAGATTCATAGCTTAGATCCGAAGGAGTTCACATTTAGTGAATTGTTCTTGTTGTAAGAACTCCTTCTCAGTTGGAGAATATTCCCTCCCTTCTAAACTTAGGTTTGGATTGTAAAGTCGCTAAGGACTATAACTTAGAGGGAACCGTCCAAGTGACAGCATCCCCGCCGAGGCTTGCTCGGAATAATCAACAAGTTCTCCCGCCTTGTTCGGGACCGTGGACGTAGGATCTTGCGTATCCGAACCACGTTAAATCGCTTGTGTTCATTTTTCGTTTTATTGCATTGCATTCAACCGACTTGAAAATCATAAGTTTGCATAAAACGTATTTTATAAAGTGCACGTACCAAAAGATTTAACTTGCAAAAACGCGTTTTCAAAAGAGACGACTCCGGGCCTAACACTTATCCGCACTACGGTCTCCGACCGGAGTTTCGTAATACCGACATCGGCCGCAGAAGAGCTCGTAAGCCGACTCACTTTGACCCCAAGTGATCGAAGGCTTATTTGGCACCTGTTCATCGATTTGCAAACATCGCCTTGGTGACCTTCACCGAGAAAAAGAAACAGAACTCAGGTGTATTCACCCCCCCTCTACACCTGACTTTTCGTCTCCGGACCAACAGAAGAGTTTGATAGTTACATCAACCATTCAATCTCATGCTTGCAAGAGTGAAAAATATCAACTAAATTATGTGTGTGTTGTACACAGGTCATATCCTAATTGCATTGCATGTAGAGATAAAATTGCATCCGCACCAACGAAAGAAAAATAAGTATTAATTCAGGTTTCGTTGTAAAGAGCTTGAAAAAAAAGAATTTATGTGTGCGTTTGGGAGATTTTACATAAGCTCTGCATTACTTGCTTTTAACTTATTTTTATAAGCTGATAGGAATAACTTTTCTACAGCTTATAGGGAGCATATCCAGTGATCCTTCCATCGAATCAAGACAACTACAACTTTTTGTACTATATCTATTAAATTTATTTTCTTATTAGTTATTATCGAGATGTACATTCAAACGTGAATAACTTATTGAAGTAATGAGCTATATAATAAGGGTGTGTTTACAAGAGACTATTTTAAGCACTTATCTATATTTTGAACATATAAGCAGTTTCTTAGTGTTTGCAAAACATGCTTTCTTCGTTATCTTTACTAAAATTAAGGAGCTAAACTTCTTGATTAAGCAATTTTTTTAAGCATTAATTGAGATGCTTCTAGTGCTTAAAGCACAATAATTTCAGAAACTACAAATAATATATATATATATATATATATATATATATATATATATATATATATATATAATTCTGAAAACCCCCTATTTTTACTTAAATATATTTATTTTACAATTTTAAGCAAATGCAAATAAAATATGCTTATAATAAGCATTTGCAAACCCAATATGTGTTTATGTTATACGCACTTATACTATAAGCACTTATTTAAACTGTTTTCTCATTAGAGTCTAAAAGTAAGCAAGACATTTTCCTTATTAGCATAATGAGTTTAATTAAATCTTTTTTTTTTCGATAGGCTGGGTGTGTTTTTATATATTAAAAAATCAAAGAACCGATATTTTTGATGCGCACAAGGTAAATTCAATACATAATGATTCAGTGGGATTTGAACCGAAGAATTAAACCCACTTTCTTAATACTAAATAAAGACTTCTTAAGGATAAAGTAACTCATGCATATTTTTTATTTTTCTTCGTAATAATCAATCCTGTCCAGAACAACTAATTAATTAGCTGCTTAGAACATCTAAATTCTAAACCAAATTCGAATGTCTTATTTCCATTCTGGTAATTCTGTAATTGAAATGATTTGTCAACAAAATTAAAATATTGAAATGATATCGTCCAAATAGAATTCCACCTTTATGATTTTTAGCCATAATCTAATTTTTTATCGTTAGCATTGATACATGTAACAAAGAAGTCAAAAGATTTATTCTGTAGAGTACACGTAGTGAAAAAAAAATATTTTCCTCGAATTAATAAAATAAAATATACTCCTAATTAAATTAATTAAAAAATAATAACAATGATACCAATCCACCAAAAGTAAGCAGAACTTGACACCCCCAAATATGGTCACCAGTTGGCGCCATGTTCGTATCCCTTTCTCCACTCGGAGTCAGAGGATCCAAGGCCGGACCTGACCCATTATCATTCGGGTTAGATCCGTATAGTACTTGGATACCCATAATATCATCATTAGCAAGCTCAACTCTCCGAATCCCCGACGAAATACTCGGGTACATAATCGCATCTTCAACCGAACTATGACCCAACCCGAGTAAATGCCCAATTTCATGAACAGCAACCGACTCCAGATCCACTGCCGACCCGGGCGTATCGTCGATAAAATTACCGTCAACCACCCAGCTCTCCTCACCGTCGAAATGCAACCTGCCACCTGGCGGCGAAAACGCGTGCGCCAACGTCCCCAAAACCCCGTCGAACGGCTCGTCGTCGCCGTGATCCCCTTTATAAAATCCGATCCTAAGATCCGCTTGGTTGTAATTGTACGGCGCTTCCTCCACGAATGTCAGCGGCGTCACCTCCGACCACCGCTCGAACGCGCGTGCAAACACGCCTCTCACCGCATCGGTGAGCTGGTTATCCGGTAGGAACGCGTAAGTGAGCCGACTCTTCCCCGGCGGCCAGCGTGGTCGGTCAGGGAAGAACGAGTAGTGCCCAACCGTGTGGATTGAGGAGCTCGCGCTGTAGGTGTTTGACGATTTGCCTGAACGCATGGTGGAGGTGCCGTTGACGATGTCGGCGTTGCCGCACCGCGGCAGCACGATGTGCTTGAGCGTCGGCGCGTCGAGCTCGCCAGTTTGGTTGAGGTTGAAATTGATCTGGTAGGTCTTGAGGGCGGATTCGAGGAAGTCGTCGAAGTCGTCGGAGAAGTCATCGTAGGAAGTGTTGAGGTAGCCGAAGCGGTGGAAGTACTTTTTGAGTTTGTCTAAGCCTTGAGTTTTCACGCCTTTCCGGCAGCCCTGGAGAGTGTTGAAGGCGTCCCAAATTGAAGCGTTAGGGTTTAAGGAAGCCGAAATTGATGTAATATTTGGGAAGAATCCAGCGGAAACTGGATTTGGATCAGCGAGACAGAAGAGGAAAATCACGGTTGCTAGGAATTTCATTTTTCAGTAATTAAAATTAGAAATCTTAAAGCACCTCTTTTTCAGTAAACATATTAATACGTATTTTATCAATGCTTCTTATAGCTAGTTGTTGATAATTACACGTGGAGTCATGTTGTTAGCTTTTGTTCCTAATTTAGTTTCATTTACGTGTACGTAGTTTACACGCTAATAGCGTCAACGTTAAGGAGGTTGATGTTCGGTATAAAATTTATAGAGTTGTAATGTTAATGAAATAAAATAAAATAAATGTGATTGACAAATTGAGATTGGAAGAAAAGTGGGCTGCCTGAAAGGGTTCGTTAACCAAATTAGGTTATGTCTTGACTTTTGGTTTATTATGATTTTCCTCTTTTTTGTGTGTTTTAATCTTCCAAATTAAGCTTTGGGAGTGGATCGTTCGTCACAGATTTCATGTCTCATATGGTAAACATAACAACATTGAGAAGAGGATTTGAGATCAGAAATTCCCAATATTTTGGAATATTTGTTCATATAAATACCCGTGTTCAGGGGCGGACCTACTTTATGGGCTGGTGGGGTGGACTCCATCCCTGGTAAGAAATTTTTTTTCCCTTTTTTATTAATAATAATTTTAGAATTTTTTTTTGAAATATAGCTTAATATTAATAGTACAGCCCAATGTATTTCTTTCGATTCATGTCCAGCCCAAGGTATTTTATTGGGCTGGATCCGCCCCTGCCCGTGTTGACCTTAAAAAGTGGCATTATATAAGATTTCGTACGTAAAAGATGAGTCATATTTGATAAATCAAATAAAACAAGCTCTATCGATGACATTGTGATCTAAACACATGATTTAGGATCACGAGCTCCACAACTTATCCATTTATACAACCTCAAAATCCATGTTGTACTAATATTTGCAGTAACTTATTATCATTTTTTTTTATTGTTCGCGCGGTTGGTAATAAAGATTACCACCCAATATCAACCTTAAAGAGAAGATATTGTTGTACGATCTAGATAATGCCAACAATTCATAATTGAATACTTTGATTGTTCTAATTACTAGTTTGCTATTTGATTTTGCTATGCAAAAGAATACGTCCTAATGTCATATTCTAAGTGGGAGAAAAGTAAGCAAGGTTTTATCTGATTGGCGTATGGAATTCAATGGAACTAATAAAAGACTTTTAAACATGAAAATGACCCCATTTTCCTTCGATATACCTAAACCAATTTTGAGATTATAATAACAACAATTGAATAAAATATATTGAATGTGCATGTGTTTTTTTTTATCACTTCGCGTAAAACGTATTAAGCTAATCGTGCGAAATATGATTGCATTTTTTTTTTAATTTAAAAATAGGACTTGAAGGTCAAAACAAGCGGTTTTGAATCACAAGGTCTAATGTTCCCTCGTCATGCATGATCACACACAAACCCAAGAATTACAAAAATTCTACCAATTTGACCAGCACTTGTTTTAAGAATACAAGATTACTAGCGCCGCCGCCCTACGCGACGCTTTCTTCTTTCTACAAAACTACTCTATAATTACTTCCATCGCACTCCATTCTCTCTCTCTCTCTCTCTCTCTCTCAATTGCACGTAATACATGGCATCGAATAATCCGCACGAGACCTCATGGGCGGATCAATGGGATTCTCAGCCTACGTACACGTACGCCACCTTCTCCAATTCCGGCAGCTCGGTGTCTTCCAAGTTTGGGGGCAAGCTCGAAAAGACGAAGTTGGCCGCTTCCACCGGCGTCAAGAAAGTCAAAGCCGGAGCCGCCGCCGGCCTCTACAGGGTGAAAAATAAGTACCATAAGGCCACGCACAAGCAATAGATGACACTCCTATATTGCATGTGAGTCTAGAGTTTGGAAAAATCATATCTTCATTGTTTTGTACGTGTATCAGTTTAAATGTGTTAGCGATGTTTATTAATTCTCCTTTGTTTAGTTAAATTGTATACTAGTTTGCATGTTAATTTTATCTTTTGGACATTTTATAAATATTTACCCAATAGGGATAACATGTAAATACAATCATACAAGCTTTTTAACTTTATGACCGTAAAAGTATAAATTATACATTTCCTATAGGTAAAAGTATTTTGTAAATTTTTGCACAAGTATAATTATAAATTAATTTTTACTTTCAATGGCGTAATATTTGAAATATAATTTCCCGATTGCCCCATCTTAATTAACCGAATCGAATTGGAAGTTGCTTGAGATTTCAAACGATAATATATCCAACCAATCGCAACACGTTAAGATTAAATTCCCACTTCTAACCCGATTAGATTTGCTCGATTTTAGATTATATTCACACAACATTAAAACAATTCACCTCTCCATATTAAAAAACTCGATTGAAATCTCAAAATTTCAAACCCAAATCCTTAAATTCAGTTCTCAATTTATCATGGTGTGTCATGATAACCCGTCCCGAGCAGTTTTAGAGAAGAAGGGCGGCGCTCCGAAGTGGCTGGGCGAAGCAGCACCAAAGATTGGGGGCCTGGAAAATTAAGGTAGGTGCCGCCGTCGGGTTCAATTGGATCAAACGTAAGTTTAAGAAAAGCAAGCTCTTCCATAAGAAGAAAAAGTTTTGATCGATCGCTGCGATTAATTAGGGTTTTTCTTGCGTAGATTTAGATACATACAAATTCCTTTCCCAATTTTGCCCCTTTCGATTTCACGATTATTTTGATTAGATATACTTATTTTTGTTGTGAGGGGAATGTCAAGTGTATACATTTCCATATTGTTAAATGCAAAAATGCACATGGATTACCAAAAATGCAAAAATGTACAAAAAAGTAGCTTACCCATTCAGTATGTGTGCAGGTGTGTGCAGAGTGTGTGCAGGTGTGTGTGCAAGTGTGTGTCGGGTGTGGAATTCGAGGACATGTTATATATATATATAAAAAAAAATTGAACCGTTGAACTGAAGACCAAAAAAAAAAAAATGACAGTTGCGCGGAAGAGGAATCGAACCCGTGACCTCGTTATTATTCCCCAAGCAAGTTACCGCTTGGCGATTTCAAATTCTGAAACAAATTTTAACCTTTTTATTTTTGTAGACGACAACAGTAGAATAAACCCAAAAATTTAATATAAGCGCCAATAGGGAATCGAACCAGAGACGTGTTTTGCTTATCCAGAGTATTAAACCATTGTACCAGTATCTATTCTCGAAATTATTTACGTTATTAAACATTGAAAACGCTATGAATGTGAAACAATATCTGCTCTCTGTCGGTGATGAAGAGATCTTTTTCTCTTTCTCACTCTCTCTCGCGGTGGAGTCCTCTATCTCCCTCTCGCTCGCTATCTCTCTCGATCTCTCTCTCTCTCTCGCTGTCTCTCGCTGTCTCTCGCACATTAGAGAATATATTCTCTTAGGGTCAGAAAATAGAGAATATATTCTCTTAGGGTCAGATAGAATCTTACTATTAGTATGCTTTATGGTTTAGTTTCACTTTTCGCACATTTCGTCATGGTAGTAGATTTGTAGATTTGTTCTGTGATGTTGCTTCGAAATTGTCATATTTGTGATCCAATCGAAATATGAAGAATCCGAAATATTCTAAAAATATTTGAATCCATTCGTAATAGTATGGTTGATAATAAAATTGAAATTAGGGTTTACAATAGTCGGGTTGATAATAGAATGCGAAATTAGGGTTCCTAATTATTATTACGTAAAACATTGATAAATATTATCATATATTATGTATATATATATATATATATATATTTTATTCTTACGTAAAACATTATCCAATATTCAACAGCATCCTATATATTATCCAATTTCGAAAAAATTTTAAGATTATCCTCTAAATTATCCATTTTCGAAAATAAATATGATACAATACGAGTCCGGCGGTGAAATGCCCAAAATTGTTAAGAGTCCGGCGGTGATCGATCGGCACAATATTTTTTTTAAAATATAAAGCCCGATCGATCGGCACGTGCCGCTCGATCGGCACAATATATTTTTTAAATATAAAGCCCGATCGATCGGCACGTGCCGATCGATCGGCACATTTTATTTTTAAATATAAAGCCCGATCGATCGGCACGTGCCGATCGATCGGCACAATATTTATTTTTTTAATCATGGCCGATTTGGGGTGGGGGTGGGTGTGGGGGGTGGCGGTGGGGGTGGGGGTGGGGGTGGGGGTGGGGGTGGGGGTGGGGGAGGGAGGGCCGATCATATGATCGGTCCCCGCCCGATGGGGTCGGGGTGGGGTGGGGGGTGGCGTGGGGGGTTGGGGGGTGATGCATCGGCACAAATTTTTTTTTTTTTAAATATATAGCCCGATCGATCGGCACATGCCGATCGATCGGCACAATATATATTATTTTTAATAGTTAAAAATTTGAAAAAGTAAGAGTATTTTAGTAAATTTTGGTATTTCCTACATAGCGATAGTGGGTAGGATCGTACAATTCCACGTATTATCCTATAATAATATGGGTAAGGATTGAATGTGCACCAATTATTTACCCGCACCGCACCGTGAATAGTGTATATTTTGGAACCTACCTTAAAAGTAGTCAAAGACTACTAAAACGAATATATGAGAAATTGTCATTTGATCGTGGCGAGAGGAAAATAAATACAAAGTTCTTCACATCTCTTCTCGCCTTCTTCACACCTCCTCTCGTTATTGTTGACACTCCATTTCGATCTTGTTCATCTCACTTTACATCTCTTCTCCCTCTTTGACTAAAAGGCTTCAATGGAATTTGATCCTAACAATGGACAAAGTTAGTTTCATCTCACTTCACATGTCTTCTCCCTCTTTGATATATATTAAAGAATTTGTTTAAAAAATATTTTGAAGATATATTTCCTTTGGAGAAATTTTAGAACTGATCTATATTTTGAAGATATACGAAATAGGAAACGAGTTTAGGGAATTTAGGGAATTTGTTCAATTTAATTTAGGGAACAACGGGACCGAATTTAATTTAGGGACTTGTTTCAATTTAATTTAGGGAAGGGAATCAATTTAATTTAGGGAACAACCTGATGAATTTAATTTAGGGACTTGTTTCAATTTAATTTAGGGACCGAATTTAATTTAGGAACAAGGAATTTTGTATGTTTCGTAAATTTCGTTAAGTTGTTAGGGAATTTCGTTAAGTTGTTAGGGAATTTTGTCACGTTTAGGGTTTCACCAATTTAGTTGGCTAGTACACGTTTAGTTGGCATGTACCTTATGAGTTGGCTAGTTTTGTAGATATATAGATAGAAATGAGCTTAACTATTATATCATCATAACATAAAAAAGTTAACACACGGTATAACTATGATTATATTGTATTTATTCCGTTTATGTATAGAACGGAGTAATTTGTTTTATTTTCGTAGTGTTAAGATAATTGTAAAAACACGAATTCATAGTATCTATCATAAATTACTTTAAAGGTCAACTGTGTGATTTCATAATTATTTTCGTGTTCATATCGTCTGTAGAGGTGTATATTTGAAAAAACTAGGTTTTTCATATTGAAATTGTAATACTACTTCGTGAATGACAATATGTAACTTAGAATCTGTCCGATCGAAAAATGTATCGTGTAGCGATAGTAAATATTACATTTTTTTGGGTTATACTATGTTCTGAAATTTATCTTTCTTCGTATAATACTTCGTATATTAATGTTACGGTTTATGGTGAAGTGTGAACATGTATTTACGCAGTGCTAACTTTCTTGAAAATCTTAATTTGTCTTACTAATTATCGACTATTTCAGGGTAACTGGAGATGGGTGAGATACGAATGTAGGAATGTCTATCCGACATTGAATACCCACTGGAAGGATTTTATTATAGGGGATATTAGAGTGACATTGCTTGCCGTAGGAGGGCGAGAACCGGTGGATCACTTTTGTTTGACGAGTCCGTTTGGACACATCATGTCATGGAAGGGTGGATGGATCGCTAGTAAGGCTATCCATCAATTGATGTGTCGCGAGGTGATCGTAGACGATGCGGCGGGACGATCGTGTGTGGTTCCAAATCAATGGTGGACTCATTTCATTTGGTCCCTCCGAGTTTGCACTAGTATCCGGCTTGTGCATGGGCTCTTCATCCTTCGACCCCACTGCTGACCATGATGCATCGTGCATTGCGGTGCGGTCTCTCTTTTGTGATGAGAAAAGGCCTAGTGTGGAGGAGTTGCATGCCGTGTTTAAGAACCAGATGGCCGAAGATGCATCGGGCTTAGATTACATCAAGGTGGCAAACATTCAAATGTTATACTTGATGGTTATGGGTGTACCAAAGCTCAGGTTAGTTGACGAGTTTGTCTGGGTGCTTGTGGATGATCTTGACCGGTGGAGTACCTTTCCTTGGGGTGCATATGCATACCAAGCATTAATGCACTACAAACAGCATATACCGGTAGGGAGAAGGGCCTTGTGGAAATACCTACCATTTTGCAGGGCCCATATGGGCTATACAGGTACCGTTATTAACTTTATGTAGTTCTGGACTGTTAAAAATTAATCTTCTTACTTCGTTAATTTAACGTCATACTTCGTGAATAAAACTTCATACTTCGTGAATAAAACTTCATACTTCAAGTATACACTCCTTGCAGGTTTGGGCATTCGAAGCTATCCCCCAACTTGGGGCTCTTGCCGGGAGCATAGTCAATGCAGATGCCATCCCCCGCATGTTAAGGTGGTACTTCCCCCTATGGAAAGGTCAATTCCGTGGCTTCTTCGATGATAATGTGGAATGTTACCCACTGGTAGTGAATGAAAGAGAACAAGAATCGCTTTGGTACATGAGCACCCAAATTGGTCACGCACTTGGGGTACAATACCGTCGGCCTCAGACACGGTATTGTTTGGATCTCGAGGCCGCGAGGGACACGGGTATCCCCCGGCCACGTAGTAGAGCAAGAGAAGCGTCCCCTCCGTTATCACCACCGACGAATACGCGACGATCCACCCGTACGAAAGGGAAAACAAATGTGGAAGATAACGATTCGGATTCTTCTCCGGAGATGCGGTCCAAAGGTAGACGGAGTGCCTCCAATTTTCCTCCAAATTGGAATGAAGCTGAGTTTAGGAAGAAATGTGCGAAAGACGTGGAGAAAAGTGTCCTCCCAAAACTGAAGAGTTATTTGAAGGGAGTTTTGAATAGCATGGGGTTGAAGAAAGGTTCAACCTCACACCGAGCTTCTCCGGAAGGTTCGAGACACTCGACGTCGCACCGAACACAGCCCCGAGCCTTCCCGCCACTCCTCCTATCACCAAGATGAGCCCCAGCCTTCACGCCACTCCTCCTATCACCGAGATGAGCCCCAGGCGCCCCGCCACTCCTCCTCGCACCGAGTTGAGCCATCGACTTCCCGCCACTCCTCCTCGCATCGAGTTGAGCCTCGAGCGCCCCGCCACTTCTCGCACCGAGATGAGCCCTGCACCCTGCACAGAGCCGAGGGTTCAAGACACTCAACTGCACACTGGGATGAATCAAAGGCTCAGTGGGATGACGATGTGGTGAGTTTTAAACTTAACACTCTGTAATAATAACATAGTACTCCATATTAAATTATATAAACTATATAAATTACCGAGGAATAACAATTTATTATAAATAATTTACAGGATCAGAGTAGCCCACCAAGGCCATTCAATGAGCCTCATATTCCTGTAATGGAGCCAGACTTAAGCCATATCTTAAGAGTCTCGCCCCAACGAGTTCAATATCCGTAGGGCTTTGTACATCCGCTAGCCACCCGGTTTGATAGTGCACCCGACAAGGGTAAGGCACTCGCCAAGCGGGAAGGGGACGGCCGAAGAAACAAACCGTGGTGGATCTCACGGATGACTTGGATGAGTATATTGAAAAAAACCTTCCAACGGTATAACGAGTGGCGTGAGGGGGATGTGTTGGCATACGTTAGGGTTCCGAAGTCTCGCTCGTGTTGCACCGCAGTTTCTTCACGCATGTCGAAAATGTCCGGGTTATGATGGACTCGAAGGTACATTTATATTTCTATACTGTACAAATTTAGATGATTTCTAACATTGTTTAACTATGATCATGTGTAGATGATTGACTTGTGGTTAACTTCCATGAGACGGCTTGTCGGGAAGGGGGAAGGCTTGCTCCCGGACGTGAATCCTGTATCAACAATTTGGTTGATACTGATTTCTTTGTAAGTTTTGTTTAATTAGATAACATAAGCTTTGGATATAAGTTAGCTCTCCAATAAAATTTCTTAACACTACACATGATTTAGGCCGCACTCATACAAGAGTGGCTAGATAACTGCCGCAACCCAGAGACAGAAAGCTTCGATCCGTATGCGGATTTCACTTGGTGGACTCCCCCAGAGGGGCTGATTGATACAGCCACTAGATGGCGATGGGCTAGCTATGTAAGTTTCGAGAAACTCCAAAACACTTTGATTTATTTTCGTTGTCTTACAAATTTTATTATATTGTATAGGTCATAGCAAAGCCGTGCCTCGTTCCGCCGACCACTCGGGTAACAATCCGTATCTGCCTCGATGATTGGAAGGTTGAGTTATATGACTCCCTTTGGCATCGAGGTAACGCGGATTACGGGCCTACAAGAATTGGAACGCTTGTACCGTTGACCAAATTCTTGTACAAGCTTCTTGAGCATGCAGGAGTGTGGCAAAGACAAGTATGGACAGCGTGAGTGTCCTTTTACCCACGACTGTCCGGTTATTCTAGGCCCCGGCCCCCACTTCACTCAGTTTGACCACATCAATTGCGGCGTTTATGCATCCATGTACGTGGAAAGCTGCTTTTCGAATATCCGACACCCACGATGATGACTCGACACACCGCGTTAGTCGAGTACCGAAAGAGGATGGCGGCTTTCATGTGGGAGAGCTGTATCCCGTAATTATTTGGGAATTCCCGTGATGTGGGAGCACAAGCTATTTGGGATTTAATATTTCGGACATTTGCTTTGGACATTTTATTTTCGGACATTTGCTTTGGACATTTTATTTTCGGACATTTAAATCTGATGTTTAAATCTGATTTGAACATTTGATTTTCGGACATTTGCTCATATTTGCTCATATTTAATATTTCGGACATTTTCGGCACAACACGTTATTTATTAGCATGCATGTTTATTCGGACACTTGATTTTCAAACATGCCTGCATAATATTTATTAGCATGCATGTTTAAATCTAATGTTTATTAGCATGCATGTTTATTTCGCATGCATGTAAATTGACGTAAGATTTCGAACATTTAGCATCACGTAATATTTTGCATCCATGTAAAATTGACGTAAAATTTCGCACATTTCGCATGCACATTTCGCACATTTCACATTTCGCACATACGTAAAATTTCGCACATTTCAAACGTTGATGTAAAATAATGATAAATCTGTTTATTAGCTTTATAAATTGACGTAAAATAATGATAAATTTACGTATATTTATTAGCATGTAAAATTGACGTAAAATTGAATGCATACATTTCGAACATTTCGCATGTATGTAATGACGCAAAAATAAATTTCGAATATAAATTTCGTATGCATATAATGAGGTAAAATAAATTGACGTAAAATAAATTTCGTATGCATATAATGACGTTAAATAAATTGACGTAAAATAAATTTCGCATGCATATAATGACATTAAATAAATTGACGTAAAATAAATTTCGTAATATAAAATTTCGCATGCATGTTTATTAATATTTTCGCATGCATGTAAGAAGGAAAACGGCTAAAATATAACGAAAGATAATTTATTTGACAACGTTCATGCATGTTGGTCAGGTAGTGAGAGAAAGAGAGAGAACACATTGAGAGATGAGAAATGTCAAATCACAAATCACTTCACTGCCAAAAGTTAGATAAGAGAGAGAAAAGTGTTGAGGCTATATTATAGGTACTTTATAGGTATTAAAATAATATATATATATATATATATATATATATTTACATTTATGGTAAACCATATACATTTTTGCATTTAAGATTGTTTGATTTGTAATTTTTGCATATCCCCTTTTGTTTTTTGGTGCAGTGAAATTGTGTGTTTAATTCTTCCCTTTGTACAATTGAACACAAAATTCATTCCAAAACCCTGATTCTTTGCAGCGGGTTCCGTATCTCGTGTTTAATTTGCACCACTAAATTAAAATAGTTTATTACTAATAGTAATTAATGGATTAATATTAAGAATATATTTATGTTAAATTGAATTCTAAGGGTGGGTTTACAAAGCTTATTTTAAACATCTTTTTTAACAGTAGAATTATTTTTTTAATATTCGAAAAATCAGAGCAAAAACCTGAGAATATGTGGGTTCTATAAATAAAGTGCTATTTGTAATAATTTACATTATTTTTTAAAAGATGATACATTCTGTAATACCCCTATGTAATCTTGCATTATTTTAAGGTTTAATAATAAATAAAGATAATAATAATTAGGATTCTAATATATATATTGATTTCTAATATAAAGAATAATAATTAGGATTCTAATATATTATGGTTTCGGATTAATTACTTAAGACATTCTCAGTTCCCCATGGATATTGATTTCTACCTTATGAAAATAACATTATTAGTAGTATTTAGTATATTGCAAGGAGTGTACCTATTTTATTAATAAATATGTATATAGATGGGTATACATGAATATTTACCAGGATTTGGGAAATCTCCACATAATCTCTCTCTCTAGGATATTCTAGATAGAATAGGAATTCTAGATTTTCTTGAATCATAAAACACCGAGGACGCACGCAAGGGACACACGCTTCAAATCCTACAAGAAACACTCATGGAGATACACAGTGATTTTAATTGGCCAAGACTCCTTCATCACCACCCATATCCACGTCGCTAATCTCGATTGGGAGGGAGAAGGAAACTTGCAGGTGAGGTGTGATATCTTTTGCACAAGAAAATCCATATCCTCCCTAAGATTTGATTTCTACTCCTCTCATGATCAAGAAGGCTCCTCCACGCCAGCAGAATTCGCAGAGCCAAGCACTGAAGCACCCCCATTGGTCAAGCTTCCCTTCACGCTGCTTCACCTTGAATGTAGACGAGAGGAATCTTGTCTGTTTTCCCAACTCAACATAAACCCCTTCAACCTTCCTATTTCACTTTGACGCTGCCAAAATCTGTTTTGTCTCCCTTAAAATCTTCTTTGCTCCAAGTCGTTTTCGCTCAAGAGCATTTAGCCGTGTACGAGCCGTCGGTCACCCATGTTCCAAGTTGCCCCTCATTTTATGGACACCCCCCCTCCACAAGTGAAGAAGGCTCGCCGCACCGCCTATTGTTTATTTTTTTCAAGCTGCGGGCAGCATATTTCAAACGTTTCCAACACCCTTTTATTATTTGAAACCCCGCCCATGCCGTTGGAAAGCCACGCTCTACAGGTTTTCTAACGCCACTTATTCCTCGTCATTTGGAGCTCGGACCAAAACATTATGCCTCGTCGAAAAGGCTCACTCAAAACTACCAAGCCGGGCGAAAAGCGCAGAGTAGCAAGACTCCGGCCCGATTTTGATAACCCAACCGAATGAAAACTCTAAAAACCTTGCACCATCACAAAGCTTAATCAACAAGGATTCCAAAACATATTCCGATTGTAAAACGGAGTCCCGATCGCCGAGATATACTATCTTGAAAATGGCTTAAAAAGTTGTTCGATTTCACGCCTAAACCGTAGAAAATTAAGTGTTAAACAAAGGGCTTAGCTATCACCGCTTTGCAAGATCTTTTGTGAACGGCCCTCGAAGCCGGTAACCCCAAGCCCCATATTGTCTAAAACATTGTCATTCATGCCATCTCTAGACCCTTTTCGTTCGCCGTTTGGAGTTCATATCAAGAAGCTACCCACCGGAGAAATCGCATTGTTGAAACTCCCTCTTTTCCTGAACATACGCATCATTCAACTTCAAGACAGTCTATGAGCTTCATTCCTTGAAACTCAATGAATCTTATACCGATAGAAAACTAAGTTTGTTGGGTTTCCAAAACCATACTCGACGCATA
Source organism: Lavandula angustifolia (assembly GCA_028984105.1). NCBI lineage: Eukaryota > Viridiplantae > Streptophyta > Magnoliopsida > Lamiales > Lamiaceae > Lavandula > Lavandula angustifolia. The sequence goes on along the minus strand of CM054821.1, from coordinate 21,941,044 downwards.
AAATAGAATTCGAACAAAGAAGATATGAGCTGCCAAAGTATCGCCGGTAGAACTACCGCAGCTTTCACCGACTCAAGTTCGGGGATTAATTTCGATGCCGAAACAGTGCCTGATCGGAAAACTTATTTCTACAATATCGTAGCTAATCTGGGGGAGAATCTAAATACGAGTTTTCATCAAAGACTGACGGTCGGATCATCCAAAAATAAAGCTGGAAGTTGCTTCGGAAATCTCTTCCAAACTATACTTTATACTTAAAATACAACCTTAAGTTCCAAAAATGAAAATGAATAAATACCGTGAGCTGCTAAATCACCCAATGTAGAGGGGCTCCTATCGAAGATGCGTGCTGGAGATATCCGAGCAGGAATATTGAAGACGAATTTAATCATTTTGGGAATTAAAGCAAAATAAACATCCGCGCTTTGTAATCGAAAACCATATTCGCTAGAGGCGAACCTTATGGTCTAGAAATTTGAAGAAGTTCTAGGATGACTAAGTTTAAGCTACAACTAAATTAGAGTCTCTCTTGTAGAACTAGAGGATGGACAATAAACTCAAAGCGCTGCACGGTTACAACTGCACCACGAGGTAGGTTATATTTTCCTCTAAACTTATTTTTGAGTTATTAAGCTCTTAAATTATATGAAATGTTGTTATCCATTTATATATTTTTATGCGCGTTCGATTACGTTGAATGCTCTTGTATGGTCGATCGAGGTTCTTGTTCTGACCTAACACGTCATACTAAAATTGTGTACACCCCCGTTAGTTGTGCAGTAGGTTGATCTCCACTGTGCACTAACTTTTATAAGGGATTATCTGGGGAAAGGCTTGATATCTAAAGTTGAAAAGGGTGCTCTGAGTAACGGCTTGAGACCCTAGATGAAATTGGATCCGGCGAGGATGTGTTCCGGAATTGCAAGAGTAACTAAAAGAACGCTGCATGCATGCGCAAAAGAAATGAAAAATGTTTTTGTTGGTCCGGAGACGAGAGTCAGGTGTAGAGGGGGGGTGAATACACCGGGCATCGTTTCTTTTCTCAAACCGGAAGGACATCTCGAGCTGTTGGATGCAACCGATGAACAAGGCGCGTATATTAACCTTCGATCGCGGGTCGAGAGTGAGCCAAGTACCGAGCTCTCCTACCGACTTTTGTCAAGATTTTGAATCTCGCCGAAGACTTAGTGCGGATTAGAGTGTGGGGCCCGGAAATTGCCTCGCTTGAAAACGTGATTTTCACAAGTCAAAAACATTTTTGGCTAGTGCACTTTATGAATACGTTTTATGCAAGATATGATTTTGTAAAACAGTTTGTACGCTAAGCAATTAAACAAGAAACAACACAAGCAATTTTTAACGTGGTTCGGATACGCAAGATCCTACATCTACGATCCCGCCTGAATAGGAGGTCTTGTTGATTAATCTCGAGCAAGCCTCAAGAAGGTATCTCAGGAGACCGGATGCACCTCTTCTAAGTTATAGTCCTTAGCGACTTTTACAAATCAAACCGAGGTTTGAAGAGGAGGGAAATTTCTCGGACTAGAAGGAGTTCTTACAAAGAAGAACAATCACTAAAAGTGGACTCCTTCGAGAATCTAAGCTATAGATATGAACTTGAGCTTAGCTAGAGAAGAGGTATCTAAAGAACTCTAGAGAGAAGAAATAAAGGTATTCTATTGAGCAAGTTCTTCGCTGGATTTCTCTTGAATGTGCTAGTGTTGTTTTGAAAGCTTGAGCATTTATCCCTTGATATCCCGTGCGTGGAGCTCGGATTTTCTTCTCTATTAATAGTCATGACCCAGGCATTTGCCCGTTGGAGAGGACGATGCCACGTGTCACAAACTTCCAAAGAAAACAACCATATATTCGAATTGTTGCAGCAGAGTTGTTGATACTGTTCATGAGAGCAGCTTTAGTTGGTCGTGAGCGTATAATGCGTTGACGGCTTCTCATTGGTCGAGGTTTGTGGTAGGTGAGATGTGTCGACATTGGTCTTCATCGGAGTTGACTCTCACTTATCCTCGTATGATCTTCTTGCTAACTTTCGAGTGATGTTAAAAGCTGGGTCGTTTCCTGTCGGATACAGTAGACTTGAAGCAGTCTCTATCTTCTTCGTCTGAGTCGGCTGATAAGATATTCTACAGAGTGTAGTCAGCTGTTGACTGCGAAGGTACTAAGCTTTGCATAAGATTCTTCTACTGATGTCTGTCAGTTGATAAGGTGTCTTCTACTGAGGCGAGGATCAGCTGATGACTTAAGAACACAAGCTCTTACACTGATGACGTGGGGTTCTGGAAAGTTGCTTTATACTGAAGATCAGTCCAACATTTTACCCCGTACATGACATAGACATGAAAGATAAGAAATCAAAACAGTTCTAGCCTATACAACATCTAGTCCTATCGACACTACACTACTGATATCAGCTGGGTTTTGGGATCTTCAATTCCATAGTATACACACTATGATTTCCCCCAATATTATTTTAACCCAATAAAATGCTGAATATCATCTACTGACTCATAACCCAAAAAATTTCCCCTAATTGATGATGTCAAAACCTCTATAATCTAAGATCTAAACTACCGATAAAGAAAAGACTTCAATTAAAAACCGAGCAAATAATTTAAGGAAACCAAAGAAATGACGAGATAGCACATCGGAGAAACGGTTATGTGTGTGAGTGTGTGTCCGATCACTTCAAAGGATCAGTTGTGATAGACATAACACAAACAAAAGTCGTAAGACAATGAGTAATTGTCTGGCCAGAAGAAGGAACTGATATATATATGGAATGAGTTACAGAGTTCCTATCTTCTATGCAAAAAAAATGAAGACAGCTGCTAACGTCTGAACTTCTTAGTCTTGCTCTTGAAATCAGCAGACTTGTCAGCAGGAGGATCCAATCCGTAATATTTGTAAATTCTGGCGCAAAGGGTTTGGATATCCTCGAGATCACTTGGCATCCGGGAACTAAGATCATGATGTCGTGTTGATGCGCGCCGACCTCGTCTTCAATCTCCTTGGTGCACAAGACACCACGAGTGGTCCTGGGAGGAGGTACTCTTCTGAATGCGGGAACAACTAGTGGCAGCTTCTCCTTAGCAAGGATCATATGCACATGTGCTCTGAGTCTGGCATTTGATTGATGAAGAAATTCATCGAACAACTAATTTGCCGAAATCTCAGTAGGATAGCACTGATACACATAGTACCCTTTGATGAACTCGATCTTGAGTTCCTCCCATTCCTCGTTCGCATTCCAAGGTATCCACTTGTCTACATGGCAAGCTGAGGGGTTTGCTTCGATAAGTAGCTCTCTGAGCGCCTCGCCCGTAGTATTTGGATGACTTGGGTATTTGTTTCTTCCAATCGCCGATCGGTTCATTGGCCATCTTGCCGCAGCTTCGATGATCTTGGCCAAATCTTCCAGCCTTTTCTTTTCTCTCGAGGGTAGCCGCTCTAGTGTCTCCTCTCCGAAGATTCGAGCCTTGCAGCCGTTGCCTCCCGTGTGGCTCTTTCTTCTTCGCCTCTTGCTCGGGAGTCGCCTTAGTCGGCTTCTTTCATCCTCTCGAGACAAGCGGCCGAAGGTCGCTGTCGGGAAGTAGTAGCTTGCCCGCCCTTAGCCTTTTTCTTTTGTTCATCCAAGATCTTTTTTGGCTTGGCTTTTGCACGCTCTAAGCACTTGGCTTTTTCTCGCTTCTTGGCCTTCTCGAGCCCGTTCTTCATGTTGTCGCTCCCGATCCAAATCATCCTCGGGAGCTTCGAGCAACTTGCATGTCATATGCCTCTTGCTCCGCTTTTGATTTGAATTTTGGGGGCCTGGGAAGGCGATGGAGTTGATTCAGGAGCTTTCTCCTTCCCGGCCTTTGTGGTGGCAAATGGCTCATCCTCTTGGTCGATGAAACGTGCGACTCCCCTCTATGTGCCGAGCCGAGAATCCTTCACCGTATCCAAGCAACCGGCTCAAGCACTTGGACCGCTGGAATTTGGACGATTTCGAGAGGGGTTGGGCCGAGCCGACTCCACCGGCTCACCCGAACCTCGCCCCTCGGGCAATAGGTCTTGCCTCGCCTTCTTCCCCTTCGTCGACCCGAGCCCTTTCCGCCTCACCCTTATCTTCTCCTTCCCCCTTTTGGGCATCATCGCCCGAGGGAGAGGCGAGAAAGCGGATGGCTACTACTTCCTTCTCAAGATTGAAGAGTATATTTTTAATGGAAGTAGTCGTGGTCTCGAAGTCCTCGACAAAGATCACAAGAGAGCTCCTGGGCCATTTTCTTGATCGCCGTGAATCGCTTGATCCGGGGCACCCGTATCCTTCCTCGCTCGTGGAGGGATGCGCCATGGGAAGCCGTCATCTCGCCTGAATGAGCTTGAGGGCCTCCGCCCGATTGGTTAGCGGCTTTTTGTACGCCGGAGGCGGCCATTTTGTTACGCTCATCCATAGCCGTCTCCGGACCGTAGCGAGACCTCGAGTCACCGCCGTAAAATTTCTTCTCGCCGTTCTTGGAGAAGCCGCCGACTCGAGCGGCTAAGTCCGCTCCGAGCCGCGAGGGCGGCCTCGACCGTCTCCCCGGATATTAACGGATGGAGTAGGAGCTTCGACGACCTTCTTTACCTCGCCGGCAAGCTTGTCAACCGCCTCGCCTTGAGACTTGGTGTATCGAGCCCATTTTAGATGTACGTCCTGGCGAGGAGACGATTTTTGTCTCCTTGCTTTCTCGACGGCTCCGCTGGACGCACTTGGAGGACACGGAACTAATCGGTTGAGCTTGATAGGAGCCGGTTTCGAGCCTCCGCTCGTAAGCCGCGAGTTGTTGCTCTCGACTCGGCTTTGAGGCAACCGGGGCATCACCCGATGTCGACGGTGGAGGTGGTGATTTCGCCCTTCTCGCCGGGAGCTTTACCCTCGCCAGATCCTCCCCGGCCCCCTTCCATGGGTGCCCGATCCACATCATCGTTATTATCATCATCGTCGTGATGGGATGGCCGCGACGGGCCGGCCGACGTGCCGTCTCGAGGATCTTAGGCCGAGAAGATATAACATAGCGGCTCTCGATCCTCGAACGAAGACAGTGCCGGGCCGGGTTCTCTAAACCCGATTGCCGACCGGAGGCTCTGCTCCTCCGTCGCAGGGGACAAGGGCCGACCGAGTCATAATAAGTTCTTCGAGTACATCACAACTCAAGAATCTCAGCAGCATCTGTGTCCTCGCCCTGATCGCGATATCGACTAGATCCGGATGTTATGCGATTTTCGGGATCTGTACCGACACTTCTCCCCGCGGCTCGGAGACGAGCCGACTGGATGGTCATCCACTCAGGAGATGTTTCCACAGTCGGTTCGGCTTCATCCGACTGTGTCTCCTTGGAGCTAATACGCTGGACTTTGTCTTTGAGCGTGGCACCCTCAATGCCAAGCGCAGTACGCGTCAAGTATGTTCTCCTCCCGAGTAGGCGGGGGAGAAGTAGGCTTTGGCCGGAGCCTCGTACGCTCCAAATCCTTAGTAAGTCTCTTCTTCTTAGGTGGGTCGGCGCGAGGGGGCAGGTCAGTAGTGACTCTCTTCTGTGTGGCTGGCCCTCGCCCGACTGACTTCTCAGCAGCGGCTCTAGTTTTGAATTTTATGAGCTTGCTGTCGAAGTATCTGGAATCAGCAAAGGCTGCATGATTCGACATCGAGTCTTCTATCAAGCACGGACATCTTCTCCCGCACAACAGCTTTGCCCACACTTATGAGTCTTCTCTCCTCAGAGGGTGTGGCGACAAACTTTTCGTGCCCGAGCCTTAAGCTCACCACGTAGTATTCGGGTCCAAGCTTGACCCGAATTCCATCTTCTATGATCATCATCGCTGAAGACGTGGCTTTGACAGCCTGATCAAAGGAACCGGCGGAGCTCGTCAAGATATGTGTGACGATGTAGGCGAGCCCGCGGTACTCGTGTAGAAGTCGGTTCTTTGGCAACGCCAATTTGAATGTAATATCATCTCTCGCCGCAGTAACCGGTGGACATAGGAGTTCAGCCTCCTTCTCCTTATATCCAACCTGGGAGATTCCGTGGGTTGGAAGATCGAACGATGCTTGCGCCGCGGCCCGGATATCGATGTCATGATGATCGACTCCCACTTCGAGTGGTCACCTCCCTCATATAAGCGAAGTGGGATACTTCCCCGTCCGTATCCTCTACCGATCTCCGCTTGCAGTAAACCTCTGCGACTTGTCGAGGAAGATAAGCCTTGGGATGCTTTGCGACAAGAAGCTCGAGGCTTTGCGTTTCCGTGAGCCGTGTAGATAGGCTCAAGGTATGGAAGCTCGGGCCCGATGAAGAGCCATCGTCGGCTCGAACCGGATCCTCGATTTGATGATCTCTTCAATATTCGACGGGGTCATTACAATCGCTATGATTATCTCGCAAAAAACTTGTTAGCACTTGAAAATAGAGTGAGTCAAGATAGTTTTAAGCAGAGAACAAGGAAAATTATCCGATATTAGCAGAGCTTGAGAGAAATGCAAAGCGCTTAAAGAGAGGATGAGAAACCGAATGCGTAAAAGCTCTTTGAGAATGAAAATGGCGAAAAAGATAGATTAGAGTGATGATCGAGAGATTTTATAAGATACGCATATCAATCGGTTTTGATCCAACAACCTGAAATTTAATCTCGCGTTTTAATGACGGGCCGTGGATTTGATGTTATAAACGGAATGATTACTTAGGCCGCCTCTAATCTAGACCCACGTAGGATATGCGTAGTTAAGATAAGGTGAGAAGACATGCATTAAATGCGTTGCAAGCAGCATTAAAGTCTAAGTCTTTTAAATGAGAACGGTTTCCTACTGCTTAAACCTTAAAAATTAATGGCGGGAAATAAATGCTCATTAAGTACTGAGTGCAAACGACTGATATATTAAATGCGAGCACGCTTCGATAAAATTATGTAAGACTACGCAAACCTCTTCAAACCGAACTTTTACGATCACCGGTTACCGTATAGACTCGGGGAGGACATATGAAGTGCCGATGACCATGTTCCCCCTTACCGTACCGTCGATTCACCCGACCGAATCAAGTACCGAGTCTTCTCCGACCCGTCTTACACGTTTCCTACACTTGATACCAATTGTTGCCAATTGTTGGTCTCTACCGACTCGATTCAGTAGGATCCAAAGAGACCTTGCTCAACCGATAATTCTCTCCGAATCTATTCTCGAGCAAGTGGTTTGGCCAAGCATGTCCGCCTCTTTGCTTGTCAAGATGGGATTTTCTCCATTCTCGATGTCCTTCTTCTCGACATGGTCTCTCGATGAAGTGGTGTCGAATATCCACGTGTTTGCATCTTGTATGGAGAACCGGGTCTCGAAGTTATGGCCATCGCACTAGTGGAATCGCAAGTAGATGGGCACTTCATCCCGAGATATACCATAATCTCTCGCTTGTTGTCGAAGCCAAAGGATCTCGGGCACAAAGAACTTCCAAAGCCAGCCCATGTACTCGCCTTCGTGAGCGGACGTCGCCACCGAATGTTGTTTCTTTGAGAACCAAGATATCGCCTTGCCGCCTAGAACCGACATGTTCCGTAAGTCGACTTTCGATCTATCCCCGCATCCCGCATAATCGCATCGAATAACCCGTCGCATAAGATTATCATCGCCAGGATACCATAACCCCAAGGCGTGTGTTCCACAAGATACACACTATGATTTCCCCCAAGATTATCATCAACACGATACCATAATCGCATCTAGTCCTATCGACACTACACTACCGATATCACCGGGTTTTGGGATCTTCAATTCCATAGGATACACACTATGATTTCCCCCAATATTATTTTAACCCAATAAAATTCTGAATATCATCTACTGACTCATAACCCAACAGTTTCGTATACTTAGGAGTATCTTTTTGTTTTTAATACCTCCTAAGTTACATTTATGCTTTGGATAACCGCAAGTTTTATAAAATGTTTTATTAAATGCTCGCCACTAAGTACACTAGTACTCATCTCAAAATCTTTTCAAAAACTTTTTCGTGCTTAGAGGCCACTGCTGACGGATGGAGCCGAGGTGAGCGTTGCTATCAAATAATTAAATTCTATTGTGCTTAAATGGTTGTTGCCCAATTCAAGGAATGTAGTTCTTTTGCTAATCGCCACTCTAGACTTATCTTTATCCGAACTGCTTTCTATGTGTTCAGATACTTATCACTTTTTGTGTGAATCTCGTATTGAAGATCCTATAATTTAATTTTTGAATTATTCTGTATTATCTTTTAATCATAAATTCTCGATTTATTTATCCATATTGTACCACACCTGGTCACACTTTCTTCCCGAAAATCGGACTGTGACACATTCTATGGTACGACTTTATAAGAAAAGTAGAACACATTCTACGATATAGAGGAAGTATCTTTTTTCTTATAATTTAAATTTAAAACCTCATATTTTTTACTCTCCATCCAAATAAAATTAGTAGAAAGAAATAAAATATGATGTATACATATAAAATAGTGAGATCTATTTATTTAGATTGACACCAAATTAACATTCGGAACATTAATATTAGAATAGATAATTAAACTAAATAACTAAATATTTTAATAGTTTCAAAAATTAAGTTATCCAATTGATGCAAAGTGATTTGCATAATTAATCAGTTAAGTATCCCACGCTATGAACCATTATGAACCATAATTTCTGGGTTAATCGTAAATAGTGAAACATAAATTATACCACGAGAATAATTAGTTGACACTACCGACAGAGAAACATTATTCACCCTTCACTTATTCAACAATGACCTCCATCTTCACCATCCATGAAATCACCATCGATTCGGTAAAATCCCCATTTTGGGATTCGGCACCGCTGCTGAGATGGGTCAATACACTAAAATAATGTTCGATAAAATAATAATTTCAGTAACTGAATATTTTTTCTTGATCCCAAGATTATTATTTTATCAAGGTTTAATTGTACTTTAAAAGTATATTGCATAAAAAAGTGGATTTGGTTGGTAAAATATTAGTAGGCAAACGCAACGACTAATGAGTAAAATCGAGTTAGTTGGGAAATTACACAAACCGAAGATATATTATATTATCACGCGATATATGATGATATACTGATATGGTGGTAGGGCCACCAAAAGATTTCTTTGGAACCTCCCATCTTCCTCTCTTTTCTGCATCAGAACCCTCTAGTCTTCCCTATTTTTTCAATCAATTTATTCTTGCAATAGGGGTGTTCGGTACGGTATACCGTAACATTTTTCCCATATCGCTTACCGTACCGAAAATATTCGGTATGGGAAAATGCATACCGTTACCGTACCGATCGGTATACCGTAGTTCGGTATACCGAAAGTTCGTAAGGAGCAATCTACATACCGTTGTCATACCGCTCTTTCGGTATATCATACCGTACTTCGGTATACCGAAAGCTTCGATATACCGAAGCAAACGATATACCAAAACGGACGGTATACCGAAAATATAACATTACACCAAAGCACACGATCTACCGAAAAACAACTTGTCATGAAATAGAATATGCCGATGCAGAAAACATGCAAATCCCATCCAAAAAAAATGTCTAAGATAATCAGTAGAACATGCTAATACATAAAATAAAACACAACCCAACAAGGCAAATACCATCAAACATCTCAAAAAACTATTCAAATAATTGGTATGTATTACTTATGTAATTTAAAATTTTTTGAATTCATTTCATGATTTAATAAATAAATAATGCGAATTTTGCTAAATAAAATTATGTCATTTAAGTGATATGTACGGACTACGGTTAATTTATTAGGCAAATATTAATCTATAAACGTATAATATAACATTAAGATTGGTATAATGGATAGTTCGATATACATCGGTATAGTTCGGTACAAATTGGTATAGTTTGATATGAATCGGTATAGTTCGGTATATCGGTATACAGCATATACCGATATTTGGTATGAATCGGTATATTTCAAAGATACGGTATATATCGATGTTCGGTATGAATCGGTTTACTTCGGTATACCTTATGTACCGCGGTATATCGGTACACGGTATGTATCGAGGTTCGGTATGAATCGGTATGTTCGGTATACCGTTGCATACCGAAATTTTGGTATGCAACGGTATACCGCGGTATGAGAAATCTCATACCGTCGCCGTACCGAAAAACTTCGGTACGGTATCATATCGTACCAAAAATTACGGTATACCAAATTTTCGGTATTTTCGGTATTTTTTCGGTACGGTATGTGCGGTATACCAATTTTTCGGTATACCGTAACACCCCTAATTATAACAATCCCAGACTGGTATAATTACCAATAAAAGAAAATTGTTAATTAACATGATTTTTTATATTCTTCATTGCAATTCAAATTTGTAACTACAATATAATTAAAATATCTAAACTATATGATATTATTACAAAAATGAATGAAACGCAGTAGCGTTATGATAATATATCCCCATCCAGGTAACATATGAATTCCGTATAAATTGAATTAAGTAGGGATGTAAGTGGTTTAGCACCGAACCATGAAATCGATGAGACCGAACCAAACCGAACCGAAAAGTATGGTTCGGGTCCGGTTTCGTGGTTTAGTTCAGTTTATATTTTTAGAAACCAACAAATCGATTCTTTATTTTTTATTTTTATTTTCTTTCCTAAATGAGAAGACTTGTGAATTTAGATAATTAGATCAAGAAAGAAATAACTAATTATACGATTTGAGTCAAGATTAATCCTATTACCCTAATATATATACATAAGGGGAAGAAAAACGAGTAGTAAACCTATAATTATAAGTTCGAAACGAGTAGCATCTCTATAATTATGAGTTCTCATGCATTAATTAATTTAATCATCTCTCATACACTAGTGATTAATTTTCATGCAAGAATATCAATTCTTTTATTTTGAGTTTAACCTTCGATGAGTTCTTCGATTGTTTTAGGATTTAATTTTCATATGAATGGTTCAGTTCGGTTTCGAATTTTAAATACACTTTGAACCGAACCAAACCGAACCACTTCTATGTATTTGGTTTGGTTCCTAAAATGCACGAAAAATCGAACCGAACCGGACCGTTACACCCTTAAAATTAAGTGGTACATTGCGATTAACTAAAAATTATTTTCTATAATCTCATTAAAATCAAAGCACATCGTATATAAACAATTTAATTGCATTGTAATTGAACGTTACAAATTTAAATCTTATCAATAAATCGGATTTATTACACGAGTTCAACTACTGCGCCAAATTAAATTACGAGGCGCAAATTACAAAAAAAAAATGACATAAAATCTTTCGAGACAAGACCAAATCTATTTCATGATTCACCAATTACGAGGTCCAACATCGCTAGCCCAATGTACAATTGTTTATTACGACGACGACCGGCCAATTCCACCTTACTTGGATTAGTCAACTGCCCTTAATTCTGAGAATTTACCAAATTCACCCCGCCGAAAAGTTAAAACTCAACTCCTCGGAAAAACCTCAAAATCTCTCTCGGGGACATGGAAAATTGACCTCACATAATATTGTGGGGATGTGAAAAAATGTACAAATCAAACATGTAAAAATGCAAAAATATATATGAGATTTCATAATTATAAAAATATACATTTTTATTTTTAAAACCTATAAAGGTACATAGGTTAATAGGTTCCTTCTCTCTCCTCCTACTTTTGCAGCAAATGTCTTTTTTTGTACTTGATTTAACCTTCTCTCTCCTCCCACTTTAATCTATCACATGAGGTGTTGAGCTGGTGATTTTTTTTTTAGCCTTCAGCAACGTCCAGTCTTCATGCATGCAACGTCCAGTCTTAATTTTTTTTTTTGTCTTCATGCATGCAGAAAATTTCGTCCATCAGCTTTTTAATTTTTTTTTTTTAATCAAGAATCATACAATACATGAAATATTTAGAGAGACTAAAAATCTGGAAAGAGATAGAGTTAGAGAGCGAGATAAAGAGAGATGTAGACACAAAGATATTCACTTACCTTTTTACCTAGTCATATGTTGTAGGGAAAGAGAGTCCCATACCTTAGATCGTCCTAGAATACGATCTTCTTGACTCGGTCCAAAAAAGGTTTGCTGGACTGTTCCCGTGCCCGAGCTTCCAACTCCGGATGGACAGAGACGCTAGAAAGCCCTTGACAGACTATAACACTGACTCACAAACTTTCAAGCTCGAAAAACTTCCAACGATATTTCACTCAAGGAATGCCTCGAAGAAACATCGTTTGGATGTTATCGAAGACTTGGGTGCCTTTTGAAGTGAACCCCAAGCCCCCTATTTGTAGGGAGATGGAGTGAATAGTGTTGGGCCTTAATGGGCCTAATAGTATTGGGCCTATTATTTTCAAGTCCAACTTACTTCATTACCAATTATTTTGATCCGTTTAAGAACAGAACAATTCCAGGTAATTGAGTAACCTAGAAAGTAACCTTGTGAGTCTGTTATAAAATGTCAACAACACTGGGCATATGTTCGGGCCAGACCATGGACCTAATACAAGAAATAAAGCAGGGCCTCAAGAGAATTAATTTTTCCATACTCAGCCCTGAGTATTATTAATTCTCAAACATAGATTTCATTCCACTAAAGAATCTATGCTGACTTACCCCTTTATTCCCAAATGTTGAGTCTGGGCTTGTATTTTTAACTTCAGTTAATCCCCGTACTTAAGATATCGAATATCCATTAATTGATTAAGTTTACTGACTACTTAATACAATTAATATCTTATCCTTGAGTAGTACCACTCGACCTTATTATCATACTTAAACTTAATCAACCTGCAGGATTTAGTATGATAAATCTTTCGAGCTCCTCAAGGGGACATCATCAACCCTGTAACAGGATACGGATGCATGATGCAGATAACCAGCCTGAGCTACACACAACAGCAGTCACCCAAGATACAGAGATCCAGTCGAAATGACATTCACCCATAGTAAGTCAAAGTGATTACTAGTCGTACGCACTCAGCTGAAATCTCATCAAGCTTAAGAATAGCTGAGTCTCCGAGACCTTGGTTCTTCTCACGGGTCAGATAGAAGAACACGTCTCACCGCGGTCCATCAATACATAAAATGTACCAACATAGATAAGTGACCAAGACAAGTCACCTCTTATCTATATTGCAGCTTAAACCGGCAACTTGTCCTAAAGTTGCCTCAGCTGTGATAATTGTTTATATCCCACTAGTTCAACCAATCACTACAGTCTTCTGTGATCTACAACACACTGCATGATCTAACTCTTGTGAGATAAATGACTAAATTGTGCAATTATAATAATCAGATAGAAGAATAATAATAGTGGTAATAGGAAACATTGTATACAAGCAAATACGACAAATACGTAGATTGATTTCAGTATACAAACCCAACAATTCTCCCACTTATACTTAAAGCAAATCTTAAGTATACAATGTGTCTCAAAATATAACTACTAGCTATAACTTCTCCCACTTATACTTAGATTTCTGTCTAAGTGGCGGGCAGTCGACACAAGCCTAGACCTCGAACATGCATTTCGAAGGGCCCTTGTGGTAGACTCTTAGTGAATGGATCTGCTAGGCTATCCCCTGTATCTATCTTCTCAATTACCACGTTTCCTCGGCGTACGAATTCTCGTATAATGTGGTACTTACGCTCTATGTGTTTAGATGCCTTATGTGATCTCGGTTCCTTAGAGTTTGCAACTACACCGTAGTTATCACAATGAGATCGTGATACACATAGGCAAACTAGGAACGATCTCGAGATCTAGGAGGAATGCCTTGAGCCAAACCGCCTCTTTAGAGGCCTCGAAGCAAAGAACATACTCTGCTTCCATAGTAGAGTCAGCAATACACTTTTGCTTGACACTTCTCCATTAAATGGCTATACCTCCCAAGGTAAACACATAGCCCGAGGTAGACTTATTTTCATCTCTATCTGCCTGGAAATCCGAATCTGTATAACCCACAGGCACTAGATCATCAGACTGGTAAACAAGCCTATAATCTCGAGTCCGTTTCATGTACTTGAGAATATGCTTGACCGCAATCCAGTGAGCCTGTCCAGGGTTAGACTGATATCTCGAGACCATGCCAACGGCATAACAGATATCTGGCCTTGTGCATAGCATAGTGTACATGAAACTTCCAACAGCGGAAGCATAAGGAACTAGTCTCATGTTCTCTATCTCCTTTAGTGTCTTAGGACACAGATCCTTAGATAGAGGAACACCGTGTCTGAAAGGTAGCAATCCTTTCTTGGCGTTCTGCATGCTAAGACAAGCAATTACAGTATCAATGTAGGATGCCTGAGACAAGCTTAACATCCATTTCTGGCGATCTCGGATAACCTTGATCCCTAGGATGTAAGCAGCTTCTCCTAAATCCTTCATCTGAAACTGTTCGGATAACTATATCTTTATGTTTGATAACAACTTCAAATTGTTGCCAATAAGAAGAATGTCATCTACATAAAGTGCAAGAAAAACCACTGATCCATCGACACAATAACGGTACACACAACTTTCGCTTTCACACTGGATGAATCCAAAAGATTTGATCACATCGTTGAAGCGAATGTTCCATGACCGGGAAGCTTGTTTAAGTCCATAAATAGACTTCTTAAGCTTCCACACAAGATGCTTATAGATGTCCGCATATAGATGTCCCTACCTTCTGGTTGCTTCACATAACCTTCTGGTTGCCGCATATAGATGTCCCTACCTTCTTCAAGGTAACCGTATAGAAAAGCGGTTTTGACATCCATTTGCCAAACCTCTAAGTTCATGTGAGCAGCTATGGCTAGGAGTGTTCTGATGGACTTGAGCATCGCTACAGGCGAAAAGGTTTCCTCATAATCGATACCTTCTTTCTGAGTGAATCCTTTTGCCACCAGCCTGGCTTTAAAAGCCGTGACCTCTCCATCAGGACCTCGCTTTCTCTTTTATACCCACTTACTACCAATAGCTTTGCAACCAGCTGGTAGTTCAGTGATCTGGTATACATCCATAGCACTTATGGACTCATACTCTAAGTCCATAGCGAATTGCCATGATTCTGCATCTTGATCTCCCACTGCTTCGGCGTAAGTCCAGGGGTCGACTACATCTTGTTCGTCTGCTGGGAGAAGATCCAAAGTCTCTCCCACGAACATGTATCGATCAGGTTGTAAAATAACCCTCCCACTACGCCTAGTGGTTAATGGCTCTGTGTCAACAGATTTTGCAGTTACTTGTGGTAACATTTCTTGCACACTTGGCTTATTGAGTGAAACTTGATCACCTTGAATTTCTTCAAGGATAACATCAACTTTGGACTTGTGATTATTTACATAATCCTCTTCAAGGAATCTGACGTTGGTGCTAATAACGACCTTCTGATCATTAGGATTATAAAAATAACCACCTTTCGTTCCCCTAGGATAACCTACAAAGAGCATAGCCTCAGATCTAGCCTCCAACTTGTCAGGTTGCTTGTTCAGCACGTATGCTGGACTACCCCAAATCCTTATGTGGTTGAAACTGGGCTTGCGCCCAAACCACAACTCGAAAGGGGTTTGAGACACCGACTTGGATGGCACTAGATTGAGCAAATATGCTGTTGTGTCCAAGGCATATCCCCAGAACGAAACAGGCAGTGTTGCATAACTCATCATCGATCGAACCATAACCAATAAGGTTCAGTTCCTTCTTTCTGACACACCATTCTGCTGAGGTGTTCCTGGTGATGTCAGCTGGGATGTAATCCCACATTCTTTCAAGTAACTCTTGAACTCGTGGCTGAGGTACTCGCCACCACGATCAGATCATAGTGACTTGACACTGGCATCTAACTTCTTCTCCACTTCAGCCTTATATTCCTTGAATTTCTCAAAAACATTCAGACTTGTGGCGAAGAAGATAGATATACCCAAATCTTGAGTAATCGTCAATAAAAGTGACGAAATACTCATAACCTCCACGAGCTTGTGTGGACATAGGTCCACACAAGTCAGAATGTATCAATCCCAACACATCTTTGGCTTTATTACCCTTTGCCTTAAAAGGCCTGGTCACCATATTCCCCTCCAAGCAGGATTCGCAAGTTGGAAATGGTTCAACCTGGAGTGATCCATCTTTCACCAACCTTTGTGTTGGTCCCGAGATTACGTTCAGGTGTAGAAGGGGGGTGAAAACACCTGAAAACCGATTCCTCAACTTAAACACTAACAGTCCTTTTCAGGATAGTGTCGTACTGAACAAGTTCAGCAGACCAGATAAGTTGTTCTGAATCGTGTGGCAGAGTGACTGACTCTACTGAGACCTGCTAGCTGACTTAGAGTCAGAATTCAATATCTTCCAGATAGAGTTCAGTAGTGTGGAATAGTGTAGGCCCAAATTCAATTGAGTTAGGAAAACGTTTTTATCAAAACAGTTTCAGTAGATTAGTACAGTTTGCTAAGTTTGCTGAAACTCAGTTGAATGATTTAAGAATATTTTCAGAGAAGACTGAGTCACACTATTTCCCACTATTTTCCAACATTTCCTACTATTTTCCAACATTGCTGAGGATAGACTCATCACCCAACATTTTCCCCCTATTTGATGATGCCAAAACCTAATAATCTAACAACCTAACACTATGACTTGTCAGAAACAGAGCTCCTTACAAAATATTACAAGTAGGATCAGTGGAGTTGTTCTTCAAGTCCTAGACTACTGAGGGGATCAGGGCAGAAAGTTAGAACTTATACAGAGTCTAATCAACATTTTCCCCCTGTCTTAACAACATTTTCCCCCAACTATGCAATCTATCAGAATCTAGCTAAGTAAAAACTGACAGTAAATAACAACAGTGAGTGTGTGAGTCAGTAATCACTTTAGTGATTCTGAGTGTTAAGCATAAACAAACACGGCTATTCAGACAATAAGGAATTGTCAAAGCCAAACAGAGATGTTGTATATATCTATGAGAAATTTAGTACAGATACATCTCTGCTAGACTAAAAGAAAGAAAGAAAGATACAAGGAGAATACAGAAACAAGAATCATTTAAACTGCTTGATCCTGTCTTTGAAATCTTGAGATTGAGTTTCAGGAAGAGGCACTCCATACATGCGGTATGTGATCTTTCTCAGCTTCAGTATCTCAGCAAAGTCCGCTGGGTCTTCTTCATCAAGAAATTTGGCTTCAGCAGCGTCCTTCACTTCTTTCTCTATCCCTCCATAGTGGATGGATCCGTCTAGTCTCTGTGGGGGTGGCAGGATTCTGGGATCAGGAACTCTGACTTCAATATTTTCCTTGACAGCTTTTTGAAGTCTGGCATACATTTCCAGATCAGCTCTCATTAGCCACTCAGTATACGCTACTGTCTTGTGCTTTTCAGACCAGAATCTCCAGAAGTAGTTCCTCTTTATGAATTTGACTTTCAGCGTCTCCCATCTCTGAGTCACTTCCCATGGGATCCATTTATCCACTCTAGGCCATCTGTGAGTCTTCAGATCAGTAGGCTTCCTGAACTTTCTGTATTTATATGGAATGTCAGCCTTTGCAGGAATTCTTTGACTCGCTTCTTTTTCAGTTCTCAGCCTGAGAGCTTCAAGATCAGCCATTCTTATCCTCTATCTGGCTGCTTCTAATTGTTTGGCCTCTTCACCTCTATATAGATATCTATCCAACTGAGCCCAGATCTCTTCCATTTCTTGTTCCTGTGCCTTAGAGGCAGTGTAGGAGGGCTTATGAGGTGGCTCTTCTTCTGAGTCAGCAGGTGTGGATGATTTCTCTTTGGATGTTCCCTGCTGCCCAGTTGACTGTTGTTGCTGCTGCTCCTTCTCCTTTTCTTTGTCAGCTTCGTCGCTGAGCTTGAGCGTTCTAGGAGGCAGCCTAGCTCCAGTCTTCTTGCCTCCAGCTGAAGCCTTAGTTTTGCCTTTAGCAGGCTTCTTCTTGGGTTTATTCGCGGCTTCAGCTTTGGCTATCTCCCTAGCCAATTTTTCAACGGCTGCAATCTGAGCCTCCTCCTCCGGGGTTATGAACCTCCTGGGTCCTTTCTTCTTGGAGGGAGGGGTTGGGAGCTTTAGTAATTTCTTGCCTTTGCCGGAAACTGGAGGAGGAAGAGGAGCTTCTTCCTCTTCTGAGTCTTCGTCAGCATACTCAACAACTTCTTTAATAATATCTAGAGGAGTTTGAGTTGCCTGAGTTGTGACTTCTTTGGCTCCTGAGCCACTTGGGCCAGTCTCAGCAGATGCTGTAGCTCCTGCTGCTGAGACACCCAAGGCCTCGCTAGTGTGTGAAGGTCCAGTGGGGGCAGATGATAGAGTTTCAGATGCCCCTGTCACTGTCCTTGCTTTCTTTGGAGCTTTCAGTATCAGCTCCTTAGATCCTTTCTCTATAAGTCCTTCCCCCTTTTTGGCATCAGCAAATCGGGTAGGGGGCGGAGCAAATACTTTGTTGTTCAAGCTTTTGTAAGAGTCGGATAGATCATCCAGCTTATTGTGTAGCTTCGTCAGCTCCTCATGCAGCTCGTTTCTCTCGTTAGTGAGCTAAGTGTTGTATTGCTTATGTGAGAGATCAGCTGCAGCCTGAAATACTTTCAGCTGCTTTTCCACCTTCTCTTCAATAGCCTTCTGAATGTTTTCCAATCTGAGTTCAGTGGCTTGAGAGATGGCATTGACTGATTCAGTGTGAGCGGATTGGGCGGCCTTGTAATCATTCAGCAATTTGACCTGGCCTTCCTGAATCATCTTGAGTTGTTCTTCAAAGTCAGTTCTCTGTGCAGCTAAGGCATTCGTCAGAATGCTGGAGAAGTCAGGAATTGGAGATGTTGAGATAGCGTTTCTGAGTCCCTGCGCTCTGAGCCTCAGTGGTTTGCCGCCATATTTTGTGGACGGTTCGGGCAAGTAGGCGATTCTGAGTGCCTTGGTTCCTCAGCGCCCTGGCCACTGATTTTGAACGACGGCTCTTTAGGCTGGGCACTGCCTCGAAAGCAAATTCGAGAAGTAGCTGGGAGGGTTCAGCTGCTTTCGATGTGCCGGCCACCGTCTGCCTGGGACCAAGGATGCTGAGTGGAGGATCACCAGTAGAGGTAGTGGCATCCTTGTCTGGTTGAGTTCCCTCATCAGGCTTCTTAGGGCCTGAATCACGGGGTGGGTCCTGACCATCAGGGTCAGACCCATCTGAAGGCGTAGGTGCTGAGGCAGGTTGTTTGTCATTCAGCATTGCAAGCATGGCCGCCCTCAGATCTTCGAGCGTGCCAAGGTCAGATGGCTCGAAATAGCCAATCTTTCCTCTGATTAGCGGCTCTTCCTCGTGAAGCTGCTCGCAGGAGTGGTGGATGATGAGTCTCTTCAGGTTGTGCCACTCCTGGAACCTTATCAGCATGTGGAGTCGCGCTTGCCTTGCAAGTAGGACAAGGTTACTGTGGTTGGCGATCTTCGGAATTCTTTCAGCATTCTCTCGGGAGGCTCTGAATTTTAGAGTTGTGGCCTCCATCCTGATAGATTCTGACTCTGAGGCTATCTCCGAGTCCTCAACTTCAATTGGAGACACTTGTTTCTTAGCAGACGGGATGCTGCTGAGTGGTGGGACGTCCTAGGGGCTCTCTAGGGTCTGAATTTCTTCAGCCTGGACATCTTCAGCTTGGACCCCTTGGTCCACGGTTTCACCATGCTCAGTGGAAACGGCCTTCTCCACTGACTGTGTCTTCTCAGAAGACTCTGACTCGTCCCTCAGCTGTAGAGGCGGCTCAGCAATCACGGCTTCTGGCTCCGCCTCAGTCTCAGTAGGCACAACCTCGTTGACCTTCTTCAGCCTTTTTGGTTGGTTCCTTAGGCGTTGATTTGGGAGGGGACCTCTTCTTCGTGGGCGTAGAGGTCTGGCCGAGTCCCGGCTTTTGGTGCAGCGGGCCCTGAGCCGATCTGGTAAGGGGTTGCTGCCCTGTTCTAGAATCTGACCTTCTTTACATTAAAGTATTGCTTGTCGGCGAAGGTGATGTTATCAGACCTACAG
Organism: Lavandula angustifolia; assembly: GCA_028984105.1. Lineage (NCBI taxonomy): Eukaryota > Viridiplantae > Streptophyta > Magnoliopsida > Lamiales > Lamiaceae > Lavandula > Lavandula angustifolia. The sequence continues at coordinate 21,921,029 of CM054821.1, read as the reverse complement.
AATTCTTCGATCATAACGGAGAGCTTCAGTCCGTATAGGAGCTTCCCTTTGACACTTAGACTCTTGGATGTTTTGTCGAATTTGGCTGATTGCATCATGAACTCTTTGAGGAAGAACTTAGTCCAGTTTATCTTGGCCCGGTCATAAATGGCCATCATCAGTTGGAGCTTGGGCCTGTACACTTGGTCGAATGAGCCTGCTTGACTCGTTAGTAGCTGAGTCACTATGTATGCCAATGCTCTGTATTGAGGGAGCATTGCGTTCTTGGGAAAAGCGGCTCTGAAGACTGTTGGCTTCCCACAGAACTCAGTGAGGTACTCATCCATCAGGTCGTCCTTATATGCGACGGTTGTGTGACCTTCGTTGGGCAGGTTGAAGCTTTTCTGAAGAGCTTCACGGATTGACATCTGCTTTACTTCGATAGCTGTGCGGGAGGGATCGCCTACTGAATGAATGACGAATCGACCTCTGATGTCTCTGTCGACTGAATCAGAGTTCAGATAGATTTCTGCTACTTGACGCAGGAGAAAGAAGGTCGGCTTCCTCGTCAGGAATCCTTCTAGTCCGGTCTCGCAGAGGGTGTAGAAGATCTCCTCCATAAAGTCGAGATCACATGAGTCGAACTCCATGACTGGCTCGCACCAGACACGATCCTTTTCAAGGATTTCTTACATATCTGTCGGAGCGACTACATGTGTTCCTGTCATTTCGATTAGTTAGATTTTGAGAGATTGAAATATCTGTGTGTAAGGGGTATGAGAAATCTCTGAAAATACTAGGGTTCAAGGTATGTAGTTTCGAAAATGGCGGTTTCAAACATTTGAACGCATATATATATATATATATCTTAGAGAAGATAAACAGTTAACTATCAAGGGTTCAGTTTGAACGCCCTTTTTGAGATAGACGGCCAGGATTAAGTTTTATAAAATAGGTAATGATCATATTAGCCGCCTAAGTCAAAAGCCAGTTATATATAGCCTAAGTAGTAACTTGATACGACATGCATTTAATGCGTTGCAGAGTTCAGCATGCTTTTACATAAAATGTCGTGTATTAAATATAGTCCGTTAAAAAATTAAATGACATTTGCTAAGGCATTTAATACGATGCTGAATCTGATTCATAAATGCACAAAACTGTTCTATAGGCTTCTGAGTAGAGATACGCAAACCTGTCAGCTGAACATCGTAGTCAGCTGATACCTCGTGTAGATGGTTGCTGAGTCTCTACGTACTAATTTTACTCAGTACTGAATTTTACTCCTTACTGAGAGTGAACAGTCCCCCTTACTGAATGCTCCTCTCCTGAAACCTCTTACTAACTGGAGTCAGTAGGGTCCAGCAGACCTAGCTCTACTGAAAGTTCTCTCGAATCGGCTTCGCCTAGAGGCTTGGTCGATATCGCCCTTTGATGGTCGGTATGGATCTTTTCCATCCCGATATCCTTCTTTTCGACATGGTCACGAATGAAGTGGTGTCTGATGTCCACGTGCTTGCATCTCGTATGTAGTACATGATTCTGAGTGATTGCAATGGAACTGGTACTGTCGCAGAAGATCGGCACTTCATTCTGAATGACGTCATAGTCGCGTAGCTGCTGTCTCAGCCAAAGGACTTGGGCGCAACAACTTCAGCTTTAGTAGTTGACGTCGCTACTGAATGTTGTTTCTTTGAGAACCATGAGATCAGCTTACTGCCGAGGAACTGACATGTTCAAGAAGTTGACTTTCGGTCAATTCTACATCTTGCATAGTCAGCATCAGAATAACCAGTTAGTTCAATATTATCATCAGCTAGATACCATAAACCCATGTCAGGTGTTCCTCTGAGATAGCGGAAAATCTTCTTTGCTGAGTCCATGTGACTCTGCTTCGGATACGCCTGAAATCGAGCGCAGACACCTACAACATAAGTTATGTCAGAAAGAGTAGCTGTTAAATATAATAAAGAACCAATTATAGCACGAAATTCAGTTTGGTCTACTGATACTCCCTCTTTATCAAGATCAATTTTCATATTCGTGTTCCTCGGGATCTTGATTGGTTTGCCGGATGTGCAACCGAATCTCTTGATGAGGTCTCGAGTGTATTTACCTTGATTGATGAATGTTCCCTTCTCAGATTGTTTGACTTGAAAGCCGAGGAAATAGTTCATCTCTCCCATCATTGACATCTCGAACTTATCCTTCATCATTTTCTCAAATTGCTACCGCATGATGACGTTCTTCGAGCCAAATATGATGTCATCTACGTAGATCTGCACAAGTAAAAGGTCGTCTTCCAGTCGAATGCTGAATAATTTTCGGTCTACTGTGCCCTTCTGAAAACCTTTCTGAAGAAGAAACTCAGACAGGGTATCGTACCAAGCCCTAGGTGCTTGGTACGATACCCTTCATCTCTCCCATCATTGACATCTCGAACTTATCCTTCATCATTTTCTCAAATTGTTGCCGCATGATGACGTTCTTCGAGCCGAATATGATGTCATCTACGTAGATCTGCACAAGTAAAAGGTCATCTTCCAGTCGAATGCTGAATAATTTGCGGTCTACTGTGCCCTTCTGAAAACCTTTCTGAAGAAGAAACTCAGACAGGGTATCGTACCAAGCCCTGGGTGCTTGTTTTAACCCATACAGAGCCTTTCTGAGTCTATAAACTTGATGTCCCTGCTGAAAGCCGGGAGGCTGTTCCACATAGACTTCTTCTTTCAGTACGCCGTTCAGGAAAGCAGACTTCACATCCATTTGATATACTCTGAATCTTTGATGTGTTGCGTAGGCTAGGAATAGTCTGATTGCCTCCAATCTTGCAACTAGAGCGAACGTTTCATCGAAATCTATCCCTTCAGCTTGACAGTAGCCTTTTGCCACGAGTCTTGCTTTATTCCTTACTATGACATTGTTTTCATCTCGCTTGTTCTTGAAGACCTATTTTGTTTCGATTACATGTTGATGTCGGGGTCTATCAACAAGCTCCCAAACTTCGTTTCTCGTGAACTGATTCAGCTCCTCCTGCATAGCTATGATCTAGTCAGCATCTTTCAGTGCGTCCTCAACTGACTGAGGTTCTTCCATAGACAAGAAGGAATATAAGGCGCTTTCCCCTTGACAGAATCTGGATCTTGTCTCTACTCTTGCTGAAGGATCTCCAATAATTAAATCAGAAGTGTGAGCATCCAGCCACGATCAACGATGTTTCAACTCTTCGTCTGAAATTTGTTCAACACAGATAGTAGGTGAGTTAGGCATTTCAGTTGTACTATTATGAGATTGAAGCAATTCAGTTACAAGAGTGTGATCTACTGAGTCACTAGGTTCAGGGGCACTTAGCTCAGGAACATCATTAGTTCCCCCTGAATTATTATTCTCAGTAGAGGTCTCGGTTACCACTGGAGTTTCTTCATTGACCTGAGTTAGCTGGGATTGACTCTGTTCAGGAGAGTCAATCTGTTCAGCTACTTCTGTTGCTGGCTGAGATTCAGTAGACTTGTCTTCAGTTTCCTCATCTGAATCATCATCCCAACATAGCTGGATCTTTTCGACTTTGTCTTTTAAGCTCAGATCCTGTAGCTGCTTACTGATGTCCTCAGATTCAGGTTTAGAGTTTATGCTCCTATCTTCAGTAGCAAACTCATTAAAAACAACATGAGGGCTTTCCTCCACGCAAAGGGTTCGATAGTTAAAGACTCTAAAAGCTTTGCTTGACCGGGAGTATCCTAAGAACACTCCCTGATCTGACTTGCTATCAAAAGTCTTCAGCTGATCTTTCCCATTATTGTGAATAAAGCACTAACACCCAAAAATATGGAAATAAGATAAAGAAGGCTTCCTGTCGTTCCATATTTCATATGGTGTCTTCTTATGCTGCTTTTTTAGTCAAGATCGATTCTAAGTGTAACATGCAGTATCAGTAGCTTCTTCCCGGAATTTGATTGGGAGTCCTGAGTCTGCGAGCAGGGTTCTTGCTGCTTCTTTGAATGTTCGATTCTTCCTCTCAGCAACCCCATTTTGTTGAGGCGTGCGCGCGGCAGACGTCTCATGCTCTATACCTTCTATTTTGCAGAACTCCTCCACCATGAAATTCAGGAACTCAGTTCCTCTGTCTGAACGTATTTTGACGATCTTGGTGTTCTTCTCGACACTGAGCCTTTTCTAAAGCGTTGGTAACTCTGTTTTGACGTCAGACTTGTTGGCAATAAATATGACCCATGTGTAGCGCGAGTAGTCATCAATGACCACTAATGCATACTTCTTACCTCTGATCGTCACTAGAGAGACTGGACCGAACAAATCCATATGTAGCAGCTGAAGGATTCCATCAGTGGAAGGAGATGGAACAGGCGGATTTTGATTCCTTGTTTGCTTTCCTTTCAGACATGTTTCACACTGAGTGTCTTTGATGAATACTTCATTCGGCAGTCCTCTTGCTAGAGTGTTTCTAGCAAATATTGTTGAGCGTTTTGAAGTTGAGGTGGCTGAGTCTTTTGTGCCAAAGCCACCCCGTTTTGTTGTCATTCTTCGCCAACAAACAAGCTTCAGGTTCAGCTGAATTCCAATCAGCTACATAGATATTCTTCTTGCGCGAACCTGATAACACTGTTTTCCTTGTGTATTTATCAATAACATCACAGAAACCAGCGTCAAAAATCACTTTATTCGAGTTATCACCAAATTGACTAACAGAGAGAAGATAATGCCGAAGTCCTTCAACATATGATACTCTTGGAACTGTTGTTGTTCCAATGCTGAGTGTTCCATAGCCTCTGGTGTAGCCTTTTGCGTTGTCTCCAAACTCGATTCGGGGTCCTTCTTCAGTAGTATAATTCTTCAGGAAGTCCTTTTGGTATGTCATATGTCTTGAGCATCCGTTGTCCACATACCAAGGGTCCTTGTGCACCTGCAAAACATAATTATATTCAGGTACCCTTTTTTTTTATTTTGGGTCCTTAGATGTTAGTTTTGGAAACACATATCTGTCTTACGACCCTGGTGGTCTCTGACAGTTTCTTTCCACTTTTGTCAACATATTATACCACTGGATTGGTCGGCTCGCCGACTTCGAGGCTTTTCAGGTTCAGGAGTCCTGATCTTCTGAGTGGGTGGACTGCTGACCCATACTGAGCTGGATGAGTCAGCTGTGGAGGTCCATACTGATCAGCCCATTTTGCTTTGCTGGTTCCCCCTTGACTGAACTGGGGTGATCTGGTGTTGATCTTCTTGTTAGAGTGTTGATAACTAGGATGAGGTGCCTTCATCTTCTATTTGTTCTTGGATAGGGGGTTCAGTGTGTCTACATTGATGGTCTCCCCTTGAACAAACCTATCAGCTAGCCGGTTTTCTGAGCGTACGGGGGCAGATGAGGAGGCTCCCTGGCTGAATCCAAGTCACTCCTTGCAATGCTTGGGCTTGTTTCTTGCTAGCATAGCCTCTAGCTTCTTTTCAGCGCCCATGTAACGCTCTGTCATCAGGTTCCTCCAGACATCATCACTTTTCTTCAGCATTTCATGCTCGGTCTGAAGTCCTGACAACTCTTGCTTCAGTAGACTCAGTTCAGTATCTTTCTGAGTCAAGTCTTTGGTCAAAACTGAGATCTGGTCTTTTTGATGCTGAGACTTGACCATCAGAGAGTTTATCTCCTCCCTGAGTCTCAACACAAGTCCTTCTGAATCAGTAGCAACCTGACTCTCCTCAGAAAGTCTCTGATTCTCCACTTTTAGGGTATCCAATTCCTGAAGAGTCTTACTAAGCTGCAGACTCATCTGAATCTGCTCGTCGAGTAGTTCTTCGTATGTGATCGCGACGTCCAGATTCTTGGTGATCGCTGTATTGCACCAAATAATCCTGCAAAAATAGAGAATTATATCAGTATAGTTTACAGGGTATCGAACACAGGGAACGGAGGACTAGACATATCATTTTTCTACTTATCTTGGGTTTGGTTAGCAACCACGCAAGTTTTGGGTTTTTAACTAAACTAAGAACTTATTAAAAACCGAAACAAATTGCGTAAACCGAAACGAAAATAAACTGTTTTAACTAGGCGGATAAGAGATGGGTCCAGCGAGAATATTCACACACACGTAATTCCAATCCTTGGCACATAAAATGAATTAATCTCATGGATCAACTAGTTATAGACTACCGTAACTTAAAGCTGCATAATCCTTACTCCCACTTACTTAGTCGGTAACCGCCATGTTGGGCATCGAAACGGCTACTTCCCTAATTTAGCTACAACCTACGTTGTTGGGCAATCAATAGATTTAATAGCTAAACAGCTTTATCGAACTAAGGGAGCCTAGTATAGGAGCCTACTCGTATGTTGGGCATCTAATAGTCTCCTACCGGTTTAATCCAATTATTCTAATGAATAACTTTGCTACTTACCTAGCCTTGTTCCACGAGAAACGATGGAAGTACTAAGTTAGCTACAAACTACGCAACTTAAGGATGGCCAATCCTAAATTACTAGTCAGATTAAATAAACCAGAATTAACCCGAAACCCTTTGATTAATTATTAGAACCTAAGCCTCATGTACTGTTCACGTGTGCGTTTACATCCTGCCGGACCACTGAAAGTTTAGCTACTCATAGTACTGTCCTGACTGCACAGATAAGACACCCTGCAAATCAGAACATGCACCATTTGTAACTTTAACCCTAGCATGCACGTAAACGAAATTAAACTAAAGATAACGAACTATAAACCGAAAACGAGATAATAATGAATCTTAAACCAAAAGTAAACTGAATTAAAACTCAACTTAAAACTAGATTAAAAGTACTGTAGCAGTCGGTCTTACGAAACGAACATAAAACTAGAAACGAAATTAAAACGATAATAAAACTAGCTAGAATCCGAAACTGAAAACTAAAATACGAAAGCATAGAAGTGTTTGTTTCTTAAACATAAAACTACTGATAGCATGAATTGATCGGAAGGCTGGTGGTTGTGATCTTCTCGGCGGCGGCGGCGTTTGGCTTCGGCGAGTTCGGTGGCGGTGGTAAGTTGATCGGATCGAAAGGATGAGTCTCCGAGGTGGAAAGGTATGCACGGCGCTGTATACGTGTGTAAAGGCTCTCACGAATTTCGTGCTCCAATCCTCCTTTTATAATACCTAGATCAAATCTAGGGTTTCTTGATAGATAAGGAAAGGATCTTGTTAGATATGGAAATATCTAATCCTTCCTTATCTTCTTCTTTCCTTCCTCTCTCTTTCCTTTCTAGATCCTTTTCTTTCCTTCTTCCTTTCTTCGGCCAAAACCACTCAAAATCTCGCCATTCCACTGTAAATTGCATTGCCACATCATCTCCCGGTGTCGTGCCAAATCAGCTCATTTTCTCGCATAATCGCCAACAAATACGTCTCACCCGCACGGTTAAGAGACCTTTTCGGACGTAAATAATTAGGTACGAAATTGACTCATCAAATCTCCTTACACTTGAGCTATACTCGCCCTCGAGTATAAGAAGAGCAAAAGATAAGTACCTAATTATTTTTGGTCTTCCCCAAGACCCAAGACTCAAAATAAAAGACTCAAGACTCGAACAAGAACAAACAAGACTCGTCACGAACGGAAAAAGAAAATAACAACGGACTCACAAAACAAAGACAAGAAGCCATACCAAGCAACTCGAAATTCTCTCGCACCAATTCACTAGCCAAGCAATATCAAACCATGCAATCATAATCTCATCCAACAAGCAAACGATGCAAATTTCAACTAAACACATATATTTCAACTTGGTCAAAATCTAAACAATGCGGATCTCCTCAAGTTTCACTCTACACTCAACTAATCTAGGTCCGGTTCAAGCCACTCAAAGAAAACAATCCACGCAATCACGATAAGAGATCATCACAATAGCAATATCAAGGAGGTCTTTCTCATTCGGTTGTAATGGGGCTTAGGACTTAGACAATTTGATGTTGGTAAGGGCCCTAGGGGTACTAAGCTCCATTAAGATTCAAATTAAGTGTTATGCATGTAAAACTCTCTCTCCGTGCAGTCAAGTCCAGCAAAACTCCCACCACTTAGAAAATTTACATCCATGCTACAAAATCAATACTATGTACCCATTTTTTCTTTCTTTCCTGCCACGTATCTTATTCAGGATTTTTTTTTTTTTTTTTTTTTTTAACATTCGTGGCATAAACTCTCTTTCAGTAAACTGGGCACAAACTGTTTCAATTGTACAAACAGGACACTTTCAATTCTGCTTATATTGAGCAGTTTTTATACTTAGACTTTTATCCTATCTGATTCTTTCGCAGCATGTCTATACCTTGGGCGGGTAGAAGATGTATGTAATTCACTTCGATTTTAACTATCTCGCACAAAAGAGTTCGTAAAACATGCAATGACACGGGTCAAGAGAAAGTTTAAAATGGCCTTGGCTAAAATCTTACTAACTCAAATCAAAGAAATTCGGTCAAGGCTCAAATTGGTTCACTAAGGGATAATTTCGGGTAGGAAATATTTTGTCGCGGCCGTGTGGCTTTAAGAATCCCTAGTGCCTCCTATCATTTATCACAAGTGATTCAAACATATTGCGACTTTGTGGATAAACACTCTCAAAAGAATAGTAGGAAGTGTCCTACTTTAAGGCTCAAATCTTATTTAAGTGAGTGGTTATAAATTTCGATCCAACAAGGTTAATTTTTCGTCATCCCAAGTTACATACACATACGTGCCTAGATCTACTCTTCACAAAGTTTACAAGCTAGCATATTGAAAATAAAAGCATGAATAAGACAAGCTTGATCATAGAAAACGGCACTTCGAAAATCAAAAATTTTGGCATGCTTCGACACAAAATACCCCCCCCTCCTTACACTTAAACCTTGCTCGCCCTCGAGCAAGAGAGAAAAGACAAAACAAGGGAGAAGGCAACAAAATAAAGACACAAACACCCTCCTTACACTTGGTCCCTACCAAGTGTAAGAAACTACGAAAACTAAGGACAAATAAAAACAAAAGAAACACCCCTCCTTACACTTGATCCCTATCAAGTGTAAGAACAAGAAAACACAAAAAAAAAAAAAAAAAAAAAAAAAAAAGCAGACTCAAAAAACACAAAACAAAAAAGACAAAAAAGCGAAAATAAAATAAAATGGGGGAAGACAAGTCACGGTCGCCTCGCCCGGGGGGGGGGAGCGATGCCGCTCATACGTGCGGCGGAGGCGATCTACTCTGCGTCCAAGGGAATCCAGATCCATCCTTAGCGTCTGCACTGTATCCTGTCCTGCAGAAGTAAAGGCACTCGAGACACGAGGTCCCGATGGATAAAACTGGATCTCCCGGTTAGGCAGTTGGTACAGAAGGCGAGTGTATCTCAACAAAGACCAATCAAACAAAGTTGGTGGTTCTACCCTAGTCAAATAACGGGCATCTTGGATGATAAAGTTACGTTCAATGATCGTGGCAAGAAGATGGCATAGAGTCATGTGACGCACGGTATGACTAGCAATTATAAACATGTTATGCGCAATCCACCAACCTAAGTTAACGAGTCTCCTATTAACCATACACCAAAGAAAATACAACTCGTTTGCACTCACCTTTTCAAAAGATGTACTCTTTCCGGTCAAATTGTGGGCTAAGTATTGATGACACATGCGAAGGGCGGGATCCTCTATAAAACTAACATGTGAACCGGAGGTAACAAACTCATCCGGGTCGCTTGGGGCGAGAAGCCTCCACGCGGCCCGTGAACCTATATAGCTTGGATCCTTGCTCGGTATACTATGACAACCCATCTCAAAATGACCTAAGTAATAATCATCAAACGTGCAACTACCTAATCTAGCATTCCACTCGGCAACACTCATATGATAAGTTCCACCAAACAAACGAAATTCAATACACGGAGTAACCAAGTCCTTATCACCCTCAAAATGAAAAGTATTAAAGAACTCACTTGCAACCTCTTTATAGCACGGATAATGATGCGACTCAAGCAACCATGTCCAACCAATATTTCGAAAATATTGAAAGAAAGATGCGATGATACCTGCCGTGCGAAGGAACGTACGGTCAAGGAGTCGGCCACTTCGGAAATCTTTGCCCTCGCGCTCTAGGAGACGCAAATTCATGTACTCGATCTCAAATTGAGAGAGTGCATGGACGGCTGCCGGTGAGTCAATACGGATAACCACTCGGTTTCCATACTCCGCCTCTCGTGGAAGGGCTGAAGAGGATTCGGAATCGGCAAGAGACAAATAATTCATGTTGAAATCGTCTTCAAAGTTGCCATCGTGATCATCGGACTTGCAGTCCAAGTCTTCTTCCTCTTGGCTCGGCAACTCCTCTCGCAAGCTTTTGGTCCAATTAATTCCTTCATAGTAATTGAGTGGTGGTGGTGGATGTTGAAACTCAAGGAAGGGCAACCACTCATATAGAGTTTGCGGAGATTTGGGCGGCGGATTTGACGAAGAAGCACCATCCGCGCGATTTACCTTCGGTTTCCGAGCTCTCGAACGACGCGGTGGAGACGGCGGAGGCGTGGGATCGGGCGTCGGCTGAGGCGTCGGCTCCGGTGACTGTTGAGGTGTTGGCTCCGGTGTCGGTTGAGGTGTTGGCTCCGGTGTCGGTTGAGGTGTTGGCTCCGGTGTCGGTTGAGGCGTCGGTTCGGGAGTAGGATCGGGAGTTGGTTCACGTGGCGGTTTCTGCGAGGTAGCAGCGCCGGTGTGTCTTCGTAACCGTCGGCGTGGCGGTTTCGACGGAGATGTAGACTCCGTGGCATAGTGACTTCCGGCTTCTTCTGCCATTTGTGGTGGATTTGGTTCCACATAGGTAAACTCCGGCGGAGGTGGTGGTTCATACACAATAAGGGGAAGCTCCGGCGGTGGTGCGGCTTGCTGGTGAGTAGCGGCTGCATCTCGGCGGCGCTGTGTTTCGAGATCGAGCATGCGACTTGGAACTAGCGAGCAGCGGCGGATAAGACGGATTTCTTCTTTCTCGGAGGCATGGGCTGCTGTCTCTCGACTGTGCAGGGAGGAGGACTTGTGGAGGAGGAAACGGTTTTAGAATAGAGGGAAGTAGTGGGCGGCGGTTTCTTAAGAGGGAGATTTGAATAGTAGAAAATGGTAGGGTTTGAGATTTTCTCCCCTTTTATACAAGGGAATTTTGCAATCAGGTCCTCCCAACTGTACAGTTAAAAGATTCGGTCCCTCCTTCTTTTCAATTCGGCCCCTTGGTATTTTTGAAAATTGCAATGTAGACCTCTAAGTCTTCTTTTCTTCATCTTTACTCCTCCAACTCCTTTCCTTGCACTTTTATCCCCAATTCCTTCCTTAGCAAAATTTCTGAAAAATAAAAGAAACAACACCAAGCATAAAATCAAACTAAAAACACGAAAAATAAATCAAAGAAAATCGGAAAATATAACGGGTGGCCTCCCGGAAGCGCCTTTCTTTAGAGTCTTCGGCTAGACCTCCTCTTCAAAAAGTCAAAGATACGAGGGAATGGACAAGCTCTGCTCGTCCACAGATTCTCTCATTGCGGCAGCATGATAAATTTTCAAACGATGACCGTTGACAGTAAAAGTCTCGTTTGAATTCAATTTCTGTATCACAACTGCTCCGTCTGGCCAGACCGAACACACCCGAAATGGACCGATCCACCTTGAGCGGAGCTTTCTGGGCATGATGCGTAGGCGCGATTGGTAAAGTAATACGAGTTGGCCCACTTCAAAAGTCTTTAGCCGGATTGTTTTATCATGCCATGCCTTTGTGCGATCCTTATACCTCATAGCAGCATCATAGGACTCTAACCGGATTTCTTCAAGCTCTTGAAGCTGATATTTCCGCTCCTTAGCACTCTCGGTCAGATCCATATTGATTTTCTGTACCGCCCACCAGGCTTTGTGTTCCAACTGCACAGGCAAGTGACATAATTTACCGAAAATCAATCTATAAGGAGACATACCGAGGGGGGTTTTATAGGCTGTTCGATAAGCCCATAAGACGTCGTCCAGCCTCGTACTCCAATCTTTCCTTGAAGGATTGACCGTTTTCTCCAAGATAGACTTCACTTCTCGATTTGAAACTTCGACTTGCCCATTCGTCTCGTGGATGGTAAGCGGTAGAAACTTCGATGGGCTACTCCATATTTCTTCATCAACGACTCTATGGTACGGTTGCGGAAATGTGTTCCTCGATCACTTATGATGGCTTTTGGTACTCCATATCTGCAAAAGATGTTAGTTCGAAGAAATCCTGCAACCACTTTAGAGTCGTTAATTTTTGTAGCCTTTGCCTCAACCCATTTAGAAACATAATCAACGGTAAGTAAAATGTACATGTTACCCCTTGAACTAGGAAACGGACCCATGAAATCCATACCCCATACATCAAATATCTCACAAAATCTCAAAGGCTTTTGGGGCATTTCATCCTTCATAGATATATTCCCGGTCATTTGGCAACGTGCACATGACTTACAGTACTTATAGGCGTCAAGGTGTACGCTCGGCCAAAAGAAACCCGCATCCAACACTTTCCTTGCGGTTTGTTTTGGTCCGAAGTGTCCTCCATAAGCGGATGAATGACAATGGTGAAGGATGTCGCCTTGCTCTTCTTCTGGAATGCATCTTCGGATAACCTGATCAACTCCCATTTTCCAAAGGATTGGAGAGTCCCAAAAGTACTGCTTACACTCGCTCTTCAATTTTGCCTTTTGGGCATGAGTGAACTCGGGTGGAAGCTACTTAGAAGTCAAGAAATTCACAATATTAGCAAACCAAGGTAATTTAGAAGTGTTACCCACGACTTTCAGCAATTCTGTTTCAGAGTTGTCTTGACTGGGCAGCCGAGACACTTTCTGGACTCCAACTATAAAACACTGTGCTGGCAGAAGCTTGGCAAGGCTGGACACCGTCTCGCAAACAGCATATAAATGCTCTTCGGGAAAAATCTCCTTAATCGGCTCTCCATCGTCTTTTTGAATTAATCGGCTCAAGTGATCTGCCACATAGTTTTCAACTCCTTTCTTGTCCTTAACTTCCCAATCAAATTCTTGTAAGAGAAGAATCCATCGGATGAGTCTCGGCTTTGTTTCTTTCTTGGCAAGGAGATGTTAGACGGCAGCATGATCGGTATACACTATGATTTTTGAGCCAAGTAAATAAGAACGAAACTTGTCGAAGGCAAAGACGATAGCTAACAGCTCCTTCTCTGTGGTGGAATAGTTGCTTTGGGCTGGATTTAATGTCTTGGATGCATAATATATCACATGACTCTCCTTTCCATTTTTTTTCCCGCTTTGCCCAAAGACGCCCCGATCGCACAAAGAAGCATCGCACATAATCTCGAATTGCTTATTCCAGTTCGGGGCTTGCATCACAGGGGCTGTTGTAAGCTTGTCTTTAAGGATGGTGAAGGCCTCCTTACACTTAGCATCGAACTCAAACTCGACATCCTTGTGAAGTAGGTTTGTCAGTGGCTGAGCGATTTTTGCGAAATCCTTTATGAAGCGCCGATAGAAGCCGGCGTGTCCTAAGAAACCACGAACTTCCTTTGGATTTGTCGGGTATGGCAATTTTGCGATGGCCTCCACTTTTGCCTTGTCGACTTCTATTCCTCTTTTAGAAACGACGTGACCGAGTACTATTCCTTCGGTCACCATAAAATGGCATTTCTCGTAATTCAATACCAAATTCTTCTCAACACAACGAGCTAGGACTTTGTCGAGGTTCTTCAAGCACGAAGTGTAAGAGTCACCGTAAATGGTGAAGTCGTCCATGAAGACCTCTATGCACATCTCGATGAGGTCCGAGAATATGCTCATCATGCATCGTTGAAAGGTGCCCGGCGCATTGCATAATCCAAACGACATTCTTCGGTAAGCAAACGTTCCATATGGGCATGTGAACGTCGTCTTATCTTGATCTTCTTCTCGCACTTGGATTTGGAAATAGCCACTGTATCCATCCAAGAAGCTAAAATATGCTTGCCCTGCAAGTCTCTCGAGCATCTGGTCGATAAATGGAAGCGGGAAATGGTCTTTACGTGTCGCGGCATTGAGCTTCCTATAATCGATACACATGCGCCATCCCGTCACTAAGCGTACCGGAACCAACTCGTTCTTCTCATTCTCGACAACTTGGAATCCGGACTTCTTGGGCACAACGTGTACAAGACTTACCCACTTGCTATCCGATATGGGATAGATAATACCCATGGATAAGAGCTTTAATACTTCCTTCAACACGACCTCTCTCATGTTCGGATTGAGTTTTCTTTGATGGTCTCGGAAGGCTCCATGAGGATGGAGTGTTCACATATGTTGGGACTAATGCCGGTAATGTCGGCTAGAGTCCAACCTATGGCCTTCTTGTGCTTCTTCAGAATTTCCAACAACGCCTTCTCTTGATCTTCATCAAGCTCTTCATTAATGATGACGGGCAGCGTCTCATTCTCTCCGAGATAGGCATATTTCAGATTTGTTGGAAGTGGCTTAAGCTCCAGTTTTGGTGCCTTGATGATTGACGGCAGCAGCTTTTCAGAAGCGTCCTGTATGGGCGTTGAGACATACCGCCGACGGTTTGTAGTTCGGAGTTGCGTACAAAGCCGAGATGCTCTCTCGATTTCTTCGTCTCTCATACCTTCGAGGTCCGCCTTCGGTCAGTCCTTGAGTCAAGGTAACTTCCATTTTGTCTCGCACCACATACGTCTCAAGATATTCTTGGACAATTTCATCAATGGAGTCAGTAGAAAAAGCATTCTCATTTTCATGATCGTAGGGTTTCTTAAGTGCTTCAGATATTTTATGAACATAAGTTTCATTATGATATGCCACACTTATTGAACCTTCATCCACATTAATTATTGCCTTTCTGAGTCTTTAAAAACGGTCTACCTAATAACACTCCTGCAGTTCCTTCAACTTGCTTATCATTTGTATCAATCACATAAAAATCGCCAGGATAGACAAAGTTGTTGATTCGACCAAAATATTTTCAAGTAAACCAATTGGAGCAATGCATGACCTATCCGCTAATTGAATAATCACCTTAGTGGATATTAACTCAGCTCCTACCAATTGATTATATACAGATAAAGGCATAACATTTATAGATGCTCCTAGATCACACATGGCTTGTTTAATCATGACATCACCCATTAGACAGGGCAGTGTGAACATACCTAGGTCGGCACATTTAGCCGGAAGCATCTTCTGTATAATTGTTGATACTGTGTGATCGAACAAAACCTTACCAGACTTGGGAACTTTTCCAGCTATGAAGTCCTTCACAAATTTCCCGAACTTGGGAATCTTTACGGCTTCAAGGAAAGGGATATTTATTTCCAACTTCATGTAATCCATGCTTTCCTTGTTTGGCGTTCTCTTCCTTCCTAAAGCTTCGGGGAAAGGTGGCGGAATCAGATTTTCATGCTCTGACTGGCCAGTTTGGACGTGCTCCTCATCTCTTTCTTGTTCTGGATCTTCAGCATATTGTTCCTTTGAACTTTTTGATGGTAGAGGCTGTTCAGCAGCCCTTCTTCTTCTCTCGTGACTTCTCTCGGGTGTCTTACCGATACGGTCGGGCCGTGTAATTCTTTCCCTCCACGCAGCGTAATCGATTGCGGTTGTGGGCATTAGGATTCTGCTAAGTTTGAGTGAAGTCGTCCTTGGGAAGTCTTTATTTCTTGTATTGCAGAACTTAGCTTATTCATCTGCTTAGCCAAATTCTCCATCGTAGCTTGCTGATCCTTCTTGGTCTGATTAATTTCCCGCTGCATTTGTTGTTGAAATGCGGTGGTATCTTTCTACGAAGAAACCATCTCGGCCAAGAGTTTTTCTAAAGGGCTCTGCTGTTCCAACTGGGCAGGCTGGGCGTTCTACTACTGAAAATGGGCAGGCTGGGCGTTCTGCTGCTGAAATTGCCTCTGGTGCGGGGGTCTATACGTCTGCTGATAGTTGTTATGATTAGGAGGATTGTATGGCTGCTGATAGCCATGTTGCTGCTGATATGGTTGCTGAAATTGGGTTTGAGGCGGATTCCTAGGCTGAAAATGCTCCTCCGGTTGCTTCCAACGGAGATTCGGATGAACCCCTTGTTGTCCACTCCAATTTCCTGCAGCGTTTACTTCTTCTCCCGGACATTGCAGCGACGTATGTCCCTTTTCTCCGCATGCTCCACATGCATGATCGGCATTTGATCGACTTGGGGTAGGAGCGCTCTGCTTGAGTAACAAGTCGAGCTTATCTTGTAACAAGCTGAATTTTGCCTCCACTTTATTATCAATCTCATCCATGTAATCGGAATGAGACCAATTTACTGACTCTCCTTGTTGGTTTCGGCCCTTTATATTGCGAGGTAGACTCCGCAAGCCCTTCGATTATATTCCTTGCATCTTCGTAGAGGCTTGTGTGGAAATTTCCTCTCGGACCGATATCAACCATGGCCTTTGCTTCGTCTGTCATCCCTTGATAGAAAATGCGTAGAAGCTCCACATCCGAATAGCCATGGTTCGGACAACTATCAACAAGTCGCCCGAATCTCTCCCAATATGCACCGAAAGTTTCATCTATTTCTTGAGCGATCCACGAAATCCGCTTCTTAAGTGCATTTGTCTTTGATCGCGGGAAATACTTCTTCAAGAAAACAAGACGCATCCGGGCCCATGTTGTAATTGCATTTGGCTTTAGACTTGAGAACCATGCTTGTGCTCCATCTTGCAAGGTGAATGGAAAAGCCTTTAGCTTGAATGCATCCAGTTGCCCTACCGTGCGGATTGCGGACTTGGTTGAACGAGGCCAAAAAGGAATTGGGATTCTCGTTCGTTCTTCCATAGAACTTCGGCATTGCAGCTACCATATTCAACTTGACATCGATTTGCTCAGTAGTTGTGATTTGAATTGGACCAGGAAGGTCCGCTCCCATGTCAAGTGATCCGGTATTCATCCTCAAGGGTTGAGGATTGTGCACTTCGTCCTCCATCTCTTCTGATTCTGATTCTGAGCTCGTTACTGGAGTATTATGAAGTGTTTTGTCGAACCTAACAGCTTCTGGTTCGGAGTCGCTGGTCTGATCACCGGCGTCTGTTTTGTCTTCTGACTGGGCAGTTAAGACGTGTTCTGCCTCGGACAGAATCTGTTGCTTTTGCAGCTTTGTCCTCTTCCTAATCCTCTTTGCTGTTTTCTCGACCTTTGGATCAAATATGAGGTTAGGTTTGGAAGACCTGCTCATGCAACGCTAAAAAGAACAAAAGATTAGTAGAAAACAATAAAACTAGATAACATCGTTCCCCGGCAACGGCGCCAATTTGGTGATCGTTGTATTGCACCAAATAATCCTGCAAAAATAGAGAATTATATCAGTATAGTTTACAGGGTATCGAACACAGGGAACGGAGGACTAGACATATCATTTTTCTACTTATCTTGGGTTTGGTTAGCAACCACGCAAGTTTTGGGTTTTTAACTAAACTAAGAACTTATTAAAACTGAAACAAATTGGAGAAACTGAAACTGAAAATAAACTGTTTTAACTAGGCAGATAAGAGATGGGTCCAGCAGAATATTCACACACACGTAATTCCAATCCTTGGCACATAAAATGAATTAATCTCATGGATCAACTAGTTATAGACTACCGTAACTTAAACTGCGTAATCCTTACTCCCACTTACTTAGTCGGTAACCGCCATGTTGGGCATCGAAAGGGCTACTTCCCTAATTTAGCTACAACCTACGTTGTTGGGCAATCAATAGATTTAATAGCTAAACAGCTTTATCGAACTAAGGGAGCCTAGTATAGGAGCCTACTCGTATGTTGGGCATCTAATAGTCTCCTACCGGTTTAATCCAATTATTCTAATGAATAACTTTGCTACTTACCTAGCCTTGTTCCACGAGAAATGATGGAAGTACTAAGTTAGCTACAAACTACGCAACTTAGGGATGGCCAATCCTAAATTACTAGTCAGATTAAATAAACCAGAATTAACCCGAAACCCTTTGATTAATTATTAGAACCTAAGCCTCATGTACTGTTCACGTGTGCGTTTACATCCTGTCGGACCACTGAAAGTTTAGCTACTCATAGTACTGTCCTGACTGCACAGATAAGACACCCTGCAAATCAGAACATGCACCATTTGTAACTTTAACCCTAGCATGCACGTAAACGAAATTAAACTAAAGATAACGAACTATAAACCGAAAACGGGATAATAATAGAATCTTAAACCAAAAGTAAACTGAATTAAAACTCAACTTAAAACTAGATTAAAAGTATCGTAGCGCGATCGGTCTTACGAAACGAACATAAAACTAGAAACGAAATTAAAACGATAATAAAACTAGCTAGAATCCGAACCGAAAACTAAAATACGAAAGCATAGAAGTGTTTGTTTCTTAAACATAAAACTACCGATAGCATGAATTGATCGGAAGGCTGGTGGTTGTGATCTTCTCGACGGCGGCGGCGTTTGGCTTCGGCGAGTTCGGTGGCGGTGGTAAGTTGATCGGATCGAAAGGATGAGTCTCCGAGGTGGAAAGGTATGCACGGCCCCCGTATACGTGTGTAAAGGCTCTCCGAATTTCGTGCTCCAATCCTCCTTTTATAATACCTAGATCAAATCTAGGGTTTCTTGATAGATAAGGAAAGGATCTTGTTAGATATGGAAATATCTAATCCTTCCTTATCTTCTTCTTTCCTTCCTCTCTCTTTCCTTTCTAGATCCTTTTCTTTCCTTCTTCCTTTCTTCGGCCAAAACCACTCAAAATCTCGCCATTCCAGCTGTAAATTGCATTGCCACATCATCTCCTGGTGTCGTGCCAAATCAGCTCATTTTCTGCATAACTGCCAACAAATACGTCTCACCTGCACAGTTAAGAGACCTTTTCGGACAGAAATAATTAGGTACAAAATTGACTCATCAATTCTCGTCTGCACCTGAAAGAGTGTCGTGTGTGCAGTGTGAAGGGGAATTAAATGGTACATGTGAGTTTACCTCATCCTCTTCTCCTGCCATGAGACACTTTTCAACATCTTCTTCAGCTTCAAGCTCTATGGCCATGAAAGCTGCTTCATCGTCAGATGAATCCATGAAGGAGTCGACTTCATCTGAGTCGTCTAAGAGTTCACCGGCAATGTATGCTTGTCTCTGCTTGATGAACTTCTCCCTTCTTGCTTTGCGTGCTGCTCTTTCAGTAGTACTGAGCTCAGGACAGTCATACTGATAGTGTCCTGGCTTCTTGCAATTATAGCAGGTTGTGAGTCTTTCTTCTTTGCTCTCACTGTCTTTCGACTGAGCTGAGTCCTCTTGTTTCCTGCATTCAGAAGTATGCGAGTCAGGAGTGCGCTTAGGCATATATTCAGACTTACCCTTGGA
Organism: Lavandula angustifolia; assembly: GCA_028984105.1. Classification (NCBI taxonomy): domain Eukaryota; kingdom Viridiplantae; phylum Streptophyta; class Magnoliopsida; order Lamiales; family Lamiaceae; genus Lavandula; species Lavandula angustifolia. The sequence continues at coordinate 21,901,682 of CM054821.1, read as the reverse complement.
TTCTCTGAAAGCTTTAGTCACTTTTCTGCGCCTCTCCTTTTCCTTCTGATACTTCACGGCAAGCAGTGCGTATTTCTTGGCTAGATTTCCTTCTTCTATGTCACTTAGTGAAGGTTCAGCCTTGCTAGACGCTGGATCCGCTGTGCTGACTGATGCTTTAAAGGCATGGTCGACTTGGGTGTCAGCTTCAGCTCGCTGCTTCCTTTGAGGTAAGACAAACTCGAACTCCTCTGCTTTAAGTTCTGAAAAGATATGGTCAGGAGTAACAATATCTAAATCAGAATGACGTAATAAAGTAGCAAAGGGGGTCCAGTTTTCGTCTAGTAGTGCCCTCAAAATCTTGAGATTTATCTCTCGGTTGGAGAATGTCTTTCCCAGCCCGTTGATAGAGTTCATCAGATTCGTAAATCTGACGTTGAGATCTTCAATGGTGTCACCAGGCATGAGGGACAATCTCTCCAGCTTCTGAAGTTCCAGCGCAAGTTTGTTTGCTTTGATCTTCTGAGTCCCCCGACTCAGTAGCGCTAGAGCATCCCAGAGTTCTTTCGCGGACTTGCAGTCCTGAACTCTTTCTAGATAGGAATCACTCAGGGTGGTCAGTATGGCGTTTCAGGCGACGCGGTCTAAGTTGTGAAGCTTCTTCTCCTCAGGGGTGAAGAGACTTATGTCCTGGGAATCTTCTTCCCGGTCACCATTCCTCCTCCATCTGCTAGAGCCTGAGCTACGACGCTATCGATCATAGGAATGATAGGTCCGTCCTCCAGAACCTCTGTCATGCTATCGTGGAGGGAGGTCAAATGTGCCTCCATTCTGACCCGCCATACGCCATAGTTCTCTACTGAGAACATGGGTACCATCCTGATCCCTGACATATCAGACATGATAGATAGTGATATGAATGAAGAATGATATGCAGTGAAAACGTTTTCCGAATCCGTTCATGTAGACCAGTTTCAGAATAACAAGAGTCTTATAGAACTCCTGCTCTGATACCAATTATTGGTCCCGAGATTACATTCAGGTGTAGAGGGGGGGTGAATACACCTGAAAACCAATTTCTCAACTTAAACACGAACAGTCCTTTTCAGGATAGTGTCGTACTGAACAAGTTCAGCAAACCAGATAAGCTGTTCTGAATCGTGTGGCAGAGTGACTGACTCTACTGAGACCTGCTAGCTGACTTAGAGTTAGAATTCAGTATCTTCCAGGTAGAGTTCAGTAGTGCGGAATAGTGTAGGCCCAAATTCAGTTGAGTTAGGAAAACGTTTTTATCAAAACAGTTTCAGAAGATTAGTGCAGTTTGTTAAGTTTACTGAAACTCAGTTGAATGATTTAAGAATATTTTCAGTATGAACAGTAAATCAATGCAACAGTAAAAATAGAACACAAGACACAGAGATTTTTAAAGTGGTTCGGATCCAACAATCCTACGTCCACTGTCCCGAAAGATCAGGAAGCTATGTGTTATACTGAGATAGTCTCAGTTGGTTTGTACGCTGGACAAACACTGGTCTTGAGATTTATACTGAGCAAGTCTCAGTTTACAAGGCTATCAAACTAAGTGTTTGAAAAACTCTCCATCAGTAAAGGAGTCCTTTACAATAAGGATCAATTCAGAAGTGAACTCCTTCATCTAAGCTATGGATTTGGTCTATTGAGCTTAGGTTAGAGGGATAGAGAACAAGGATGTGGCTTCTAAACGACGAACAGCAGACTGTAAGCTTTGGGTTCGTGTAACATCGTTTGGATATTAGAGGTTGTATTAAGCAGTTCAGCTTGGTTCCCTAAGAGCAGAGGTGTAGTCTTTCGCCGGAGATTGTTTCTTCGAACTTCTTGCGGAAGACTTAGGCCTTTTCGAATTTGCTCGTTTGAATGCTCTGTGTGTTCTCTCATTTTCTCGTGTGCTCGTGAGCTTCAAATTTGATTTATCCCTCTATTTATAGAGAAGAGATTAGGATAGATCCGTTGGAGACGACGATCCTTTGTCTCTCTCTTTTGGGTAGCTAACGGCTCTTTTGAAGTATGGTAGCAGTGTCCTTTCCCTCCATTTCTGGAAAGTTGTTGACTTGCAGCTTTAGTAGATATAGGATACGTGGCTGCCTGTCATTGGTCGAGGTTCAGAAAGTGGTTGAGATAGAACAGACTTCAAGGAGATCTGAAGCTGACTTCTCTCTTCCTCGTATTGACTCTACTGATTTGACTTTTAAAGTTCCTGACAGTCAGAAGACTTTCCAGCCGTTGCTGAGTCTGATCTCTAATTCAGTAGCATGCTCCTACTGAGTCGCCTCTACTGAAGATCAGCTCTGAGTTCAGTGAACTACTCCCGCCGAGTTCGGGTCCACCGACTCCTTTCGCATATCTTGCTCCTGCTGAGTCCAGTATCACTGAGTCTTCTACTTCTGTTGCTGAGGCAGATAATCTACTGAGTGCCTGAACCAGAGCAGAGTGTCTGCTGAGTCTGAAACCTCAGAGACAAAAACAGACTACAACGTAATGGTTCATCAATCAATATAGGGTTTTGGGATCTTCAAATCTTCACAGACTCCTTCAAAGCACAGGGCTACTGAGTAAATGTCAACAGAGAAGACTTAGTCATTTCCCACTATTTTCCAACATTGCTGAGGATAGAATCATCACCCAACACTTTGGATCCTATTCATACTAATGTGACCTAGTCTAAGATGCCAAAGATATGTGGGATTCTCCTTAGAAGATTGTTTCCTCTTCTTAGGTGATGATGATGTAGTTGCAACATAAGAACAAGGTAAAGGTTTGCTAGATATAGTATAAAGATCTCCGTTTAATGTGCCACCGTAGATGAAATCATCATTTCGCATGATAGAAACACTATCATCAAAAATAGATTTATACCCATCTTGCTTAAACAGTTTACTGACAGAAACTATGTTCCGCCTAAAGTTTGGCACATACAAAATGTTTCTTAATACTAGTACTTTATCTAGAAAACACAAAGATAAATCTCCAATGGCGATTGCAGGAACTCTCGATCCATCGCCCATTGAGATCACCACCTCGCCATCACTCAGATCCCTTATCCGCAGAAAACCCTGCAGGGAGTAACAGACATGATCAGTTGCCCCCGAATCCACTACCCATTCATGGGTAGAAGAGGAAACCAATACAATCTCAGTTACTAGAGCGATTCGAGTACCTTTGTTCTTGGACACTTCACCCCTATAGCCCTTTTTCTTGTTCCCACCTTTCGGTGGAAACTTTTAGCCCCTAGAGGTCAAAGTGTTCAAGACATGTGCACCTTTGCCCATCACCCCCTCCGCTGCGACCAAGTCATTGAGTAACTCATTAAGAGTATAATCCCTCTTTGACAACACAGCATTGAGGCGAACGTTCTCAAAAGACTTGGGCAAAGTATTCAGGATGATATCGCACTTAGCCTCAGCGTCGATACCTCCTCCGAGCAAGTCAAGCCTATTCATGAGGTTAATCATGTGCATGACGTGATCGTGCATAGAACTGCCTTCAACCATGTGACATCTCATGATGTCACGCATGATGTTGAACCTAGCAGTTCTATCAGCCTCACCATACACTTCCTCAAGATTTATCCAAATATCGCGTGCATCGGTGAAAGACCGATGCTGTAGCTGTAATGCAGGAGTCATGAGCAACATAATCAAGGCTTTAGCCATGTTATTAGACCGCTCCCATGCCCTCATTGCATCTCGCTCAGCATCAGTTGACTGAACAATGAGATTGGCAGGTTTGTCCTCAGTAATGACAAACATATGTTCCTCAGCGATGAGTACATATTCCAAATTTTGTTTCCACTCAATATAATTATCACTCCTAGTTAAGGGATTTTTGGTAAGAGATTGAACAACGGGGTTTAGAGACATATCTGAAAATTAATAGACGTATATAAGATACAATTGCACAGGTTATATTCATAACAAAAACAATATTGTAACCCTTTCATAAAACAATATTGATTTGAAACCTCGAAATTCCCAAAAATCACACATGCAAGCCACGTGGGTGGACGTTTACACATGCAACCCCTGACCATGTTATTTACCTAGCACTTTAATTCTATTCCATGTCAACTTTATATCCTTATGACAAATAGAATTATCAATCCGATATTACTAGACCATGTCACTATTAAACACGAGGGAAGGGACTTAGGTGAAGTGAATTGTACCCCCAGTGACATCTAAGCATTGACCACTCAATTTGACACAAGACAATTAAATTCTCGAAATTAGTACCTCACGAAGAACATATCGCTTTCAATTTGATTTCTATAGCCATCTTATTCCAATTCTATCTTCTAGAGTACTTATGAAAAATCAAGCACGCAAGCCACGCGTGTGGACTTTTACGGCCTGACTCCCACTACTTAATAGCATTGGAATATTTTCGTAGAAAACCTATCTGACAAACATATGAATAAAGAAGATAGGCAAGCCACGTGTGTGGACGTTTACCTACGATCTCCATCACTTTGTCTAAGGTCCAATTGGTGGAGGTCTATTTTGATAATTTAATTAACCATAAAAATTATCAAAATTATATTTGCTTAGTCTTTTGCTTCAAAAGGTTTGTCAAAACGGGCTCACAAAAGCTCATAATCCTTAAAGCATAAATTTCTAAGCACATTTAATAAAACGTGCTCGCAAAAAATTAACACATGCTTTAAATACGAGTAAAAGCCCTAATTTCATGATTTCTAAGCACAATTAATAAAATAATTAATCATGTTATGACATGAAATTAAACATCCACGACATAAATAAAGCGACTAATAAATGTCGTCGTCGGGCCCAAACACATAGAAAAAATAAAATCTATCAATTACATGGCCCGAACAAATACATGTCTTCGAAAACGAAGCCCGGAAATGAAGAAACGGGATGAAACTGGCTGCCCAAAAAGCGGCTGCCACATCAGTAGCGCCACATCAGCGCTGTCTGACACTTGGACGTGCCACATGGGCCGCCACATCAGCACTTCTGCCACATGGACGTGCCCGGAGGAGCGCCGGACGACGTTGAACCCGAAACCGGTCGTCCGGCGCTCCTCCGGGCACGTCCTATGCATGATTCTACGAATCAAAAAGAATGCAGAGCTAGGAATCTAGCTCTGATACCAGTTGTAGGGAAAGAGAGTCCCATACCTTAGATCGTCCTAGAATACGATCTTCTTGACTCGGTCCAGAAAAGGTCTTCTGGACTGTTCCCGTGCCCGAGCTTCCAACTCCGGATGGATGGAGACGCTAGAAAGCCGTTGGCAGACTATAACACTGAGTCACAAACTTTCAAGGTCGAAAAACTTCCAACGATATTTCACTCAAGGAATGCCACGAAGAAACATCGTTCGGATGTTATCGAAGACTTGGGTGCCTTTTGAAGTGAACCCCAAGCCCCCTATTTATAGGGAGATGGAGTGAATAGTGTTGGGCCTTAATGGGCCTAATAGTATTGGGCCTATTATTTCCAAGCCCAACTTACTTCATTACCAAATGTTTTGATCCGTTTAAGAACCAAACAATTCCAGGTAATTGAGTAACCTAGAAAGTAACCTTGTGAGTCTGTTATAAAATGTCAACAGCAACTGGGCATATGTTCGGGCCAGACCATGGACCTAATACAAGAAATAAAGCAGGGCCTCAAGAGAATTAATTTTCCATACTCAGCCCTGAGGATTATTAATTCTCAAACATAGATTTCATTCCACTAAAGAATCTATGCTGACTTACCCCTTTATTCCCAAATGTTGAGTCTGGGCTTGTATTTTTAACTTCGGTTAATCCCCGTATTTAAGATATCGAATATCCATTAATTGATTAAGTTTACTGACTACTTAATACAATTAATATCTTATCCTTGAGTAGTACCACTCGACCTTATTATCATACTTGAACTTAATCAACCTGCAGGGTTTAGTATGATAAACCTTTCGAGCTCCTCAAGGGGATATCATCAACCCTGTAACAGGATACGGATGCATGATGCAGATAACCAGCCTGAGCTACATACAACAGCAGTCACCCAAGATACAGAGATCCAGTCGCAATGACATCCACCCATAGTAAGTCAAAGTGATTACTAGTCGTACGCACTCAGCTGAAATCTCATCAAGCTTAAGAATAGCTGAGTCTCCGAGACCTTGGTTCTTCACACGGGTCAGATAGAAGAACACGTCTCACCGCGGTCCATCAATACATAAAATGTACCAACATAGACAAGTGACCAAGACAAGTCACCTCTTATCTATATTGCAGCTTAACCCGGCAACTTGTCCTAAAGTTGCCTCAGCTGTGATAACTGTTTATATCCCACTAGTTCAACCAATCACTACAGTCTTCTGTGATCTACAACATAATGTATGATCTAACTCTTGTGAGATAAAGGACTAAATTGTGCAATTATAATAATCAGATAGGAGAATAATAATAGTGGTAAAAGGAAACATTGTATACAAGCAAATACGATAAATGCATAGATTGATTTCAATATACAAACCCAACAATTCTCCCACTTATACTTAAAGCAAATCTTAAGTATACAATGTGTCTCAAAATATAACTACTAGTTATCACTTCTCCCACTTATACTTAGATTTCTGTCTAAGTGGGGGGCAGTCGACACAAGCCTAGACCTCGAACATGCATTTCGAAGGGCCCTTGTGGTAGACTCTTAGTGAATGGATCTGCTAGGTTATCCCCTGTATCTATCTCCTCAATTACCACGTCTCCTCGGCGTACGAATTCTCGTATAATGTGGTACTTACGCTCTATGTATTATTAATTCTCAAACATAGATTTCATTCCACTAAAGAATCTATGCTGACTTACCCCTTTATTCCCAAATGTTGAGTCTGGACTTGTATTTTTAACTTCAGTTAATCCCCGTATTTAAGATATCGAATATCCATTAATTGATTAAGTTTACTGACTACTTAATACAATTAATATCTTATCCTTGAGTAGTACCACTCGACCTTATTATCATACTTGAACTTAATCAACCTGCAGGGGTTAGTATGATAAACCTTTCGAGCTCCTCAAGGGGATATCATCAACCCTGTAACAGGATACGGATGCATGATGCAGATAACCAGCCTGAGCTACACACAACAATAGTCACCCAAGATACAGAGATCCAGATGTCTACCTGGACACGTGTAACTGGATACAGAGCTACACACAACAGCAGTCACCCAAGATACTAAGATACTTTTTTCTTTTTTAATTCTTTTCAGATGTCTACCTGGACACGTGTAACTGTAAAGTATGGAGGTTGTTTCTTGGGTTCAGATTACAAAGGTGGGGTTGAACAGCTTGCCCCACTTCGGACGACCAATTAACGTGGTCGTCCTTAAGAGCAAGCATCAAAGCCTGTACACAAATTAACTCACGGCTTACCCCCTATGCGCTTTATTCGTTGGAGCATGCTCAATATGGAAAGTTGATTAAGTCATTAATGATGACGGATGATGACTTGGTTCGACTTATCAACTTAGAGGCCAATCCAACTGTGTGCGTCGTTTTGACGGCTGATTGTGCCGGAACATCACAACAAGGACATTACGTCCCTTCATTTGATTACCAATTTAGTTTCCCATAGATTTTTGGTGATGCATATGGTCAAAGCGGAGCTGCATATGAGTTTGGAAGGCAAGAACAACAAGAGGAGCAAGAAGAAGAAGAGCAACAAGAGGAGCAAGAAGAAGCAGAACAACAGGATCACGGTGCGGATGATAATAACGATGATGATGATGATGATGATGATGATGATGCGTATGACGAGGATTATACGGCTGAGGAAGAGGATGAGGAAGACGAACATGTTGTCGCAAAAAAAATTTATGGAACCATGTACGAGTTTGCATCGTGGATTCGTGGGGAAGGCGGTTTAAACCGGCTAATGACACTTCTAGAGCAACCACAGAACAGAGCGATCGCCCTACAAGATGATGATAACGAAGTTGTCGACGAAGTCAGAAATTGGCTAGTGTCAATTATTCCGCCAGGTCAAGCAGGAGTCATTGGTTGTACGGATATAGAGAAGATTGAAGAGGGCATTCTCGGAAACGGCAACATCTTTTGGAAGAAGGACGCCCTAACAATAGTCGTTGGTCTCTGGCAATTAGAGTGTCGACGGTCTTATAAAGTGAAGAGGGCAAGTACTCAGTATCAATGGTTTGAATGTCTGTGGGCGATCTTTGTCCATTCAGAGTACGTGCACGACATAATGGTATGTATTGGACAATTTACGATTTTGTGCCGGAGCACAGATGTCAGTATGACTTTGATAATGCCAGACCGATCACTGTTACTGCGAGGACTATCGGAGCCTATTTTGGGCAAAGAATGCGTATGGAGGGCACGATGTTGCGACCTCGAGATATGATCAATGAGATGCGTCTGAAATTTGGTGTGAAGGTGGAGTATTATAAGGCCCTGCGTGCTAGAAACAATGTGATTCAATTGATTTATGGGAGTCACGAAGACTCGTACAAGATGCTCCCTCGATACTTGCACATGTTGAAACAGGCAAACCCCGGAACGGTAGCTAATTTTTGTGCCGACGGCGACAGGAGGTTCGAGTACGCGTTTGTTGCATGGGGCCAGTGCATCCCCGCATTTATGTGGTATTTGAGGAAGGTGATTGTAGTGGATGGAACTCACCTGAAGGGAAAGAATACCGGCATTCTCTTTGCTGCAGTTACTAAAAGATTGCAACGAACAACTTGTACTAAAAACATGTTGTCGCTGACAGGGAGAGCGAAGACCAATTTTACAACTATGTTCACAATATGTACACTACAAGCAACCACAGGGAGATTTACGAACACCACTTTAATTTGTTACCTGCATTGGAGCTTTGGACCATTCTTGACCACATTCGAGATGCAGATCCACTGTTACCACCCCTAGCGAAGCGTCAGGCCGGTCGCCCAAAGCAGAGACGTTACCGATCGGGGGCAGAGGTCCCCATAAGCTCAAGTCAAGGTCGTAGCAGAAAGTGTGGTGTTTGTCACGAAAGAGGCCACACAAGGAGGACATGTTCAGAGAGGGAGACACAAGATTAAATTTGTCGTGTCTTATTTCTACTTTATTTTCTATGTATTATTTGAAGTATGAAGTTTGATTAACGATGATGTTTTATTAACGAAGTAAGAAGATTGATTTTCTCCAGTTCAGAACTCTAATAAATAAAAAGTCACTAAAATTGAAGTATTAAATTACTAAGATATTCTCAAACAAATGTTAGATCCTAAATAAATACATGTCAAGATATTCCCAAACAAAGGTCAGTTCATTAACTTAGTAGTAAATTAGTAAGATATTCTCATCTCCAGTTACCTTGTAGTAGTATAGAGTTAATTACATGGACAAATTAAGCTTTAAATTAGCGTTCGCACTACATAAATACATGTTCACATTTCTCCCTAAACCGTTAAATTAAATATGCGACGTATTATGCGAAGAAAGAAAAAACTCAGAACCTAGTCTAACCCCAAAAAAAGTACTCCCTCAGTCCCGGGCGACTTGGTTGAATAGATTTGGGCACGGTTATTAAGAATAGTGGGTAGTTGTGTGTAAAATGATATAAAGTGGTGGGACCCATTAGAATTTATTAGAGTATTATTTTAGTAAGTGATCAAGTCAAGTGGGACAATGAAAAAGAGGAAATAAGTCAAGTCGGGTGGGACAGAGGGAGTATTATTTAGTCTCAGTATACTAGAAAATTTCTGATCGGACAGTTTCGAAGTTACATGTTGTGATTTTTCATGAAACACAAGCTAGTATTACAAATGTCATATGAATAACCTAGTTTTTTGAAATAAACACCAATAGAGCCAATATGAATACGAATAACACAATTAAATCATACTATTCTCCAGTAAAGAACTTGTTGATTCATAATATGAATTCGTGTTTTTACAATTATCTTAGCACTACTAAAATAAATCAAGTTACTCCGTTCTATACCTAAACGTATAATCATAGTTATACCGTGAGTTAACTTTTTATGTTATTCATGCCACTTCACATGTACCTTCAGTCAAAAACGAGTTTCAATGTATTCTTTTCAGCATGCTTTTTCCCAATGGTTCAGATTTGTTGACTACTTTTAAGAGGGTTTGAAAATGTTACACTATTTACGAAACTCAATTATTGGTTAGGTTTCATAAAATTGAATCCTATTTAGTTTCGAAATTCCCTAAATGTTACACTATTTACGAAACTCAATTATTGGTTAGGTTTCAATTACTTATCATATAAAAAGTTTTACGAAACTCAATTTTTCCCTAAACCCTAAATTGTTGAAACCCTAAATAGCTAAATTAAATTGTTGACGGTGTTGAAACCCTAAATTAAATTCTTTGAAATCCTAAATTCTTTGAAACCTAAATTGCTAAATTAAATTGCTTGAAATTGCTTGAACCCCCTAAACTAAATTCTTTGAAACACTAAATTAAATTGCTTGAAACCCTAAATTCTTTGAAACCCTAAATTGCTGAAATTGCTAAACCCCCCAATTTTTCCCTAAACCCTAAATTGCTAAATTAATTTCTTTGAAATTGCTTAAACCCTAAATTAAATTGCTAAAACCCTAAATTAACGAAACATACTATGAATTCGGTGGACAAACTCGGCCCGGTTGTTCCCTAAACCCTAAATTGATGAAATTGACGAAATTCCCTAAGAAATTGACGAAATTCGGTGGACAAATTCCCTAAACCCTAAATTAAATTGAAGAAATTCCCTAAATTCCCTAAACTATAAATTTACGAAATTCCCTAAATTAAATTCCCTAAATTCCCGAAATTGATGAAATTGCCTAAATTAAATTATCGAATTTGCCTAAATTAAATTAACGAAATTGCCTAAATTAAATTAATGAAATTACCTAAATTAAATTATCGAAATTGCCTATATTAAATTAACGAAATTGCCTAAATTAAATTAATGAAATTACCTAAATTAAATTATCGAAATTCTCTAAATTCAATTAAAGAAATTACCTAAATAAAAATTAACGAATTTGTCTAAATTAAATTAACGAAATTGCCTAAATTAAATTAACAAAATTGCATAAATTAAATTAATGAAATTGCCTAAATTAAATTAATGAAATTGCCTAAATTAAATTAATGAAATTGCCTAAATTAAATTATCAAAATTGCCTAATTAAATTAATGAAATTGCATAAATTAAATTAATAAAATTGCCTAAATTAAATTATCGAAATTGCCTAAATTAAATTGACGAAATTGCCTAAATTAAATTAATGAAATTGCCTAAATTAAATTATCGAAATTGTCTAAATTATATTAACAAAATTGCCTAAATTAAATTAATGAAATTGCCTAAATTAAATTATCGAAATTATCTACATTCAATTAACGAAATTGCCTAAATTAAAGAAATTCCCTAAATAAAATTAACAAATTTAGCTAAATTAAATTAACAAAATTCCCTAAATTAAATTACAACATTCCATAAATTAAATTAACAAAATTCATATACTAAATTGACGAAATTTCGTAAATTAAATTTACGAAAATATTACCTAATTAAATTTACGAAAATATCAATTAAATTCAATTTCTCGGCTTCATGCATGCATGCATGGGAATTATTTTTTTTTTAATATCTTAAGCTTTTTGTTTTCGATAATATCTTCACGTTTTTTTTAATATATTCAGGTTTTTGTTTTGCATGCATGCATGAGGGAAGTTTTTTTTTAAATATCTTTAGCTTTTTTTTAAAAAAAAATCGTCAGCTTTTATTGTGTGAATTTCGAGGCTACTTAGTCAAAAAGAGGAAGATTCCAACACACACCTGCACACACTATGCACACACTATGCACACACACTGGATGTGAAATAGGGTAATTTGTACATTATTGCATTTATGGAAAAGTTTGTACATTTTTGCATTTTCAAACATTGAAATGTTTACTTTTGACATTCCACTCTAATATTTTCATGCAGCATATCGATACATACATATTTTTGACGTCCTACATTAATGCAAACAGTCATAATACTGATTAATATTACTTTTCCATTAATATATAATATACTGATTAATAAGTATTTATCTCCTTGCGGGAAGGGAGATGCGGCTATTATGCCAATACTGTGAAATCTCTTTAATTTAATCTTTCGTATTTCGTTGTGGGAGACTCACATAAATTTTATGCTTTAATTTCCATCATATTTGATTCATTTGTATATATATATATATATATAAATCCCCTATCTGTTTCACTCATCATTCAGTCTTCTTACCAAAAACATTTAGAAAAATGGCATCTCAAAAGATGGTCTTCTTGGTTGCTTTTATGCTTATTGTTGCCTTTAGCTGTCAAGGTTCTCTCTCTCCTCATTAATTAGTTATTGTTGTTGTGGTTGTTCCCCGATGTTTTTATTCATTAATTTTTTTACGGTCAATTTTGCAGCTAAAGACACCCCATGCATTGGGAGCGAGGATTGTCCACCGTGCCCGAAAGGTGATAAGACGTGTTTGAAAGGCTTCTGCATTTGTTTACGCGACGAAAAACGACCGAAAATTCACTGCCAAGCCGATAGCGATTGTGCAGGCGCTTGTGATCCGAGTTGCTTACCCTTTTGTCAGGATTCTCTTTGCTATTGTGGCTGTGGAAAGTAAAGGGTTCAAATGTTTGTTTTCTTTGTTACCCTTTTTATTATGTTTACCTCTCAACATCTATCAATTGGAATAAAGTAATCATAGGAGATTTCTCTCAAATTATCTCATATTCTTTGTTGGGTAACTATGCAGTATACTTTTTAAAAAATTAATATAAATTTAGGCCTTAAATATGCAATTTTGAATTGAAATGAATATTATTATAAATAGGGAAATAGGCATAAAGAGCCATTTTGAATAAGTACATATGAATTTTAGCCACCGGTGGAAAAAAGATGAAATCTAACCATTTCTGACAAAAGTGATGTGGTGGGGTCCACAATAATTGTAATCGCCTAAGAGTTTATTTAAATAATTTATATATTTATTTGAAATCATATTTGGTGAAAAAATTTGAATTAATCGCCATTGACTGTCGCCTGGCGATAAACTTAATCGGCCATTTTAATCGCCATGGCATGTCGCCTAGCGATAAACTTAATCGGCCATTTTTAATCGTCATTGCTCCTCGCCTAGCGCTAAACTTAATCGCATACCAATAAATCGTATAAAAATATACTATTTGTATGCAACTTAATTATAATTTAATTATTTCAATTCGAATGTCTTTATTTCTACGAGTTCAAATTTGTATTATACTGAAAAAGAACATTCATATAAAATTATTAGAAATATAAATGAAAAAAAAAACTCGTTCCTAGCTATGATTTTTTCAGCTGCTCCCGGCCTCTTTCAATCGCAACTACAACTAGGGAAATACATAAGAATAGCCTATATGGATAACTAGATATGAATTATAGCCGGTGTTTTAAAAATGTAAGTTTTTTAGCCACTTTCCATTAAAATAATAATAAATATGGAATATCAACTACCCCTCTGCAAATGTTGTCCTTTTCTGACAAAAAGCAAAAATAATTTATTTTCACATTAATTTCTATACAACTGTCTTCAATCGCCACAACTACCTCTTAATCGCCTTTCAGTAAAGCTCTCATTTTGAATGGCTATTTTCGTTTTTATCAAACAAAAATTCAAGAAATTTTTGTGAAAAATTCAAGAACCTAGAAGAGAATTCTTGTTAGTTAAAGCATATCGAAAGTATGGAACCGGTAAGTTATTGTGTTTCATATTGGATTGTGCAATTTCATATCTCATTTTTCATATTGGATTGTGCAATTTCCTATCTCATTTTTCATATTGGATTGAGCAATTTGTTACTAGTTTTTTTATATTTTTAATTATGATAGGATTAGTATATTTAATGTGTTTATTAATATTGTATTCACTTAAATATTATTTATCATTGTATACATTAACACACACATATATATATAGATATCATTTATATGGAATTATGTACTGTTTATAACTAGGTGATTGAGGATTAGATACTCGTCATCGCCAAGACGACGACGATTATAGTATATACTCTCCATCGCCTAGCTAGGCGATGACGATCATAGTATATATCACCATCGCCTAGCTAGGCGATGAGGATTATATTTTATACTCGTCATCGTCTATAGTCATGACCATAATAACCCCTCTCCACTGTCAATTGATGATGATATTTATTATGGTATAAAATCTCCACTGCTTAGTTAATCGTCATCATCTACTAGAATAATCAAATTTATCGTATTACAGATTAGATGGCAACGCATTATTCTCCGACATGGTGGTTATTGGAATATATCTGAGTATAAAGGTGGTGACGAAATACTATTTTTCATGTCGACAAATTTGAATATCCATCAACTGCTACACGACATTCACCGCAACCTGAAGACCGATCCCTCCAATACATGCTACGACTTGTTTTATCATACAAATACTTCTGATGGTAGAAGAATTAAGGTCCCTTTAAATTGTGACGAGGATTTGATTCGAATGTTTTTGGAGGTTAGAAGTGATCCAATTGTGTATACTATTGGGAAAAATATCGAAAAGAGAAACAACCATCCTCACAGTTTGCCAGGTCCGAGCTCAACCAACTTAGATGATAATGACCAGCAAGAAGACGAGGATGAGGCAGTTTCTTCGGATGATGGGGAGGAGGATGGGGATTTTAATCATGAGTTGATTGAGTCAATGTTGACCGAGTTTAATACATGGGTTCAAGATCCAGTCCACGCTAATAACATCTTGAACCGGACTGCTCTGCGTGACCACCATTTAAGTGAATCAAGTCTTTCAAATAATCCTACAACACATGCACATGTTGGTCCAATTCCAAGCTGGAGTGTTCCACTCGCTGGGTTGAGTACGCGAAAGAGAGATCAAATAAGCAACATGCACCGCTAATATTTCTACCGAAGGTATGTCAACTTAGTTATAGTTCACTTTTATATTATTTATGCTAATACGTATATTATTTTGGAGTAGACATTAATGCATTTCCAGAAGATATGGAGTCGAATATGCGTAGACCACGACGACCGAAGAAATGCAGCAATTGCCATGAGGCTGGTCATACCATCATAAAGTGTCCCATGAATTTTCACTCATAAGGTTTTATGTAATAATGGAGGAGAGATGATTTGTCTATCTATTTTATTATGACGGTAAAATTCCTAAATATTGCCTATCTATTTTATTGCCTATCTATCTATTATGTTGCACGGACACTCCGAAAAAACCCGTCGTACTGTGTCGGACACGGACACGCCTGGACACGCGCCCGACACGTGTCCGACACGGCAAAAATGTGTCCATAATTTTTAAAAAAAAATGGACACGTTTCTGGACACGACGATTTGTGTGTCCGACACGGCGATTTGTGTGTCCGACACGGAACGGACACGTTTTTTTTTTTTTTTTTGATACGTGGAACCCGCAGCCGCTACCTTTGGTGCGCATTGGGTAAACCTCGCTCCTTGTACAGTAGTCTGCAAACCACACAGGAGAGTTCAATCACCCTAGGCTAACCATAGGTGACAAGGCTCCACAAAGTTGCTTCCAGTATGATTTGAACTCAGGACCTATCGGTCCCGGGCTTACCCACCTTCACCAACTTTGCCATCCCAAGGGGACAACGGACACGTTTTTTGATTTAGTCTTGTAATGGACACGGTTGAATGGGCCATGTAGTTAGAAATTAGTAAAAATTAAATAAATATAAAATTAAATAAGTAAAGGGACAGTGGGACACGTATATATAATTAATAATAAGTAAATAAATATATAATTAAATATTACTTACCTTAGATTAGTAATAAGTAAATAAATATATAATTAAATAATTAAATATTACTTACCTTACTAATGTATTTAGATTATCTACTTATTTTAGTATTTTACATTTTTATGCTATGGTTATCTACTTTTGAATTATGACTATGTCGTTTGAGTTGATCATTTGAACTATGAGTTTGATATTGAAAAACTTGACTTGATCATTTTTAAATTTATATATATATATATATATATATATATATATATATTTATATAATTTAATATTTTTTATATCAGCGCCCGTGTCATGTTCTAAATTTTTCAAAAAATGTCGTGTCCCGTGTCTGTGTCGTACCGTGTCCCGTGTCCGTGTCCGTGCAACCTTGCTATCTATTTTAGGTTTGAGGGTAATAATCGTTTGACGATAATAATCGCTTGGCGGTAATAATCACTTAGCGATTAACTATTTCATTGTGTGGTAATAGATGATCGCTTGGCCATAATAGTTGAGCGGTTGACAGTAATAGATCGTTGGGTAATAGATTATCGCTTGGCGGTAATACATCGCTGGTGGTAATACATCGCTGGTGGTAATAGATGATCGCCAAGCGATTCTTTAAAATTAATATTCGAGCAATTACTATGTATTAATATAAATATTTATAAAAAATAAGCAATATCAATCCGTTATAAATGTATTAATCTCTCTATTAGAACATTAAAAATTATAGATAGTCCTAAATTTAAGAACATTATAACATCAAGTGAATTAATCTCTCTATTAGAACATTATAAGTGTATTAATATCTCTAATATAAAAATTAGCAATATCAATCCTAATATATTCAATATCAATCCCTTATAAGTGTATTAATCTCTCTATTAGAACATTAAGAATTATAGATAGTTGAAAATTATAGAACATTATAACATCAAGTGAATAAGTAACTTGACTATAGATAGTTGAAAACAAGTCTTGATATTTAGACGATTATCATAGAAGCATAAGTAAATCATCATCTAACAAATATAATTAAATCATCATCTAACAAATCTAACTTAGACTCCATCTTATTAACATGTGATTATCGTTTTTATTAAAAATATTGTATACATTTAGTGGAGAAAAATTAAAATTTAGGGGTATAAGGGTTTAAACCCTCTTTTAGGGTTTGAGGGTTGGGGGTTTAAAACGCGGTGCCGCCAGGGTTTGGGGTGTGCCTGGCGATTAACTATTAACGTCAGGCGATTAAATCCTTTTTTGGGGTTTGAGGGTTTAAACCCTCTTTTAGGGTTTCAGGGTTTGGAGGTATAGGGTTTAGGGTGTCGCCTGGCGATAAACTATTGACGCCAGGTAGGGGTGTAAGTGGTTCCGCTCCGAACCGCAAAACCGATCGGACCGAACCGAACCGAACCAAATCGAAAAAATACAGTTCGGTTTGGTTTTGCGGTTCGGTTCGGTTTATTTTTTTAGAAACCGTTTACATTCGGTTCGGTTCGCGGTTTCAAGAATTTTTGAACGGTTCGAACCGAACCGAACCAAACCAATATCCTATTTTTTATTTTTTTATTTAATATTTGTCTTTTTATATAGGAATATTATTGGATTTAGATATTAGATTTAAGTTAAGATCAATTCTAGTCTATACAAATGAAGATAAAGGAGTAACAACTCTATACTTATGAGTTCGGAATGAGTGACATCTTACAAACTATTATTTTTGCATTATTTAGGATTTAAAAAATAAATAAATAAATAAAAAGGTGAACCGAGGAACCGAACCGAACCAAACCATTTATAAGCGGTTCGGTTCGGTTCCGATATTGAAAAACACATCGAACCGAACCAAACCGAACCATTTCTATGTGTTTGGTTCGGTTCCTAAAATACGCAAAAAACCGAACCGAACCGAACCGTTACACCCCTAACGCCAGGCGATTACAAGCACAATAATGCCCAGACGATTATTAACTTCCGCCAGAGAATTATTAACTACTGTCAGGCGATTACTTTTAGCGAATATTAAAAAACCATATTCTTACTAATAAAAATCCACATCCATAGTAAAATCCAATCACAATACATGCCCAGGGTAGAACATACTAAAAATTCTTAAACTAACAAACTTATTGTACGCCTTAAACTCGGCTTGACTATGTTCTATCGGCGGCAACTCACCTAAGAGTCTATCCAAATACATCATGACAAATGTAGTGCTCGTACCCAGCAAAATGTAGTGCTCGGGGTAGGAGTCTCGTCAAAAATGGGCGGCCTCTTCACATGAGCCCAGTACCCAACAAAATGTAGTGCTCGGGGTAGGAGTCTCGTAAGACAATACAACTCTCGGTCTCTTTTCATATACTTCTCCTCATCAGCTGGATCATCTATCAACTGCCACAACAAAGAGTCATACAATTCGACTGTCCACGAGAGAAGGTCAACGCGAACAGTAACCCAGTGTTGTGACTCAGCAAGCGAACAAATTATTATGACCTAGAACAAGAATAAATTAATTGAAAGAAGACAACAAAAAATAATAATCACACTTAGTCACTATACTTACATGTCGAGCTGACAACCAACTTTGTGCTACTGGATAATCACCAGTACCCCGGATCATACTGACTAATGGTTTTGGTACAATCTAATCTTCGTATCTGCAGTCCGGCGATAATTTAGTCCGACCATCTTTATTATCTGGATGCAACTTGTCCCATGATTCTTTAAGAAGACCCTTTAACCAATCAAATTCAGCGTTCAAACACCAAAATAATTTATAGCAGGCGATTATAATAATCACACTTACAAATAATTTCAAATCGACCACAACAGTGTTGTCAAATGTGACATCTTTCTACAAATTAATTTTCAGTTTGAGCCTATTAACTGAATACACCATGAAAAGCTCCATCATCTGCATTTAAGAAGAATTAGTAATCTAAATATTATTTGCAATTAGTAGAAAATGTGCCTAAAAATATACTCTCTCTGTCCCGCTATTTCTGTCCTACTTGCCTAATCGGGTTGTCCCGCTATTTATGTCCTCTTTCCTAAAATAGTAAAAATTACTTTTAAACATAAAATAAAGTGGGTCCCCCTTACTCACTACTCAACCCCTATATTCTTATACTCTCTCTCTTCAAAAATCTATCTCTCACTCGATTATGTTCCGCTCCGAACTCAGAAAATTATGATTTTTATCTTTTTGAAAACTTTAGATTATTTCTTCAAATACAATATAAAAAAAATATAAAAAATAAAAATCCATTGCATTTCACTAGCCTTGCAAAAATTTGGATAATTCTCATTTCTTTCCACCAACCACTCCTCGAAAACTGTGTCATTTTCTTTATACAATTAAAACTCATAAAATACACACTAAATTAAAATTTCTTAATCTCCGTGCCGAAGTCAACTGGGACGTTTTTAGCGGGACGGAGGGAGTATTTACTTACTTTCCCATCGGTCTCCACCGTCATGTCATCGAGTTTGGTAAAAAAATATTGTGGCAAGCCAAAACCTTCGGAAAATGAATTCTAGACGGTCTCTACTACTAAATGTGAACTTACTCACAAACTGTCTCTCTTCATTGCGTGCTTTGTTGAAGAACTCCTCTATGAAACCTTTGACCTTTGTGAATGACTCACTCACTTTGTTAGCAATATATACCTCAAGTTTAGAAGTGATTTTCTCAATAATGCGTTCATCAAGGTCGATTTGAGGAGGCGGTTGTTGCTGCAGCTAGAGTTCATGTCGATTTGCAATTTGGGGAATAGTATCTATTATTCATTCCTTTCTCCAATATAACTATTAAAAAAATTAATAACACAACTATCGTTTTTCTTAAATGTGACATTTAATAATAATTAAATTATTATAATTATCATTAAGTTTTCAAAAGTTTATCTCTAAAGATATATAGATAAATTTTGTTTGAGTTAATGGATATATAAATAATTTTTTTGAAATAATTATCTAATAAATTAAGATTCGATAATTTTTTAAAAAAATTTATGTTAATTCTAATTTTTAAAACTATAATATTATAGTTGAAATATTTTTCTAAATAATATAAAAGATAGGGTTCGCGATTTCGTTTTATAGCTTGGCGATGGCGATTAGGGCTTGGCGATGACAATTTTATTTTATTGCTTAGCAATGACGATTTTGGATTAGGGCTCAGCGATGCCTAGGCGAAACTCTCTGACACTTTAGTACTTTAGTCTGACATTATGGACTCAACTTAAATAAAAAAAATGATAAATTTTCAGAAGTGGCTAAAAAACTTACATTTTTAAAACACCGGCTATAATTCATATCTAGTTATCCATATCGGCTATAAAAAGAGTTGGCCCCTACAACTACCCATCTGGAAAAAAAACTACATTTTTTTCTGACAAAAAGTAAAAGTTTATTTACTGTCATTTCTTTCTGTATCAACTACTGCATTAGTTGCCTCTCATTTGACAAGAAATTGGTACGAACTTTCATCTTGGCGAAAAAAAAATTTAGCTACATCATATACAGAAGATGGATCCGGTAAGTTATCATATTTCACGTTTCTACAAAATATTGTTTGAATGTGTTTAAATACATATAATTATGTTGTTCGTGGCTAAGCGATTTAATTTTATCGTCACGCGAAGCTAGGTGATTTTTTATGGTTTATAATCGCCATCAGGCAGTCAGTGTCGCTAGGCGATTATGGGTAAAAAATAGCTATCGCTAGGCGATGTAGTTAGGCGATGACCATTATAAACCATTAGTTTAATTAATTTAACTTATGTTCGTTTTATTACAAATTAGGAGGCAACGTATTGTTCTTAGATATGGTGGTTATTGGAACAGATCCAAGTATGAAGGTGGAGATGAATTGTTATTCTTTACATCGCTTAATTTCGATATGCATCGATTGGTACTTGATATTCACCAGAACTTGAAGACCAATCATGCCACTACATACTACGACTTGTTTTATTGTACAAACACTTCTGATGGCAGTAGTATTAAGGTTCCTTTGAATTGTGATAAGGACATAATCCGAATGCTTTTCGAGGTTAGAAGTGATCCAATGGTCATAATTGAGTAACGTGTACTGCCAATATTGCGGTTGGAGGTATGTCAAGTACCTAAGTTAAAATATGTGTTTTGTTAATATGCTAATATATGTTTTTTTGTTAATAACAGACGTGGACCTTAGCTCATTTCCACAAGATATGCATAGGCCCAGAGCACCAACGAAATGCAGCAACTGTCATCAAATTGGACATACAATCAGAAAGTATCCGATGAATTTTGGCTCATAGAATTTTTGTAATATTGGAAATGTATAATTTTGATATCTCGTTATCGCCTGACGTTAATAGTTTTCGCTGGGCGATTCTGAATTTCTGATTTTGATTGCAAATTTATGACTTTAATTTTATCGCCTGACGGTAATAGATTATCGCTGGGCGATTTCGAATTTCGGATTTTGATTGCAAATTTATGACTTTGATTTTATCGCCTGACGGTAATAGATTATCGCCGGGCGATTCTGAATTTCGGATTTTGATTACAAATTTATGACTTTGATTTTATCGCCTGACGATAATAGATTATAGCCGAGTGATCACTTGGTCATATAAACATTACACAATTTTTTAACTAATTTCTATTATTATAAATATTTATACAGCAATCCTTATATAGAATTACTACATTTTGGAACACTATATGTCAATGTAAACATTATGAATCATTACATTTTAGATTAATCAATCTCAACTTTAGATCACTCAACAATGAAGTACCTCGAGTAAACTTCTTTGAGAATAAGTCTTATAGGTTGAGATTATAATAGAATCATGTAAATATAATAGAATCATGTAAATAATAGTTTGAGATTAATTATAGTTTGAGCTGAATTCATATTATATAAATTAAATTATCTGTTAACTCTAAAACTATAATGAAAACAAGTAATGATTTAAGAGGGTTTAGGATTTGGGAGGGTTTAGGGGTTTGCGAGGGTTTGGGGTTTGAGATTATAATAGAATATGTATAAATAAATTAGATTGAATTAAATTATTATATTTTGAGATTAATTCATATTATATGAATTAAACTATCTGTTAACCCTAAAACGATAATGAAAACCTATAATTATTTGAGAGGGTTTAGGGTTTGAGTGGGTTTAGGGGTTTGAGAGGGTTTGGGGTTTGAGAGGGGTTCAGGGTAATGGGTATCGCCTAGGCGATTATTACCTTCCGTCAAGCGATTACTAACACTTCAAACGATTAACAAGTAGCTTGAATTCTAACTTCCGTCAGGCGATTCGACCATTTTACTAGGCGATTACTAACACTTCCGTCAGGCGATTCGACCTATTTACTAGGCGATTACTAACACTTCTGTCAGGCGATTCGACCAATTTACTAGGCGATTACTAGGCGATTCTACCAATTTACTAGGCGATTACTAACACTTCCGTCAGGCGATTACCTGTTTCAATCGTTTTAATTTTACAAGGCGATTACATAAGGATGAACATTACTACAGATCCATATGCATATTCATATCCATAATTAAATCTAAACCACCTTCAACATACATATCAAAAAATCAAGTTCAATTACAGGAAGTAAGGACGGTAGAACATACTAAAAATCCTTAAACTTACAAATTTCTCATACTCGATAAGCTCTGCTAGATTATGTTCTAAAGGTGGGAAATCTCCTAACATCCTATCCATGTACATCATGATGAATGTACCACATTGTCCTGCATAAATCTCAGACTGCCGATATTGTTCGTCTTTTGGCATCTTTACCAATCGAAGCTCATCAAAAATAGGTCGCCTCATGACATGGGTCCAGTACCCAGCTTGCTCTAGTGCTCAGGGTAGGAGTCTCTTAAGACAGCACAACTCTCGATCTCTTTTCATGTACTTCTCATTGTCAGCTGGATCATCTATCAATTGTCACAACAAAGAGTCATAGAGCTCGATTGTCCACGAGAGTAGATCAATACGAACTATAACCCAATGTTGTGACTCACTAAGAGGACAAATTATAACAACCTACAACAAGAACAAATTCAGTTAAAAAATAATAGGAAAAATATTAATTATACTTCTCATGCACTACATTTACCCATCGACGTGCAAGCCAAGACTGTGATAATGGATGCTCCTCTCCCTTGATAATGCTAACTAATGTATCCGGCACTGTTCAATCTTCATATTCGCAGTTCGCGGTTGATTCATGTCGACCATCTTTATTATCTGGATGGAGAGTGTCCCATGCACCTTTAAGTATACCCTAGCGACAAAAAAAAAATTAGCATTAAAAAATAAGTTAATTTAAAGTTTAAAATCCTAAACTAATACTTACAAAAAACATCAAATCAACCACAACAGTGTTTTCAAACGTAACGGTAAGGCTTGAACACAACAATCGCCTAGGCAGTAAGGCTTGAACACAACAATCGCCTAGGCGATAAGTTTCTAAAACAAAGAGGATGATCGCCCCAGTAATTCCGCCAAACCCAGAAGCATTAAAACCGCAATCGAGAGTTAGATCAACATTAACACGAAAACGAGTAGAACAGAAGAACATATTGTATGAATCAAAAATGAATTGAAATCAAATATTCTCAGCATTTCTAATTTAATCACACGCACGCAGGCAAAACCGACTCGTTGCTTACTTGATAAGAGGGATCCATATCTCTTAGGGCTTGCGATTATGGAGAGGCGACGATGGCGAAAACCTTAATAGAGACGCAAAGTCGATTAAGATAGAGAGAGGGGCGATTTCGACAGAGAGAGACGATTTCGCTGGCGAAGGCGAGAGAGAGGCGGCGATTACAAAGAGGCGGCGATTACAGAGAGGCGATTTTGTGAGAGGCGATTTTGTGAGTGGCGAATGCGAGAGAGAGGCGGCGATTTCGACAGACGATTTTATGAGAGGCGATTTTGTGAGTGGCGAAGGCGAGAGAGAGGCGGCGATTTCGACAAAGAGGCGATTTTGTGGTGAGAGAGGCGAAGGCGATTTCGAAAAAAAATTATGAATAAATTTTATAATCTGTTAATATCTTTTATCTAGTTTTGAAAAAATATCATAAAAATTATAATTATAATTGTCAAAGTTTTTTCAGAATCATTACACTTTATAAATCATATACTAAAATAATGTAATTTTGTACAAAATAAATATATAAGTTATTTAAATAATAGGTATGCGATAACACAAGGCGATTGAAAAAGAAACTAGGTGATTACTATAATTGTGGACCCCACCTACATCAATTCGTCAGAAGAAATGGTTAGATATCTATTTTTTTCCACGGCTGGCTAAAAAACATATGTACTTATTGAAAATGGATAATTAAAGGGATATATATAGAGTTGTCCCTTATAAATACTAAACGAATTCAAACCCAATAATTAAAGGGATAACTCTATATACAACCCTTTTCAATAAATACATATGTTTTTTAGCCATCCGTGGAAAAAAAAATAGATATCTAACCATTTCTGACGATTTCTGACGAATTGATGTAGGTGGGGTCCACAATTATAGTAATCGCCTAGTTTCTTTTTCAATCGCCATGTGTTATCGCCTACCTATTATTTAAATAACTTATATATTTATTTTGTACAAAATTACATTATTTTAGTATATGATTTATAAAGTGTAATGATTCAGTAAAAACTTCAACAATTATAATTATAATTTTTATGATACTTTTTCAAAACTAGATAAAAAATATTAACAGATTATAAAATTTATTCAGAAATTTTTTTCGAAATCGCCTTCGCCTCTCTCACAAAATCGCCTTCGCCTCTCACAAAATCGCCTCTCTCACCACAAAATCGTCTCTCACAAAATCGCCTCTCTCTCGAAATCGCCGCCTCTCTCTCGCCTTCGCCACTCACAAAATCGCCTCTCATAAAATCGTCTGTCGAAATCGCCGCCTCTCTCTCACCTTTGCCACTCACAAAATCGTCTCTCTGTAATCGCCGCATCTCTCTCGCCTTCGCCAGCGAAATCGCCTCTCTCTGTCGAAATCGCCCCTCTCTCTATCTTAATCGTCTTTGCGTCTCTATTAAGGTTTTCGCCATCGCCGTCTCTCCATAATCGCAAGCCCTAAGAGATATGGATCCCTCTTATCAAGTAAGCAACGAGTCGGTTTTGCCTGTGTGCGTGTGATTAAATTAGAAATGCTGAGAATATTTGATTTTAATTCATTATTGATTCATACAATATGTTCTTCTGTTCTACTCGTTTTCATGTTAATGTTGATCTAACTCTCGATTGCAGTTTTAATACTTCTGGGTTTGGCAGAATTACTGGGGCGATCGTCCTCTTTGTTTTAGAAACTTATCGCCTAGGCGATTGTTGTGTTCAAGCCTTACCGCTAGGCGATTTTATGTTGTAGCTAAACTTGTTTTTAAATTTGCAGAATGATTGGTCTTGGAAGAGAAAATCTTTACAAGGATTCAAGGGCAGCTTAAAGTACTACTTTGGAGCTGATACAATAAAGGATATAATTGATTTTTGGAAAAAGTGAATTCATTGGATAAGTTTAAATCGGGCTGCTTTGGCCATTTTTTGGGATTCAGCAAAGGAATTAGTGCTCGTAAAGCATTAGTTGCCCTACTTACACATGAAGTGTTGGTTCCTGCTGCGTCGGAGTACGAGTTATGGTTTCGTGTTGGTTCAAAAAATATTCGCTTCTCGGCGAAGGAGTATGCATTGATTACCGGACTACATTTTGGCTCATCAGACTTCAATCCAAATGATCGTAATCATCGTATTCCGGATGGCAGTTTTGTACACCATCAGTATGGGAAATCTTGTCCAACACTGAAGAACTTATATGATGATTTTAAAAGTATGAAATTGAAGAGAGAAGAAGACTATCTCAAGGCTGCCTACATCCTGATGTTTTATTTTATGCTTGCTTGCCTTGATAAGAAGCGTGCCATTGACATTTGGTTGTGTGTCCTCATTGAGGATATCGATCAGTGTAATCGATTTCCTTGGGGAACACTAACATATCAGATTTTACTTAATTATGTGAAGAAAATCCCCACGACTTTAGACAGATGGGGGGACGGACAATCACATCATATCTACGGCCCGATTTGGACTATACAGGTAATTAACTTATAATTTATACTTATGTTCCTAAATTTTATAAATTATATTTGCATGTTCTAACAGTTGAAATTAATTTGGTAGACATGGTCCTACGAAGCTATTCCACATTTTGGTCGGCAATGCGGTAGGATTAACAATAACGACACAACCGTTATACCTCGCTTCCTGCAATGGACATATGTGTCACCCTCGAGCACGTTCACGAGTTATTTCAAGGAAAAGGTATATGCATTTTATAATATTCAAAATAATTGTTAATTGTCTGGCGGAATTTTATAATCGCCTGGCGGTATTTGCTTTGATAATCGTCTGGCGGTGTTTTTGATGAGCTTCGATTGGTAAAGATGCCAAAAGACGAACAATATCGGCAGTATGAGATTTATGCTAGACAATGTGGTACATTCGTCATGATGTACATGGATAGGATGTTAAGAGATTTTCCACCTTTAGAACATAATCTAGCAGAGCTTATCGAGTATAAGAAATTTGTAAGTTTAAGGAATTTTAGTATGTTCTACCGTCCTTACTTCCTGTAATTGAACTTAAATTTTTGATATGTATGTTGAAGGTGGTTTAGATTTAATTATGGATATGAATATGTATATGGATCTGTAGTAATGTTCATCCTTATGTAATCGCCTTGTAAAATTAAAACGATTGAAATAGGTAATCGCCTGACGGAAGTGTTAGTAATCGCCTAGTAAATTGGTAGAATCGCCTAGTAATCGCCTAGTAAATTGGTCGAATCGCCTGAAGGAAGTGTTAGTAATCGCCTAGTAAATAGGTTGAATCGCCTGACAGAAGTGTTAGTAATCGCCTAGTAAATTGGTCAAATCGCCTGACGGAAGTTAGAATTCAAGCTACTTGTTAATCGTTTGAAGTGTTAGTAATCGCTTGACGGAAGGTAATAATCGCCTAGGCGATACCCATTACCCTGAACCCCTCTCAAACCCCAAACCCTCTCAAACCCTAAACCCTCTCAAACCCCTAAACCCCCTCAAACCCTAAACCCTCTCAAATAAATTACAGGTTTTCATTATCGTTTTAGGGTTAACAGATGGTTTAATTCATATAATATGAATTAATCTCAAAATATAATAATTTAATTCAATCTAATTTATTTATACATATTCTATTATAATCTCAAACTCCAAACCCTCTCAAACCCCAAACCCTCGCAAACCCTTAAACCCTCCCAAATCCTAAACCCTCTTAAATCATTACTTGTTTTCATTATAGTTTTAGAGTTAACAGATAATTTAATTCATATAATATGAATTCAGCTCAAACTATAATTAATCTCAAACTATTATTTACATGATTCTATTATATTTACATGATTCTATTATAATCTCAACCTATAAGACTTATTCTCAAAGAAGTTTACTTGAGGTACTTCATTGTTGAGTGATCTAAAGTTGAGATTGATTAATCTAAAATGTAATGATTCATAATGTTTACATTGACATATAGTGTTCCAAAATGTAGTAATTCTATATAAGGATTGATGTATAAATATTTATAATAATAGAAATTAGTTAAAAAATCGTGTAATGTTTATATGATCAAGTAATCGCTCGGCGATAATCTATTATCGTCAGGCGATAAAATCAAAGTCATTAATTTGCAATCAAAATCCGAAATTCAGAATCGCCCGGCGATAATCTATTACCGTCAGGCGATAAAATCAAAGTCATAAATTTGCAATCAAAATCCGAAATTCAAAATCGCCCAGCGATAATCTATTACCGTCAGGCGATAAAATCAAAGTCATAAATTTGCAATCAAAATCAGAAATTCAGAATCGCCCAGTGAAACTATGATATCAAAGTTATACATTTCCAATATTACAAAAATTCTATGAGCCAAAATTCATCTTGTGGAAATGAACTAAGGTCCACGTCTGTTATTAACAAAAAAACATGTATTAGCATATTAACAAAATACATATATTAACTTAGGTACTTGACATACCTCCAACCGCAATACAAAAGCCTCTCGCACTTTCCTCAAGAACCAAACCCACGACTCGTCATCCTCAATAGGACCAATCCCAATTGCCAGGGGGAAAATCTGCTCATTGCCATCCATTGTCACGACTGCAAAAAGAATGCCCTTGTTTTTTCCTTTTAGATGTGTCCCATCGACCACTATCACAGGGCTTCAGAACAACACCTTCACCCAACTTACGGGAAAAGTAGGTCGCTAATATTTTTGCAGGCACTGGCCGATGAGCATTAATTTCAAAATTTGTTTGGCATGTATGATCCTTTCTGAACTTAATGACCCGCCAGATACCGTTACCACCTCTAGCACGTACCATGAATGGACATCCATTTCTATGCTTGCATACATAGCTCACTCTATATGTACTCGATCTCTCAACAGCATACTCAACTCCATTATGCATATTATAGGTACCCACTACAATCTCCAATACATGCTTGCTCTCGAATAAAGCCCCTTCAAAAAGTTCATTGTTGGGTTGGGCCAACAATATCGAGATCAGCGAGTGGAACATTCCAGTTCGTATTCAAGCCAGCATGTGGATGTGCATCAACATGATTTGAAGGACCTGATTGATTGAAGTGATGGTCGCGTAGAGCAGTTCGGTTCAAGATGGCTTGGCTGTGGGCTGGATCCCGAACCCATGCATTAAACTCGTTCAACATTGACTCGAGGTTCATGATTATAATCCTCATCATCATCTTCATCATCTGAAGAAGTTGCCTCATCTTCGTCTTCAGGCGGATTAGTATTCCCTAAATTGGATCATTAACGTCAGTATTTTTTCGAATACTATACACAATTGGATCACTTCTAACCTCGAAAAGCATTCGGATTATGTCCATATCACAATTCAAAGGAACCTTAATACTACTGCCATCAGAAGTGTTTGTACAATAAAACAAGTCGTAGTATGTAGTGGCAGGATTGGTCTTCAAGTTCTGGTGAATATCATGTACCAACCGATGCATATCGAAATTAAGCGATGTAAAGAATAACAATTCATCTCCACCTTCATACTTGGATCTGTTCCAATAACCAACATATCTAAGAACAATACGTTGCCACCTAATCTGTAATAAAACGAACATAAAAGTTAAATTAATTAAACTAATGGTTTATAATGGTCATCGCCTAACTACATCGCGTAGCGATAGCTATTTTTACCCATAATCGCCTAGCGACACTGACTGCCTGATGGCGATTATAAACCATAAAAAATCGCCTAGCTTCGCGTGATGATAAAACTAAATCGCTTAGCCACGAACAACATAATTATATGTATTTAAACACATTCAAACAATATTTTATAGAAACGTGAAATATGATAACTTACCGGATCCATTTTCTGTATATGATGTAGCTAAAAAATTGTTTCGCCAAGATGAAAGTTCGTACTAATTTCTTGTCAAATGAGAGGCAACTAATGCAGTAGTTGATACAGAAATAAATGACAGTAAATAAACTTTTACTTTTTGTCAGAAAAAAAGTAGTTTTTTTTTTTCAGATGGATAGTTGTAGTTGCGATTGAAAGAGGCCGGGAGCAGCTGAAAAAATCATAGCTAGGAACGAGTTTTTTTTCATTTATATTTCTAATAATTTTATATGAATGTTCTTTTTCAGTATAACACAAATTTGAACTCGTAGAAATAAAGACATTCGAATTGAAATAATTAAATTATAATTAAGTTGCATGCAAATAGTATATTTTTTACACGATTTATTGGTATGCGATTAAGTTTAGCGCTACGCGAGGAGCAATGGCGGTTAAAAATGGTCGATTAAGTTTATCGCTAGGCGACAGGCCATGGCGATTAAAATGGCCGATAAGTTTATCGTCAGACGACAGTCAATGGCGATTAATTCAAATTTTTTCACCAGATATGATTTCAAATAAATATATAAATTATTTAAATAAACTGTTAGGCGATTACAATTATTGTGGACCCCACCACATCACTTTTGTCATAAATGGTTAGATTTCCTTTTTTTTCCACCGGTGGCTAAAATTCATATGTACTTATTCAAAATGGCTCTTTATGCCTATTTCCCATAATTAAATAGCATTTATTTATCAAATATTTCAAAGTACGAAACGAATCATGTTTCATATTCAAATAGTATATAATACTAGAATACGAAAATTTAAATATTAAATTGAAGTTTTATTTGATTTGATTCGTTTACATCCTACTCCAAATAATCCGTGCATGTTTGTTTGTTTAGTATGACGAAAAATCAAGACAATATTGAGCTTTCCAACATATAAACAAGATTACCAGTTCCAATGAATAATTGTGACATTGTGTTTGCAGCGCCATCTACATAAAATAAATAACTAAATATTATTGGGTCATGTCACTAATTTTTAAACATATATTTTTGTGGAATTATACAATCCTACCCAAAACCGCTATATAAAGTACAAAACTACCTATTTTGTTAAAAACTATGTAGCAAATACCCAAGTTTACTAAATTATCCTCACTTTTTCAATTTTTTAACCTGAAACTTGTCAGATTCGAAAAATACACTGATTTTAACACATCAAGCCGATCGATCGGCACAAATCAAGAAAGGGCCGATCGATCGAGCTTCAAAAAAAAATTTTAAAAAAAAAATTTGTGCCCGATCGATCGGCAGTGCTGATCGATCGGCTTTAAATATTTAAAAAAAAATTATATATATTACTCAAAAGTGCTGAAATCATTCGATCGGCACACGAATCGGACACAAAATCCTACCTCTCGGCACAGCAAGGTCGGACGCTCATCGGCACGCCTATACAACACTATATCTTCATCCAAATCGGTCGGAAACAATGGAAGAGATTAGTATTTATCTTGAAATCTTAGTTTGTAAATTAGTTTTTGATGAAATATATATGTTGGGTTTAGTGAGTATAACATAGATCTGGTGAAAATTGGTGAAAATGAGGTATAAATCGCCGGAAAATCGGCGCGCCATTGTCGCCGGACATTGAGCTTCAGTGCCGACCGGTCTGGCCGGTCTGAACCGGTCCGACCGATCGGCACTTTTTTTTTTTACGCGATTTTTTTTAATTAATGTTATTTATTAAATATTATAACTGTAATAATTATAATTTTATTAAATATTAATTGTAATATATAGGTCAATTTTAAACGGTTAGCACTACGAGACGTTTCCCCGAGGATCACAACATATTATAAGCATACTTTAGGAACATTGATTAGAGAGAAATTATCTAGTCAGGGTGGTATGAATCTAGTCCAACGATTTATTTGTGGTCAGTTCGGGGGCATAGTGGGTTGGCCAGATGGTAAGAATGCTATGCGGGCTCTTCACCAGCTATTATGCTATGAGATTTCGGTACGACCTTCGGAGGTTTGGTTTAATTATGTTGGTCAGAACATCCGTTTCTCTCATCCGGAGTTTGCATTGGTTACTGGGCTCATGTTCGGCGAGTGTAGTTTCGATATGGCAGCATCTTATCAACCTACTCAGTCTGGGGTTTACGTTAGGTTCAATGGTGGGAGACCGATTGAAGCAAAGAACTTGTTAAGCTGGTTTACAACATATGAGCCCGGTGGCGTTTCAGATGATGACTTGATTAAGTTGTCGAATATTTTGGCTCTTTTCTTCTGGTTCTATGCTCCTGTAGATACTAAGAAGATTGATACATGGATATGGGTATTGGCTGATGATATGAACCAATGGAATGCGTTTCCATGGGGTGCTTTTACCTACGAGGCCATGTTACACTACCTCAGTTATGTACCAAATTCTCTGGACCTCGTAGGATCAAAGTATAATCTCTACGGACCGATTTGGGCACTACAGGTATAATATTTGTTCACAACTTAATTATTACTAATTTACAAATATTTATTAGTTTAAATAACTCGATATATTTATATTGTAATATAGGTGTGGGCATATGAGGCCATTCCTAGTTTTGGAGCTCGTTGTGCGACCCTTCTACATCCCGATGGTTTCCCTCGTTATTTACGGTGGTCGTTTAATGACGCCGATCAGCGTGATATAGCCGGGTTTTTTAAACGCCAGGTAAAAATACTTTTATTATTAATTACAATTTTTTTATTAATATTTAATGCACAAATATTATGTATTTCAGATGAGAGACTCGGTAGTTTTTGAAGTGTTAGAACCGAAGGAGCTTGAGGAGAGGTGTCCATATTGGCAGAGTGCAGTCGGTAGTAATCCATTTGGGATACACTTTCCTGTGCCCTTGAACCCCTACAACCGGCTCAGTATGATCAAGATGGACAGCGTATCTTGATTATGCGCACCGAGGAGAGCAGACGTAGTACGAGTAGAGGAGTTGTCAGTGAGGAGGAGGAGCAAGAGGAGGGGCACACTGTCGTAGATAGTAGGAGAGTTCGGAGCGAGCCCGCCGTACACAAGCATCTTCATCAGCAGCGAGAGATGCATCTGGTAATAAACTTAAATTCTAAGTGAAAATTTTCTGGTCAATTCATTCCTTTAATAATCGTCTCCTTTTTTGATAATTATTAACAGTTGGTGAGACATCTAGTTTTCTGGACCCAAGAATAGAGGCCATGATCAGTCGATCTATTCAAGAGAATTTTGAAAGGTGCGAGCAAGCTATGATGAATAGAATTGATGATTATCATCGGACTCTCGATCGGGAGCTAGTGAGTAGGTGTGAGGAGGTGCTTTGGATAGAAGTAGTAGGTCAAGACAAGATTCATCATATTATGATCACGAGGAGGAGCCTAGACCATTTGAGTCCGGATATAGGCCGGCACGCTCGGACTATGCGGTGGCCTCGGTGGGACGAGCCTCGCACCACATACCTTTGATGTATGGGAGAGGGATCCATCAACTCAAAACGAGGAGGCTATGGATGTAGAAGCAAACAACTACAATTTAGATCCGGGTTTATTTGGCGGCTGTTGGTAAGAAAATTCTTCAAATAATTTAATTTCTTTTCTTAATTTAATAATTAAATTTTGTAGGATATGTTTGAGCCGAGTAACTCGTTGGCTGAGAGTTTTGATGCTTTTCTGTCCGGTAAAAGCTTGGCCTTTCGACGTCCAGATGCTTTTCCACTTGAACGAGAATGGTTCGAGAATTTATTAAAGATTGATTATAATATGGATTGTCGGATGATAAAGCGCTACGACCCGATCGGTGCGGGTCGAGGCTAGGTCGGGCAACCTATCCGTGACTCCGGATGTCCAACACACAGTCATAGCGGACTCTACAGTCTTTGTAAGTATATTTTATATTTGAGTATTTTATGAAAAATATTGTATTTATTTAGTTTAATTTTATCATTAAATAATTGTTTATCAGGTGGCTATTACGACTGCGTGGCTCAAGTTTTGTAAAGATCCACAAAGTACGAGACATGAGAATGATGAGGATTATAAATGGGTTCCTCAAGAGGATGATGTGCAGTGCGTGAAGGGAATTTCAGATCTTGGAATAAGCGATTGGTACTCCGCAAAATATGTGAGTACTATTTATTTATTTTATATTTAATAATCTTGGCATTCTAAATTATTTATTTATATCTATTGCAGATTATATTTCCAATCTTGGCAGCACACCACTGGTTCGTGTTGCGGTTATGCGTTTCAGATTGGAGACTTGAGATGTATGACTCAAAAAATCAATGTATAGACTCGAGTATATTCAATTGGAGCGTCAAATGCCTTATCGCTTTCTGGAAATTAATAGCGCGGTTCTTATGGCATGGGAATTATTGGGCCTGTAATGCATATGGTTATCCATTCCCTGGAGGAAAGAGGCCCTCAATTGTGCTTATGGATGATGAAGAGCAGTACATACAATTGGATTCTCATAGTTGTGGGGCATTTACATGCATGACCATAGAGCGTCTTCTCACCAGTTTTCCGACTCGGGATTGGGGTAATGATGAGGCAAACATTACTAAGTATCGTAGGTGGATGGCTATAAAATGTTTTGAAATGTGTAATATAATTTGAAATGATATAGAACAGATATTGGTTCCCTGAACAGATAATGGTAATTAAATGTATTGGTTGATTATTGTTATGAATTTATGTATTGTTGATTATGGTTGATTATTGTTATAAAATGATCGATCGGCATTGGTACAAATATTCCGAAAAATGAGCATCGATACAAAAAAAAATTAAAATTTGGTCCGATCAATCGGGCTGTACCGATCGATCGGACCATTATTTTTTTTCCCGAACAGTTTCATTTGGTCCGATCGATCGGGCTGTGCCGATCGATCAGACCATTATTTGTTTTTTTCCGAACAGAAATAAAACTTGTTTTTTTTTCATTTGGTCCGATTGATCGGCACAGTCCGATCGATCGAACCATTATTTATTTATTTTTTTCCCGAACAGAAATAAAAGTTGTTTTTTTTTCATTTGGTTCGATCGATCGGCACAGTCCGATCGATCGGACCATTATTTTTTTTAATTTTTTGGTTCGGACCAATCGGTACAAATTTGTTTTTTTTTAAATTTACGTTCGGACCGATCGGCACATGTATTAAATTTTTTTAATTTTTACTTTAAAAATACATTTGGTCCGATCGATCGATTGGTCCATGCCGGGTTTTGAGCAAGGGTTTTGAGGGTTTAGATGAATAGTTTTGGGGTTTAGAGGAATAGTATTTGGGATTTTGATTAGCGGGACGGGCCGACAGGTCGGATCTCTTTTTACATCTGTCGGCACAGGCCGACGGTTTTTCCTAAATTTTCTTTTTTTTTTAATTTCTCGATAGTTGAATTGTCATACAGTTCATTTTCATACAGCTGTCAGCGTACATACAATTCAATTGGTTTTCAATTTATTTATTTTTTATATTCCTTGATAGAGATTATATAGATTAGGAAAATAATAGACATATGATTTGAAATATTAAGTACATAATTATTAACACTAGAGCAGATTATTCATTATTTGACGGCGTTGGACAATTACGCCTTGTGTGACCTTGTTCCCCGCAAATGCTATATTTCTTTGGCGCACGAGGTCTACTGCTAGATGTACCGGCCTCTACAGCGGATCTTTGTCGGTTATTCCTCGGCCGTCCTGCTTGACGCGTGATAATTGGCGGTAGTACCACCATCGCATCAATCTCTGCTGGGACACCCCACTCGTCCCGTGGAGGTAAAGGATTCACCACACCCGCATATATCTCCCTCCATGTTTCCGTCCGATAGTAGTAATTAATGTGATCATATAAATTCTCACGGCGGTTGTATAAAACTGCAATTGCATGCTTACAGGAAATCTCGTCCAGTTGCCATACTCCACATTCACATGAATAACTGCTCAGATCAACTCTCCACTGTCTTTTTCCAATATCCACCTTAAATAAGTCAGCAGTCACGGATGTAACAACATACCTGAGTGCTGCATCTCTTTCATTTCTCATTCTCATATCTGCAGCTTCAGTCAAAATATCAGTCCTCGCATGAGTCTTTTGTCTACGAGAATCAAACCACTTTTCGAGCAGATGTCGGATTGCCTCGATCATAGCACATATTGGAAGACGTCTTGCAGCCAAAAGTCGAGAGTTAATGACTCAGTCAGGTTGGATGTTAACATACTATAACGTCGGGTAGGACATTATGATCTGGCCCACTTCTCGGGACCGATATCCATCAACTTCTCGTATGCTGCGGGTTGTGCCTCTCGTATCGCGTTAAACGCGCGGTTGAAGACTGATGTTCGATATGCGTATGCTGCCTCGTGGAACATCTGCACAGTCCACTTACCATATCGAGCAATCTTATTTGCGATGTGGTAGTAGCAAAGACCGTGGTGTGCTTCCGGATAAACATCTCTTACCGCGTTGGCTATACTTTTGTGTTGATCTGAAACAATTACTAGATCACTAGTGGAGGATAGTGCTGCTCGGAGCCGAGTTAGAAACCACTTCCAAGAAATATCATTTTCAATAGGACCAACACCAAAAGCAAGTGGGAATATTTGTTCGTTAGCATCAATACCAACAGCGACCAATAGGATTCCCTTATTCCTCCCCTCCAGGTGTGTCCCGTCAACCGCAATCACGTTTCTAAGTTGGAATAACCAAGGACTTCGGCAAACACCAAGCATAAAAAATAGATGTCGGAAATCACCATCAAGACCAACATCTAGATCGGTCAAAGATCCTGGATTTTGCATACGGAGCAAATGCAAATACTTCGGAAGATTTTTATATGACTCTGCATGGCCACCGTAAATCATTGATATCGCAGCATTACGTGCTCGCAGCGCCACACTATAACTCGCTTGGATTCCAAACCTATCCAAAAGATCAGCTTGAATATCGGCAGGTTACAGTATCTTGCTCTGGCGGTGCATTCTCTGCGCAATATAGGCGGCTACGGCCTTTGCCTGCATATTTCGCGATCCTAAGCCAGATAGATCGCGGTTGCAGGTATGCTCGGGGTTGTATACGGTCACCTCCCAAATTTTCGTGGCCCTACAGGCAGCACGAAGAAAATATGGACACGTATCATTACGCTTGCATATGTATTCGAGTCGTTTTGTGCACGAACGTCGGCACATGAAATCCACTCCATGTTCCATATGCCACAGTGCGACCATAGCATATAATTCATCTTTCTCCCAAAAAACAGCTCTTTGCCGCAAATCACAATCCAATATAAGAGGCAAGCTCGTTGTGAATGGTGGGTCAGATGTATCGAGAGGTATAATTGGAATTATCCAATTACTTGCTGCTTCCATGTTGCTGTACAATATTTCGTCATCGGTATTTGGACGAGTGATTGGAAGAAGCATTGACATGAGTTGGTTGGCGCCGCCCTCTCGTCGGATCCATGCAGCAAAGTCACCAAGCGAACAATTGATCAATGCTTCAGGAATACCTTCATCTTCATCCTCAGATGAAGTGTCGAGATAAGCTTCTTCATCTTCATCTGTTTCGACATGGATCTCCTCTTTCTGACCACTTCCACCGGGGTTGCTTCGACTCCCACCTGGGTTGCTTCCACTGTTTGGCCCTTCAAACTGGTTATTACCTCCGAATTGATAAGACTCAACGAATATTGAGTTTCGAGCTTCACGATTTACTACGCCGCTATTATTGGGGTGCACTAAATATACTGCAGGCTCTACGTCTAGAAGACAAATACGTTGTAGATCAAGATCACTCCCGATAACGGCCTTGATCATTCTATGACTTTTACGAGACTTTGCAGTATAATAGATGTAGTAGTCGGGCGGAACTGAATATGCATCCAGAGCGTATTGAATATATTGTCGTAGTACTGCAAGACAAATATTGTTTGCCGGAATCCAAACCATTGTCTCTTAGCCGCCAACATATTTCGATTCACTATCGAAAACTCCGTTAAAATTGACAACAAATTGTTTCCAATCATTCTCCATATTTTTTTCTTGCTTTGGTGGTGGTGGAAATGAAGGAGAATGGTAGCAATTGAGAACAGAACTTGTGAGAAATAAGTGAACTGATGAGACGAATTGTAATGAATTTATTGATAAACTGTGCCTATCGGTCAAACTGTATAATTTATTCACGTGAAAGTATGTAATATTGATCGAACATGTGGCACACTGTCAAAAGGTGATAGGGCACACTGATGAATTTATTCACGAGTGCCCTATCGGTCGGACACATGATAGGGCATACTGTGAAAAGTGAAGGTACAATATAACACAGTGTTGACATATCGGTCGGACGCGATAGGACACTGAAAAAGGTTATAGTCACTGACACATTTTAATAAAGTGTTCGATCGATCGGACCTTACCGGATGTGTCCGACCGATCGGACATCTGGCCACACCGACCGATCATGCATGTGTCCGATCGATCGGCCGCGGCCGATCACGCTCCGGTCCGATCGATCGGACCTTACCGGTGTCCGACCGCATCGGACTTATGCACACCAGCCGATCTACTGGCCGATCGATCGGATATGTCCGATCATGCTCATGTGTCCGATCGATTGGCCACGACCGATCATGCTTGTCCTGTAACAACCCGTATTTTCATACCTCGACTCTAAGATGATTTATGAGTACTATCAATACAATTATTAATAAGGAATTATTTTAACCGTATAACGAATACTTAGTCCATTCTACGATAATAATTGTATTCCAAAAATCACATACATCCGATTAGACTATCTAAATATTTATTTTTGACTAGATGGTATACACTTAGATTATCGATCCTTGGCGGAAAATAAGACAAATCTCCGTCTTCCTTATCCGACATAGATCACCAATCCGGAAAATATTAATTCTATTAAACTAATTGATGAATGTTAGTGGGATTCAAGTTTTCAACCACCTCCTCCATAACCACGTGAATGATTAATGGATGTAATCATCAGCTCTCCTTGGAAATCATACCTATCACCCTACACCTAGGAACTTGAAGATTTCTAACTTCACGCAAGTAAGACCATGTCAACTCAAGGAAAGATAGTGTCCTTCTTACACTTGGCTGCTGGAGTTCTCCACGTGGAGCAAGAAGATAAATATGATCATCCTTAGCATGCATATACCTCCCCCATTTAAGACGTTGTTGTCTTGGGCCGCAACCTCTCAAACTC
Source organism: Lavandula angustifolia (assembly GCA_028984105.1). Lineage (NCBI taxonomy): Eukaryota > Viridiplantae > Streptophyta > Magnoliopsida > Lamiales > Lamiaceae > Lavandula > Lavandula angustifolia. The sequence continues at coordinate 21,863,094 of CM054821.1, read as the reverse complement.
CGACTTTCTCTCGCCCACAAGCTCGAAAGTTTCCTCGCCCACTCTAGAACAATTGCAAGGTGTCAACCGATTTTTATTCTTGAAGAAGCCCTACGAAAACAAGGGAGAAGAGAACCTCCAGTTTCTCTCTCGAGCACGTTAGATCGAATCAAAGTGAAGACTTCACCTCTCCCCTCCTCGTAAATCTCGTGTGCGAGCTCGGTATGAACCCTTAACCGTTAGAATTCTAGGCGCTGTATATATATATATATGCATGTCGAATGGTGATAGTTATACCTCTGTGCCGATTGTATGTGTTGCATGCGTTAATAACCGAATTGGAAACGCGCTTTAATATCGAACCATCCGCTTATGAACTTGGAGAAACGAAACTGGATAGATTGAGCCACATGTTTAGATTAGTAGTTTTCATGGCTATACACTTCTATTAGTAACATTATTTGTGAAGAAATCATGTGCATATGCTGATTCCTTGTAAGGATCGTTTATAAAACACCTTCTCGCATCTCGTTTTCGTATGACTCTTCTACGGCAATTGGTTCTTGCATGTCGCATGCAAGGAAGTATATCAAGGCTATGCTGTTCTTAGGATAGGAAATTCTTCGTTTCCTTGGAATCCATGACCCTTAGTTCGTTTGCATGCTTGATTAGGTGAGAGTTGTGAGATAATAAACTGAAAAATCGCCCTTGCAGAACCGTGAGTTACCAAACTATGAAATTGCATGTTTTTGACTCCTAAAAATTTCATAAAAATATTAGGGGTGAACCTTAGGATGTTTGTTAGGCTCCTGTAAAATTTGGTGATTTTTGGGCATGATCTCATATTTTAATTGGAATTTACTTCGTCTCGCTACCGAAGGTCAGTGCATGCAGGACAAGTCTTAGTAAAGTATTTTTAGCATGCACCTCGAAAATGCTTTTGAGTCGATTCTTTTTCTAAACTATTCTAGACCCATAGGTTCATGTGAAACCATTTTTGTCGTAATTTATATCGACTAAAGAAAGGTCAGTTTATTATGTAAATCTATCTGTCAATCGGAACTCTGTCTTGATACTAAGAAAAATTACGGTTTAAAACTCTGCCTTCCGTGGATTCATCACTCGTCGGAATTAAATGAAATTTGGACATGTTGTTTTACTGTATGTCCAATCCAGCTTCGTAAAAGTTCATGATTTTCGGAGTAATATTGACCCCTCATCCGTAGGTTAGACTAGCAAAGGCAGACTCTGTCCCAGATTTGAACCACGAACAATGTCTAAGTTATAACTCCTTATCTATTTGTTATTTTACCGTGAAACCAATTTCTAAATAAACTAGGCTCATGAAGTATCATTCATGTAAAATATGGGAATTTATGGTGCTATAGCACGATTTATAGAATTCTTGACAATAGAGCCCTTTTTACCAAAATTTCGATGTAGAATCTGACCTAGTCTAGCTAGATGCCGACTAGGTAACGCCTGTGAACCACGAATTTGTACATTTACGTTAGATGCAAACATTGTTACTTAAAGTAGGTTATTGTTGTAGGACCCCGCGTGGAAGAACCTTAACCTCGGAGACGTACTTCGCATCTTTCAAATCGATAGAACGCAAGGTGGGTAATATTTTCTTAAAAATCTATCTTGAGTTATTAAGCTCTATGAACTATGTTTATCCATGAAAGTTTTTGTGCATTTACCTGTTTAATGCTTCTACGTGATAGATCGATCGAGGCTCTCATCTGGCCTAACACGCTAGATGAGGGTTATCAAGAAAGTACGTACATGTATGATGTTAGTAGCACAATGATTGATCCCCTTGTGTACCGGATGCTAACATGTTGAGGGACCCCTCGAGTCTCGAACTCGGGGGCCAAGGCCCATGTTATGAGGGACCCCTCGAGTCTCGACTCGGGGCCAAGGCCCAATTTATGAGGACCCCTCGAGTTTCGACTCGAGGGCCAAGGCCCAATTTATGAATGATATGGTAGAAGTAACGGGAAATGTGACACGGATGTGCGCACCTAATATGTTTTGTATGCTTGGAGCGAGTTTCCTTTTTAAAACCCTCCAAGTCATACCTCATGCATGGATAAACTGTTTTTAAACGTGTTTCAAACCGCTTTACCCACTGGGTACATTAGTACTCGGCCCCCAAATTATTTTAAAAATGTTTTCGGGTTGAGCGAGCGGGGACGACTGAGACGGGGCCGAGGAGGGGTTGATGATATGATCTTTTGTAATTTCGGAAAAATGGTTTAATCACTGCTTTTGTCACGTTCGAAACTATCCTTTCGAAACTTTTGAAATCTTGTTAAAAGATATTTATGCTTTAGTTTACTTAAGACTCGAGACGCTTCCGTATTTATGTTAAATGCTTCAAAACCAAACCGATCTTCCCGCGAGTAAATTATAACAAGTTGCTTTTAAGATGAAGGACTTTCCGAATTTCGATTAAATGTATGAAAATGTATTTTTAAATAAATCCTCCGTAGCGGCTCGACCTCTGTGATCCTTCGTGGAGGTCGGGGCGTTACATGTCCAATCACGCTGTGGCCGATCGGTCGGACGTGATCGGACCCGTGATATTTTTTTTTTTTTTGTTTTACACAATCAATCATTTATTTCACGGAAAATTATAAAAACAGTTGTCAATCATTGAAAAGAGGTTGTATTTATTGAAAAGTAGGGGTATTTTAGTAAACCTGGGTATGTAGTGTAGTTATATATAAGAGATGGGTATATATGTGTTTGACTTTAACGTCTTGGGTAGAACACCAAACGGCTCTATATTTTTTAGTACATCGTAGACATATTATTTAAAGAAAACTTCTAGTTTACATTTATTTTCTACAATTTTCTGTATGAAAATGAATAATAGACTCGAGAATATCCACATTTCTTTGGCCCAGGCTAACTTGACCCGATTTCAGGGCGAGTTTGGCTAAATAGAATTGGAAAATCCGCTTTTAAAGCGGGCATGGTTCTCGGTGGGTGTTCGGGTAAGGTCTTAAACGCATCGAATCAAACTACACAATATTCGATTCGATATTCGATTCTTATCCGTATTCGATTTATTCTCGAATATTAAAGCTGATTCGTATTCGATTCATTTTTTATTGAGTATTTTATAAATAATATTATTCGAATATTTGGTTCGAATTCGGTACGTATTTATACGATTCGATTAGAAATTATTCGATTAAAAATTATATATTTAAGAAATAAATTTATAATAAGTTTTATAAAATATAGTATTTAATATATAAATATTTTTATAAATGTATTATATATTTATATTTAATCGAATATTTTCGAATATCGAATCGAATATTATAATTTGTATTCGTATTTGAATATTAATTGAATCGAATCGAATATTTATATTCGAACTTGAATATCAAAAATTCGAATACGGATATCAATATTCGAATACGAATACCAAATCAAACAAAAATATTTTATTCGTTTACAACCCTATGTTTGGGACAGCGGAAAACTGCAGCTTATAGTTGAAAGCTAAATTTTTTTGTGTTTAGAGACAACAGCTTTCAACCAAACTTCTCTGTTACTCTAGGAATTTTAGAGAATTTGTGTAAGTTGCTCAAACCCAACTGAAGCAAAACAGTTTATCTCTACTCCACTTTTTAGACACATTTACCCTTCAATTTCCTTTTTATTTTCAAATGAAGTTGTGAGGCACAACGTTTGTGTGTCAAATCTTCATCCCATAATACTATTCTTATTTAATCTAGATGATATAATGATATTACAGTACAATATTTATATATTATTATTATTATTATTATTATTATCTCTAATTATATTATTATATCTCTAAATGTTATAAATATACACTTACCTTATAATATCTTCTATCCTATTATTATATATAACAGATATACTATTAAATATATATTTTTAATACGTATGATTATAATATACTAAATATATATATAATTGTGTGATACTCAAATAATGTTAACTTATTATATTGGTATCACCAAATAAATCCAGTTTATTAATAATAAACAGTTTACTAAATTAATTCTTTTTATTATCTTAATGGGATAACGAAATCCACATAATAATAAATAATATTTTACTTAAGGTTTAATTGTGATCTATATATGAATGTATGTGTATTACATATTTTAATAATGATAATTTCGTTAGACTTATTTTCTCCGCTCCGAGAAGAAAATCCGAAGTATTTCGATGTAGTTCTCCTGCGAGATCATATGATAAATACGGAATTTTATAATGCATACATACATACTTAGATATACAAATAATCATAATAGGTGATTTCTTTTTGGGGAAAATCTATCAATACCTTATCATAACTTAAGATATATAAAAAGTATGTTATTTGCATCTAGCCTCTATTACTTAACCATTATATTGCGATATATACAATCCTCTTTTCCATTTATCTCTCTCTCACACGCCTATATTAAGCAAAATCTTGGGCTTAATTATTTCAATCACCGCGCAAATCTCCTCACGCTGCCTCCAAAAATTTACAACACGCAAACGGAAGGTAGATTTCAGTTTATAGGCGTGAAGAGAAATCGCAATTGATTGGGCTGCCCTCCTCTCCATTGGCGAGCAGACTGACGAAGAGAAATAACACCCATCTGTCAACACGTTCACGCAAAGAAGGAAGTGAAGAAACGCTAATTTTTGGAGTGTCAAGATAGAGAAACAAGCATGCTTAGACTAGCTCACCTATAAACCATTCTTCGTCATCTCAGTTCCTCCCTAATGATCCTTCATCCCCAAGCTTTGCAACTAACGCATCCGCACTCGAAAATACTCTCACAACACTATCTTGCTTGAAAAGAATGAAGGACTCGCGGCTGGGATTTTTCACTGTTGACTCACGGCCGAAACAAGGAGGAAGAAAGAGTTGAGGGTAACGATCTTCTCCATGATCCCTTCTTAGATAATGTTTAGCCCTCTTTCGTAACACTTCTACATAAACAAGTATATGGGTGTGAGAATACAGTTTTGTTTCTTTCTAGTTCTCAAACGTGTTTTGCTTGTGTAGTAGTGATTTCTTTCTTTTCATCCATATTAGGGGTTGAACCTTTGTGATGCTTGTAAAAAAAATAATATGCCTATTGTGTAAAATCAAATATTTGATGGAAATAGTATAACCGAACATTGAACCTAGAAATTCATACTTGCTTACCTGATGCACATTTTGTGTTCGATAAAATACTTCAACCAAGATTTTGTTGACATCTTTAAGTTTGACAACCGTAACTGATATTAATACTTAGAAAGGGACATGAAGAATCACGTTTCATATGCTCGTACATACCATTTTGGTAATATCGAAATGGACTTGAAGTCCCTAATCTGATTACTCCTTTAGCTGGCAACCGATGAAATTTAGCTCTTTTTTTCGTATCCTCTCTTCTGTGAAAACATGCATTGCGGGATAGTGTTATGACGCCCTTGTTTCCAGCTTTCTAACGCACCAAACGGGTCGCAAATCGAGTCCATAACCATAAAGATACGCCCCGTTGAAAATGACTAGCTGAAGCTGCCCTGTCTTACGCACTACAGGGCAATAATTTTCCTAACCGCCCCAAACCCTGCTAAATGACCTTTATGCATATATGCCCATACCCTTGAAGAGTCATGTTTACAGGCTTTCCAGCGCAGCATTCGGTTCATGGAACGGAGCCTCCATCGGAAAGTTATACCTCGATAAAAATAACCCAAAACGCTTCTCCAAGTACCTATATTTTTCTACGTAAAACTGTCTTTAACCTAGAACTTAGCAACTCAAATTTCGATCGATTCCATGAACCATAAAACCCAAAATAATAAAACATTATAAATAACTCATTGCCAACTTCGCGTAATATTCCTCCATTAATGATTTGAAGCACGGACCAGAAAGTCATACACTGTCGAACACGCCCATGGAACCATCCCCTGCTTTGATGATCAAGGAAGCAGCTACTTTCCGACGGCGTTTCAGAATGCTACGAAGAACCAAAAAAGCCCACATAGCATATCCCTGGAAATCCCTTACTTTAAGCTTTCCATAACATCTCTGCTCATGAATTGGAGTTCCGATTAAAAAGTTATGCCCCGATAAAAATCACCCTTAAACTGACCTACGAAGTGCCAACCTAAACTGTCTTTCGATCAGCCGCATTAAGACTTGTTTTCTAAACGGCCTCGTGAACATAAAAATTCTGAAACTTGAACCATCGAAAAGATTACTCTACAAGGGTTTCGAACATCTTCCCGTTATAAAACCAAGTCCGGATCGCTGAAATACACTTGCTTGAAGATGGCCCTGGAAGCCGTTTGATACAATGTCTCAACCAGAAAATTTAAGTATTGAAAAAGCTTATATGTCAACCACTTTGCGAGTTATTTCACAAATGACCATGTAATACCATCTTAAACCTCATTATTTAGTATCAAGAAATTAGGCAACGGAGAAAACGTGCCCCTGAAACACCCTACCGCACTCGGATTATGCAAATTTGTCGACTTTAAAGTAACCTATAAGCTTCGTTCCTTATCGAGATTCAGCGAACTTTATATTGTTAGAAAGCTCATCTCATTAGCTTTCTAAAGCCATACTAAACGCACATAATAAAAGTCTAATTAAATAGTTGTAAGCCCCTGAAACACAAGTGGCAGATTAGCCGACGTTCCACTAGTATGAGTGTGCTAGCTGAACTCGGCATCCGATCGAGCAAATCATTTAAAGGTTTTTTTTGGGAAATAATATAAGTTTTGAATGATCTCAAACCCCTATTTGATTGATGAACTGATGTACTTAATAGGTTATTTCAGCCTGTATCTATAAAGTCAGGATGTATGCTTTTGTCTTTAGACTAGGATGTTCAGAGTATGTTTGGTCAGCCCATGAACCGATCAAGTCTTGCTCTTAAGCTGACAGCTTCAGGCTGAGCCACTCTTAGATTAAGATCTTCAACAGACAGCATTGAAGATTCAAATGTGAAGATAGTATAAGGTACAATGCACAATATTCAAAGATGATGGTCAACGAAGCAAGACGACAATGTTATAATCAACATTGACCAATCTCAGGCCGTCATGTCAGCCCTAGTCAAAGGGAGTCAGAACAGTACCTCATACAAAATCAGCAGAGTCAAGCGAAACATGACACATGTTCATGCATTTAATGCATAAGACCGTTGTTAACACGGAGCCACTGGGAGATTGATCTTGTTCAACGAATATATCCCCAAGCTCGCCTATACATAGAAGAAGACCTCTCTCAACGAGGTTACGAAATTTGAAATACTGTTGGATATGAGTCAGTAGATTGATACTCAGCTGTTCTAGGGTTAAAAGAAATTGGGGGAAATCATAGTAGTACTATGGAATTGAAGATCCCAAAACCGAGGCGATATCGGTAGATTAGTGTGTCGATAGGATTAGGCGATGTATAGGTTAGACTTGATGTAATGCTTATTATTTTTGTCTAAGTCCTGTACGGGGTAGTTGTTGAACCGATCTTCAATGAAGATACTTTTCGAACCCCACGTCATCGGTGTAATCGCTTGCATTCTTCGTCGGCAGCTGATATCAAACTCGGTTGAAGATCCCGCATCGGTGGCCCGGACCTCGGTAGAAGCATTCTCTACAAGGCGATGGTCATCGGTAGAAGAACCCGGTGCAAGCAGTATACCTTCGCGGTCGACCAACCGACTATCGAAGCTCACTTTATCGGTCGGACGACTCAGCAGAAGAAGACAAGACTTTCGAGAATCGTATCCAGATAGAAAGCGACCCAAAGCACTAAAAGTCCCTTCAAATGTTCGGCGAGAAGACATACGAGGTAGTTTGAACGGTCAACTCGACACTCACCAACTACAAACCTCGACCAATGAGAAGCCGACAACGCTTACCTACTCTACACAAGAAAGTTGCTCTCATGAACAGTCATTAAGCGCCTGCCGCAACAAAGTTGAATAGTGGCCGTTTTCTTTGGACGCTTGTGACACGTGGCATCGTCGTCTCCAACGGACATATGTCACAACTCACAACTATAAATAGAGAAGGATTTGAAGATTTCGACGGGAGGAATATACGCGAAATCAAGGGAAATCATTCAAACTCACAACGCTCTAGAACCTTCAAGCTTATCCGAGGAGACGAACTAGTTTTCATAGAACACTTCTTGTAGTTCATCTCTCTAGAGCACCTTGATCCCTATCTTCTCTAGACTAAGCTCATTGCTAGATTCATAGCTTAGATCCGAAGGAGTTCACATTTAGTGAATTGTTCTTGTTGTAAGAACTCCTTCTCGGTTGGAGAATATTCCCTCCCTTCTAAACTTAGGTTTGGATTGTAAAGTCGCTAAGGACTATAACTTAGAGGGAACCGTCCAAGTGCGCAGTATCCCTGGCGAGGCTTGCTCGGAATAATCAACAAGTTCTCCTGCCTTGTTCGGGACCGTGGACGTAGGATCTTGCGTATCCGAACCACGTTAAATCGCTTGTGTTCATTTCTTGTTTTATTGCATTGCATTCAACCGACTTGAAAATCATAAGTTTGCATAAAACGTATTTTATAAAGTGCACGGCCAAAAGATTTAACTTGCAAAACGCGTTTTCAAAAGAGACGACTCCGGGCCTAACACTTATCCGCACTACGGTCTCCGGCGAGTTTCGTAATGCGACATCGGTCGGCAGAAGAGCTCGAAGGCCGACTCACTTGACCCCGTGATCGAAGGCTTACTTGGCGACTGTTCATCGATTGCAAACATCGGCTTCAGTGACCTTCACCGAGAAAAAGAAACAGAGCTCGGGTGTATTCACCCCCCCCCTCTACACCGACTTTTCGTCTCGGACCAACAAATACGCTCAAGCATACTCAAGCTAAAGAACCTGCTCCCATATCGTTTTTACTCACGTTCATTAGCCGAGAAATTTCTTCCATTGTTCATACTCCAAGTATTCAAAGCTTTATCAAAAGCTTGGAGTAAAGAGTGTTTAATACTCTTATTATTGAACAAACCCAAAACCCCCCTCACCCTTGTCATGTTAGTTGATCGAACTGATTGATAGATATTTTTTATAGATAGATAGATAGTTTGTTTATATGTGTTGATCTCGCAACTCATCGCCTACGAGTACCCTTACTTTGGATTCTGGCGAGAAAATAGAAGAGTGGACGTAGGATCTTTTGAATCCGAACCACTATAAAATTTGTATTATTCTTGTTTCATTGCATCATTTTACTGTTCATTGCACTATATCATATTAATTGTTGCATCAAGAAAACCATAGCCTATCTAGGGCCTATCATATTTCTGCATTTGTTATATGACTGACTCACTATAAGTTAGCTTCTAATCTGAAAAAGCAAAATTTGACATCAGGTGTATTCCCCCCCAATACACCTGAAATCGTATCGGGACCAACAGATTTCGTAACCCGTTTTCAGTAGAATCCGAACATGAAACTTCCATGAGGAACCAACAGTCGGATCGCCCTGAATTTAAGTCGTAAGTCACCACAAAACCACAAAATTATATCAAAGCTTATAATTCAAAGTGTAACCCAACAACTAACCTACCTAAGTTGATGAACGTGAATGATCGATTTTTAACCGTATTGCATAAGACATGTTGCACAATGTGGCACATGATAATATTAAAGACGAACCTTGGTTTTACGAGAAATATAGTGAAATAAAATTATATTCGCTAAAGGCGAACTTTATGGTCTAGGATTCGGAGAAATTCTAGGATTTTGGGATTAAATCCGAACAGGATTTATTAAATCAGCAGTTTTCAGCACTTATCAATACACTTCAGATACTCCAAACACGCATTAAGAAATGGCCTACTGACTTTTATCGAATTTTCAGGATGGCTCAATAGGGTTGTCGGCACAACTCAAGAGTAGGAGCAGATTTAGAATTTATAATTCGTACAAAATTTTAAGAAGTAGAATAAATGAGAACAAATACTCCCTATATCCCGCTTAACTTGTCTTGTTTCCCAAAATAAAAAATAATTACTTCACAAACTCTCACTTTTTCTTTGTGGGGCTTACCTCTATACATACTACGAACCACTCACCTTAATGTATGTGCCGAAAAGAAACAAGACAAGTAAAGTTAGACGGATGGGAATAATAAATTTTCAGAAAATAAAACTCCGAATTTTTTTTTAAGGTGGCTCCCACGTGTATCTTCTGGATTTGCAATTCCTTATGCTCTAGGTCGACTTAAGATTTCATGTAAAATACTACCTCAGTCCCGTTATTAGTGGCGTCTTTCTTTTTGGCACGGGAATTAAGAGAATTTGTGATAAAGTAAGGGAGTAGATAATAAAATAGGAAAGAGAAATGAGTGTGATAATGAAATAGTAGGAGAGAGAAGATGGGTAAGATAATGAGAGTAAATGATAAATTAATAGAGATGATATGATAAAGTAGGAGAGATAAATAAATATAATAATAGATGATATGATAAAGTATGAGAGATAAATGAATATAATAATTAGAGTAAATGATAAAGTATGAGATATAAGATGATAAAGTAGGAAAGATGTAATAACTTTTTACCAATTTGGGATGTTGTCACTTATAGCGGGACATCCGAATTAAGAAAAATCGTCACTAATAAAGGGTCGGAGGTAGTAGTTTGCAAGTGCATGAAATAGATAAAGTTGTACTCAAAAGATTTGGTAGAACAAGCTAAACCTAAATAGGTATGAGGTAATAAGGTATCCCGATTCAAGAGTCTGGTCCGGGCATTTTGACAGTTCTATGTTTTCCCAGTTAACATGATTCCAAATCTCAAACTATACAATCTGGTTAGGTACTAATTTTTTCACACTAAGTAACCTACAAAGGCCAATAAATGACAGGCCTCAAATGCAGAAACTGTTAGAAAGAAAAACATTTCCTATATTATCATGAATACTTGAGACACTAATATCTCCACATGTAGGAATAACTTTGGCAGCAATCAAAACTGCACCATTCAATGCCACCTACCCAAAACTGTGAAGAATGAATAGCCAACAATCAGTGCTATGTTTGAATTTTAAACAATGAAGTCATAAAACATTAATAAAGCAATCAATACAACATTCGAACCTATCCCCCCAGAAGTCAAAACTATCAGGAAAATGCACTCAAGAATAAAGATCTGACTTATTTCATTTCTTGGTATTAGTTTACAAAAATACAAAATTTTCAAACTCTACATTTTACCCATTTTTCTCCTATCACCAACTTCAAGTGGCTGGTTAACCTTTCATTTTCGTGCAACCACTTTATTATGTTGGAAAACGAGTGCAAATAACGGCTATGGATTCTCCCGACCTAAGAAAAAAGAGAGGAAGAATAAATGGAGAAATTGGATTGGTAAGAGAAGATGTTATTTAGGTGAAAAGAAATACTATAGAAAAGATTCAAATCCGATTTGTAAATTTCTTTCAATTTTTAATTTTTAAAGGCCTAGCAAAATATTTAGGTGAACCACCCAATTTATTTTGCATCATGAAAATATTTCCTACTTTTTCCACTACTTTCTAATTAGGATATTGTATGACAGTTATGTTCAAATTGTTTATCCCATCTTAATCCAATTTACTATTAAATCTTGATAGTCCCTTTTTACGATGAAATTAACATTAATTTCCTAGAACCTTCCATTTTTCGACCTAAGCACCCAAATTAAGCAAAGGAAAATAGACTGTTTCATAAAGACCACAGCTGACTTTTTCCAAGGCCTTATGACCTAAGAACTGACAAAAAAAAGAAGATTGTCTGTTTTGATAAAGTCTTCCTTCTGACTTTCTCGTAATCTTACGTGCAAGCCATCGTTGTCAATTTCCTAATTCCCCATTAATACTAATGCCCTAATCTTATTTTTGTTAGTATAATCACACAATGTGTGGTAAATTACCCTAATACCACCCATTCAACTTACTGAAGTTTCCAGTTACCAACTATTTTACCCTAATAAAAAAGTTTACGCGGTTGGTATTGAATAATTATACAGGACTAACGCAGTGAGGCCTTAATATACCAAATCAACCTCTAACTACTCTCTCTACTTTGAAACTTTCAGCAACCAAACCAAACAAAAAAAACAAAAAACAAAAAAGCGCCGGCCCAAAACCACAAGAATCGTTAAGCAATGATCAGAATACACCACGAGATTTGTTCATCTTCTTCAAGAATTTCTTACAACCTTTGATCATGGCTGCAAATTCTCCACCACCACTACTTCTCTCTCTCCTCATACTTCTCATCATCTCTCATATTCCTAATTCTCTCTCTCAATCCACTTCACAAAACATCGAGACTTTCTACCCATTCTCTCCGCCAGCTAATGTTCCAGTTCCACCGCCGCCGTCCGATCCACCCATCTTCCCTCCACCAGCCACCGCGGTTCCGCCGCCTTCTCCGCCGCGTAAGTCCTCAACGAAGGCGGCGGTGGGGAAGGCGATAGGTGTGACGGCGGCAAGCGCGGTAGCGTTATCTGGTCTTGCTCTGTTTTTCCTTTTGAGATATTCGAAGCGAAAGAGGGAGGAGAATGTTGCCGGCGGCGGCGGCGGTGCTGCGGTGGCGCCGCAAAACGACAGCTTTACTAGATTCGATGGGAATGTTAAGGGGTTGATTGTTGATGAGAATGGATTGGATGTTTTGTATTGGAAGAATATGCAGGAAGGAGAGAATAGGTCTAGTTTTAAGCAGCAGTATTATAAGAGCTTGAGAGAGGAGCAGAAGGAAGAAGAGAAGAGAGTTGTTAGTGAGAGGGAGAGAAAGAGCAAGCCGCCGGTGCAAGAAGTTCCTCTGCTAAGAGGCAGATCTTCAACTTCTCAGAGTAAAATTTGGACAGAGAAAGATGATCAGATTATTGAGAAAATACCTTCTTTTTCTAATCCTGTTTCTGTTAAGGTTGAGAAGCAAGTTCAGCTTATGCAAAATGTCGCACCACCACTTCCTCCGCCGCCGGGAGCGGCGCGTTCGCCGCCGCCACCGCCACCGCCGCAGCAATCAGTTCTTTCTGCAGCAATTCCCCAAGGAAAAACACCACCACCGCCACCGCCAATGGCTGCACCACCACCACCTCCGCCGCCTATTCCATCAAAGAAGAATCCTACTCCACCACCACAACCGCCGCTGAATAAGCGGTCGTCTTCAACGGGAGAAACCTCATCAAACGAAAAAGTGAAACTCAAACCCTTGCATTGGGATAAGGTGAATCCAAACGTGGAGCATTCGATGGTGTGGGATAAGATCGACAAAGGCTCATTCAAGTAATTAATTAATCATCCTAAACTATCATCTCGTCCTTTCTATCTCATTAACTCTCTCTCACACATCCTCTGTTCTAATGCAGGTTCGACGGCGATCTAATGGAGGCTCTCTTCGGCTCCGTTGCAACGAACAGAAAGTCCCCTCGCGGCGACAGCAGTTCAGCCTCTCCGCTCAACAACCGATCAGGTCCTCCGTCGCAGATCTTCATCCTCGACGCGCGAAAATCGCAGAACACTGCAATTGTTCTCAAATCCCTAGGCCTCTCGCGCAGAGAAATCATCGACGCACTCGATGAAGGTCAAAGCTTAAATGCCGATACAATCGAGAAATTCACGAGAATTGCGCCAACTGAGGAAGAAGCATCGGAAATCATGGCGTTTAACGGCGATCCGACGAGGCTCGCCGATGCGGAATCGTTTTTATATCACCTCCTCAAATCCGTTCCCACCGCGTTTAGCCGATTCAACGCGATGCTCTTCCGATCAAGCTATGACTCAGAGGTTTCAAGCATTAAGGAATCGTTGAACTCGCTCGAGTCAGCCTGCAATGAACTCAGAACTCGTGGACTGTTCTTGAAGCTTCTAGAAGCGGTTCTCAAAGCTGGCAACCGGTTGAATGCAGGGACGTCTAGAGGAAATGCGCAAGCATTCAATCTCATCGCTCTTAGAAAACTCTCCGATGTCAAAAGCTCCGACGGAAAGACGACTCTGCTTCAATTCGTCGTGCAGGAAGTCGTCCGCGCAGAGGGAAAACGCTGCGTTTTAAACAGAAACCGCAGTCTGAACAGAACAAGCAGCAATAGCGGCGGCGGTCAAACTTCCGAAAACTCGAAAGATGAGAGAGAAAGAGAATACATGATGCTCGGCCTTCCGATGATCGGAGGTCTAAGCAATGAATTCTCAAATGTAAAAAAAGCTGCAACCCTAGACTACGAAGCTCTGGCAAAATCGATCTCTGATTTATCCGCACAAGTGGCGGAAATACGAAGCATTGTGCGGAAATGCGGCGGAGAGGGAGGGTTTGTGAGAGAAATGAACGGATTTCTCGATACGGCGGAGTTGGAGGTGAGAGTGGTGAGGGAAGAGCAGACGAGAGCGATGGAGCTCGTGAAGAAGACGACGGATTACTATCAAGCTGGATCTTCGAAAGGCGTGAGTCAGTTTCAACTGTTCGTCATTGTTAGGGATTTCTTAGGGATGGTTGATCAGGTCTGCATAGAGATTGCCAGAAATGTGCAGAAGAGAAAATCTACACCGCCGGTTTACGAATCGTCGCCGCCGGAATCTCCGAGAGTGTTTAGGTTTCCGAAACTACCGGCGAATTTCATGTCGGATAATTCAATTGATTCGGAGGAATGATAATAAGTTGTTATGCGAATTCGAGTTCTGTACAGAAACAACCACCAAGAAACAAGATCGACATTGCAAATTGTTATTTAATTTTTCGAGTGTATACACATTCTTATTCAATTGTTATTAGTTTTGCACAGAAATGAAAGCAGTTCAAGATTGTATCATTTGTTTCATTTTTTATTTTTATTATTTTGGATTGTTTCATTTGGTTCTTGCTCCATTCCTTTCTCTATCCTCTCTCCAATTAAATCCAAAACGAACAATATCGTACCATATTTAAGTTGTCTGAACGACAAATTATCAAGAAGTGCGTTTTAAGGCAACATCCAGCTGTAATGAATTGAATGCTTGTAGGAATTAATTATGTAACTTTGCATTCATGATCATGAAGTTGGAACTATAATTTGTATAAATAATTTTAGAATATCCAGCTGCATTTCACATTGATGTATCAAGGATCTTACCAACTCAAATAATTTCTTTCATCCACCATAGTTATGGTTTTAGTTTCAGAAACATAAATGAAATTGACCCTAAATACAGACGTGCAAAAAAGGGAATGACTAAAAACACAAGGAAGTAGATATAAAAGAGGTCACGTGGGATCGATCTTATAGGAGTGTTTGTTGCATTATTACCATTCAAATAGTTAGCTCAATAAAACGGTTGCTATTCCTCATTTCGGCTCCAATAATCTAGATCAGAATTCAAAAATGCGAGATTTTTTTTTTTATGACGAGAAAAATCTACCATCATTCCGAGTTCAATGGAATTAAGCATAGACAAGTTTAGTCATGATCGGATTTATACATCTAGTGGTTCGGAAGTGCGAACAAACAGACATTACAATACAGCCCCTCTATTTTGTAAGAAAAATATATCTACTGACATTCTATACACAAATGGCCTTCCAGTGATAACATGAACTCTTCTCTAGCTTGTCTTAGTTTCCTCCTAGCCAAGATCGTAAGGCCTCAGCAGAAAATGCGATACAAAGTCTACTGGGAAAAGATTATGCCGCTGAGTAGCAAGGCCGTGGAGGTCGTCAAAAAGCCGGTTCTTGTCATGGGCTTCATTGAAGATGTAGTCACTCTGGAAACAATCTTCACCGGCTCAATGTAGGTTGTTGTTGGCGGATCTCAGTTTCAACACGCCCCTGCAAGTTCATCTACAGGAAGGAAATTGATGTAATGAAACATCTGAAACAGAACAGTACTGAAACTAAGAAAGGTCCATTGAGAGCAGTGAAGGCACACATACCTTTGATTTTGCATCTTTCTGAGCTTTCTCTGCGTCTCTAGCAATTGATTTTGCCCCCACCTTCTTTATAAACTGCGTCGAGTTTGTTTGGTTACATAAATAGTTTATAGATACACAGGATTTGGATGTGGAAGCCAAGATAAGAATGTTCGAAATACCTCTTTACGCTTCTCAGCTTTATCATCACTTCTTAAGCCTGTAGCGGGTGAATCAGCTTTCAGACTTTTCTTATCCAATGTTGTGCTTTTACGCAATCTGTAATTAAGTTTACAAAAGCTCGGAATCAGAGATCCCTAATGAGAAACACAAAAATATTTACCACACAATAAACGATATGAAAGATCCTTCAACAATATATACTATAAAAGCAAAGAAAAAAGGGATATTGCTTGTCCCTGAAATGGATTAATATTTATGTATAGTGCTGTCTACTAAAATCAACTGCATGTTTAACCCTAACTAACTGTAGCAGGTAGTAATGCATATATCAGTTCCATTCTTTTTAATCTCAGAGATGCATAATTGGCAGTTTCAAAAGCAGGGGTCAAGTGAAAACTTGTTGCAGTACAAGTGTTACAAGTTTGATCGCACGAAGCATCATTCTAGTTAATGAATATGTCTTAGTATTGTACCCCCTCCGTCCCACTAGAAATGACACATTTTCCTTATCGAGACGTCCCTCTACAAAAGACAAGTCTCCGAAAATGGCAAAGATTGTGTGGACCACATTTAACTACTAAAAAGTCAAACAATTTATACCACATAAACCACTTTCTTGATTCCCGCGCCCAAAAGAAACGTGTCGTTTCTAGTGGGACGGAGGGAGTATAAGCTACAATTAATGCAAAAGTATACTAGGATATAATTGCTAGAGAGGGCATTTGCAATAGCAGAGAGTGGAGTTCACAAGAGATATGTATAATAAAGCAACAAGGATGTAGAAATCAGATCTCATTCGGACAATTGGTAGAGATGATAATGTGAAATCTAACCCAGAGGACAGCGGATTCGATCTAGTTCCTGATTGAGTCCTTTGACTTGATCTCTTTTCAGCATCCTTTCTCAGCCTATATTTCAGCCAGTTATATATCCATAGCCAAAGTTCGAACAAGTGGATAAGTAAAACAATTAAACAATTCCATTACAAATCTTAGCAAACAAATTTTGTAAAAGCTACAGAAATCTTTTAAAGAATGAGAATAATCATTACCCTTCAGTACCCTTTGTAGGCGTGTGATAACCAGACGTCTTCGGTTCACAAGCAGCTGAAGGTGCCTGCCGTTATTTGGTCATCGAATATGAGAACTTGCCCTATACAGCTCAGCCAGATTGGAATAACAAGAGTTAGATATTAAATCACGTACATGCTTAACTGTAGTTGGTTTTTCATCAGTGGCAAATCCAATAGTACGATTCTGGAAAGCCTTGAAAGCTCGCTTGACAATATCCTTATCCCCCATACTCTCCATTATCAAAGACTTCCTCATGGGGACAGCACCCAGAGAGTCCGGGGGACCCAAGCTAAGAGACATGTGCAAGGATGTAGGAGCAACTCTCTTGCTTTGTACAACCTCAGAACTCTTAACTTTAGGTGGTGCTGAATTATTCACCTTCTTTTTCAAGTATTGAGGGGCGGATGTTGGTGTGGAGACCGACATTGGCTTTGCAGGTCTAGGAGTGGTTGCTGGAAAAGGTTTGGCTGGAGATGATACCACTTTCTTTCTTGTGGCAGGCAAGTTTCTCTCTTTGCTTATTGGAGTTACCTAGAAACCAGAAACATATCAAATTAAGTTCACCAAATCGACTAATAGTGTCCAAAATAAACTAACAGTTGAACTACTCTAACTGAAGGGAGCTTATATGTAAGTTCTGTTTATTACCTTTTGAGCTAATTTCTTTGGATTCATCTTCGTATTTTCCTTTTTCAACACACTCGATGGTTTCAGTCCATTTTTCCTCTCTGAAGGTTCTTTCTTGGTACGATGAGAGTCCTTCTGAGGAGTCTCTAACAAGCCCAACAATGCATCTTTACTGACATCCAGTTCAGGGTTATCTACATTGACATCTTTTCGACTCTTAGTTAGCTCAACTGCAGAGATTCCAGAATCCACATCAATTGAAGCACTGATTTCCTCCACTAAAGCGACGTCATTGGCTACATCATTCATAGAGGCTACATGATCATCCTCTTTGGATGATCCAGCACTATCATCTTTCTCTTCATCTGCAATGGCTACGTTTTTCAGACTAGTCACGCATGCTTCCTCCATAACTTCTTCAACTAAACCCTCATCACTAGACAAACTGGATTCAATACCATTCTCAGATGAATTTGGTATATGATCTTCCTTCCTTAATAGATACGGAGTTGGGATAAGAGGGTTCACGGACTGTTCCTGCTCCAGTTCCTCCTCAGCTTTCCTAGCTGCAATCTTCTTGTAATGAGATTCGAAATATGCCTTCTTCTGTGCTACAGATCCCGGTGTTGATAAACTTCCCACTTCCTCCAAATACTTATTGGAGGAGAAAGAAGACCACTTCTCCCATGAGAGTGCATCGTTCTCAAACCTACCAAACGAAACCGATACTTCCAGACTAGCACCAGATTTGGCCGAATCCTCCATCTGTTTCACAGCATGAGATCTTTCTTTTAATAAAAAACTTAACTATTGAAGATTTAACACTCAAGAACCTCTAACAACTATAAATCCAACAAACAATTGGAGTTTAATCGAACCCATCTCGAACCATTTAAAGGGCTTAATGAATGAGGTACCTTCATTTCCAGCAGTCCCTATACTACTGATTCATCCACTGTCGATAAATCTAGTACTGGGGAACAACAACCAACAACCAATCAAGAACAAAAACAATATCCACACACAATAAACATTAACCAAAAAAAAAAAAAACCAGCAAAATGGTAGGCACCTAAAACAAAATCATGTTCTTCTGTGTATCTACAGCAACAATCATCCACAGAAATACAGGTTGTCAAGAGTTGAAATAATTGTCCATTTCGAGGCAATTCTAGAAAGCCCTAGCGAAAGATCTTAATCATCAGCACAAAAACAAGAATATAGCGGCGAAAAGTTGAACATAATAATCAGATAAGTGAGTAGAAAAGATGTGCTTTTTGCCTTCGAATCTCACTCAGCCTGAGATGAAGTTGAAGTTAAAAACAAAAAGTTGAAGTTGAAAAGGTGCAATCTTTGAACTAATCTGAACACAAATGAACAGAAAACCAAATGGGCCTGCCTTAAAGTCTTTAAAATTAACAAAAAATGCCACATCTCACAATAAAGAACAACTAGATGCGCATAGCAACTCAAAGCGTGCCAAATCAAAAAGAAAAACTGAAAGGAAGAGATTCGCATGAGTGTATACCTAAAGATTTTTGTAAAGAAAGGATTGTAAAGAGAGTCAAATTGAAGATAATGATGATGGTGGTGGTGGTGGTGGGTAGATAGAGATGGTTTTCGAAGGCCCACAAGAGAAGTGAAGTGCAGTAACAGTCAGACAAGAAATAGGAGAGAGAAGGGGTGGCACGTGCGAGGTTTTTCAGGTCAATAATGGAGGAGAAGGTGGGGCTCGTGTGGACCTTTTAAATCTAACCGTTAAATTCTGGGTCTTCTTTAAGTTTATGGAATTCAAATGTTAGTCAATTTGAATAATATAGGAAATTAGGAATGTATTATTGTATATGGATGTATGTAATATAGGTTAATGTAAGGTGATGATTGAAGATAAAGTGTGATATATTTTTCAGTTAAATTTTGTGACGTTTCATTTGGCAAAAATCAAAATAATAATAAATTATTTTTCAAATAAAGTAATTTAATACTGGTCCTATTTTTATTTTGTAACTTCTTTCGAACCTCAAACAGTTTTATTTAAAATTAAGTTTAAATAATTACAAGTTAACTCGGCCCATGATCTATTTAAGCCCATTGGGCTAGAGCCCGATAAACATATTTAGAATATTTGAATAGCCTATTAAAAGTAGTGTACGATACATTTGCACTGGATTTTGTCAATTTAACTGAATGACTTCAAATCTCATTTTCAATGGAGATTTTTGGTCATTCTCAATCCCCAAGAAATGACTTGACTTGTTGTTTTCTCCTACAATGCTCAAAAGCTACTCAAACACCCACAATTGGATCCACATTATTGTTAATTTGTTATGGGTCATTGGATCTTATGCCTTTGTTTCACATCTATATAAAGATTTAACTTCGTTTCTCAAACTGTCTTAAAACACTTTCCTCATGAAATCCCACCGCTTTTTGTTGCTCCATTTCCTTTGGACCCTACTACATTTCCCAGGTCTAGTCAAACCCGACCCGGACCCACTCTCAGATTACTGCGTAGCCGACAACAAAAACCTCCCTAATCTTTTCATCAACAGCGTCCCGTGCATTGACCCGACCCGCACACAAGCTTCCCATTTCGCCACGTCAGCATTATCTGAACCGGGCGACATGAACCAGTTCCGGTTCAATGTAACCCTAACGAATACCAACAACCTACCCGGTTTAAACACTCTAGGGCTAGCCATGGCGCGCATAGACATAGCCTTTAACGGGCTAGTGCCGCCGCATTCACATCCGAGGGCTTCGGAAGTGACGATTTTGCTCGAGGGGTCTCTATTGGTTGGGTTCATCGACACATCGAACCGTCTTTATACGCAACGGTTACGACCCGGAGATTGCTTTGTGTTCCCGAAAGGGTTGGTTCATTTTTTGTATAATACCGACGTGTCCAGCCCGGCATTGGCCGTGTCCGGGCTGAGCAGCCAGAATCCCGGCGCTCAAGTTTTGTCGGTCGCCACGTTCGCGTCGAAGCCGCCGGTGCCGGATGTTGTACTGCAGAAGGGGTTCAAGATGAACGGACAAGATGTTAGGATTAGAAGGAACCTTGGGGGATGAATTTTTTTTATTAGTCTCTACGGTCAGTCACAAATATGTGTTGCCGTTTGATTTTTTTTTATTTTATTTTTTATTTTGGTGTCTTGAATTATGTACGTAGTTTTGTTAATATGTTTGAAACTATGTAATATTAATTGTTGGGTGCAATTAGTATTTTACATTTATTATCGTTGAAATTGAGATTAGGACAATCAATTGAATGTGATAGATAGAGTTTTCTACACGCATATTTTGTTTGAATCTGTGACTCCATTACTGGAATTATGAGAATATATTCATTTTGTACGGTTTCATGCACAAATTGTCGTAGTTATTAACGTGAGGGACAAATCTATAATTATGAAGGATTGAAGGGGGACAAATCTATAATTAATTTTCTAAATGTATAAAGAAAATTTAAAACTACACACATATTAGAATGAGGTTGACACTCCTTATATCCGCCTGAGTGAATGTATACATTTGTGTGGCTTGTAAAGTTGTAACTCATATGTAATTTTACTCCACGGCTGACTCATAGTAAGTTTTGCTTGTGTTTAATGATGAATACATTACATTTAAAGAAATGATTTGCAACATGCTTCAACTCCAACCGCAGGTTTGGAAAATAGTATGATATGTTTTGAAGGCCAACTTTAGTTAGGGAAAATGATACTATATTTCATGACATGAACTAAAGAGAATATGTAATTTCAATTACCGGTTTAAAAACATACGGATAGACTTTGGTGTCACACAATTATACTCCCCTATATGTCACCTCCACGAATTATTTAACATGTGAAATACATTTTAATTAAATAATCAAATCAAAATCAATTATGGTGGGCCACAATTGCCGCATGTCAACACCTTATAAAGTGTGACATACAAGAGAGTATATTGTGTGACACACAAGTCTTTGTGAAAAACATATATACAAAACAAATCATCAAAGATATCAAAATAAACGGTTTTCCATCCAACTTAATTTTATATTCATATATGGTTTGCAAGCAATTACACATGAGAGAATCTTATCTAGTATATATATTTTAGGTAGCCATTGCATTGATTATATATATAGAGAGAGAGTGGATCATGTGAGAAACTGCATTTAACGTGAGAACTGCGAACCATGCATAATCACCATATATTTTATGCATAATCATTATGTTTTTTATGCAAAAAAAATTGTATTTTTACATTTTGCATAATCTTTAATTATATGTTTTATGCAGAAGATAAAAAGTACTATAAAATAACAAACTTTTTACATAAAATATACAAGGATTATGCATAAAATATATAAGCATTATGCATGATTCGTAGTTCTCACGTTAAATGTAGTCACCATATATATATATATATATATATATATGAATGTGTTGAAGGGACGTTTTACTTTTCTTCAAGATAAATTCAAGTGTCTCTTACCATGCTTTGCTTAACTCCCACCCCCTAACTTAACAAACCCAACACTCCAAGTCTTAATGATTCCAGACTGAATTTTTATAATCACTTCAATTACTACCGAACTCCAATCAAACTCTTTCAATTAATTAATTATTTTAATTTAATAATTCAACAATTATTAGGTAAGCCATGTGATTAAACGCTTAATGGTAGGAATTCAAGCCCCCCAAACCAAGAAGTTTATTTGAAAAAAGTAAACTCGATTCTTCTGGATGGATTCCAATATGAGTAGTTAAAATCCCACAACTTGCCTAATTGAATAAAGCAAGAGGCAGGTTGCAGCATGTGACATTTATTCTATATTTCTCACTATACAGTTTCTGTAATTGGAAATGCATCTTTTGTGGCCTAAATCATTTAAACACTAAATTAATTACTGCATATCATGTCTCTTTGTTCTCGACAAATATGGAACACTATTTATTAATACACGTCATGTTACTATAATTATATTTGCAACGTCTTTCATTAATGGAACAATAAATTATTTATATACCGTGGGAACTAGCCTTTATATAAAAACTAAGAACTATGTATACTATATCTACAATTAATTTATACTCTCATACTATACATTAACTCTAACTTTACATTTTTGCATTATTTATGCAATAGGAGTGAGATTTGAATTTGAGCATCCAACAAGTAAAATGAAGATGCAAATTGATTCATATACTTCCGTTGCCAGAGATCCAAGCCAGTGGGGAACCAACTTTATTATAATTTTCCGATAACTTTTTATCGTCATGCACACCACGTATTAAATTATCAAGTTGAGATTCAAATCGATACAAAACAATTTTAATATACTCAAAGGGATAAAATTTTGTAAGACAAAGTAGCTTCTCAATAACAACTGCAACAAATGAATCTCTAGAATAAAAGATATTATGCATAAAAGCAAGTCTCAAAATTATCTCCCCAACTCTGCAAAACAACCTAATTAAGAGTATTAGACAATTAATAATTTTTATTATAAACTACTATAAACTCCTTGATCTTTTTCAAATTTCCCATGAGGGCGTAAGCTCCCACGGGCCTCATGTTCTTACGCTTCTGAATCCATAATTCTCATATAAGAATCTGTTCTGATTTGATTATTTCTCCATATATATATATATATATATATATATATATATATATATATATATATATATATATATATATAAACTTGTGTGGTTGAATAATACATGATAACTACATTACATCTATGATTTATAACGACGGATGAGCAGATGCTAATGACTAAATGAATGGCGAAACGTGGCTAACATGTTTCTTTTGGAATTGATTGTTAGATATATTTATATACTATTAATATATTCCAATTGAATTATGCAAGCACGTAACCTAAAGGTGAGGGATCGAAGCCTTGAGGCGATTGATCCACGTTTCTTACCTTTAAACATTCTCAACATCACTATCATTCCATTATGAAGAAGCGATTAATCATAACATTTTCATTTGTAAATTAGAGGCTCCTCGGTCAACATTTTATGCCGGGACGAATCTACGATTCACAACTAAAAAACACTGAAATTTAATTTGCAATTGAAAATAAAATTACAAATTTCTTAAAAATAAGAAAAAAAGAATCTTTTTTTTTTTTAAATATACAAAGTGGTTATACATAATTTGGGGGTTGACGACCTATATATATATGTGTGTAGTGATGTGATTTGTCAGATACAATAATATTAAAATTATATGGGATAATTAGGTAGCATGTACTTTCTCTGTCTCATTAATAATATTTTGTATTTTTGATTAAATTGTTCAATTAATAATGTCTAATTCCCTAATTGAAAAGAATATAAAAGTAAAAATACTAAAAATCAAATGAATTAACATCATTTAAAGCATAAAATTCAAACTTATTAATCTCCATTGGAAAATAAACAAGACAGCATTACAAGGACTGTGAAAGTACCTAATTATAAAAATATATAGGGAATATGATATGAACAATTTTTTTATTCATAAAAACCCAAAATCGGTTGGCATTTCAACATCAATTTTTGTGTAAGAAAAGAATTATGATACTATGATCCCCACCCACATCAAATAGCAATTATGTACAAAAAAAATCAACTATAAGTTTAAAAAAAAATCAAATCAAATAACTAGAATGTCCGGCGAAATTACTAGTGAATCCCAGTTGTTGTTCCTGATGCAGCAAATGTTGTACCTTGGTTCTCCCCTTGTACAAATCATACGGCTCCCAAAGATAATCCAACGGACAGGGGTTCTTCTCGTCAAGCCTAACCCACGGCTTCCCCTTCCCACTCCAGTGCAGCAGGCTCACTGGACCCGGATGGAGCGACCTACACGACCCTACCACGTTGTCCCCTCCCAGTCCATGCTGGTTCCACCTATGATCGATGGGCTCCACATTCCCACCAAACACAAGCAGAAAGGGAGGCAGCGAACCCAGCTCGTATATCCTGTTCTTTCTCTGCAGTTCCATCCAATTCTCGATTTTCTTCCGGAATTGCCCCTCCCTCCATTTCTCCAAATCCATCACCATAACACCCGTGTTGAAATAACACGGGTCTCTCAACTCGAACACTCGGGTCAAATCCGGGTCGGACCAGAAATTGTCGGTGAAGTATTTCGTGAAATTGGCGTGGCAGTACTCCGGAGCCCCGATCAGTTTCCCGTCGGGTATCTTGATTTCCCAGAGGTTCAAAATATCGTCGACTAGCACAAGATCCGAGTCCAGATAGATGACCCGTTTCACGCACGTGTCGATCATATCGCCCAAATAGTTCCGGGCGTAGTTCAGCGGGTTCTCCAAAGCGGGTCGGATCGACGAAGAAATCAGATTCCTCACCGTGCTTTCGCGGATAGTGTAGAGCTTGAAGTTGAGAGAAGGGAATACGGACCTCACGATCCGGGTCAGGACCCGGGGGCTGGGCGGGCCGAGCTCGGCGGCGATGAAATGGAAGAAGATCTCCTCCGGGCAGGAAGCGTGGCGGAGGATCGAGTGCACCGCCGCGATCGAGCCGCGGAGGTATTGGGAGTCGAGGGTCATCGCCAAGTGGACTACGGCAGGGTCGCAGACCGCCGGCGACTCGGCGGAGTATGACGTCATCGGCTGGCATTCGACGCCATTGCGGTAGTCCGGCGCCTCGGAGAAGCCGAAGTGGTGGTTGAGTCCGCCAATGTCGGGGAAGGACCGGATCCCGATACACGGCGGCGGCGAGTAGACGGTGAAGAGAATAAGAATGACGGCGGAGATTAGAGTTGATGAAATTCTTGGAAGACCCATAATTTGATTGAAGAAGAAATCAAGAAATGGTGGTGTATTTTTAGAAGAAATTATTCAAGAAAATATGGGGCTTCCTCTGTGGAGAAATTTCTCTCCAGAGTGTGCATTTCTATGTATAATAATGTATATTCTGCTAGTCTGGCTGCAATTTCTAGATAGAGAGAGAGAGAGGGAGAGTCAATGACTCTAGACAATGATATAAACATATATACACCTGTACATAATACAGTTGCTATATACGTATGCATATCTGTATAGAGAGGGAGTATTTGGTTAACGGCAATACGGAGTTAATTTTAGAAAAAAAACGACGTTGCAACAAAGAAAACTTGTGGTAATATTCTCTGTTGACCAAAACAGAAAAAAAATTACAGAATATAGTAGAAAACTTAAATAAAAACATAAAGATAGCCATTTTTCCTTTATTAGTTAAATTAGGGGATGGGAGGGTGAGCGGAGTAGATGGATCCATCCGGTCCTTCATATTTTTTTATTATTTCTTTTTCACCAAGGGTCGATATTTTGCCCTTTTTTTTCTTCATTTTTTTTTTTTTTTTTGGGCCATCCCTCCTTTATTTCTATTTTTTTTATTATTATTTTTTTCATAAATCCCTCCTTCATTAATTTATTTATTAAGGAAAAAAAATTGTAATCGGCTCCATGTTTTCTTGAGGGCCGATGGCCCTTGGCTCCATGTTTTCTTCATCCTCATGTCTTTTTTCTTTTCTTTTTTTTTTTTTTTTCGGGGGCCGATGACTTTTCATCTGGCCTTCCATCGGCCCACGGTCCGCCGTATAAAACAAAATGGCTATATTTGTGTTTTGTTTAAGTGGATGGCTATAATTGTTTTTCGATTTCTACTATTTGGCTACTGTTGCCAAAGCCCCAAGAAACTTTGTGGTTGTCAAACCTAAAACCTCACGCAAGAAAAGAATATACATATTTTAAATAATGTTTAATTATTATTAAAGGAATTAGGGAATGTGCAGGTAAACGATGGGGCATTGGGCAATAATATAAAAATTACAGAAAGCAGTATGTCCTTTTCGTTTATTGGAAGAGTATAGTAGTAGTTGGTAGTTTCTTAGAAGAAGAAATAAAATTTAAAATATAGTCGTTATTTGCTAAACTCTGAGTTTGTGTAGTTATCTCATACGAGATTTAGTCTATTGAGGTCGAGTAATTTAATATTTTTGTATTTGATTGTTTTCTTAGTTTAGTTTTCGAGCATATTCGAGTGACTTAATTTGGAGTTTACAGCCACCACCGTATCCTTGAATATGAAGGAAAAACAACGGTGAAACCAGGAGTTTCAATCCCTACTAGTACAGGGTCAATCGACCTTCCTTATCCTTAATGTTTTGTAATAAAACAATGTTACTATTGTTTTATAAATATACCTTAATGTTGCAATTTTTGGTAGTTGAGCATGTATAAGTTTTTATGAATGATTTCCTTTTACCTTAGTCTACATTAAGGAATAAATAAAGTTTGCAATTTTGGACATTCATGAAAGGGAAAGAATATTATTTGCTTAGTGAAGAAGGCTGCAAAGCTGTAGTCACCGAAATTTGTAGACTACTGCATGTGTGAATTGTGATGTGTCAAATGTCATGCTTTAAATTTTAAATTGGTTCGTCACTATACCATTTTAAGTTGTCCTAAAATTCTTGTTCCATTTTTTTTTTAACAAATTATTATATACAATTTTTTTATGGAACTTATAACTTTTCATAATTTTATACACAACCAACAACTCTCCTTAAATACCGCACCAAAAAGAAAGTAGATAAGAATTATGAGATAGAACGACTAATATGGATGAAAATAATTTGATGAAACTTGAAATTACTAGGGCTGTTCGCTTAAAATGATATTCATTAATGGAAATTGATTTAACATTTCACGGTGCAAAGTAAAAATTATTTAGAGCAACATATATTACATTATCATCTTCCAATTTTTTGAAATAAAATATTCGTGTAGCTTGAAAGAAACATATGCATCCTTGATTCATGTGTTCGTTATCTGGAGGAGGTGGCTCTTGCTTCATCAACTTGAGTATGAAGATCACATTCATCCACTGTTATCATATTATGCACTATCATGCTTACAATAATAATATTACAAAATCGCATTTTCACAATTTCAAAAAAGATCAGCTTATGTACCCTCAGATGAGTTTATACAAATGCAGTTTTTTTTCA
Source organism: Lavandula angustifolia (assembly GCA_028984105.1). NCBI lineage: Eukaryota > Viridiplantae > Streptophyta > Magnoliopsida > Lamiales > Lamiaceae > Lavandula > Lavandula angustifolia. Next base: position 21,835,344 of record CM054821.1, on the reverse strand, counting down.
CATATGAGTACTGATGCAAAAAATTTAATTAATAAGAAAAAAAAAATCAAAGCCAATAGTCTTCTGCAATACCCACAAATTGGTGAAGAGTAAAGAAGATGAACAAAAAATGAGTAACATTTGGCAGGATATGGAGATTCTCCAACAGCAACTCTTATTGACTGAATTCTACTTGTGTTTACTGCCAATCAAGTCCATTGGCACTTTGAATGATAGATGATGTTTTGGCTCATGGAAGCTGAACTCTCACTTCTTTCCTGTCCGGTCCAAAAGACTGCAATCAACACAAACTCCAGTAAGAATACAAACATCATCACTTCATATTACTAAATACCAACAGAAGTTTTTCAGTTCAGGACATGTCTTCAGCAATTAGATTAGCATATTATTTGAATTCGCGTTTCATGATAAAGGGCTCCAGCATAACTCAGAAATTAACTTCATATGAATAACGTTAATATGGATAAGTTAACCAACAGACAGAACAAAGGCATCAACTGAATGCTTCCTAAGATTGATAGAGATGCTCTGAGGAAAAAGGTTTTTCCCTCATGATCCCGAATCACAAATCAAGTTACATAGCAAAGACTATCAAATTGAGACAGAGGAAATCAATAGGGTGGCACACAACAATTCTCAAGATACATGAGCTTTCAGATGTCATTTGCTGTTTCTTTATTGTACCAATTTGATTAGTTTGATAAAATCTTTTACCTATAACAAGGTTTAATGAAGTTTCCTGATGCAGAGGCCAATTACTTAGCTTTACTAATCTTCAGAAATTTAACTAGTTCATGGCTCGACTAAACCAACATAGGTTTGTGAAATCTAATTACAAGGATATGCTTGGTTAAACAAAACAAGTCAAGTTAGGTGACATAGATCAAATCATGTTTTCTTATGCCTAAAGTTCAAACTTCAAACCAAACCCAATAAAGCAGTAAGAAAAGTAGTAAGAGGAAATGATTGTCAGCAATTGATAAGGGTGTTAAGAGAACCTCGAGTTCTGGAATTAATAGGGTCGCCATAAAATAAATGAATATGACAGAAAACTATTTTACCTCAGCTCCCAGGCTTTTGACATATACATTAGTGAACAACGCGGAAGGGTCGGGCACGGGGCTCTCCTGCAAAACCCATAGCATGTGATACAAGCCAAAGTTCAAGACGCATTGTCAAAATATGAAAGTGAGGGATTCAAACCTTAGCTTGTGCAATGGCTTCATCCACCTCTTTTCTTACTTCTTTCTCAGTATCCTGAGATGATAGAACAAAAAAAAGTACAAAATCTCATCACAATTGAATTCCTGAACGGAAAGCTTGTGCACACACAACTCCTCAATTAAATACTAGAAAGGAACTAAAAAAAGGACATGATTCCAGGAAAATCAAATCCTTTGGGAAGATAATATATCACCACATAAGAAGATATGTAAAACTATTTTTACCTTCAGTTCTTTCTCAGTGGCAATATCGTGAGCTAGGATAAGCTTTCTGATTCTTTCAATTGGATCACGCTCCTGCGGACAAGAAAATTAATTCAGTACAGGCCTAGCATGGCGTTTAAGCATCAAAGCAATAAATAATATTTCCAAATCTTTATTCACCTGTCTAATACCAGAAATCTCATCACGTGTTCGGTACGTGCTTCCAGGATCGGACATGGAGTGTCCGTGATATCTGTAGGTGTCCATTTCAAGAATCTGATATATTTCAGCAGATGAATGAGTGTCGATACAGTGAAACTTGAGATCCATGTGTGATTAGTAACGAAGCCCATAAAATATATTGATGATATAATACAAGAGCTTCTAGCAAGAGGAAGAAAGTTTACGCCAGAATAAAGGATATCCGTATCAAATCAAAAAAGAAAATGGAGCTATTAAGAAGATAAATATTTTTCAACAATGTATCATTAAATTTGTTTATAAATTCGAGAAAAATCTAGTACCACTTTCCTATTGATCAAAAAAGACGATAAGACATACCATTATGGAAAGCGGTAATTAAGTTTGGTCTATACTTTTGTTCTTTGTACAATAGTCAAAGTGGAAATATGCATAAAATTTCAGAGACTTAAAGTTATGACTTATATGCATATGAAAAGTGAACAGCTACATGAAGACAACAGAGAATAGGGACATGAGTTCAGAATTAGAACAAAACCTAATAGACGCACTTACAATTGGTCCATTCTTCAGAACGTGCTCCTTTGCGAACTTGCATGCTTGTTTGACAGCAAGGGCATCCATACCATCCACCTTCAAAAGAACGAAACTAATTAGTTAAAGAAATTAAACCATATCATCACAACCCAAACTCATCATTCTCATTTTTTAATCTAATTTCCCGGTATCATTCAGCAGAAAACAGCAGCTTTCTTGCCTTCCCAGTAATTAACACACAACATAATTGAGGACCTCATATGTTTCTCATTTCAACACTCACTCAGCTGCAAACATCCTACCCAGGAGTCTGATAGAACCCTTTTCACAGATGATACGAGAAGTGAATTTCAGAAAAAAGGTGATAGAGGCATATATAGATGGACGACGCATTTATCTTTGTCAATCATCTTTGAAACTTTCAAGTAGAACGAACTTATGTGATGTACAATCAACTATTAAATATAAGATGTTGGATTTCATAACTGAAGTTGTCAAACAGTTACTTTCTTCCCTTTTGAAAAGAAAATGAAGCACACCAATACAACATACTGGAACATTAAAAGTCACATAATAAACACTTTAAATCAGTGAACTCAACAGAGACAATCTAGCAATTGAAAATTTACTAATGAGATTATTTGTTCACATGGTCAATCACATTTAGCATGCAGCAATGTTTACATTGCTTAGCATGAGTAGACACTGAAATAGTCATTACACACAAATAAAAAATGCTCTTTCAAACACAAAATGTTCCATATAGCATGCCAGAATTTGGAGTGTAAGATTTATTGCACGTATAAATATGAAACAAGAAATGATTTTACCTTCAAACCTGGAACATAATCCCCTCTCTTGTAATAAGCAGGACTCTTTGCTGACCTCCATTCTGCCGTGCCCATTCCATCTGTATACCAATTCAATTTTAGCAAATCAATCATAACCGCGAGAACAGAAGTCATATGTACTGCGCAAATGCATTATTGGGGTCATCTATAAAATTATAACAATGAGAATAATTTATGGATGGTTTTGCTTTGGTAAAATATGAAGTATCCAGGCTTCATTTTGGAAAAGAACCCATTCCATAACAAAAAAAAGGTGTGATTATTCCAGAAGAAATTAAACAAAAAGTATGTAAGAGCTAGGACAATTCTGAGGTCTATCATTCAAAAACATAAATAGAAGACAACATTTAAAATAATCACAGGTCCTGTTGAGTTTTGCAAAATTCAAAGTCTAGTCAGCATCAAATATATGGTCCTTACGCTAAAAACTAGACGGTACTCTATTCTCCTTTACATCTAGAGAAAAATGAAAGAGAAGTGTATATATCGAACCATCCAATTATATGTTTTTCAACTAAGTCTTCTTCTTGATGGATAGAAGTAAGTATATCTCCTTTAGTAGGCCATCATAGCTACAAGACCCAACCATCTCATTAGCAACGCTAAGGAGAAAGTTCGCACCTTAAACATATTACTACAAAAATCCTCCCAGTACAGACATAATTTTTAACCAATCTCATAATCAGTATCACCATTGTCACGCATTTCTTAACATACAATTGGGAAATTAGCCAAGCGAAATGAAACATTTATAACTAAGTTCAATAGATACAGTACCTAATTGATATATCATTATCTGAAAACGCAGCAAATTCACAAGCATCTTACAGTGATTATTCTCGCAGACCAAAATAGCGGGAAGATCCCACAGTGCAGCCATGTTCAACGCCTCAAACAACTGCCCCTGGTTGGCGGCACCGTCTCCGTACATCGCGAACGTCACATTCTCATCTTTGCTGTACTTCTGTCCGAAGGCCAATCCAACACCCAACGGGACCTGCGCCCCGACGATTCCATGTCCGCCGTAGAAACCTCCATCCTTCTTATAAAAGTGCATCGAACCTCCTTTCCCCTTCGAGCATCCGTCTTTTCTCCCCATAAGCTCGGCGAACGTCTCCAACAGCGTTCCCCCGCGCCCTAAGAAGATGCAGTGGTCGCGGTACGCGGTGATTATGCAATCCTTCTTAGTAATCGCGGCCTCCATTCCGACGGAGACGGCCTCCTGCCCGTCGTAGAGATGGCAGAACCCCCGAATCAACTTCGCCTTGTAAAGCGAATCGGCAGCGATTTCCATGCGGCGCATGAGCGCCATGTCGCGGAAGAAGGTGAGGAGCTCCTGCGATGAGGTCTCAACGGAGCGGGAAGGCGGATCGATATTGTGGCCGGTGAAGGGGACGGAGGTCTCAATCGTGATTGGGGATGCGGAGGCGGTGGCGAAGTGCCGCGATGCAGAAAAGGCGGCAGATATAGATTTGTGGAGAGCGGCGGCGCGGTGAGTGAGTTGAGCCATAATTGGCCTCGATTTGGACGACTATTCGATCGGGCGGCGGGGTGTTGGTAAAGTGAAGCGGTGGCTGTTGGGAGAGAAGGGGTGAATATGGTCGTTTGGTGGGACGAGAAATGGCAAAGGAACAGAAAATATAAAAATAAATAAATAAATAAAGCGAGGATATGGACGAGGGTATAGTTGGAACAGCGAGTAAAGTCGTGAATAGGGTGCTCCTCAAACAAAATCGAGAGTCAAATATATCCACGGCTCCAACCCTCGTCCACATAAAATACTCCCTCTATCCCGTTATTTGTGACTCACTTTCTTGAAAAAAGTATCTCGTTATTTATAGTCACTTTCCTAATTTGATAAATAAATATTATTATATCTTCTACTCTATCATCTTCTCTCCTACTTTATTACATTCTCTCTCCTATTTTATTATCATTTCTCTCATACTCTCTCATTATCTTACTCATCTTCTATCTCATACTTTATCATCTACTCTCTCATACTTTATCATCTACTCTCTTAATTCCCGTGCCGAAAAGAACGTGGCCACAAATAGCGGGACGGATGGAGTATATGATTTTATGTTTTAATGAGGGTTAAATGCATTAAACTTCGTATACCATTACTTTTTTATATTTTATCCTCTAAATTATTAAAATGTATATTTGCCTTTTGGATTACCCTCTTCGTTTTAAATTAAATATAAATGTTTATTTGTTTTATACACATATTAAAAAAAATTAATGATATGAAAATTAGATAAATATCATTTTTAAAATTTGTGTAAATTAAAATAAATAATTAAAAATTAATGACATAATTGTATTTGTTATGAACTTATGATAAAAGTAGATAAAATAGTTTTTTCCTATATTATTATATTAATTAGACTTAAAAGTTAGTGAAAATTTTAGTTATGCATAAAAAAATGTTAATATGAAAAGAAAAGTAGGCATATAAGTTTGGGACGGAGGGAGTACTAATTTTATGCGTTTTGCCCATGAATAATGAGAATATGCAACTTGTCCCCAGTAATATCTAATTTGTAGCATAAGAGTAAAATTTCGACAAAAAAATCATAATATACATGCAAAGTTAGGAGTAATGTCACTTTGGATTATCACAAAACTAATAGTCAATGCGATAAACCGCATAATATGAATAATTCAGGATGACATTAACTCTAAATTTACTCGTATGATCTGAATTTTTTGTTGAAATTTTATTTCCTGCAATAAATTAAATAGTTTATAGTGTAAATTATACATTTTCTTAGACCATGAGGGCAAAACACACAATTTAATAATTCTAGAGGGATTGAGTATTACTAAAGGGTTTGAGTATTTAACCCTTTATCATTAAATCTCGAGTTTCACCACCATATATGGGATAATGGAACAGCAATATTGCTTATCAATTTTTTTATACTTTTAATAATATATATTTTTTACTATACAGATTTGTCAATTTTTTATTTTGTATATAAGCTCAGTCTAGTGCATTTGAATATGCAACGTGTGATACAAAGCAACTAAGCGGAACCATAATTAATGGAAAAGGCAAAATCTAACGAAAAGTTAAATTTTGAGATTTGAGAATGAGCCAAATAAAAAACAATAAAAAATTGTACTCCTTCAACCTCATTATTATTGAAACTAAAACAATATTAACGGAATACAATTGGGGTTTGCAAACGCATGCCTTCTCTACATCAGCCAATTACCAAATGTGTGAGATTGATCTTTAGTGAGAACAATCTCACACGAGGTCGGGCATGATCCAAACTTAATACTTTGATGAAACTTACAGATTCAGGTATATTTATCATTAACCTAACTAACTATCCTAAAACTGGCAACTTTGGAGTTATTGCGTGTTGGTTAAAGGTTTCATTGCGGAATCTAGAAATTCGATTTATGGATGGAATCAACTTCTTCCTATTTGTACAAATACTTCGATAAAATAAGAAACGAACTATCAGTGTACATCATCATCATCCTAGTAAAATGATACTCCCTCCGTCTCACTCCATTATTCCAATTTCTTTTCGGTACGGATATTAAGAAAGTTGTTAGCTATGTGTAAAGTAGTACTCGGGTCCACTAGAATATAGTAGAGTAATATTTTAAGTTAAAAAATGAAAGTGCACTAATGGAGTAAGACAACCCGAAAAGAAAAACTAGACTAATGGAATAGGACGGAGGGGTACTTTTTAATTGTAGTCTTTGGTGTTCGGATAAAAAACGTCCAGCTGTTTTATTTTCACCTATTCATATTTTAACTCATTTTAGTTTTTAATTTTCTCCTTTCTGTTAGGTTGGAGTTTGGTGGGATGGGGAGGGTAATATTTAGTGGAAGGCAATGCCATGTCGTTTTATGTGATGAACGAACTACATTTCTCTTGAAAGACGAGAAAAAATCAATTTTTGTCGATAGAAGTAGTTTATTACTTTTTAATAGAAATGTCGATATTTCCTCGTTACGTAATTAATATTTATAATAAATAATAAAATTCACAAATAATTATTATTTAATATTTATTTTTTTTACAATTTCTCTAATACTACAAAATACTAAATTAGTAAAATTATTCTCACAATTTGAAGTAATTTTATTTTTTTTATATTTTTTCATTTTAACTCCTTTTCTTCTTTTTTTTTTTTTTTATAAAACTTCCTTATTTTTTTTTATTTTATTTCTTTAGCCCTATTCTTTAAACCCCATTTCCATATTTTCTAAAAATTATTATATAAAACAACTAAAAAACACACTATTATAATCACAAACTATTTAATCAACACTTAAAACTTTTCCAAACCACCCTTAGTACATGCCATGTCGTTTTTTACTTGATACAACTACATTTTTTTAAAAAAAAATCAATTTTTGTCCCAAATATCTCTTTTGCCTCAATCTTAATCAATTTTGGTCCTGTAATTTCATATTATCTCCGTTTTTGGTTCTGTAATTTCACATTATCTCCGTTTTTGGTCCTGTTGCCGGAAGGTGATGCTCACACGCCTAACTCCGTCGCCGGACATTTTTTCGGTCACTCACTCGTTGTCATTTTTAGTCCTGTAATGTAGCTTGCAAGTTGCAACCAATTTTGGTCCTGTAATTTAGTTCTAAATCGATTTTGGTCATGTAATTTAACTGTCAATCAATTTTGGTCCTGTAATTTAACTGTCAATCGATTTTGGTCCTGTAATGTTGTCTTCAATCAATTTTGGTCATCTAATTAATTTTGGTCCTATAAATTTGATATATATTTATTTGTTTATAGTAATGCAAAATTATCATAGTTCCAATAATAAAAAAATACTACATTATTATATTCATCATATTATGTTTAATATTTACTTTCTTGATTTACATTATGTAAATTATGTAATGTCTCATAAGTAATACAAAAATTATGAAATGTCTTTAGTTTTCTTTTTTATTATACAAATAAATTATAATGGTGCAATTTATGCAAGAAAATCAAAGAATTTTATAATTTTTGTATTACTTAAGATACATTATATAATTTACATAATATATATCAAGAAGGTAAATAATAAACAAAATATGATGAATATAATAATGTAGTTTTTTTTTATTATTAGAACTATGATAATTTTGCATTACTATAAATAAATAAATATATATCACATTTATAGGACCAAAATCTATTACATTCTTTATTACATGACCGAAATTAATTGAATACTATATTAGAGGACCAAAATTGATTGAAGACTACATTACAGGACCAAAATCCATTGACAGTTAAATTACACGACCAAAATTGATTGACAGTTAAATTACAGGACCAAAATCGATTTAGAACTAAATTACAGGACCAAAATTGGTTGCAAGCTACATTACAGGACTAAAAATGACAACGAGTGAGTTACCGGAAGAATGTTCGGCGACGGAGTTAGGCGTATGAGCATCACCTTCCGGCAACAGGACCAAAAATGGAAATAATGTGAAATTACAGGACCAAAATCGATTGAGGTATCATTACATGACCAATTTCGATTTTGGGCAACATTACAAGACCAAAATCGATTTTTTCTACTTGAAAGACATAGTCCATGTATAAGTGTTTTTTGGAACTCCTGAGTCCTGACATTCTATTCCATGACTTATCTGCAATTGGTCCTTGAAGAAACTATTCCACTGCAAATGTTCTCACATTCATATATTGTTTTCTTTATTTCTCTTTTCTAATGATTTGTTCTTTTGTGATGCTTCAAAGATTCATGGAAAAACTGAGTTGGTGACATCACCTAAGCGCCCAGTTCCGTTGACTTGGCACTTTTCTACAAAGACAACTTTGATTCCGCTGCTTGATAAGAATGGCACTGGAATGAACAGGCAATATTATATTGCTTGGTTGATTTTTTGACTTTGAAATTGGAGTAGGCTTCAAGGATTTTCTGTTTGTTTCTGAACGAAATAAATATCGGTAAATTGGACCTACAGCCAGGGCATGTCTGACACATAGTTGGCCATATCTAATATGTTCCATCTTTTCATGCGTATAGAATGCTATTCCCTTTACCATGAGAACTTAGAAGTCAGGTGTCATGACTCGGTCGGAGGACGGTAGAGAATTCGATGTTACGGAAAAAAACATAGAATCGGATAATTAATATTTTCGTAACTGGACCAAGATAGTGGGATAGTGGGAGAATATAGTGCCCACGTCTTTATATTTAATTATATTATGTTATTATTATGTTTTCCCTTTTTGTATTTAAATAGGTGTAGTGTGTGATGTGGGGGATATCAATCAACAATGAAATGAATTATTTTCTCTCCGCACTCTCTTTCCTCTCAACTCTCTCTCTCTAACAATTCTCATGTCTCCCTCAACCTCTAACTCCTTCTCAATTATACTTCCTCTGTGGCTGATCTTCAAATTATGTTTAACAATCCGGCGGATTCTCCCCGGTTTGTTACAAATTGTCATGACCCGGTCGGAGGACGGTAGAGAATTCGATGCTACGGAAAAAAAAGTGGAATCGAATAATTAATATTTTCGTAACTGGACCAAGATAGTGGGATAGTGGGAGAAGGCTTGAAAGTATTTTGATTATTAAAATGGCATATTTTTGGTACTTATAGTCTATGTTGGAGTTTCTAAGCCAACATATAGTATTCACACTATGCACTTCAAAACTGAAGCTTTTATTCCTTGATTCTTCCCTGCTTGTTAAATTTGTTTAATGTTGTTCTATTTTAATTTTTAAGTTCCTGAAATTATTTCATTGTCTGGTGAAATTAGCTCATTGCATATTAATTTGCATGAAGCTTTCTAGTTTCATAGTGCCCTGAGCTTTGGAAGACTACTCGGAGCTAATCTTTTGCTGCACAAAAAAAGCTACTACCTCCGTCCCGCCCGACTTGTCTTGTTTCTTTTTGGCGCGGAGGTGAGTGGGTGGTTGTGTGTAAAAAGGTAGGCCCACAAAGAAAAAGTGGGAGTTTGTGTGATATCCCCAAGTTTTCGGTAATTTAGTTCAATAGCAGAGTTAATTAGTTGCTGAAATAATTAAAAGGAAATGAATTATTTTTATCCATTTTGTATTTTCACACAAAGATGTGAAAATAAAGGGTTGATATTTATTCCACATCAAGCTGAATGGTAGAGACAAAGGAAGCAAAAAGGAAATTGAACTCCTCTTCTACGTGGGTTTCACACATGCAGCATAGTATGACTATGCAAAGCTATACCTATACCAAGCTTTGTGATTCAGCAGCTTACCTAGCCTTGTGACTCAGCTGCTTGAATGCCCTATAAATAGTAGATGAACCTGCTGAATTACCATCACCATTTCATACGAAAACTCAGCAGTGCAGCTAGTAGATCCCCAGGAAAACCGAAAAGATTAAAGCAAGTCAGCATAAAAGAACAAGGTGGGTTATATTTTACTTACGAAATCTATGCTTGAGTTATTAAGCTTTGATATTTATGCAAATGAAAATTTATGAATGTTCATGAAAATTGCTTCGCTCACTATTGGAATTGTGCATCTACTTGAGTGAAAATGGGCTGTGCCCATAAGTATTGAATACGATCGGATCCTGAGCTAGATGTAGCCAGGGTTAGTGTACACCAAACGTCACGAAGTTAGCCTTGGGAGAATCTGTTTTTCCCAAGCCTAATGAAGGAACGAGGTTACTCTCAGCTGAATATGTTTCCATGAGTTTAACGAGAAGTATGGAATGCACCAATAGCTGAGGAAGAAAAGTTGGCCAAGTGAAAGTTTTTGTATACATAGACTGCTTTCGATTTTAAAAATCGTCTATGTGATACTAGTAATGCATGAACATTTCATGGTTTTTAAAAATATTTTCAATACCCACTGAGTACATTAATGCTCAGCCCAAATATTTTCAAAAATGATTTTGCAGGCTGAAGATGGCAGTGTGAAGGTGGCGGTGCTGAGTTTGTCTTTTTGTGTTATTGTACAAATTCTCTTCCACTTGAGATGTTTCTGTTATACTCTACCTCTCTTGTTCTACTGAGGTAGTTAGAGTATATAAATACAAGTGTTGTTGCCATGTTTCAGATGTTTCAATATCTTCCCCTTTCTTTCACCCCTCCCCAGTCGCGCTCCGGCCCAGTTGTCTTCCCTCGGGAATTGGGGCGTGACAGTTTGTATAGTAATTATTTTCTATTTTAAGAAACACGACAAGTCAAGCGGGACAACCCAAAAAGGAAAACAAGACAAGTCAAACGGGAAGGAGGGAGTATTAAACTTTTTCGGATTCTTCATGCTAAGTAGAGAGAGATGTGTCAAAATGCCTATTCTTGATATTCCACTATATCTCAACAATTTGACTGTTCTCCGGAAACCACTTGCTGAAAATCTGTAGTTGAAACCGCTGCCAACAGTTTTGGCACTTTATAACAATTTGTAATCTATTTTGACCAGTACATGAGGCTGTCTCTCAACCAGTTACAGCTTGATTCATCAGAAGCTAATTCATATGAGGATGGGAATCCTAAAAGATGGAAATCAAGGAAATATCAGTTTGACATACCTCCCCTTTCAAAGCATGACATGAACTCTATTCGCCGATCACAGGTACGAACTATCCTAATTTGAAACCTATATCTGGATCAGCGATCATTGTTTCATTTTACTAGAATACAGGTTCCTCAAGTTATAGATACATTATGTCATCTTAAAGAAAGGGATATGCTTCCAGCAGTCTTGTTCATCTTTAGCAGAAAAGGTTGTGATGCTGCTGTTCAGTATCTTGAAAACTGCAAGCTACTGGATGAATGTGAGATAACTGAAGTAGAGCTTGCACTTAAGAAGTTTCGTGTTAAATATCCTGATGCTGTGAGGGATTCATCTGCAAAAGGACTTCTTCGAGGTATTGCTGCTCATCATGCTGGTTGCCTTCCCCTCTGGAAATCATTCGTTGAGGATCTATTTCAAAAGGGGCTTGTGAAGGTTGTTTTTGCCACGGAGACTCTTGCTGCTGGAATCAACATGCCTGCAAGAACAGCTGTTATTTCATCTCTGAGCAAAAGAATTGACAGTGGCCTCACACTTTTAAGTTCCAATGAGCTGCTGCAAATTGCAGGACGTGCTGGCCGTAGAGGCATTGATGAAAGGGGTCACGTCGTTCTTGTTCAGACACCATATGAAGGAGCTGAAGAAGGCTGCAAAGTTCTCTTTTCTGGACTAGAACCTCTTGTATCACAGTTTAAAGCTTCATACGGGATGGTTCTTAATCTACTTGCAGTATGCTCTGAACACAACATCTCTTCAGTGTAGCAAATTTTTCATTTTATAAGATCATAAATATCCTCTGCAGGGAGCAAAAGTTACGCGTAGCTCGTCTGAAGTAGATGACTCCAATGTCTCATGATCTGGGCGGACGCTGGAAGAAGCAAGGAAGTTGGTAGAACAAAGTTTTGGAAATTACGTGGGGAGCAATGTCATGGTTGCTGCTAAGGAGGAGCTTGCAAGGATACAGACTGATATAGAGTTGCTGGCTTCAGAAATTACAGATGAAGCTATCGATAAGAAGAGCCAAAAATTATTGTCACAATCAGCTTACAAGGAAATCGCCGATCCGCAGGAAGAACTGAGGGTACTTAACTTTGCTAATTGTCTTCCTTGATTGAAGAACCCTGTACTATGGCAGTAAGTAGAACACATGTACTCTACTGCGTATTGTAAGTAATATCCGTCACTCTTTTCTTCTCAGGTAGAGAAACGTATTTGATCTGAACTTCGCAGGAGTGTGGAACTTGAGAGGACATTTTCCTTGAGGCCTCTACTTGAGGAGCTTGGAAATGAGCAGCTGCCTTTTATGTGTTTGCAGCATACTGATTCAGATGGTGTTCTGCATCAAATCCCTGCTGTTTATTTGGGGAAGTTGACTCCTTGAAGACTTCAAAAGTGAAAAATATGGTAAGCCTGACTTGGTTAACTCTTTCTCTCCCTTTTCTGACTGAACAAATTTCTCAATTTTAACTTTAAATTATTAGAAAGCTTGCAGATGTCCCTTATTGTACTTCTTGCAACATAAGCCATTTGACTGGTGCAAATAAAGACGCATTCTGTGGCACACTATGCATGTAACTGATGAATCATGATATGCATGTGTCATCCTTTAGTATTGCTCAAATGTTTTTGTCCCTTGTTGATGCTGTTGCCTTGTCCTCTAAATGTTGAGGATATCGTACACTTTCTAGTCCAGCCATATCCTATCACTTATGAAGACCATATTTTCTCTTGAAGGTGTTATACTCTATAATAATTTGATTTAGCAGTGCACAATACTCCACTTGTTAGAGAAAAAAAGATAAACAATTTGTAGAATATTCTGGTTAGTTGTCTTTCATTTGATTCCCATCACTGAGATGTCATTGATGGATTGCAGGTTGATGAATCTGAATCTTTTGTGCTAAATAATGGAAGTAGTGATTCCGTATCCGAACGTGCCGCTGAACAAGTATTATTTAGCGCTTGGTTCAGATAACTCTTGGTACCTTTTCACCGAGAAGTGGATCAGAACCATCTATAGTACTGGATTTCCTAATGTTGCCTTGGCTCAAGATGATGCTTTACCTCATGAAATAATAACAAGTATGCTTGATAAGGAAGAAATGCACTGGCAAAAGGTTGCAGAATCAGAATTTGGTGGTCTCTGGAGCATGGAAGGATCTCTTGAGACATGGTCTTGGAGTTTAAATGTGCCGGTTTTGAGTAGTCTCTCTGAAGAATGATGAGGTAATCTGAATAATGAATTAGTAAGATCCAGAAATTGGTGTTTCTTAGTATGCAGCATATTTTGAAATTGGTCACTCAGCAAGCTGCATTGGAAATGTTAATTCGCCTATAAAATTAGTGATTGCTCAATTTTGTTCTATTTTCAGTTCCTCATCCCTTTACAGTTGACAGCTGGTTTTCTGTTATGGCCTTAGGTTTTAAAATTCTCTGAAGCATACCAAAATGCTGTCCAATGCTACAAGGACCAAAGAAACAAAGTTTCACGTTTGAAGAGAAATATAGCACGCACAGAAGGCTTCAGAGAATATAAGAAGATTCTTGATGGAGTCAAGTTTAAGAGAGAGAAGATACGGAGGTTGAGAGCTAGATCACTCCGTTTAGCTACTAGGATAGAGCAGATTGAACCATCTGGCTGGAAGGAATTTCTTCAGGTAATATGGCTTCATTCATGCACATGCTAAAACATGCCAGCTCCAAGATCTTTCATACTGTAAATAATAGATTGAGATTGTGATGCAGAATTGTTCTTTTAAGCTTAGCTAAGTGCTTTTAGCTAGTAGTATACGAAGAATTGTTTGAGTCAAATGGTGAATGGAGTTGTGTTTGCATCAATGACTACTTCCTTGCATTAACTCTTATGGGAGTCATTACTGTTAGGCCTTCTGCTAATTGTAATGCATTTCCAGGTTTCTGTCAAAGCATCTGGATTGACTTAAATGTTAGTTCATGTTATCCCATTTGCTTGCATTTCCCTTTTTGTATGTCTACATTTACACATTCATACCCGCGCACGGAAAGCCAATTTTGAGAAGCTCAGTTACTAATCTGCAAATTATTTCTTGTGTCTTCTAGATCAGCAACGTCATACATGAAGTCAGGGCATTGGATATCAACTCACACATTATATATCCCCTGGGTGAAACTGCTGCTGCAATCCGCGGGGAGAATGAACTCTGGTTAGCAATGGTCCTTGGAAACAAAATCCTCCTTGATTTGAAACCTGCACAGCTTGCTGCTGTTATTGGAAGTTTAGTGTCTGAAGGAAGGAATCAAAGTTCGGCAGTGGAAAAACAATAGGTATGTTTCCGAAATGAAACAAACCTCAACCAACCTCCATTTCTAGGTAAAAGTCATGCACTCATTCTGCCTTCTACAGCTACTTATATGAAGCCTCCACCACTGTTATGAACGCCTTACCCTTTTGGATGAACTGAGGAGCAAAAGCAGGGAGTGAAGGTAAATCTAACTTGGATGAAGAGAATCTATTCAATAATGGTTTGAATTTAACTAAAACGTGCTTGCTGGTGCTTGAATAGATTCCTTGCTGTTTGGATAGCAATTTCGCTGGCATGGTCGAAGCCTGGGCTTCTGGTCTAACTTGGAGGGAGATTATGATGGAGTGTGCCATGGATGAAGGGGATTTAGCACGCCTTTTACGTCGAACAATCGATCTTTTAGCGCAGGTAGGTGCGCTTGCATGTTAATGCTTGAGGTATTAGTATTAGTATTAGTATTAGCATTAGCATTACCAAGTGATGGTTTATTTTGCTGCAGGTGCCTAAATTGCCTGATAACGATCCACGGCTGCAAAGCAATGCCGTGAAAGCATCGAGCGTGATGGACCGTCCACCCATACGTGAATTGGTCGGATGATAGTTTAACTATTATCCAAATTTTTGTCATAATTCTTTACATGTCACAAGGTATAGAAATGTATTCTTATTCTTTGTTCCTTTTGTTTCTATTTATTTATGTATATTACACTGGTCTAAATGACGATCAATGTAATGTAAAATTAGTACAAAATCAAGAGAGGATGATATATTGATGACAATAATCATCAATCGACTTCCGCAATAATATATACCCAAAAAAGCATAAAACATTAGCCTAACAGAACGCAGATGGCAATGAAAGAGCAGATAAGCTGAAATGAAAGAAACATAGTCCTAATAGGACTAGATGGAAGGAACGTACACATACTTGCCCATTTCATATTACATAATAACTCAAAAAAGTGTTTATCATCACCTTTGAACAGAGCTTTATTCAAGGGGTAGGAAAGAGCATACTGCATTCCACGACGGCTGAAGAGAAGCTTAGTATACTACAATACCTCCTACCTTCATTCTGCATCATGGAGGGTTAACAATGATTCTAGCATTACCTTTTGACGTTTGGCCCTGCGTGGGCAGCCGTCAGGAGCTACAACCGAAGCAGCCCTCCTTTTCCTTGGCCGATACAAGAAATCTTCCGTGCCTAAAACACACTTGATCTGAAAATGGCGTCAAGTAAAGAGTCTGTTAAAGAGAGGAATAAAATGAATGTACAGTGATGACAGCAGATCAAGAATGACATAAATTACCCTCGAAGAACCGGAGTCCACCTTCATGTCCACACCATTATAAATTACAAGTCCTTCCATCGCTCTGCACGTGTCAGAATATTCATCTCCACTTGAGTATAGCCTTTTATTTCTGCAAATTAAGCCAGGATATTAGCATTTGGAAGGATTTACAATCTTTGCAACTTCTTTTTGACACATCATACCTCTTCAAGAATACCCCATGTGCTTCCTCTCTTTCAGGAACTGAGAGGAGTTTATCGTTCAAATAAGACGCGAACCCGGTGTCTATGGAGTCTGCAACCGGGTCAAGTTTATCGTGCTCGTATTTCATCAACTGTATGTTCAAATGCATTGACGTAGGCAACTGCAGTAGTTTACATTTATTAGTCTATATCCGTAACATAGTAAACTTCACAACGATGAAACAAAGAGTAAAAGGAAGAACGTACGAACTCAATCCGATACAAATTATCTTCCGGGAGAAGAAAACGGGCGTTTTCATAGAACACCGCATCAGAAAATGTTGCAGGACTTCTTGATCTTTCATATGCATAAAGATGGATGAGTCTATTGTCCATCTCATCATTTGCAACTTTTTTTAGCTGCGGAGAATTACAAGCACATATTCTCTGGTCAGAAGGTGCTGATCCAATTAAAGGAAAGAAGATATTAAAGAGTCTAGTCTTGTGCAGTAACCTGTTTGATAAGTGTGTGTATCAGCTTGTCTAATGTAGAAAGAATGTAGGATTGAGGACCAAGTAGAGCTTGACACTCGTCCTCAAACTTTGCATGACTGGAGGATCCATTTAGCAAACTGTACAGCGCATCTTTAAATCTGTTCCAAATTATGATATCAGGTTTACCAATAGTATTTAACAATCTTCAGCCCAAGAGAAAAGAGAGCGACGAGAAAATACCTAGCATACGAATCCACTGAATTTGCACCATTTGAGCACCGAGATTTATTTTCAGCAGATGAAGATTGTATCTTGGCAGTCTGCATTCTTTCATACAACATCTATAAAACGTGGACAGTGAGTTAAGAGGATCAAATTTTATGATTGCAATATATTAAGGCCTTTTTCTGCAGTAAGCACAACATATATATACATTTTACCTGATGAAGCCTGAAAAGCAAATAGAATGAAGCATTCCCATAAAAGATTCGAGATTTCTTCTCTTTTCCTTTTATTGAACCGGGGACTTTTGTTCTAAGAGGCTTCATTGTCTGTAGATGATGTTCACAAACGGGTGTCGCACTTTTAGTATCATGGACATCCATCATACAGTCTTCCTCTCTTTCACTTTTAGCCTTTATATCATTCTCATCAAGATCTCTATTAGCAGACTCAATTCCTAAAACATCGCCATTTCCTGAAGCATTTTCATTGTCTGATGAGACTTGAGCACTTTTATCACCTTCCCCTTTAGTATTAGTTTCTTCTCCAGCCTCCTCAATACACATTTCCTCTTCTCCAATTTCCCCAACAGTTGGTTCAATTTTAGATAGAATCTGATCTGTATTGGTGTCAGTATTCCCAAAAGCTACAACATTGTTCTCCTCCACATTTCTATCAGGAGACAATTCGCCCTCTTCTCGCTCATATTTACTGTGAGTTTCATTTTCTTCATGAAGTTTCTGAACCTGGACATCTTCCTGCACCATGTCAATTGAACGTGCAGTCAGTTTTGTCATACCATCCTGAAGGAATTAGAAAATATTAAGAGAACAAAAATAGAACATATATATCAGATAGTGGAACATGTTCGAACCAGCCAAAGCAGCACTAGACGCCTACTTAGATAAAGATAAGTGTGTCGTGTGTGATAGGGTACTTAAAAGCTTTTAAGTTCAGCTACCGTATAATGTACAGCAGACAAGCATTTATATAATAGCATGATTTCATAAGCCAGCCCTTGTAAATTCCACATGGCAGTACATACAAGATTTGACATCTGCGAAAAACGCTAAACGGAGTTCTGGAAGCTACATATTCAGAGAGGAAACAATGAATCTCCAAATAGCCAATGATAAATATGAGCATCAACATTTCAAACATTGCAAACATGTATTTATGGTTCATTGGTTCTTTAACTTTATTGGCCAAAAAAAGCCACATAGCTTCAGAGCAGCAGTATGAGATGAATTTCAGTAATTTCCCACTTTGTCAGAGATTTACTTTGCCAGTATGTCGCTTCTAGTAAAGTGAAAAAGATTTCCAGCTCCTAAGTGTATATACCTTTCATTTAGATTAAAAAAAAATAAAAAAATTGCACTTGCACCAATAAGACAATCTTTGTTGAACTTCACACCACCAATTTAAATACCGATCTACATAAATTTTCTATAGCTCAAGAAACATGAGAAAGCTATATATATATATATACAATCTGTAAGAAAGAAAAATGACAATTGGAGAAAAACTCACAATTAACTTCAAGAAGCTATATCACCCAAACAGTCCAATATACCTGGTATTCTTGACTAGGCATCACCTCTATCCTGCAATCTTCATTTGCATGGTCGGCTTCTGATAAAGGAACAATAACCCAAAAAAACACGGAAATTATCTATATGTGGAATCCGGAAAAAAAAATTATGTACGAAAAATAATAAATGGTACCACAAATTACCCTTCCATGTGGCTGAAGCATTTTCCTTACTCAAGTTCTTTTCTCCTGCAGCTGTTGAAGATGCATTAGATAATATATCAGTCCTACTGGTAACATTATCTACACCTGGAGAACCATCATTAACATTCCCATTACTACCACGTACTCGTGGTCTGCTGGGAAAGGAATCTTCTAGTGGAATGTGTTTATCTCCACTTCTGGACATGTCTTCAGGCTTGCAGCAAACAACCTCCACAGTATAACCATTATTCTCCTCGGGATCAATACCTTTCAAATTTTTCTTTGTGTGATCCTTAACAACATGTTTTTTATCCCCTGCACTGGTAGGGTGGGAAGGAACACCAAGCAACGGCTCAAGAAAGCTTGTCCAAATCTTCATGATTTTGTTACATTGTGCAGGTGTACAAACTTCTTCACAAGAATATTTCATAAGCTGATAGATATCTTTTGGATGTCCAGATCAGAATACCCAAACTCCATATGAGGTTTAGTGGACTGTTTATACCCAGAAGCAATGGAGAGGATTTTTTGGTCTTCACTCTGATTCTTTTCACTCACCTCTTTGATCTCAGCAAACAATCCTAAATACAAGAAATCACAAAAAAAAAAAAAAAGAGAAATGGTCAGAAAATACCTATTTCTTGCCATGCAAAACACGAGGAACAATAAATACAAGTATTTAGAGTGAAAATTGGCCAATTTAGATTTTTGTGCAGATGAAAGATAATCCGAAAGAGAATTAAGTCTATAACTTATGGAGCGGCTCAAATTGGACGCTAGATAGTCTGCATCTATTGCAAATAGAGAATTGAATAGAGGCTTAACAACTACCTTTCATAGATATAAAGATATTGTTTCACTTAATATTAGATGATGGAAGAATACAACAATTATGCATTATGTAATACCAATCAAACAAGCATAGAGTAAAATTCACTTATATAAGTTAATAAAGCATCAAGTCGGAAGCGAAAATCACCTAAGCATATAAAAAAAGATAATCCAGCAAAGAGAAGGAAAAGTAAAGAACTAGTCTGTGAGATTTAATGAGTTTCTCAGTTTCAAGATGTTGATATCAATTCTCGACCACAAAATGATAATACAATCACTCAGATGCTGAAACCAAAAAACACATATCTTCATTTGTATGGAGAAAAATCAATGAATTTTTTTAGTTTTTAAGAAGTATCTAATAATTAGTAACTTATAAAGATGATGACACCTGCCTAAATAAGCATAGTGTTTGAATTGAATTTTACAGAAAGTTTATATATGACAAGTGAATTAGATCTTATACCTAATTAATACCATGCATCTAGAAGCTAGCATGAAATTAGTTTTGGAACTTTCTACCACAAAGGAAGGTCAACAAGCATCACATACAGCTTCCGGATCCCCCTTTTTTGTTTCATTCCAGTACTTAATTATTAAGTCATGAAACATTCTGTGAAGTCATCACCCAATAAAATCACCTTGTGTAAACAATGCTAAAATAAACGTTTAACATCAGATACAACCATAACGCAATTTAAACCTCAAAATAGCACAGACTAACAAGTTTATAATATGAAGACAACTAAAAGAAGCAGCAATTCAGGGGCACATCTAATTTAACTGTGTTCTTTTTCCACGCCTAGTGCAAAGCTGGAGCACGAAGGAATTGTACACTTCTGATAAATTTCAAAAGTAAATGTTCAATTATTCACTCAATGAAGGAACCTCATTTATGATAATTCATGTGCGAAAAATTACAGGAAGCCAATCTGGAAAGAGAGATCAAAGAGTAAAATACCAAAGATACCTGACTCTGAGAAATCAATGCCAAGTGAGTTTTGCATTGCCATATCCATAGACAAAGAAAGGAAAGTGAAAACCAGGCAAAAACAGCAAAAACAGAGAAATGAAGAAGAAGGCGATGAAAACAAAGACCAACCGGGAAATTTTAAAGACAACAACTCTGAAGACGACAAGAATCTAAAGTTTGTAACTGCACGCAAAACCGGTGAAAAATAATAAATATTAAAGGACAAAAAGGGGAAGTAATGAAAAAATAAGCAGTTGGGAGTGTCAGTATCCAATGAACCACATCAAAGGACCAAATGACCTCTTCAAACCAGCCAATATTTTCGCCAACAATGAACCATAAAACTCCAGCTAGCACAAAGAACACCTAGTAAGTGTGTCTTATGAATTTATTAGTGACCTAGAAGAAACTTAACTTGCAAACGAAACCCAAACATGAGAAACCACAAACAAAATAGCCAAGTACACCAGAGAATCAAGTAATGCAGTTTTATCCTACCACGAAAAAGAACTTGTTAAGAAAATACTTCCAAGCAAGAAGCACGAAGAGAAAAAAGGCCTTATGTGCAAAGGACTTCCTTCTCTGAATAAGAACCTAATCGCAGAAGTTTCCTTCACAAACTTGAACAATTTTCTATAAGTTTCATGGACCCTGTCTCTCAAGTTAAGACAGATTTAAAGAGAGCACATTACATTTATTTTTGATCTAGTGTATGTTTTCTTTGTCGAGTCGATGCACACATTGTATGATCTAATTAATAAGGGGCAAGTTTCTGTAGCAAGGAAAAACAGTCGAAGATGTTTCTTAAATGTAACCATGGAATCATCCATGCAATAACACCCAGAATTGAGCAGCACGCCACATTGTCTAGAAAATTAGAATTTTATAAACATTCCCTAGAAAAGTAAATGATAATTTCTAGGTCATGCATGGGCAGAATGACACAGTAAACTGACAATATTTATAGGTGTGATCTCCTATATTTTACTTTGTGCCTCGTGAGTATTAATAATTTAACAAAACTACTTGAGTGCAGAGTAAAATAGCCTTATGATCATTAAAACAGAACCAAGTCAAATAACATTAGTCTACTACCTTTTGTGCTCAAGTTCTTTGTATCCTGCTGCTTAAAATAGAAGCTCCTATGGTCAAGAGACTTGTGGTAGTTCTTAGCATAAATCTCAGCCCAAACTTTGTTTAAATCATCACGGCACCTTGTCCATTCTTCCTCTTTCTGCTTCAACCGGGTTAAAATAACTGACAAGACAAGAGGAACATTTTCTTTCAATAAATTCACTACATCGAGTCCATGATCACCATATAAACGTTCAATGCACCGCATGTGAAGTGCTGTAACAGAGAAAAAAAAGGAAGAATAAGAGCATTAAATGTTAGACCGTAGCATATATATTATGACCAAATGACTAGAAACATACTATACCTGACAAATGATCTTCAATAGAAAATGAACTCTCTTTTTTATATGTATGAGCATCCGTAATGTTTAAGAGTTCTTCAACACGCTTGGCAGTTGCAGTTACTGATTTCAACAACATGTCGAGTTCAAACCTGGAATTGCATTATGATCACCAAATGTCAATTTGGCACAAGAAAATTGAAAGGACAAAGGAACTCCAAACAACACTCAACTGTTCTCAGCGGCCTATAGACATTCCATGTGGAAATTACAATAAAGCAAATATAATGGCCAAGTAATACTAGAGGAGGAGGAAACATCAAACATAAGATAGATGGAAATGGAAGCATGTTCATCAAGCAGTGAATCCACAAGACAAACACCAGGAAGAGTTTTGAGTTTTCTACCTATCATCCTCACATTGGTGCAAGCTTTCTTCATACAAATTTTTTAGCCTTTGTTTGAAAGAGACCTCACTTCCTGAAGTATTAGACACCCAACAATCATTCAGTACTTTAGCACCAATATCAGTTCTCCAGCTTGCTGGTGGAATTGGGTACTGCCATAAGGAAATAATAAGGGATAAGTAAACTAACTAGATACATAATTACGTGACTTAAATAATTAAAACCTACATTTTCTGGAAGAAGTCTATAACTTGGAGTGCAGCACCTAGAGTTAGATAGGTCAAGCTCTCGAATGGATTTTGACATAAAATTTTCTTTATGTGCATATGAAGGCATCCTGTGTCCTTTGAAATCTTTAGTGTTTGAGGTAGGACATCTTTCGTGTCGATCCCATTCTCTGATATCATGGTCTTTATATTTCTCTTGATCTTCGTGGTCATGATCCTCCGCATCTCTATCTACATTTACAGATCTAACAACTAACTTATTGTACAGCAAGCTTCCTGAAATAAGGCAAATTGATTACAATTTACACATCATTCTTAAGGCGTGCAAACGTCAAATTTCCAAAAACCTTTTCCTGTATGATATAGTACTAACAAATCTAAACTAGCATGACAGATGAATCTTCTTCAATATATTTTAATTAAAATCACAGAGATGAAGATTTCCAGGTGGGAAATGGTAAAAGGATGAGCAACGCATAGTACTGGTAACTTCACTGATTGGCAACAAACAATACAAATAGAAAACTGAAATAACTTTCCGCAAGCTACTAGAACAATTGAATACCATCCCTCTCAACACTAGTTACAAATGCCTCTATCTGTATGTTTTCCAAACAAGCAGTTGCCTGACATGACAAAAATTGCCCATCCAGATTATTCAAACCAGGAGGTCATAGAAATAACATAACAAAATGAATCTAGTTACTTCTGGTTAGGAATAGTTAGCAAACCAGAGAAATAGACAACTGTTATTTGTAGACTTCACTATAGAACTGGCATCTAGCATGACAAAAAAATTATACTGTTGTAAATTCTTGAGACTCAGAGTTATTTTTTAAATGCCATGTGCTTTCAGATATGTCCATAAGTCCTAACCCTCTCACATGAGGAATACGACATTAGTTTCTGCATTACCGAATGCCTTAATGAACAGCTAACTGCCAAACTTAGTCCACAAGCAGCAATTGTGAATTACAAAGTCAAGCTAGCAAGATGCTGAGGGAGCCAGAGAAAGATCACCACCATTTAATTGATCCTTCACTATACCATGGAAATCTGACTCCATTTCCAGCATCCCTGTGCAAAATAATCCAAGCAAGATGAGCTTTGCCTGGATATTAGATATGGACTTCAATCAAGGAACTATTTAAACTAGTGCATGTAGATATCTATTATTCTGCAAGATATTTCCAGAATCCAAAGTTCATTTTTTATATTCAACTCATTAATGATAGTACATTGTCCCAGTGCTTTAAATGGAATCTGGACAAGACATGATATAGCTAATTAATAGTGTATATTATTATTAACAAAACACCTGATATAGCTAATTAATAATGTATATTAACAAAACAGAACAAAAGAATTGGAAACATTGATGAATGATGGTTATGATAAAAATGAATCTAAAAGAACGATCAAGCTCATTATAACCATTTAAAACTAGATCGTGTAACTACCAAGGTGAAATTAATCATCACAAATAGTTGAATTCGGAGTTTGCTTACTCTCAGCATCTTTCCTACCTCGATCAAACTGGTTAGTGGCACAATCATCTCGGCCATCAGATTTTCTTTTGTGACCTGAGCTATCATCATGTTCCAACTCATTTTTTACTCTGACTTCTCCCTTCTCCATTTCTTTCTTAAAATACTCTGAGTCATGGTGATCGATATGTCCATCACAAACTGCAGGGTTCTGAAAAAAGTAAGCAAAAACGTCAAAAAAATTACATAAGAACAATGAGGACAAATTCACTAAAGAAAACTACCTTATTAACTTGAGTGGACCTTGTTATGAACATCGGTGAACCACTATCATCTCCATGTAGGAGGTGATTCCTACCGGACTGTGCATATTGAACAGCGGTAGCACCTGATATAGCAGGTATGAAAGTGGCAAACTCGACAAGTAGGTCAGCATGGTCCTCAAAAAGAACTGAAACCTACAAAAAGAACATGAAAAGTCAGAACCATTAAACTCCATTTGGACTAAATATTGAGATAAATGCTCAAGCACATGAAATAATATTAGCATACCTCTTGATAAAGCTGTGTTATAGATTTGTTCTCCTTTTTGTACCTATCTAAAATGATAAGGAAAGCTTTGAACACATGATCATCGTCTTGGCATCTATTCTGCAATTATTTTTGAAGTGATTCAGTCTATAATGTCTAGTGGACATGTAAACAACTGACAAATGTAGGAGAATTATGCTTAAGCAATCACACCTTTATTTTATCTAGGAAACTGATTGCTTCTTCAGACCCTACTTGCTTATCCTCTAATGGAAGAGTGATTTCATATTCCTTAGGCAAAAATGCATTGAAACCCAAAATCAGGTCTGGGTTACCTTTAAATAAGTCCTTCAGTCTCAATCTAACACCCAATGAATCAATCCTAGAACAACCACACAAACAGAATGACAAACATTAAAGTAGGAAAATATGAGTTTACTACTGCAAGAAAAGAGAAAAGGAGGGAGAAATTTGAGGATTCTACCTTTGGGATCGAAAATCTTCCATGACACCAAGAAAATCCTTATATTTATCCCTTCTGTCCTGAAAAGCCGTCTTTACGTTTCCAAGATAAGACAACACGTGGGCTGCTGTCAGGCTCTTGGAGCTGCTTGCAGTTGAAATGTGGACTTGCCCAGACCTTCATCACCCAACAGTATGCAAATTCCAAATTAGTAACAGAGCATGTCTATCTCCAATACTGGGAAAGGAAAAAATAAATAAATAAAGCAACCTTTGTTGCTCCATTACATAAATTTCACGTAAAGATACATACATATTTATATGCCACAAGCATTCGTCTTTAAAGTAAATTTCAAAATATGGATGGTCCAAATATCTTCAATTTCCAGTAATTAAGTAAACATAATCATTTTCCTTGACTCTTCATTATCAATCGAGGTTCGATGAGCCGTACTCGGTGATTGCTTTTAATAAACATGTTCTTTATTCTACTTTCTATATGTTCTTTATTAATGATTATAACGAATCATCAACCACGAAAGAAGGAAGAGACATAATAACCTGGTTCATATATGTCATAGGTAGATTATTGAAAACAAAAGAAACTTTGTGTACACAAAAAAACACAAAGGCCCGAGTTTAAGCAATATGACAGCAGTAAACATGCAACTCAATGATAAGTGACTCTAAATAATACTAAAGCCTCATAAAACCATATTAAGATAAGTACTCCGCCATAAAAAACTACCAAGCCAAATACATAGCTGGTGCCAAAATACAGAGAAGAGTAAATCTATATAAACAAGGCTAAAAAAGAAAACATACTGTTTGCTGCGAGGAGAAACAGCTTGCCGCTTAATTTGAGAACTCCTCGCCATCCTAATCCGCTAAATATTGTTGTTTACTAGTATCCTCGTATCAAATCTTCAAAAATTCACGCTTTAATTACTCTAACTGGAAAGAATTTGTGATAATTTGATAAGACACACATAATTAGATTTTAAACAGCCTGCGGATAAGTAATCACCAAACCAACACACATAATTAGATTTTAAAAAAAGACATTGATAATTTGATAAGACCTCAATCACAAAAGCTTTGCCGTTGATGATTAATGTCGATAAATTAACCTAAATCCATACCCTTACGAAGATCACCGCCAAAATGATATCATAAAGAATTCCTGCAAGGTAAACCAAGAATCTCAAAAACTGAACGCACATTACTTGAATTATACGAAAGGCGACAATCTAACAAAGCAACATTCAAGTGTTGGATAATTTTTACACAGCAAGATATCTTCTGAGAGTCTCATTCACTGTAAGTATGAACAAGCAGGAGACAGTTTTTCCCAGCTTCGTCTGAAACAATTTCCGTGGTCTGTGTATGCACAATTTGCACGTATATACACGGATTATGTATATGTATACAGTATATATATATATATCTACACAGATGTAGGGTATATTGATTAAAATTACTTCGAAGTGTTTCTTCTTCTATGAGAGAGAGAGAGATCTTATGAGGGTTTTAGTTATATGCGAGGGAGAGAGTTCTCTGGGTTCTAGGCTTCTAGCCTTCTAGGCGAAGGTAATATAATAATAATATAAATGGCAATTTAGGTTAGACTTATTGTATTTTTATTATATCTTTAGTAGCAATATAAAAAATAATTCCTTTAATATGTCACGCACGCAAAAGAGATTGAAGATTAGATTAAAGATTTAATTCTTTTTATAAAAGGAAATCTGGTACTAGTAAATTCTATCGAATTGTTCTAATATCCACTTTAAATAGCACTTTAACAACTTTTAAAATTTCCTAATTATAAGAAGACATAGTTATATATGAAGATAGGGATTATGCATATTCTTTATATATTTTATGCATATTTTTTAATTTTTTATGCATATATCTTATAACTTTTATATTTCTGCCCTTATGCATAAAATATATGAAAAATATGAATAAAAAATATTTCAAAGCATATCCAATCCAAAATATCAAATAATGAAATAAAGGGTGTAGATTTCTTTTTATTTCTTATTTTAAACATGTTTCTTATATGATCCATTTCATATATATATATATATATATATATATATAATTATAAAGATTCTGACAAGGTATTGGCTTGGAGGATTTCACATGGCATTAATATGAATATATGTATAAACTTGCATTGCTTGAAATAATACGAATATGTAATGTGTGCCGTATGGATGAGAAAAATATGAGAAAATAAATATTACTACCAAAGTAGTAAAGTATCAATATCACGATATTATATGCTCCAACTATGAGGCATAAACATGAAAACTTCAATATTTCAATTTTAAGGAAAAGAGGAGAATCACAAGTCAGAGGTTGTGATTTATTAAAGTAAAATATAGCTTATAATTATATATCTCTTCTCTATTAAAAATATTTCCCATTCTAACTTTTTTATTTGCACCAATCATCCTTTGTACCACATACACGCCCACGTGGAAAATATCATTTTTTTTAGATATCCTGTAACCTTCTCTTTTATACTACTACTTATTTGGCATATTGAATTTTTTAATTTCCAAATTATAAGATTTTGGTCAATTTGATCCCTTATTTTTTTTTAATTTTTTAATTAATTGGTCCTCAAACTATACGATTTGGATAAATTGGTCCTTCCGTTAAATTTTTGGTTAGTGTTAGAAAATGTTTTTCAAATGGCATTTTTGGTATAATTTTGTTAAGGACCAAAACATCCAAATACTAAAAGATTAAGTACCAATTTGACCAATTTTTTTTTTTTTAACTTAAAATTTTAACTTGCAAAATATCCTATGATATTTTAGTCATTTTTATTTTTTGCGGACCAAATATGCTATTTTAAATATATTGAAAACCAATACCGCCAATTATAATATATTTGAGCATCATAATCGCCAAATTTTATAGCTCTACGACCAATTTTTTTCGAATATATTACTAGGATAACGATGGATTAAAACGTAGAATATCTGAAAATCAATGAATAAAACCATACTAGAATTTCATTCAAAATATGTTTTCATTCCAATATGGTTTTATTCCTTAATTTTTAGATATTCTACGATTTAATCTCTCATTTTCATAATAATGTGTTCGAAAAATTTGTTAATGGAGTTAT
The DNA here is from genome assembly GCA_028984105.1 of Lavandula angustifolia. NCBI lineage: Eukaryota > Viridiplantae > Streptophyta > Magnoliopsida > Lamiales > Lamiaceae > Lavandula > Lavandula angustifolia. The sequence goes on along the minus strand of CM054821.1, from coordinate 21,807,115 downwards.
AAAATTTGACGATATGATTATGATCCCAAATATATTATAATTGTCGGGATTGATCCTCAACCTATTTAAAATTGGCGAATTTGGTCCTTAAAAAAATTCAAAATAACTAAAATATTTTTTGATTTTTTGCAAATTAATTTTTTTAAGTAAAAAAATGGCCATATTGGTTTTCAATCTTTCAGTATTTGGATGTTTTGGTCCTCAAAATTTTTTTGCCGAAAAATGCCCTCGAAAAAAATATTGACTAACGGTTGACTAACCAAAACTTTAACTGAAGAACCAATTCATTCAAAACTGTATAATTTTGGGATAAATTAACTAAAAAAATAAATAGAGGACCAAATTAGTCAAACAACAATAATTTGAGGACTAAAAAATCCAATTTGCCTACTTATTTCTCCTACTTTTAAGTCTATCTTTTATTAGGAAAAATACCAATTTAGAGTAATTATCTTGTACTTGGACTCTTTTGGCTGGCAGGACGGGTGCCAAGTTAAGTGGCAAGTTGGGATAGCCTTCGAGGAGTCAGGATATTGAGTAATATTATTATGATTTCTAATTTATGATTCATATATACAGATTAAAACAAGAAAATATATTGAATCAATACAGTAGAGTAATATAATTAAGTAAATAGTCTTGTAATAAAAAGGGTATATATATTTATAATTTGATAAATAACAATGACGTTGAGTTCAAAGTATATGAAAAATAGTATAATATTGTAGATAATATTTACTATATATATATGATGACCATATTTAAACCCTAACAGCCTATCTTGTACTCTATAAATAGAGGTCTCCACCCTCATAATAATAAATTTATTTTTCCCGTCCTCTCTATTATTCTCTCATTCCATATAGTTAATTTATAACACTACAAGGAACCCTCCACATACAAGGAGGCAATTACTTCGAAGGATTCTGCAAAATGGATTGGCGCTATGCAAGAGGAGTTGGAATCGCTTCACAAGAATGGTACATGGGACCTAGTGAAGCTCCCTAAAGACAAGAAAGCAGTTCGCTGCAAATGGGTATTCAAGAGAAAGGAAGGAACACCAGGAGTTGAAGATGTAAGATACAAGGCGCGATTGGTAGCTAAAGGCTACAGCCAAGTTCCCGGTGTAGACTTCAATGATATATTCTCCCCGGTGGTGAAGCATACTTCAATACGAGCTTTGCTTGGTATTGTTGCTATGCATGATTTGGAGCTGGAGCAGCTTGATGTGAAGACATCATTTCTGCATGGAGATCTAGAAGAAGACATCTACATGCAGCAACCTGAGGGACACACAGTTGTAGGGAAGGAAGACCATGTATGCTTCTTGAAGAAATCTCTCTACGGTTTGAAGCGATCCACCGAGGCAATGGTATAAGAAGTTTGATCATTTCATGACGACTCATGCCTTTAAGCGAAGTGCTTTCGATAGTTGTGTCTACTACGGGGTTGGCGAAGATGGGTCATTTGTATATCTCCTATTATATGTTGATGACATGTTGATAGTCGCCAACGATCAAGAGGAGATCAAGAAGGTGAAGACCCAACTCAACGCCGAGTTTGATATGAAGGATCTAGGAGCTGCAAAGAAGATCTTTGGTATGGAGATTATTCGAGACGTAAAAAACAGTACATTATGCCTCGGTCGAAGGGGTATATTGAAAAAGATTCTCCATCGGTTCAACATGCGGAATGCAAAGCCGGTTAGTACTCCGTTAGCAACTCATTTCGATTTTCATCCGCTTTGTCGCCCCAATCGATGAGGAGGTTGACTACATGTCACGAGTTCCATATGCTAGTCTTTGTTGGGTCACTCATGTATGCTATGGTATGTTCCCGTCCCGATTTAACACATGCCGTGAGTGTTGTGAGCGGTACCTCGCAAATCCCGGAAAAGAACACTTGGAAAGGAGTTCAATGGATTTTTCGTTACTTGAGAGGTTCTAGCAACGTTTGTCCGAAGTTTGGCAAGACTCGTGATGGAGTTGTCGGATATGTAGATTCCGATTTTGCCGGTGATCTCGATAAAAAAGATCTCCTACGGGCTATATCTTCAGCATTGGTGGTTGTGCTATTAGCCGGAAGTCTACTTTGCGAGGCAATCGTTGTTGCTTTATCCACTACTGAGGCCGAGTATATGGCCATCACCGAAGCTTGTAAGGAAGCTATTTGGTTGAAAGGTTTGTTTGGGGGAACTCAAGAAAGAATTACGGAGTTACGACCGTCTTTTGCGATAGTCAAAGTGCTATCTGTCTCACAAAAGATCAAATGTTTCATGAGAGGACTAAGCACATTGATGTGCGTTATCACTTCATACGTGAAGTTGTTGCTCGTGGTGATATTGTGGTGAGCAAAATTAGTACTCATGACAATCCTGCTGATATGATGACGAAGGTGGTTCCCTTTACTAAGTTCAAGCATTGCTTGAATTTAGTTAGCCTTACTCGGTGAGTTATGCCCTTAGGGTTTTTGTGGAGAAGGTGGAGTTTTTCCTATCATAGTTGGAGTTTGTTCGTTGCTGAGGGAGTTTTCGCCAAGGTGGAGATTTGTTAGAATATGGCTCAAATAGAAGAGTCACTTATCCCACATTGGAAAAAGAATGAAAGTTTCATTCTTTTTCCCCTTATAAATAGGCTACTCCCCTCTTGTTTATTCTTGCACCATATAGAAGAGTATTTGGGTCTAGGAACTTATTCCGGAGACCCGATTTTGTATACTCCTCGTTTATAGTGAATTTTCTTCCCTTCGCCCGTGGACGTAGGTCTATTGACCGAACCACGTAAATTATCGGTGTTCTTATTTTAGTTATTTTCTTGTATTTCGTTTACTCGTATTTCTAACAACACGTTATCAGCACGAAAACTTTTTGCTCAAAAGAAGACATTTAGGACCGAAAGCATCAGGGTCGTCAATATATTCTTAATCAGGAGCTCTAAACGGTTTCAAAAGTCACACGTACGCATAAAAATTCTTATTATAGTGGGACAATATCTATCTGGTGCATGAAGAAATAACAAATTAATTTAGTTTTGAGCACACGTTTTTTTCTAACATTAAAACATGTTTTGGAAATTAATAACAATATTGATTGAATATTATATTAGATGTTCATTTTTTTCGGATTGATTCCTCTTATTATATTGTTATTATTGTTGCTCCTGAAGTAGCACAATATCCTAATATTCCTGAAGAATATTACTTAACTTTTTGTTGCTCTAGAAGTAGCACAATTGATATTCCTGAAGAATATCACAAGCTTTTAAAGAGCAATTCATTTGTTGCTCCAGAAGTAGCACAATTTAATATTCCTGAAGAATATTACATGCTCTTGCAGAGCAATTTATGATTTCGGTGATATATGTTTTTATCCTGAAGGAAAAACATAAGTCTTTATAGACATTTGATAAAACTTTTCCTTTGTGCAGAGTTGCGCAAATGGCAAATATCACCAAACTTGAGTTCGTTGCACTTAACATATATGACAAAAACTATATGTCATGGATTGTTGATGCCGAGATCCATCTGATTTCAAGGGGTTTGGGAGAAACTGTAGAAAAAGGAAACAATGCATCCCCGCAAGATCGTGCAAAGGCACTAATTTTCCTTCGTCACCATCTTCATGGTGATCTAAAAAATGAGTATCTCACCGTCAAAGATCCATATGAATTGTGGAACAACCTCAAAGAGAGGTTTGATCACCAAAGGACGGTTATCCTTCCTAAAACTCGATACGATTGGATGCATCTTAGACTGCAAGACTTCAAATCTGTGAGTACATATAATTCTGAACTGTTCAGAATCAGCTCCACAGTGAAACTATGTGGCGAAACAATCATTGATGAAATGATGCTTAAGAAAACATTCTCTACATTTCATGCTTCAAATGTGCTCCTACAACAACAATATAGGGAGCGTGGTTTCAAAAAGTACCCTGAGCTTATATATTGCCTATTGGTTGCCGAGCAAAACAATGAATTGCTCATGAAAAACCACGAGTTAAAACCCACCGGTTCCTCTGCATTGCCTGAAGCCAATGCAACAAATGGGCATGGTCGTTCAAACCAACCTGGACGTGGTCGTGGTCGTGGTCGTGGTCGTAGTCGTAGTCGTGGGCGTGGTCGCCGAAATAATAGTCCTGACCACGTAAACTCGAGCAACAAAAAGGTCTAAGACATCCAAAGATCACAATTCATCCAAAACGGAGGATAAATGTCATCGATATGGCATGAATGGGCATTGGTCGCGTGCATGTCGTACGACGAAGCACCTTGTTGATCTGTATCAGAATTCGATCAAGGGAAAAGTAAAGAATGAGACCAATGTCCTTGACTATGACGGTTCGACTGCTACTCTAAGTCACTTAGATTTCTCTGATTTCTTTGATGACCCAAACGACAACATTGATGGCTTGATTGGTGGTGGTGTGTTAGAAGACAATTAATGCAGTTTTCGCATATTTAGCTTTTATTACTTATCGTTGTTAGGAAGTTCATTTGCTTACAAAACTCTAGTATTGTTATCGTTTTTCACAATGTTTTAGGACTATTGTTGATTGTTTTTAATTGATTATAAATTTATTTTCTTGAAAAACAATGTCTTAGAAAATGCAAATGCATTCTTGTGATACATGTTTAGCTGATAATGCCACCACACACACCATTCTCCAAAATAAAAAGTATTTTCAAACATTAACATTAGCTAAAGATAATGTCAATACTATATCTGGTACATCGAACATCATTGAAGGCTCCGAAAGAGCTTGTATCATTAAGCCAAATGATACTAAATTAACAATTGAGCATGCCCTTTACTCTAGTAAGTCCAGAAGAAACTTACTAAGTTTTAGGGATATTCGCTGCAATGGCTACCACATTGAGACGGTGTCAGAAGGTAGTAACGAATATCTATGCATAAATTCTTTTGTATCTGTCCAGAAGCAGATCAAAGAAAAGTTATCTACATTGTCATCCGGAATGTATTACACATTCATAAAAGCAATTGAGACAAACCATGTCATGAACCCGAAGTTCAATGACTCAAAAAGATTTTTACTTTGGTATGATATGTTTGGACATCCGGGAGCAACTATGATGCACCGCATTATTGAAAACTCATGTGGGCACAATATACAGAATTAGAAGATTCTAGTAACACATGACTTCCCATGTGATGCTTGTGCGCAAGGCAAGTTAGTCATTAGATCATCCTACATGAAGGTCAATATAGAATCTCCATCTTTCTTGGAAAGAATACAAGGAGATATTTGTGGACCTATACATCCACCATGTGGACTATTTCGATACTTTATGGTATTGATTGATGCTTTCCCTAGATGGTCCCATGTATGTCTGCTTTCTAGTAGAAATGGAGCTTTTGCAAGACTACTTGCTCAAATAATAAAATTAAGAGCTCAATTCCCAGACAATCCAATCAAGAGGATTCGTCTTGATAATGCTAGTGAGTTTCAATCTCAAGCATTTAATAGTTATTGTATGGCTATTGGGATTGAGATTGAACATTCGGTTGCTCATGTTCATACACAAAATGGTTTAGCAGAAGCGTTTATTAAACGTCTTCAACTTATTGCTAGACCATTATTCATGAAATCAAAACTCCCAATTTCGGCTTTGGGACATGCTATATTGCATGTTGCATCATTAGTTCGGATTCGGCTAATAGCCAACCAACAATACTCCCCAATGCAAATTGTTTTTGGTAGAGAACCTGATGTTTCTCATTTAAGAATTTTTGGTTGTGCTTTCCAAGTCCCAATTGCACCCCCACAACGTACGAAAATGGGTCCCCAACAAAGACTTGGGATATATGTTGGATTTGATTCGCCCTCGATTATAAGATATCTTGAACCTTTAACGGACGATTTATCTACTACACGTTTTGCAGATTGTCATTTTGATGAAATGACATTTCCAACATTAGGTGGAACCAACCTACATCCAGAAAAGCAAAAGGAAATCTCTTGGAATAAAAAAACCTTATCACATTTTGATTCCAGAAGTAATCAATGTGAACAAGAAGTTGAAAAAATAATTCATTTGCAAAAGATTGCAAATCAAATTCCTGATGCTTTCATCGATATAAGAAAAGTGACACCATCTCTAATACCAGCTGCCAATACACCTGCTAGAATTAGTGTCCCTAAAGGACAAACAACAATGGTAGCAAATGAATCTAACATCCGTAAAAAACGTGGTCGACCAATTGGTTCCAAAGATTTTGTGCCTAGAAAAAGAAAGGCACAAGACACGAACCAAACAATGACGGAAATTATTGATCAAAATAATGTAGTTCCTAAAGAACCACAAGCGTCCGAAAATCATGAGATCTCAATAAATTACTTATCTTCTAATAAGATATTGGAGAGAGAAAATATCGTCGTGGACGATAAATCGCCTTTAATATGACTCTTGAAGTTCTAAATGAGGATCCTGAACCGCGGTCTGTTAAAGACTGTCAAACTAGACATGATTATCCAAAGTGGAAAGAAGCCATACAAGGTGAACTAAATTCCCTTGAAAGCCAGAAAACATTTGGACATGTAGTTCAAACTCCGAAAAATGTTATCCCTGTAGGATACAAATGAGTCTTTGTTCGAAAGAGAAACGAAAATCATGAAATTACGAGATACAAAGCTAGACTCGTAGCACAAGGTTTTTCTCAAAGACCGAGAATTGATTATGAAGAAACATACTCTTTGGTAATGGACGCGATTACATTTAGATTTTTGATGAGTATAGTTGTGCTAGAAAGACTTGATATGCACCTAATGGATGTAGTAACTACATATCTATATGGTTCACTAGATAGTGACATATACATGAAAATCCCAGAAGGATTTAAATTGCATGAAGCATATAAGTCAAAACCCCAAATCATGTTTTCAATTAAACTGCAAAAGTCGTTGTATGGGTTGAAGCAGTCTGGCCGTATGTGGTATAATAGACTTAGCGAGTATCTCTTGAAAGAAGGGTACAAAAATGATGATGTTTGCCCTTGTGTTTTCATTAAGAAAACAGACAATGGATTTGAGATCATAGCAGTTTATGTAGATGATTTGAATTTAATTGGGACTCCTGAAGAGCTCACTAAAAATGCTGAATATTTGAGAAATGAATTTGAGATGAAGGACTTAGGAAAGACAAAATTATGTCTTGGTTTGCAGATTGAACATGTCCCTGAAGGACTATTTGTCTATCAATCCTCATATACAGAAAAAATCTTAAATCGGTTTTATATGGATAAAGCGCATCCATTATCATCACCAATGGTCGTTAGAATACTTGATGTGCATAAAGATCCATTTCGACCTATTGAAGATGGTGAAATGATACTTGGTCCTGAAGTACCATATCTTAGTGCAATCGGAGCATTGACTTATTTAGTTAATTGCACAAGACCGGTTATAGCTTTTTCTCTAAATCTTCTCGCAAGATATAGCTCTGCACCCACTTTAAGACATTGGAATGGTGTTAAGCACATTCTACGTTATCTAAAGGGTACCATTGACCTTGGATGATATTACTCAAAAGGTTTTGATTATTCTCTAGTAGGGTATGCAGATGCTGGTTATTTATCCGATCCACATAAAACCAAGTCACAAACTGGCTATGTTTTTACACGTGGAGGAACTGCTATATCTTGGAAATCCGTTAAGCAAACCTTGACTACAACATCCTCAAATCATTCTGAAATAATTGCAATCCATGAAGCAAGTCGAGAATGTGTGTGGTTACGGAATATGACAAGTCATATCCAAGAGTAGTGCGGATTGGCTTCTTCAATGGACAATTCTACGGCGTTATATGAAGATAATGTCGTTTGTATCACGCAATTGAAGGGAGGTTACATCAAAGGGGATCGGACAAAGCATATTTCTCCCAAGTTTTTCTTCACACATGAACTTCAAAAGAATGGCAATATCGACGTCCAACAGATACGTTCGAATGATAATCTAGCAGACTTATTCACGAAGGCACTACCGACGTCTACATTCAAGAAGTTGGTACACAAGATCGGCATGCGCCGATTTAAGGATTTACAATGATTATTTTGAGGGGGAGCAGCTCTACTCTTTTTCCTTCGATCAGTTTTTATTCCATTGGATTTTTCTGGCAAAGTTTTAACGAAACAACAATTTCTATTTAGGGATGATCCATCAAGGGGGAGTATTATAGATAAGATTTACTATATATATGATGACCATATCTAAATCCTAGCAGCCTATCTTGTACCCTATAAATAGAGGTCTCCACCCTCATAATAATATATCTATTTTTCCTGTCTTCTCTATTATTCTCTCATTTCATATAGTTTATAACATATAATAAGTTTTAAAATCAGCACGTAATTATTTGAAATTCGCAAACAATTATTTCCAAAGTGTCTTGATTCAACCAGTTCGGGTATTAGCCTGTAATGCACACATAATTATTTAAAATTTGCATATGCCAATCATTCACATATAATTTTTGAAAGTTACAAATGTAATGATTCTATTTTAGAAAATTAGAAAATATAATTCCCAAACAATGAAACTTAATTTGTTGTAAATAATTTAGGATTGCCCACTTCAGTCGGCGCCTCCGATTCTTGATATTATCAGCAACAACCTCCTTATTATCCTTCATCCACTTGAAATCTATCGCGGCCTTCCACTGTGTCGCCTTTATAACAAGAACAAAATAAATTCCAAAAAGAGGGGAAATGGAGCTATTGATAACAAAGGAAACAACAAATAAATCTAATACATGAATAATCAGAAGTTCATAGTGATTATACCTTTGTCATCTCGGCTCGCGGCGGTAGAAGTTTGAGGAGCGACGGACGAAAATGCTCTGACCAGTAGCGCGATTGTGGAATCGGTACGAGAGACGGCTTAAGGTGGTCGGTAGATTGAGAATGGAAAACGGAGAGAGTTTGAAGGTGCACGATTGCAGTCCCATGGCTGCTCTACTCTATCCTTCCTTGGATTTATGATTTTGATTTTCGGTTTTCGAATGAATAACGAATTTAATTTTATTTAAATTTTGTCTTCAAAATTTATTTATGTAAATTGTCTAATTCCAAATAAAATGTGAGTGGTGATGAAGAAATTAATGGAGAAAGTTTATGTTTTTGTGGATAGGGTGAGATTGAAATATTTGTAAATTTGAGATCCATTTGGTGGAAATGGCTCTCAAAAATATTTACAACAAATTAGTATTATAAAGTTTGGCAGAATTGATCCTAAAAAATATGCAGTCCGAAAATGCCTTTTGAATATTTATTAATTAATTCAAAATATCGTTAACTAACCGTTGACCGACGGAAAATTTGTCGGAATGATCAATTTCACTAAATTTTAATAGCTTGGAATCAAAATTTTAAAAATAAAATATTAAGGACCAATTTGGCCAAGAATGTAAAGATTGAGGACTATTTAAGTCAATTTGTCATATTTTATTTTTATTTATTAAGTCCTCAAACTAATGAAATTTGGTTGAATGAGTTAATCTGTTAACTTTTCTCTTAGTCGAATGGTTAGTTAATGATTTTTTTTTTAAATATAAGATGTGGGAATAAATATTTACAATGACCAAATTGGTCAATTACTAATTTTACCAATAATTTTTTTGCAAAAAAAATAATTATTTAATTAAAAATGAAACAACATTATAGCAATTTTCAAGTAGGATTTATGTTCGAACCGGCAATTCCACTATTTTCTAATTTCCTTTTTTTAATTGTTTAAATCTCAGTTGTTGGATCATAATGGTCGATTAATCTCGACCATTGATTTTCAACGACTTTTTTCAAATTGCAATGATCATAACTGCTAGTTTCGAATCGAAACTACAAAACCGTTTCACCTTTTTAATAATTATGACTAATATATATTTAAAAAGTAATTAAAAATAAATAAGGAACCACTAATTTGGAATCGTTGACCACGGTTCCGAACTGTCATATCTGACTTTTTTGGCAATTATGGTTTGAAATATTTTATATTGGTGGAATTGATCATCAAATAAAATGCAATTAGTGTATTTGGTCGTTATAAATCAAAAAAATCTAAAATATCAATTCATTTGCTAATTAAATCACTTTTTTTTCAAAAAAAAATAAAAATGATCAAATTAGTCCTCAAACTTCATACATTTTTCTAATTTGGTCCATGTAAAAATTTATTCACAAAATACACTCTTATTGTTTTATTAGTATGTTTAAAATTATGTTGACTAATAATTGACTAATGAAAAAACTTAACGAAATAGCTAATTCGACCAAATTTTAAACAATTTGAGGACATAATAACTAAAAATAAAAGATAAGGGACCAAATTGGCCAAAGCTCCAAAAACTCTATAATTTGAAAATAACTTGCCTTCTGTTTTTAATAGTTAACTTCTCAAAGAAAATAAAAATTGGACTAGTAAAAGCAAACTTACCTACATCATTTCTTAGTATCCCTTAACTTGCCATCTTGAAAATTAACTCAATTACATTCATGTCTATGGATAGCTTTTAACCCTAGACGAAATATTAATCAAAGGGTTCAAGGAAAAAAAAACAGTTCTAGATTCCCAATTGGAACAAAGCTAAGATTTTTGGTGTTGTTTCCTCTCTTCAAACATTGTATATTTTGTCATTTTATTATAATTAATATTCACAATAGATTCAACATTGGAATTGGCAAGAAAGTGCGTGTTATGTCGCCAGGTATAATGACCAAAACCCTCCCTTTAAAGTGGCGATGCCTGCGTATTAGAGCCTCCACGTCTCTCTCATGAGCCCCACATAGAGCAAAGAGGAGGGAGAAGGCAATCATCATGTATGTATGAATGAGATTATATATCCATATGTATATAAATATTTCCGCATATATTTTATTTTCACACATTTTCAAATGTCTTTCTTATTTCTATTTGCTTTCTTATTTTTCTCGTTGTATTATTCTTTTCTTTCGATAGGCCTCAACCACGACTTTTATTTGTTATTTTTGGATTTTTATATATATAATTGTTTTTACACTTATTTTATTTTTGGTTTGTTTTTTTTAATTCTTTTTTCCATTTTCTAGTTTTCTTATCTTTTCTTATTCATTAATCTCGACCGTATATGTTTATTTGTGAATTTACTAATTTTAGTCTATTTTTGTACGCGTCTTTAGATTGGAGCGTTTGAGGATGTAGGTTCTTTGTCAATTGATGTGTTTGATGATGACCTTCTGCTATTGTGTCATGCAGTTCTGCCCACTATGTGTGCATCGATGAGGGATAGGCGACACAATCTACACTCTCACTTTTCATTAAGGAAATTTACTATTATAATTAATTTTTCAAATAAAAACTAAAATCAAAATATTATTATCATATTTAAAGTATTACGAGTATGCTTTATCTTGAACACTGTTACGTATAGAGAAGATTAGATATCTCAAGTGACATTAAACCTTCCCGTAAAAAACATAAGTTCCAAATTAAAGTACATAACCCTATTCAATCCCGTTGCAATATATGCCCTTTGTCTATCCATCTTGACAGTTTGGATTGGAGCTCGTCTTCATTATGCTCATCCTTATCTTCAGAGCTTTTATTGCAATCGCCGTAGCTTTTATTTCTATTAGAGATATCGTCATACATTTTGAGAATAATTGAAATAGCTACTACAGTATTATATTGGTTCTTTATTTAGTTGACATTATTCAAGTTAAGCATAATCTTCATTAATCATACCATAACTTCTGTTGTTTTTTCATTTATGAATGTATAAATTTATTTTAGTTCAGCACATACTTTTCACGCACTTTCCTTACTTTTTTTTTTTACGAGGAACCCGCAGCCGCTACCTTTGGTGCGCGCGAGGTAGAACCCTCGCTCCCGTGCAATAGCGCACGCAAACCATACTGAAGAGTTAAACCACCCTTAATGTGACAGGTGATGACAGGCTCACACATAGCGTGTCAGGTGGGAATTGAACCTACGACCTACCTGGTCCCGCCACCCACCTTCACCGCTATGTCATCCCATGGGGACGCACTTTCCTTACTTATTACTCATCCGGCCCAAATATATATGCCGATTTGATTCTTCACACATATTAAGAAAAAAATTTAATGATATGAAAGTTAGATAAATTTTGGTATTGAAATATGAGTAAACTAAAGTAAATTACTAAAAAGTTAATGACATAATTGTATTTGTTATTATAAAAGTTAGATAAAATGGTCTTTTGCTATATTATCATATTAATTAGATCATGAAAGTTAGTGAAATCTTTTGTTAGGAACAAAAAAATTGCTAATAGTCATATAAATTTAGGACAGACGAAAAAAGAAATGAGGCATATATATTTGGGACGGTGGAAGTATGAATTTTTTTGAGCGTTTAAAGTGTGGAACAATCTGACCGGTATCATAGCCCTATCACTGGCCTAATTATGAGAGATAAGAAACTGCAGTTTCTTAAAAAGAGAATGGAAGTGATAATAATATAATTATACTTATAATTTTTACAACTAAATCTAAACATGTACTAGATTACAATTGATGCCGTTAAATATCTTGAAGACTGCACACCTAAGAATGTCTCTTGAGCCCAACAAATAAAGGCACCCAGTCAAAATATATATGATTAATTATTTTCTTTATATACTTATACATGAGCACGTAAAAGATAAGATTTTATATTTGTTTGGTTATTATATTATTCTCATATGATATTTCAAAAACATAACCTATTACAATAAATATAGCTAAATTTAACTGAATAAAGAACAATTTGATACAAAGTACTGTTACTCATATATAGGTTACAATTGTATATATACCTAATTATTGGAATTGAATATACTAAAATTATACATAAAATGTATTCCGTATTATTTTCTAAAAGTTCTTTCCACATAACTTTGTATCCAAATTATGCACGCCAAAATTGAGTCCACGTTAATTCAACAATCCAATGTGAAATCAGTTAAGCGTAAAAGCTTGTGTGTACCATTTTCGTATACCCTTGTGTTTACCACACTACAAGGGTATTGACATGTGTTAAATATAGGGTTATTAGTGAAATAAGGCACGAAATATAGTCGATTTGCATATTTAACACGAACTTTTAACTGTGTCGAATTAATGCATAAACTTTCATTTTTTGCAATTTAAGACATGATCGGATTCCCAATTTTTTCCGGCCGCCGGAGTGCTGAGTTGGACGTCTACGTGTACTATATAAAACTACGTCGTTTTGTACCTCAAAAAAATTGGCAGATTAAAACATAAACTTTGTAAAAGTTTCAATTTAAGGCATATCTCATTTAAATAATCACAATTTAAAGCATAAACTTTTAAAGCATAAACTTTGCTTGTTTCGCTAGATTATTCCATAATAACCTTCGATTATTTGAATTGAATTCCAAAAAAAATTCCAAAAAACCATTACGAGACCAATAAAGATATGACCAAAATAGTGCAAAAAAAACAAAAAGAACACAAGCATGTACTACCAGAGATTAAACATTAACCGACATAGTGCAAAACATAGCAAAGTTAACAAACTATGACCTAAATAGCAAAACAACTTAGCTACCAAATCCTTCACAACCTTCTACCTAATAGAAATTATCTAAAAAGACACTTATCCAGTCCAATCAAATAAAGAGGAACATAAAATCCAAATAAAATAATTAGAAAATTTTATTTAACTCACAAACATCTACTGAACAAGTAATTCCTCTTTAAAAATTTAAAATTTTTAAATAATTTCTATAAAAATTTATTTAAAAATTTCTCTAATTATTTTATTTAAAAATTTTTAATTATTTTATTTGTTTGTGAGTTAAATAAATTTATCTAATTATTTTATTTGGATTTTATGTTTCTCTTTATTTGATTGCACTGGATAAGTGTCTTTTTAGATAATTTCTATTAGGTTGAAGGTTATGAATGATTTGGTAGCTAAGTTGTTTTGGTATTTTGGTCAAAGTTTATGCTTTAAATTGTGATTATTTAAATGAGATATGCCTTAAATTGAAACTTTTACAAAGTTTATGCTTTAATCTGCCAATTTTTTTGAGGTACAAAACGACGTAGTTTCATGTAGGACACGTAGACGTCCAACTCAGCACTCCGGGCCGAAAAAAATTGGGAATCCGACTATGTCTTAAATTGCAAAAAAATGAAAGTTTATGTATTAATTCGGCACAGTTAAAAGTTCGTGTTAAATATGCAAATCAGCTATATTTCGTGCCTTATTTCACTAAAATTCCATACAAGCCGAATTAATGAGAAATGTCATATGCCAATACCCTTATAGTGTAGTACACACAAGGGTATGCGAAAGTGGTACATACAAGCCGTTTTGTCAGGTAAGAGGGTTGTCAAGCTGCATGCATTTATTAGACTAGAAATATCGGCAGTATTTTTTGAGTGGTCGGTCGGCCATAAGGTATTCACAGCAATAAAAAAAAAATACGCTGCAAGGAGAGAGAATTGAGAAGACCGCGTTCTCTTCTTCCCTTTAATCCAAACGAACGTTTACATTATTTGTAGCCATTGGGATAGTGACACTTGTCACTATCCCATTGGTCATAAGAAATTAATTTTATTCTTAATATAATTTGATTATATCTTTTATATTATATACTAAAAATAAATAATAATTATACCAAAATTCATGATTTTTCATTCTCTATAAATAGACACCAATATTGATATATTTTTCCTCATCCTACAATTATCTCATTTTCTCTCCACATTTTTAATTACTCATCACTCTTTCACTATGGATCCCTATAACAACTTCTATAATTCTCAAAATTTTCCCCACTCCAACGATTATTACCCTAGTTTCGATGATTTTCCTAACTCGAGCGAATTCGAATCGCAAGATGTTGGGTTGGAATCACAGTTTCTTGATAATCCTATTCAAAACACCCCCCAACCTCCATTGAAGAGATTCATCATGAAAAAAATGTCAACCCTAAAAACAATGCACAAGGCTGGAAACCTGAAGAAGATATGGCATTAATGTCCGCATGGTGTCATGTAAGTGGAGATCCAATTGTAGGCAAGAATCAAAATGCCTGCCGCATTATGGAAAAAGGTTTGGGCGCTTTATGAAAGAGGTCGAAAGCAAAACCCAAAGATTGGGTGAAGAAAGGTCAAGCGAGTCGTTGAGACGGCGTTACAGCACGCATTAATGCAAATGTGATGAAGTGGATTGGTGCATATAGGGCAAGCATACGTACCGTAGAAGGAGCGGAATGTCAAATGATGACATTGAGCAAGAAGCGCAATTGTTGTACGGAAAAAACCAAGTTTACTCACCTTGAGGTATATAAAAAGGTTATGAGTACTTATCCGAAATGGGAGTTGAATTTAGAGTCAACTGGTTTTACACAGCAGAGACCACCACGCGATGAAGACAGTGTTGGAGAAAGTCGTGCTAGCTCGAAAAGAACAAGGACCGATGAAGAAGGCGATCCTCGAACGGACTCCACGTCAGAAACTCCTGTGAGTGATGCATCAATATTTCCACGCCCTATGGGAAGAGACAAGGCCAAGGCTGCGGCAAAAAAGAAAGGAAAAGGAGTGGCATCTTCATCTTCGTCTTCTATAATACCTGATGATTTCATTGTTGAAATTCGTGAACTGAGGATCACGCGTGATAAGGAGCTTCAGAAGCGTGACTTGGATCTTGAGGCACGTAAAGAAGAGATGGCCCAGAAGATGAAGACTTTTACGCTGAATACGCTGCTGAATAAAACTGCATTAACTCCAGAAGAAGAGCAATCGAAATTGCGTCTTCGAATGAATTATTTTAGGATATCTAAAAAGCATGAGTGTGTTGTTTAAGTATGCATGTTTGTCTAGTATCTAAGTTTATGAGTGTGTTGTTTTAGGATATCTAAGTTTATGAGTGTTTGTCTAGTATCTAAGTTAATGCGTGTTGTAATATATTTTCATTATTAATGAATTTTATCGTGTGTTCACATAATGCTCTATCAACAATAGTGTTCACATAGTGCTTTCTCAACAATAATGCAACACCTCGTTTCTGCTCTCTTACCAATAATGCCTTCACATTGTTTCACACCAATAATGCTATCAATAGCTGTTTCACACCAATAATGTTTTCACATTAACTCGTTTGTTGAATAAAAATAGCGGTTTCACACCAATAATGCCTAAAAAGTAGATGGTAGGGTGTCACATGTCTTTCAAGGTTCCAATAATGCTATCACTCGTTTCTATCAATATCTGTTTCACAGTGTTCGTACCAATAATGCTTTCACAGTGTTTCACACCAATAGTGCTATCAATAGCTGTTTCACACCAATAATGTTTTCACATTAACTCGTTTGTTGAATAAAAATAGCTGTTTCACACCAATAATGCCTAAAAAGTAGATGGTAGGGTGTCACATGTCTTTCAAGGTACCAATAATGCTATCAATAGCTGTTTCACACCAATAATGTTTTCACATTAACTCTATCAATAGCTATAAATTATAGTTCACATATTTGTATGTCATACGAACCAATCTCCACAAAAGATAACCAAATATCTCTCTCCCATTTGTTGAATATACCACCTCCAGAAATGTCTTCAAGTTATAATTTTGATATTTCAAATATCCTCGAAGATGATGATTGGTGGGATGAGAGAGAAGCCATTTACAATCAATTAGCTGTGGAAGATAGCATTATCGACAAGGTTGTCGAAGAGGTAGCCGCTCGAGCCGAATGTCTATCATTACAACCCATGAATAACACTACTCGACAAAGGAGGCGGTATATTGAACGAGGACGTGAGAAGGGTCATGATACTGTGTTCGAGCAATACTTCTCAGAAAATCCAATCTATCCTGAAGATTATTTTCGAACAAGGTATCGCATGCGAAAGCCTTTGTTCGAACGTATAATGAATAAATTGGTTGCCATCGACGAATTTTTCCAACAAAAGTCGGATCTCTTTGCCGGTCGTCTAGGTATGTCTCGCTATCCAAAAATGCATCGGCTGCGATGAGGGTCTTTGGCATACGGCACAGCCAGCCCAACTTACATGACGAATATTTGCGAATGAGTGGTCAACTAATTCGGAAATCACTCAAAAGATTCGTAGAAGGCATCATTTCCAACTTCAGATGACGAGTACCTGAGAAAGCCAACCGAAGAAGATATGGCATATCTTCTCGCAACTAGGAGAACGACGTGGTTTCCCAGGTACGTTGGGCAACATAGACTGTATGCATTGGGAATGGAAAAATTGTCCCTCTGGTTGGGCGGGTCAGTTTGCAGGAAGAAGTGGTAAACCAACTATAATCTTGGAAGCAGTTGTTTCACAAGATTTGTGGTTTTGGCATGCATTTTTCGAACCCCGGGTTCCGTAAATGATATCAATGTGCTTGATAAATCGCCTGTTTTTGATGATATTTTGGAAGGCCGAGCACCAAAGGTTACTTATGTCGTAAATGGCAAGGAGAAGAATATGGGATATTATCTTACCGATGGTATATATCCCGAATGGGCAAAGATTTGTCAAATCTATTAGAGTTCCTCTCATTCAAGAGCATAAATTATTTGCTCTACATCAAGAGGCTGCGCGAAAAGACGTTGAACGAGCATTTGGCGTTCTACAAGCTCGTTTCGCTTTTATCAAGCAACCATGTCTTATCTGGGATCGAGATTTTATGGGAAAAATAATGAGAGCTTGCATCATCATGCACAATATGATAGTGGAAGACGAAAGAAGCTCTTATCTAAATTACCAAGATCCTACAGAATTTATACGGGATCTCGCAAACCTCGGTAGTAATCAAGGTGCGAAGATGGAGAAGAAAATAATGATTCTGGATACTCTACAAATAGAATTGCAAGCGTAGCCTCTTATATGAGAACTAAGTCACAACTTCGAAACAAAGAAGGGCATAAAGAGCTTCAAAACGACTTGATCGAGCATATATGGCAAAAATTCGGCCATGATAGCTAAATAAATTACCTACTTCGTATTTGTAGTTGTGTGTTTTTCGTTGTTTCGAATTTTACTTCATCAATTTGTGTTGCGCCTTTATTTTATTAATATGAGTTTTATTGATATTAAGTTTTTTTCGAGTTTTCCATTAACCGAAAATTAATTTTAATACTTTTTATTCAAAGTAATAATATGTTGAAATAAATAATTATAAAAAATAATGTGAATATATAATATTTTAGTTGAGTGGTTGCTTTGGTTGGGTGGTCACGGATAAACTATAAAAAGTAAAGATGGTATATTTAGTAAGAAAGTAGAGTATATGGAGGAGAGAGAAATTAATAAAATATTGAGATGGTTGGGTGTTTGGGTGTTTGAGGTGTTCATTGATAAATATAGTCTTAGGATACATGAACCCTAAAATTCAACAAAGATGGCAAAGATCCAATAAATGGACCAAAATATAAACAAAAGAGATAAGAATAAAAGGGACATAACATGTAAATTGATTGGATGAAATGAGATGTCATCTGACGGTGAGGGAGGGAAAATGAAATTATAGGTGTATGTCCTTATCTCATAAGGGATATATAGACCTTTTCATATATTCATATTCATATAATAAATCTCTTGATTTTTCGTCTACTTCTGAATCATTAATGCATCTGCATGTGCTAGTGTCCATTGTTTAGGGAATCAGCTACATCAACATGAGCCTTCAAGCTAGCCATCTAGCTGGAGCAATCCTTTTGACTGACCTGTGGGGACCTAATGTCTAGATATATTACAATCTCATATTTTATTTAATATTTCGTGAATATTGTCTATTTGATGATATGTTTATCATCATGTTCGGTATTATTTAACCGTGCTAAATTACTAATGGCATTTTAATACAAAAGTTCAATTATAGTGAAAAAGAAATCAAAGATCGGAGCAGCTTATATGTATAACTTTCATATACGTGTATCACACCACAATAGTACTGACATGTGATATTTCTCATTAAAACAAATGAGTCATATTTAACACATGTCAATATCCTTGTGGTACGATACACATAAAGGTAAATAAAAGTGGTACACACAAACCTTTGTGATGGAAGACTGGATTAGTAAGAATTTGGGAAATCAAATTAGGAATTAGTGAATGATATTTTCCAAATATATACGGTGGTTGACTGGTTGCAATTTAGTCGGTCAAACTGAAATATCAAGAAACCTTTCAAAATCCTTCTTTGAACTTAATTAAATTCATGCGCTTTGGTAAGTATCGAATAAGACCGATTTCATTATTCGTAATTTATTTATAATTATTTGTTAAAATGATAGCTTTTATGATGGTACATAAAAATGTGAAATAAATGTTAGACAACACTAAAGTCACGAATTCAAAATTCACCTACGTTGTTATGTGTGAGTTTGACATCTATAATTAATTGATCTGGGATGATTTCATATTCTATGTAATTTGTATCTTGTTAAAAAGAAACTAATTTATTCAATATAAACCTTAATTAAATAGCGGATGTGGATTTCAATAATCATAAATTAAACAAAATGTAGTGGTCTAAGGTTATCGGAAATGAGAAACGATCGTCATAAAATTCATGCACCTAGTTTGATTTTGGAGCAATCCACGTGAAAAGGGCCCTTCCCCAAATAAAATCAAATAGTACTATTCTTGTATCATAGTCGGTAACATACCTGTATAGTTGGGACTTAGGCCCCATAAATTCAATCATATGTTTTTTATTTATTTATTATATAGATGGTTTCTCCATGCACACCGATTGTTGATCGAATTGATCCTAGCGGCACTATATATAGTCAATATCAATGTATCATGCTGAATTGTCATGTAGATTTTCTTAATTAGTTTTTTTTTTTCGAAACGATAGAATTCAAATTCGTAATCTTATCATAGATCTTTACTGTATTTACTGTTGGAAAATCAAAGTTAAATATATATATTTATATTTATTTGGAAAGTTAATTAGCATTTAATGCTAATTTAACTTGGGCAAATTTCAGCCCGTTTGATCGCATTTTCGAGCCTCGATATTTATCCGATTAATGTTTTGAGATATATCACGTCGATCTACGTTTCGAGTAGATAATTATAGTGTGCTTAATTTCTCGATTCCGATTTTCGGTGAGTGAGAAATAGTGGCTCGAAGTTTGGGGGGACAAAACTTAAATGTACCTAAAGTGAAGAAACTTACCTTATTCGGGTTTTGGAGAGAATTGCATTGATCAATGTCCCACATTGATAAATGAAACAACTTTAATGTGGTATTTAAGTCTCTACCACATTGTAAGAGATAACAAAGTGACATGTGGTGGGCTTGGGCCACACATGCTCACGCGCGCGAGCCTTTTCGCCCGGCCAGCCTCACACGCGCGGCGCGGCGCGCCCGCCGCACCGCGCGCCGCACCCGGCCCCGGCCCCGGCCCCGGCTCCGGCTCCGGCTCTTGTCCGTGGACTTGGACTTGGATCTTGGATCTTGGCAATTGGTCCTTTGGGTGGTTCGTCGGGTCGGGTGCCGGGTCGGGCGGTGCAGTGCTCCAGCTGCACTGGATTCCTCTCCGTGGTGCACTGCACCTGCTACACCAGAGTAGTACTTTTGGAAGGATCTGGAAGAGACTGTTTCACTCTCCACTTCTCCACTACTTACCATCCACGTTCTCCTGCCTTAAATAGGCTCCTGCATGTCATTCCAAAACACACCAAAAAGTATTTGCATTCCATATCTAGTTCTTAGCTGCTCTTAGCTCAAGTCCAGCAGCTTCTGTCCTCGCCGGAAAAGTCCAGTTCGCCGGAGCTTGAAGGTTTTGCGGTGCTGCAATCTTCGAGACGTTGGGGACGATACGCCTACAACCGAGAGCACTACCGGGGCGTATTTCGTCTTGCGGAGAGAGGACTCCTCGACTCGACGGTTTTGTTGTTTTATTTCATTTTGCTATTTAATAGTTTACTTGTAATAGCAGTTTATAATACCAACAATCGCAAGACGAAATATCTATATCTGCTTCAAGTAAACTAAGAAGATGTCTTCCTCAAGTCTTCGCTTTCTCCAGACGCCGCCGCCGCGCCGTTCTGCTTGCCACCAACCCCACCGCTGCTGATGTCCTTGCCCCCTCCGGCAACGTAGTTCCGCCGGTGTCTGTCCCTACACCTACTCCGGTCTTTGCTAATCCGACACTCGCTGCCATGTCTGCCGCCACTGACGCAAGGATCACACTTAACCGTGCTAATGCCGCTAACTCGGCATACAACTTCAATGCCATGTCCTCTGCCTTGCGAGCAATGTCCCATTTGGGAGTGTGAACCACCATGGAGTGGTGGGGGGTTCGAACCCAACCCTGACGGCACCTCTGCACTCGTCTTGAGTGTTGCCCGCTGCTGAGAAGCCGGCCAAGTTTGGTGGAGCCGACTTCAAGAGGTGGCAACAGAAGATGTTGTTCTACCGACAACATTAGGGTTTACAACCGTGCCGATGGAGAATGCTCATGCCCCTCCAAGTGACAACGAAGAGAACTTGGAAGTCCGCATGCCTTATGATAATTGGCTAACCTTCGACTACTACGTAAAAACTTCTTGCTTAGTGGACTAGATGATAGTGCGTACAGGTGTATATGCAAATGTAAAGACCTCCAAGGCAATTTGGGAGGCACTTGAAAGAAAATACCGTGCGACGATGCAGTACCAAGAAGTTTGTAGTCGCCAAGTTCTTGGACTACAAAATGGTGGACTCTCGACCAGTCATGGACCAAGTGCAAGAGTTCTAACTCATTGTCCATGATTTCCACGCCGAAGGTATGCTTTTGCCAGATGCTTTTATTGTGGCAACTGTAATTGAGAAGCTTCCCCCGAGCTGGAAGGACTTCAAGAGCTACTTGAAGCACAAGCGAAAGGAAATGACACTTGAGGACCTTGTGGTCAAGCTCCGCATCGAGACCGACATGAGGACTCGAGATGGGAAGGGCAAAGCACCCGTGGAGCCAAGAGTCAACCTTGCTGAGAAAGGTGGCAACTCCAACAATGCTAAGAGAGGGCGTCCGAATAGCAACCCCAAAGGGAAGGGCAAGGTGCAATCCCGCAAGTTTGAAGGGGACTGCTACAACTGTGGCAAATCCGGCCACATGTCTAAGGACTGCCGAAAGCCGAAGAAGAAGAGGGCTCGTCAAGCCAATATGTTGGAGATTGACCTCACTGAAGCCGACCTTGCGGCCGTTGTCACTGAAGAAGCAAACGTTGTGGAGAATGAGGGGAAGTGGTATATTGATACCGCTGCCACGGCACATGTTTGTGGTGACCGGAGCCGCTTCACCAAGTACAAGAGCTGCCAAGGGAGGAAGCTCAACATGGGTAATCAAGCCTCATCTGAGGTTGTTGGCTATGGTACTGTGGTGCTAAGGTTGAGCTCCGGCAAGAACCTTACTCTTGGAGAGGTGCTGCATGTCCCCGACATCCGGAAAAATCTTGTGTCCGGCTCTGTACTAGTCAAGAGAGGGTTTAGACTAGTTTTTGAGTCGACAAATTTATTTTGTCTAAATTTGGTATGTTCCTAGGAAAAGGTTACCCGTCTCGAGGGCCTTTTCAAGCTAAGTGTAATGGCGTTACGCCAAGAGGCCGTTGAGGCCAAGAATAATGATAATGAAGCCACTTCCTCTTACTTGCTTGAGTGTTCCGATTTATGGCATTCTAGATTAGGACATGTTAATCTAAATGTTATAAAAAGATTAGTTAATCTCGATCTACTTAAAGTAAATGAGTTTAACAAAACCAAGTGTGAAGTTTGTGTTGAAGCAAAATTGGCTAAGCAACCATTTCATTCTGTAGAAAGGAACACAAAACCTCTAGAACTCATTCACACTGACGTATGTGACTTGAAGTTTGTACAAACTAGAGGTGGGAAAAAGTATATTATTACTTTTATTGATGACTGCACCAAGTATTGTACTCTTTATCTTTTAAGGAGTAAAGATGAGGCGATTGAAGCTTTTTCTAACTTCAAAGCAGAAGTCGAAAACCAACTTGATTGTAAAATCAAAATGGTACGAAGTGATAGAGGTGGAGAATATGTAGCTCCTTTTGAAGAGTTATGTAAGACAAGTGGTATTATTCATCAAACCACTGCCCCCTATTCGCCTCAATCAAATGGTGTAGCTGAAAGGAAGAACCGAACTCTAAAGGAGATGATGAATGCTTTGTTAATAAGTTCTGGACTGCCCCAGAACATGTGGGGGGAAGCCGTCTTGACGGCTAACTACTTATTAAACAAAATACCTCTAAAAGGTAGAGATGTAACTCCTTACGAGTTGTGGAAAGGAAGGAAACCTTCCTATAAATACCTCAAAGTGTGGGGGTGTTTGGCTAAGGTAGAAGTGCCTTTGCCGAAGCAAGTTACAATCGGACCTAAGACCGTCGATTGTATCTTTATAGGATATGCACTGAATAGTAGTGCATATCGGTTTGTCATTCATAAGTCGGTTGTGCCCGATATGAATGTTGGAACTACTATTGAGTCAAGGAATGCTATATTCTTCGAACATATCTATCCTTGTAAAAAGGATGATAAAGTTGAGTCAAGCTCTAGTGGTGAAGCAAGAGAAGTTGCTAGTAGTTCTAGAAATGTGGGGGTAGAACCCGATACACGTAAAAGGCAAGCTGTCGATCTTGAAACTTTAGAACCAAGATGTAGCACTAGAGCAAGAGTTGCTAAGGACTTTGGTCCTGATTATGTTGTCTTTCTTTTGGATGAAGAGCCGCGGTCTATAAAAGAAGCTCTTTCTAGACCCGATGGCCCACTTTGGCAAGAAGCTGTCCAAAGTGAAATTGATTCCATTATGCAGAATCACACTTGGGTCTTAGCAAACTTACCCGAAGGTTGCAAGGCCTTAGGATGTAAATGGATCCTAAAAAGAAAGTATAAGGCAGATGGGTCAATTGATAAGTATAAAGCCCGTTTAGTGGTTAAAGGCTTTAAGCAAATTGAAGGATATGACTTCTTCGATACTTATTCGCCGTAACGAGGATTACGTCTATCTCGTGTGCTTCTCGCGATTCTTTGCTTTGCACAATCTTGAGATTCACCAAATGAACGTGAAAATGACCTTTCTAAATGGAGATTTAGAAGAGGAAATTTATATGGAACAACCTGAAGGGTTTGTTGTACCTGGTCAAGAGCGAAAGGTATGTAAGTTGGTGAAATCCCTATATGGGTTAAAACAAGCACCATTACAATGGCACTTGAAATTCGACGAGGCTATGTTGTCGAATGGCTTTAAGATTAATGAATGTGACAAGTGTGTTTACATAAAGAATACAAAGAATGGGTTTGTAATTGTCTGTCTTTATGTAGACGACATGTTAATTATGGGACAAAACCTTCAAGTCATAAATGACACCAAGCGTATGCTTAAAAGAACTTTCGATATGAAAGATATGGGAGTTGCTGATGTTATTCTTGGAGTAAAGATACAAAGAACTCCCAAAAGGATTGTTTTGTCTCAATCTCATTATATTGAGAAAGTGCTTAAAAGGTTTAATGCCTTTGATAGTGCACCGGCTAAGACTCCTTTAGAAGTTAATGTTCACTTGAGCAAGAATAGGGGTGATCTTGTTGCTCAAGAGGATTATGCTAGGGTCATTGGTTGTCTTATGTACATCACGAATTGTACTAGGCCTGATCTAGCTTGTCCGGTGAATAAACTGAGTCGCTATACTAGTAATCCTAGTAGAGAGCATTGGAAATCTCTTGTAAGAGTTATGAGGTATTTGAAATACACTCTTAACTTTGGGTTGCACTACTCGAGACATCCCCCAGTACTTGAAGGGTACTGTGATGCAAATTGGATATCCGACACTAAAGACTCATTGTCAACTAGTGGTTATGTGTTCACTATAGGGGGAGGAGGCGTGTCGTGGAGATCCACGAAAGCAGGACATGCATAGCCCGATCCACCATGGAATCGAATTTATTGCTTTAGATAAAGCCGGTGAGGAGGCCGAATGGCTCAGTAATTTTCTTGAAGATATTCCATGTTGGACGAAACCCGTGCCACTGTGATGATGATTCACCGTGACAGCCAAGCGGCTATTGGTAGGGCCAAGAGTGGGTTTTATAATGGTAAGTCGAGACATATTCGTCGTCGACATAATCTTGTAAGGCATTTGATCACGAGTGGGGTTATCTCTATAGACTATGTCAAGTCTATAGATAACCTAGCGGATCCGCTTACTAAGAGTTTGAATCGAGATCAAATGTATAAGCTCGTAGAGGGAATGTGAGTTAAATCCACACGTTAAAGACGATTATAGTGGATACCCAACCTTGTAGATTGGAGATCCCATGAACTTGGTTCAATGGGAAAACTAAGCTATATGAGTACGGTGATACCACACTCAAATAGTCTATTCCACTAAAAGAGCTCGAGAGTGTTGGTGACCTGTCAAGTGGTGAGGTTAAGGCTTTGACTTTTAATGATTCTTGGATGCCTTGAGAAGGTGGAGTATGACAGGATACTCGAGTAAAAATCACCTATGTAAGTGTGAAGTGAGGGCCGCTTCTATGTAAACACTTATGAATCCAAAGAGGTTGTCCATGGCCAGTAAAGGACACAAACGTGAGAACGGACGAGGTTGAGACTTTATAGTGTTAGTGCTATTGTCTAAGTATACACCATGGAGGAATAGTTCAAGGCCACGTGTCCACTAATCCACCGGTATGCTCGATAGCACTGACTAAGGAAGGTTCAAGGTCACAAGCCACCTATCCTGATGCTTTATTGTCTCTTGAGGACAGAGCTGTGTGTCTGCATGCATGCATTTGGCTATTTCCACTCATGTGGGGGATTGTTGGAAAATCAAAGTTAAATATATATATTTATATTTATTTGGAAAGTTAATTAGCATTTAATGCTAATTTAACTTGGGCAAATTTCAGCCCGTTTGATCGCATTTTCGAGCCTCGATATTTATCCTATTAATGTTTTGAGATATATCACGTCGATCTACGTTTCGAGTAGATAATTATAGTGTGCTTAATTTCTCGATTCCGATTTTTGGTGAGTGAGAAATAGTGGCTCGAAGTTTGGGGGGACAAAACTTAAATGTACCTAAAGTGGAGAAACTTACCTTATTCGGGTTTTGGAGAGAATTGCATTGATCAATGTCCCACATTGATAAATGAAACAACTTTAATGTGGTATTTAAGTCTCTACCACATTGTAAGAGATAACAAATTGACATGTGGTGGGCTTGGGCCACACATGCTCACGCGCGCGAGCCTTTTCGCCGACCGCCTCACACGCGGCGCGGCTTGCACCCGTGCCGGCCTCGGCCCGGCTCCGGCTCCGGTTCCGGTTTCGGTTCCGGTTCCGTGTCCGTGTCCGTGTCCGTGTCCGTGTCCGTGTCCGTGTCCGTGGACTTGGACTTGGACTTGGACTTGGATCTTGGATCTTGGATCTTGGATCTTGGTCCTTTGGGTGGTCCGTCGGGTCGTTCGGCCGGGTCGGGCGGTGCGGTGCTCACCGCACCTGGATTCCTCTCCGTGGTGCACCGCACCTGCTACACCGCAGTAGTACTTTTGGAAGGATCCCGGAAGAGAGCTGTTTCACTCTCCACTTCTCCACTACTTACCATCCACGTTCTCCTGCCTTAAATGGCACAACAACTCCTCACCTGGGGTGGAAGCAGCCTATAAATAGGCTCCTGCATGTCATTCCAAAACACACCAAAAAGTATTTGAATTCCATATCTAGTTCTTAGCTGCTCTTAGCTCAAGTCCAAGCAGCCTTCGTCCTCGCGGAAAAGTCCAGGTTCACGGAGCTTGAAGGTTTTGCGGTCTCCGCAATCTTCGAGACGTTGGGGACGATACGCCTACAACCGAGAGCACTACCGGGGCGTATTTCGTCTTGCGAAGAGAGGATTCCTCGACTCGACGGTTTTGTTGTTTTATTTCATTTTGTTATTTAATAGTTTACTTGTAATAGCAGTTTATAATACCAACATTTACTTTATAAGTTCTCTCTTTCCATTGTAAACTAACCGCATGAGTGGACTGTGGATCGATAAATTAAATTAAGGAGACAAAATCTACAATTTCAAAATGTAAAGATTAATAACAACTCGGTAAAACACATTTTTCCTTTAAAAACTACACTAAAAAAAGCTGATTCGACACAATTTATAAGTGGCGGTCTCCACCATGCCCCCATTGGCTCACCAATGATAATGAATTCACAGAAAACTCATGTAATGTATCATTCATGCAGGAACAGTAGTTCAAATACAAACATTCCCTTGAAATGAAATCTTTTTGAAACAGCTGTTCCTTAAAATCCAGCTGTGGAATAATCATATCATATGACTAGTAGTTGTGAATGATTGATCATGTACTGTCAGAATCCAACACCATTTTTCGATTTACCTTAATTGTTCTAAGTTCCTCAGCTTGAGTGGTATATACAACTTGATTCTGTAGCCCCATAAAATCAATACCTTCCAAAGAGGGGTCTGCAAATGCAAAAGAATCGTACTTAGCTTAGCCATGCTATGGACCCATGAGAGAGAGAGGAAACGTGAGATGATGTTTTTTTCGTAGTAATAAATTTATATGTAATACCAGATTGGAATCCAATAATTTAAAATAATATTTTGATACCCACTACTAATGTCTCAATTTCCTAATTGGATTTTGTCTCATTGCAAATTGGATTCATCATTCAACAAGTCAAATTCATATAAATCACAAAATACAAGTACAATTTTCTTAATAACTGCATGAAAAATAAATGCGATATTATTAATGGAACAATGGAAATACTTATCACAGATGCTACATATTCCAAGAAATATTCGATCATAATCGGCGATGCGATCCGCTCATAATCATTCCACCGATCAGATTTGTTTTCGCCGCCGTTGTCCTTCGATCTACAGATCTGTCTTCGCCACCGTCCTCCTCCGATTTTCAAAACAGTAGAGATCAGATTAGATCTACATCAGTCGCCGTCTTCCTCCGATTTGTAGATCTATAGAGATCCGACCAGATTTGTAGGCGCCGTCCTCTGATATGTAGATCTGCCATCTCCGTCCTGCATAAATGTCATCCCGCCGTCCTTACCGCCGTGATGCGCAAACCAGATCTGTAGAGATCTAATTTTTTTCGATTGCTAAATTATTTTTTTAGCTTTTTTTATTCTCTTAGAATTCTAAGATTGGATCTGTTTGATTGCAAATGCTTCTGTGGCATCAGTTGCAATATATCTGTATGCACTTTGGTTAAAAAGTTTATGCATTTTTATTGATGATTATATGCACTTTTATCAAAAATTATATGCACTTTGATTAAAAAATATAAGTACTTTTAATTGATTATCTATATTAAGGTGAAGAAGAAGTAAAAAAATTCTGAGATTGGATCTGTTTATTGCAAATGCTTCTGTTGCATCAATTGCACATTTTTTGCTCGTGTTTATCTGCAATTTGATCAAAAAGTTTATGCACTTTTATTGATGATTATATGCACTTTGATTAGAATGTATGCACTTTTATCGATAATTATATGCACTTAGATTAAAAATTGGAAGCACTTTCACTGATTCTCTATGTTAAGGTTAAGAAAGAAGAAAAATCAACAAGAAAAAAATGAAGGAATCACGGCAATATTGAATAATTATTTATTAAAATAATTTTTTTAAAAGAATTGAATTAAAGTTATTATCGAAAAGGAAGAATAGTTGGTGAATAATTAATTTTTTAAAATAAGTTGAAATTGATTAATAAATTATCTCATACGGCTGAGTACTAGAATATAAATGAAAAATGAAATAATGAGTAGATTACTTTTATATCCTTAATAAATTAGATAAAAGATTTAAAATTCATTAAAGTTCCTCCAATTCAAACCACACATCTTAAAAATGAAAGGTTGTGATGTGTTCCTAGTTCTTTCATTAAGCATGTGTTCCTTAATGATCCATTTCCAATATTCTTAACTTATATCATGATATAAAGTATCACCAGTCGTTACATAACGTGTAATTTTTTATAATTATGTTTACAATCTAACCAATATTACTAAATTAACCCCACTTTATACTTATTCAGCTATCTTTGTGCAAGTGGAGGCTATGGTGCCTAAGGCTGGGTGGCGGCTGCTTTATAAAATAGGCTGCTCTAAGGCTAGGTGGAGGCTATGGTGCATAAGGCTGGGTGGCGGTTGCTGTATAAAATAGGTTGTTCTAAGGCTAGGTGGAGGCTATGGTACATAAGGTTGGGTGGCGGCTGCTCTATACTTTTTTAATTTTTAATTTTTTATCTAATTGTGTTTATAAGACAAACCTGACAAATGAAAGAGAAAAGGTAAGGATAGTCCCCATTGGATGGCGTAGCGGTTAAGGTGGGTGGCCCGGGACCGATAGGTCCTGGGTTCAATTCCCACCGAGACCACTATGTGATTTATCTGTCACTCTGTCACATTACGGGTAGTTGAACCTTCCTGTGTGGTTTGCAGGCTATTAGGAGTGTGGTTTACCCAGTGCGCACTGAAGATAGCGGCTGCGGGTTCCATTAATAAAAAAAAAAGTAAGGATAATTAGATCATATTGGCTAGATTATAAACTAAATTTTAATGAATGAGTATATTTATATTATTTTAATTGAATTTGGTTATTTTCATATATTACCACTTTTTATTTTGTCTTGAAGTTTAATGCTTATTTTGATGTCATCATTTTAACAATGATCTGATCGAGCATGTGATAAATTGAGGAAATCACAATGAAATTGACATGTAAAACCATGCCCCTACCTATGTGTTAGTTTAAAAGCATGTTAAGTGACCTTTTTGTAATAATTGTAGTAGCTTGTTTAAATGCGGACATGTGGCAGCGCAACCTAATGTTTAACTTTTAATTTGACCCCAAAACTAATGATGAAATCTCTAACAGGTAGTTTCATTGAATACATCTGTACTGTCACGTGATTTTCTGCAATTTCAGAGGCTAAATTCTTGAAATGAAAATGCACCTCCCATATCTCCCGCACATGCCCTCACACTAGTATACTTATCTTCTCTGTAAATAAAAAGTTTGGTTTATAGTAACGTTTGAAATATACCTCTAATTTTTATTTTAAATTTTGAATAATTTATTTTGAATCGAATTTGATATTAAATTGCGAATCAAATCATGCGAGAACTAAAATTATTATTTCTGGATAAGGGTCGGGGTGGGAGAGTGTAGATGCAGCCCTTCAAATCATGTGAGAATTAAAATTATCATTTCCGCCTTAAATCTCCATATTAAAGATATTTCTTTGTTTGAAATTCGCTTTTGATTCTCATTTTGAATTCGAGTAAAATAATAGTAACTAGTTTTTAAAAAAAAAATTAATTGACTAATTCTCTGAAGTGTGATGTATTTCTTAACATATAGTATTTTGCATTTCTGACCACCATGTGATAAAATTCTTTTGTTTGAAATAAATATGATATCTATGGGGTTCAATCATGGCACAGGATGACAAATTTGTCGCTTTTGGAGTTTTTCTTTTTTCTAATTTTCTTTATTTCATCATTGAATTGAGCATGAAATATTCCAAATAATTACTAAACCAATATTTGACAATAACAGATATGAAATCAGTAATGAGATTCAAATAGGAAGCCTATTATTTAGGATTTCATTAATTTCGACACTAACTTATAACCATCAATTATGAGGGGCCTTTTCAAGATTTAAGATGGAGCACATTTATGTTAGGGTTGGTACGGTATATCGAACTTTTTTCTTCATATCATATACCATATCGAAAATGGCGGTATGAAAATTTTACATATTGTTACCGTACCGTAGCGTGCAGTATACTGATGTTCGGTATGTCGAATTTTCAATATTAAAATTGATCTTACCGTATACCATACCGTCTTGTCGGTATACTGTATCGATCTTCGATATACTGTGAAGTGCAGTATACCAGACATTATGATATATAGAATCTTAACGGCATACCAATATATGATGGTATACCAAAATTTAAAATTATACCTTAATATATAATGAGTTGGGCTGCTGCAACCAGACGATTACACTTAAATATGTACAATTTGGAATATTTAAACAATGGTAACGTAGTGCAGTTGGCTAAGCTGCTAGGCTCAAAGCCCATTAACCCGGGTTCGAGTCCCAGCAGCGTCTTTTTTTGTGGTTTTTTATTTTAATTGATATATTAATTTTAAAAAATGATACATTTGTTCATAATAATTCATATTTTTATTATAATTATTTTTTCAGAATAAGTTTGTCCCATTTTTTTTATAATATTTTTTTTTCATTTTAATTGATATATTAATTTAAAAAAGTGATAAATTTATTTTAAATAAATAATATTTTTATTCCAACCAATTCATATTTTTTTCAAATCAAGTTTGTCCCTTTTTTTCATTTTAATTGATATATTAATTTAACAAAAATGATAATTTTTTGTTTATAATAAGTGATTTTTTTATTCCAACCAATTAAAAAGTATCATTTCTCCTTAAGAAAAGTATTATTCGCTTTAAGAAAAGTATCATTCTTCCTTAAGAAAAGTATCATTCTTATTGAGCAATAGTATCACATGTTGTTAACAAAAGTATCATTCTTCCTTAAGAAAAGTATCATTCTTATTGACGAATAGTATCACGTGTTGTTAACAAAAGTGCCATTTTTACTTAAAAAAAGTATCATTCTTATTGAGCAATAGTATCACATGTTTTTACTGTACCTTAGAGGGGAAGTCTAAACCCTACTTTTTTTCCTTTGCCTTTCTTTTCATTTATTTTTTTTCTTTTCTTTTCCTTTCTTTTAATTTTATTTTTTTCCTTTTTTTTCATTCCTTTCTTTTCTTTTCATTTTATTTTTTTTATTTTCCTTCATTTTCATTTAAATTGATACATTAATTTAAAAAGTGATACATTTTTTTAATAATACATTTTATTTTATTTTTCATATTTTTTTTATGTAACACTTTTTTTTAATAATAATTTTTTTAATTTCTTAAGAAAAATATCATTCTTTTTTTTTCCTTTTCCTTTTCCTTTCTTTTCATTTCATTTTTTTTTCTTTTCCTTCATTTTCATTTAATTGATTTAAAAAAGTGATACATTTTTTAATAATACATTTTATTTTATTTTTTAAATTTTTTTTACGTAGCACTTTTTTTAATAATAATTTTATTAATTTATTAAGAAAAATATCATTTTATTGAGCAATAGAATCACATGTTGTTAACAAAAGTATCATTCTTCCTTAAGAAAAGTGTATTCTTCATTAAGAAAAGTATCATTCTTATTGAGTAATGTATCATTCTTCCTTAAGAAAAGTATCATTTTTATTGAGCAATAATATCACATGTTGTTAAAAAAAGTATCATTCTTTTTTAAGAAAAGTATCAATCTTCCTTAAGAAAAGTATCATTCTTCATTAAGAAAAGTATCATTCTTATTGAGCAATAATATCACATGTTGTTAACAAAGTATCATTCTTTCTTAAGAGAAGTATCATTCTTCCTTAAGAAAAGTATCATTCTTTCTTAAGAAAAGTATAATTCTTCCTTAAGAAAAGTATCATTCTTATTGAGCAATAGTATCGCGTCTTTGTTAACAAAAGTATCATTCTTTCTAAAGAAAAGTATCATTCCTATTGAGTAATAGTATCACATGTTGTAAATAAAAGTATCATTTTGCCTAAAGAAAAGTATCATTCGTATTGAGCAATAATATTTTTCCTTGTTTTTACTTGTACCCTAGAGGGGAAGTCTAAACCCTACTTTTTTCTCCGGTTAAAAATGCTCGCGTTCCTTCTGAACACTCGCATTTTTAAATGGTTTGGAAAAAAAGCTAGCGTTCCTTCGTAACGCTAGCATTTCCAAACCCTTTTAGTCATGGAACTGCTACGGTATTTTTTCTTGTTTTTAGTGTATCCTAGAGGGGAAGTCTAAACCCTATTTTTTTCTCCTAGGTTAAAATTTTTAATATATATATTAATATTCTTTGTGTCATATATTTTTTTAAAAAAAAAGAAATTAAATTTATTATTTTTCGTGTCATATTGTAGTTGTTCATACAATTATAATTTTTTTAAAAATATTATATTTTTTAATATGCTTTGTGTCATATATTAAATTTCTTAAAATAAGAAATTAAATTTATTATTTTCGTCTCATATTGTAGTTATTTATACAATTATATTTTTTTTTAAATATTACTATACTTTTTTAACAAGAAATTTTTTTAATATACATATTAATATTATTTGTGTCATATATTAATTTTTTTAAAAATAAGAAATTAAATTTATTTTTTTTCGTGTCATATTATAGTTGTTTATATAATTATAATTTTTTTAAAAAAATATTATATTTTTAAGAAGAAAAAATTTTAATATTACATATTAATATTCTTTGTGTCATACATTAATTTTTTTTAAATAAAAAATTAAATTTTTAATGTTAAAAACTAAAAAAAGGAAAATGTTGTTGCTGGGTCTCGAACCCGGGTCTCTCGGGTGAGAGCCCAGCAACTCACCACCTGCGCTACAGGAGCGCTTATGTGAACGTCTATATTATTATGCTATTTAGCTGGGTGCAGCCGGTTGCACCTGCAACCGGTTGCACCAAAGTTTTTGCGATATATAATACGTGTGTGAATATTATTTATCTAAAAGAACATCCATTTAATATTAAATATATAATATTTGTGTGAATATTATTTAATAAAATAAATATACTTAATATATATCTCATATTTAAATATATAAATATATAATACGTGTATAGAGTACTATTTATTATTTTCTTTTATCATTCTTAATAATATATTGTGTTCATAATTATTGTTACTCATCAATGATAATAAATAAATTATTATAAAATATAATAAAGTTAGAAATACTTATATATAAATATACCGACGTTTCGGTATGGATCGGTATGTAAAATTCATATTGTTACCGTATCGAAAATTATGATGCACTAATAAAGTTTGTATTTTCGGTATATTTTCGATACGGTATATGCCGTATACCGATTTTTTTGGTATATTTACCAATTCCTAAGTACATTATCAATTATCAATTTTCTTATATTAATTTCATGCACATTTTTATCTTATTTCAAATTTGCAAACACTATAGCATATTAACACGATCAACACTAGGTATGGCACTATAATTAAATTTTGTAATAAATGGTAAATCAAAACGTATAAAAGAGGATTTTTGTAATAAAAATAACATGCAGCTGCTACGAAAAATATACATTATTTAAAAGGGTTGTGTCTTTTTCCTTCTTCTGTATCTTATTCGGGTAACTTAACTCTTCAATCTTCTCGTATTTATTTCTGGTCCCAAGCGTCACGCAACAAATATGATGGCATGTGTACTATTAATTTCCATATAATAACTTGAAATGGATGTATCAAATTCAGCAGTTAATGTTATTTAAATTTATTTTTCTAAATTATATTTTATTAAAATATACGGCTAAATATTAGTATTAACAACATTTAATTCGATATAAATAATATACAACGACTTGTATATAACAGACTCGTTAAATCTTCTCCTATTAACACGCACGATCTATTCAACATTACATATATATACATATATAACCAACACCCCGTCCCACCTCGTATTCTCCTCCTCCTTCGCCGTATGCCACCGCCGGAAAGCTTCGGCATTGTGTCTCTCTCACAAAATGGCGATTGCAAAACAAGCATCCGGAGAGCTAAAATCACGCGTCAACAGCTGTATCGATAAGCTCTCAGACAGAGACACGCAATCTATGGCGTCCAACGAGCTCGAAAACATCGCTAAAACCCTAAAAAACGACGCTTTTGCCCCTTTCCTCAACTGCCTCTCCGCCACGGATTCGTCGGAGAAATCCCCCGTCCGCCGCCAGTGCGTCCGCTTAATCAGCATCCTTTCCGCCGCCCACGGCGACGCCCTATCTCCACACGTATCGCGGATGATATCCGCCGTGCTCCGCCGACTCCGAGACCCCGACTCCGCCGTCCAAGCGGCGTGCGTCGACGCCGTCGCGTCGATAGCCGCCAACGTGAACTCGCCGCCGTTCGCTGCCATCCTGAAGCCGCTCGCGAAGGCGCTTTTTCAGGAGCAGGATTTGAAGCCGCAGATCGGCGCAGCGCTCTGCCTCTCCGCGGCGGTGGAGGCGGCGCCGGAGCCGGACTTGGCGGAGCTGAGGAGGCTTCTGCCAAGGGTTGTGAAATTGGTTAGAAGCGACTCTTGTAAGGCGAAACCCGCTTTACTCTCGCTGGTCGGTAGTGTTGTTAGCAGCAACTGCGTTAAGAGTAAAAGCTCGTTGAATTCCATCGTTTCTACGGCGGTTGATTTTTTGAGCAGTGGAGATTGGGCGGCCAGGAAGGAAGCAGCGGAGGTTCTGGATAAAGTAGCGGTGGCTTGCGGAAGTTTAGCGGTGGAGTTGAAGGCTTCTTGTGTTGCTGCTTTGGAGAGGAAGAGATTCGACAAGGTACCTAAATATTATATTTTTCATAAATTAGTAAATAAATAAATAATTAAAGTTGCGCAGTAATTTAATTGTTTATTTTTCAACCTTAATAGGTGAAGCTTGTTAGGGAGAAGATGAACAGAGCATTGAAATTATGGAAAGATCTTCTGGAGCAATCCGAAGGCCTTTCCTCCCCAAATGGTAATGCCAAAAACTTTTTTCTTTGTTTTTTTCAAGATATATATTCATTGCATTTGTTTGTGATTTTCTCCAGTTGTAATTTACCAACTCAATTTAAATGGATATAAAGAACTGTTATATCCAATCCCATCTTAATTGGTAGTTGTAGATATGGATAGCCTTTCTGAATAGACAATATTAGTTGGTTATGCAAAATCTTGATCAAATATATGATTTTTAGTTGACATTGTTCCTCAATTCAATCAGATCGTAGCAGTGCTGGTTACTCCCCTCTGCAGAGTCGTAGCCACATGACAGAAACCCCTCAACCCACAAGTTCGCCCTCATCTAGTTGTTCATCTTCAAACAGCATAGCAGGAAATGAGGACAACAAACCACGCATTCCCAGTTCGAGTACGATTAGCCTAAAGAAGAACACCCACCAGGCCCGAGTGGTTCCTTACAAGTTGAACAATAATTTAGACATGATGTTGGATGAGGACACCAATCAAGATGGCTTCGAGTGTCAAAAGGAGTTGGAGGGCATCTCCCTAATCCGCAGACAACTGCAGCAGATCGAAAACCAGCAATCAAATTTGCTAGACCTCCTACAGGTACGGTACTAGGAATGAATAACACTCTCTATACTTCAATTGCAACGGCAGTTTTTAGCATTATTGTTAAGTTAAGATTGGTTTGGTGCTGATTACTTGAGAGATTCATGGGGAGGTCACAGAAGGGGATGAGGTCGTTGGAGCAACGAGTAGACGGTCTGGAGAAGGTGGTGGGTGTGATGTCGCATGATTTCTCCATTTCAACTTGGAGGACTGATAAGCCTCTACCCAATAACACTTGCTGTATGATTCCCGGAGCAGAATTCTTGAGCCCCAAGTTCTGGAGGAAAGCTGAAGGCCAGACGCGTGTCATCTATCAGAAACGGCCAAGGAAAGGATGCAAGTTTTGAATTGCTTGATATGTTAGAATCTTACTAGCTGTGCCATCAATGTATCTAACAAACCAATCAGAATAGATCCCTACTAAATTAATAAGTAATGTTATTCAATTGGTAAACTTGAGTTTGTTGAATAGTCATACTCATACTCCACTTCGTCGCCTCTAACATAAATAATCTCGGTCCTCTCAGCCATCCATGATAACATTGAGGAACATAGTGTTTCTAGGAACCAATATCATTACTTTCATTTGACAAGTGATTAACCTTCATAAAAAAGTCAAAAATCAATATTACGAATTTAGTCAAAAATATCGCATTTGTAGTTTTTAATAATTGTTCAAACAGAAGTATGAATCATACTAGAGAAGAAAGTGAAAAATACTACAAAATAGTTGGTTGGCAAAAAAACTAGTAATTAAGAAGATATCCACACTAAATGAATAACATAGCTAAACACAAAAATCAGAGTCCAATAATAAATTGAAAACCAAAACTCAAAGATAACATCAATATCTATTTCATACATCTTGGATCTTAGAAAAAGCCAAAAGGAGAACAAAAATTCGAAATTGTAGCATCAAAATGCCATCTCCAAAGAATTTGGGTTCTGGAGATATCAAATTCTGCACTAGAAGAACATAACACACGACATACGAAGAAAAACCATCTAAAGATGGGAATGGCGAAGATTCAAGTTGATTAATCCAGTACAATCGTCATTTTTGGCCTATGCTTGCTAAATCGCAGTGTTGTCGCGTTTGAGAAGAAAAAACCGTTATTTCTAAGTCAAATGAGGAAGAGAATATGTTGAAAATTGAATATAAAGTGCAAGATTACTAATTTGCCATTTGTGCAGTTAAATTGAACAAAAAGTGCATCAATTTTTTTTAAGTTAATTCGCAATTTGGACCGCATGATGGCTCGATCAAACGACTGACATTTATTCTTAATTCCTACAACAAAGGGCTTTCTTATTTGATATCCTCTAGATATCTATATATATTTCTAACATCTAAAAATATAATTATTAGAATTTACTCATATTATAAATTCAATTCGAAAAAAATAAGAAAATAGTCATAAATATATGCTATAGTAATAAAATTACCATAGTACAGTTAAACTTCTCTAAATTAATATTGTCGGGATCATGAAATTTTATTATTTTAGAGATATATTAATTTATCTATAAATTAGTATTTAAGAATTTAGAGAGAGTTTTCAAACTTCAACGAAATTGAATTTTAATTAGATGAATATTATATGTTTATTTATATATCATATTTAATATTATTTTTGCTATTTACTACTCCCTCCGTCCCATTATTCTTGTCCAATTTGCTTTTTGCACGGTTTTTAAGGAGAGTTGTTAGTTGTGTGTAGATTGGTATAAAGTTGTGGGTCCCATAAAAAAGTTGTGTGTAATAATTTACTAAAAAAGGAAAGTGGACAAGAATTGTGGGACGTCCCGAAAAGAAATAAGGGACAAGAATTATGGGACGGAGGGAGTATCTATGAACAATGAATTATATTAATTTGTTAAGAAATAATTAATCATACATTTAAGAAACGAGTACAATGATATAGTTAACACAATGAACATTAAAAAACACTAAAGATAATACAATTCTTTTGGAATCAATTACGCACAAGGGAATCATATAATGCATTTATGACTCTTCACAATTTTATAGTACAATTCGAGAAAATAACACCCGAATTTTTTGGTACACTTAGAATAGTTAGATATAAGATTCAATTAGATTTAAGTTTTAAGAAAAAAACAGGCAACATAGGAATCGTATCATAAAACTATCTTAGTGCTACATTTAAAACTCGATAAAGTAATATTCGATAAAGTAATAATCTCGCTAAGATAATAATTTCTTACGATCCCAATATGGGTCAATGTACTAAAATAATATTCGGTAAAATAATAATCTCGTTAAATTAATATTGTTTCTCGGTCCCAATGTTATTAATTTATCAAAATTTAACTATATTGATAATTTCAAATGATTATTAATTTATGATATTGACGGGACCATTCTATTGTATGTTAGTATTGTACCTAACAATCAATTATGTAACTTTGGCAATCCCTCCACTATTAATTCCTAGTAAGTATATACTTTGAAAACAAAATTCTCTTTAGTTTTTAAAACTCACGATGATCTGTCACACTTATCCTATTTAGTTTTATAGGACATGCTAGTTACAACTAGATCATTAATTCATTGCTGTGGTTAAAAAAATGAAGATAAAAAAATAATAATAATGAAGATAATGCTTTTTATTTTCAATTTAAATTCCAATTAGTATTCCCAAATATATAAATTTTAATAAATTTAAATTTAACATTTTATTTATACTTAGAAAATGAAATCAACCTTTTTTCTATTATATAAATGAGTATTTTCAAAATAGAAATTTTAAAATTTTATTTAATTTATTTTTATTAACTGCTTGAAAATGAAGATAAGTAGACAATTAGAGGACGTTCGATAAAGAGGGGTTCAAAATTATGAATCGATATAAAACCTATATATGGTGTTTGGATTAAGACTATCAGATTCAAAAATTTGGAATGATATCCTCAATCCTCTACTATTTTATGGGTTTTACTTCAAAACCCAAATTTAATTCCATACCATTTTTAAAAAATCATTTTTTTTATTTTCTCATTTTTCGTTTTACATTTATTCTTTTTTTTTTTCATTCTTTCCTTTTTTTTTCATTCTTTCGTTTTTTCTATATTCCATTATTTTATTTTTCATTCTTTATTATTAATTTTTATAGTCTCGTTTTTATTTATTTTTGATTTATTAATTTTAATTTTTTAATATTTTATATTTTATATAAGCTAATGGTAAAACTAAAAATTTATACGAACACATATATATTAATGATCTGAATCCGAACAACTAATCCGAACAGATATATTGAAATGAGTCACTCCATTCCGAAATTAAAGAAAATCATCATAATCCTGAATACGATTCAAAACTGCGAATCAAACGCCCCCTTAGACTCATCACTCCTATAGTCTAGTGTCTAGTTATATCTCTCTCGTTATTAATTAATAAATAAATAAATAAATAAATATATATATGTATAATACTTATTATTTAATATATTTTCAATTCTTGCTTTTAAATCATGGAAATCTTTTGATATAAGTCCTAATTTTTGAAAAAAAAAAAATCCATCTTCTAGTTTAATCTTATTAATTAATTAATTAACACATAGATATTTTAATAGTACTAAATTTAAACCACCTATGTAAATATAAATGTACAATCTTATAATGAATAAATAATTGAGACCAAATCATTAATTTAGATTCCTTAGTAGAGTAAGAATACTCATTATTTGATTGGTTTGCTATATTTTATTAGGATTATAATAATTATTTGAATATTATAAATGTCATATTAATAATTATATAATATTATAAGTATAACTTTAATAAATTTCAGATTTCAAACATTAAACAAAAAATTCAAAAAATTGAAAATTGAAATTGGAAAGTGAAAAGTAAAATGAAAAGATTCAAAACCCTGTCCGTCATCCCGTCTCTCGACTGTCGTCCCTCCCTCACTCTCGTCTTCCAACCGCAGCTGCACAGCAACCAGCCGTCCGTGGCCCGCCGCCGCCGTCCCTCACTCCACGGTTTATCCGTCTCTCGGCAGCTCGACTCTCGTTTCCTCGCTATTTCTTGTAGGTGCGTATACGGCTGTTTCTCACTCTAGTCCCTAACTCTCTTGTTTAACCTAAACCTAACACCTTCAATTGGCGTTACACTATCCAGTGTTGATTTTTGAATGAGAGTGCAATGAGTGTTGTTTGTTGGGAATTTCTTGGTTTTGTTCAACTGCTCGTGCTGTTCGATGACTATTTTAGTCCGATCCAATTTCTGATTTCAACTTATGGCGTAATCTGCTCGTTTAATTAACTTCTACCATTGGATTTTTCTAGGTGAATATTGTGGTAAAAAAATGTTAAAAAAAATTCTGGTGGGTCAGATGCGGGTAGTAACGCCCCGGTTCGGGGGCCAAAAATACGAACCCGTCCGGGTCTACGGTTAAAGTGTTTTAACGATTCTTTAGAAATTGGTTTGAAGCCAAAAGGAATAACCTGGCAAGAAAATTCTGCCGTTGCGAAAATCATATTGATTTTTGTTGTCTTTCACTTGACTGGCTTTTCCAACTACCAAAGGGGTTTAGGGTTAACAAACAGAACCTTCATACGCTGTGCAGTTTATACAAAAATCTATTTTTGCTGTAATCCCATATCCCCATTTTCATTTATTCTTCAATTCTTCAATTGATTTTCTGCAGCGTGGAGAAACACATGGGCGTGATTGAGTTGTTCAGCAAGACTTCATATTTTTGTGTTGATAGACCGATTGTCAGTCCCGGGTGCAGTTCGTCTCAGGGGAATCTGAAGCGGGGTAAAATTACATTTATGACCCCGCCGGCGTCGTCCTCTACTGCCGTGCCCGTGACCGAGGATAGCCCAAAAGAAGGAGGCGGCAAGTTGACTGGCGATTCATTTATTCGGCCGCATCTTCGCAAATTGTCCCCATATCAACCTATTGTGCCGTTTGAGGTGATTTATTGACCAATTGCCACCTTTTCTATTTTGTTACAAGTCTCAGAAGAAAAGAAAAAAAAGAGGAGAAGAGAGAAAATTGCATCAGAAGGAGATACTGTTTGATTGTGAAATTACAGTTTATGTGTGTTTTGTTTGTGGGTAATTTGGGTGCCGAAGAAGTTGCTGCACAGTGTAGTGGTTTTATCTCTGTAATTTGTCGTGATTTTGAGAGCTATCATAGTATTAGATTGTAGATATTAGATTATAGATTGTAATGTTTTCGAGGAGAACTTTTGAGCTTAGAAGATGGAAACTTGAATATGAATTTTTGGTTCTACGAGTATGCAGTGAAGAAGACCAGTGGAAAGTCCAATTAGATAATGGTGAAATATTCTCTGTACTACGGTACAAGAGAAGTTGACCTTGGTCCTTCTTTCAGCACTTTTTGAATATTTTGATGCTATAGTGTTTTGCCGATGTTAGCAGTAATTTCTGTTAAGAAATTCAATTTTCAAATGCGATTAAATCTTCATCTTGTGTGTTACAGTTTTCTGGTCACTGCTATTTTACATTTCGCTGAAAAGATGAATTCTTTTTTTCATTTCCTTCTTTTTCTGTTCTGAAGGTCAAGGCTCTGTATGCATACATA
Organism: Lavandula angustifolia; assembly: GCA_028984105.1. Taxonomy (NCBI): domain Eukaryota; kingdom Viridiplantae; phylum Streptophyta; class Magnoliopsida; order Lamiales; family Lamiaceae; genus Lavandula; species Lavandula angustifolia. Next base: position 21,765,248 of record CM054821.1, on the reverse strand, counting down.
CATGCTGATGTTTATTCGAACTGTTCTATCTTCATAAATGCTTCCCTACCGGCTACCTTGATGTGGTGGATTTCTTAAAGTTAATGTTTTTCTTTGAAGTAGATTATTTGTAGTCTTGTTGGTGTTATTGAAGTTATGTCTACTGTTATTGTTGGCATACTACAATTTTCGAGTTTCTCAATGCCATTTAGTTCCCAGACCACTAAACCATTGAAACCAAAGAAGTCAATTGCTAAAATTGGATTATCGTATTTACATAGTTGTTTCTTCTAAATTTTAATGTATCATGCTCAGGTGTTGTCTACTCGTCTTGGTAGGAAACCTGAGGAAATTATTAAGTTAGATGCGAATGAAAATCCATATGGTCCACCTCCAGAGGTATGCTGACTATTGCTTAAAGTCTTTATACTGTGGTTATAATTTTGCATTTCTCATAATTTATACTCCATAATCTTGCACTATTTTACTATGAAATTACTAGTTTCTTGTAGGTTTTTGAGGCTTTGGGTTCCTTAAGATTCCCTTACATTTATCCTGATCCTGAAAGCCGGAGATTGCGAGCTGCTTTGGCCAAAGATTCTGGTCTTGAAGCTGAA